>JAWNNB010001731.1:0-600000 GCA_035043285.1 Drosophila subsilvestris
TTACGATCCATATATGTACATTTAAAGATGTTTTTATGAATATATATGTACATAAAGTCATGTATGGGTGCTCCAATACATGGCACATGACTTTATGACCTTATACGCTTATGTCATCGAGCTGAATGACGTTGTAATCGATGTGTCGTCGCTTACACATCGATGACCCGTACTGCAGGGTATGTTTGTAGGTATATATTAATAGATCATATTTATATTTATACGTAGGTATAAAACCCATGAATAGAAAAATGATCAAATTAAATAATTGAAACCATCGATTTGGTCCTTTATTATGGAGTACAAAATGTAGGATTTTTTGTTATCAAGAAAATTTGCTAAATTCGTTTGGGGCAGGCACCGAATCTGTAGACCACCTGATGGTCATACAACTGTCCAGGATTGAGGACGATCGACGGGAAATCATCGTGATTCATGGAATCGGGATACTTTTGGGTCTCCAGGCAGAAGGAGCCATGCCGCACATAGTGAGCTCCGCCCTTGCCAATGTTGGGCACCCCGCCGAGGTCCTCGTCGGGCAGATTGTTGGCGGTGTAGAACTGCAGCCCCGGCTGGTTGGTGTGCACCTCCATGTAGCGTCCGCTGCAGGGATGGACAACACGGGCCACTAGCTGGACACGATTGGGCGCCACGTCGACACAATAGTTATTATCGAAGCCGCTGATCGGACAATTGGAGAGCTGGACAATGCGCTTGCCGAGGTTGACAAGGCTGGAGAAGTCGTACGGAGTGTTGCGGACACGCATCAGCTTCCCCGTGGGGATCTGCTCGATATCCGTGTCCACAATCTTCATGGCCTTGATCATCAGCATGTGCTGCAAGAGGGTGTCCTTGCCGGTTCCATGGCCGGCTAAGTTGAAGTACGCATGGTTGGTGATGTTGACGCAGGTGGTGGCCTTGGCCCTCGCCTCGATCCTCATGCCAAAGCAGCCCGTTTCGTTCAGCGAAAAGTTGATGTTGACAGTCACCTCTCCGGGGTACCCTTCGTGGCCGTCCGCCGAGACGTGCTGAAAGGTTACGCCATCCTTGTGGATGCCCACCACATCCCAGATAACGCTGTCGAAGCCCACAAAGCCGCCGTGGAGCTGGTACCGGTCCCTGAAGTTTCGGCTTACACTCACTTCCTTTCCGCACAGCTTGAAGCGACCCCGGGCCACTCGATTGGCCACCCGCCCAATGGTGGCTCCGAAGTAGCTCGGCTGATTGCGGTAGTAGCCGGCCACGTCATCGTAGCCCAGACAGACATCCTCGAGCTTTCCGTCAAAGTCCGGCACCTTGATCCTCTGGATGATGGCTCCCAGGGTGAGAATGGACACGCACATGCCTCGGTCAGTGCTCAGCGTGAAGCGGCGCACCTGATCCGTCTTCTGGCTGATGGGGTTAACGGCAATGCCGAACATATCCTCGATTACGCGCACCATCCTGCCAGCAGCGTAGATTAACCAAAAATCGAAAAGTTTTACCAAAATGAGGGGAAACTAAAATTTGGATTTGGACCCTAGGGTGAGAAACTGAGAATTTGGAAAGCAATGCAAATACTGAACGATGCCAGAAAGGACAAGGCTAACTAAGTGATATTTTTTAGTCAGCGACCAACCATCAACCGTCGACGTTTCATGGCAGCTCCTGGCAGCCTATGCATTGAGATAACTCTAAAACTGAGAAAATGGGAGCAGACTTTACATCAATAAATACCCCCTAAGCCTGTTGTCCATACTTTTTAAATAAATAAGTGCAATAAAATTTATGTTTTATGTTATCAATTTAATTTAAATTTGAATCCGATATATATCGATAGTGAAATACATTTTCTGGATTTTAGTATTTAAGAAAAAAGTTAGGTTGGCAGCCCTGATAAACGCGGGTATCAATCGACAAAAAAACGAGAAGGAACGTGTGAGTCGCTTCTGGACGCGACTCTACTTTTATACCCGTACTCAGTCAGTATATAAATTTGTGAGCTTATAATTGAAATTAAAAAAAAATTTTAATTTTACATATTACATTTTTTGCTACATTTTTAACTACATCTACATGTAAAATGTAGATAATACATCTAGAACAAATATTCTACATCTACCATTTAGATTCTACATCTCTCCGCTAGGGTTGCTCGCGCATTGCACAGGGCAGAGTGTGTGCGAGCGAGACAGAGAATGAGTAGCGACAGCAACGCCAGAGGAGGTGGGGGAAGCAACTGAAAATTCATTTCTTTGTTCTGGCTATAATAATGATCCGATCTGATTCAGATTCGGCAATCTGATAGATATGGTCATTCTCTACGATACTGCGTTTTTAGTTTTATCGTATCTTCAAAATTGTGGAAGCCACAGATTTTCGTCCTTTGTAGGGGCGGAAGGGGGCGGGGCGAAATTTTGAAATACACTTGTAACAGTGTGATATCACATTAGTCTGGAAACAAAATTTCGTTGCTCTATCTTTTATAGTCTCTGAGATCTAGGCGCTCATCAGGACGGACAGACGGACAGACGGACGGACAGACAGACATGGCTCTATCGACTCGGCTATTGATGCTGATCAAGAATATATATACTTTATGGGGTCGGAAAATTTTCCTTCTCGCGTTACACACATCCACTTTTACCACAAATACAGTATACCCCTTAACTCTTTTTGAGTACGGGTATAATAACACTTAAATACACGTGTCGGATGAGAATTAAACTTTATTAACATACGGTGAACAAGGAGCATATTGATTAATTAACAGGACCAGGACGCCTAGCTGGGACCCAACATCTTTTCTGGGCGCACCCACTCGTCAAAGTCCTTTTCAGAGATGCCCGCATTGAGAGCCTCCTGCTTCAGTGTCGTCCCATTGATGTGAGCATTTTTGGCTATCAGGGCCGACTTGTCGTAGCCAATGTGCGGATTGAGGGCAGTGACCAGCATCAAGGACTCCTTCATTATCTTGGCTATCCTCTCCTTATTGGGCTTGATTCCCTTCACGCAGTTGACATTGAAGCTGGTGCAGCCGTCGGCTAAAGAGTGGAAGAAACGACCCTGCTGTACTCCAGCTCTGGCTGAGATTGGGGCAAAGACTTACTGAGCAGCTTGATGGATCGCAGCACATTGGAAGCAATCAGCGGCTTGAACACATTCAGCTCGAAGTGGCCATTGGCACCGCCTGTGGTGACGGCAAAATTGTTGCCCATCACCTGGGCACAGATCATAGTCAGCGCCTCGCACTGTGTGGGATTAACCTTGCCCGGCATGATCGAGCTGCCCGGCAGTTCCGCCCAGGGCCAACTGATACACGCGGGGCATCACCGCATCAATTCGATGCAGGCCGTTGGTCAGCTGTTGAGTGTAACCACTGAACTCCTGGCCCAGCGTAATGGGCACCGCGTCCTGTGTGTGCGTGCGGCCAATCTTGATGATGTCCTTCCAATCAGTGGCCTTGCTGTTCAGGGAGTTGCGCAGCTTGGTCAGCGCGGGCTTCAGCTCGGTGACCAGAGCCGTTGCCACGGCGATGTGTATGGCCGAAGGGAAGGTGTCGTTGGAGCTCTGCGACTTGTTAACGTGGTCGTTCGGATGCACCGGATCCTTGGAGCCCACAGTGCCACCCAGGATTTCAATGGCTCGGTTGCCGATCACCTCGTTCGTATTCATATTCGTCTGAGTGCCAGAGCCCGTCTGCCAGATCGGCAGGGGAAAGTGTCCCTCGTCGTAGAGTTTACCCGAAATCACCTCATCCGCTGCGCTTGAGATAGCCGCGCCAATCTTCGAATCCAGTCCGTACTCCTGGTTGACCTCAGCAGCGGCCTTCTTCAGTATCCCCATGGCCTGGACAAGGGGCTTCTGAAACACTCGGAGGCAGATAATTTAATTTAGATCCTCACAGAGGATCAGCCAACTTACCGGCATGCGCTCCTCCGTCCCACCAATACGGAAATTTAACAAGCAGCGCATGGTCTGAGCGCCATAATAGCGATCCATGGGTACTTCCATGGCCCCAAGAGTATCGATCTCCTGGCGCGTCTTTTTACCCTCGTTGGCCATGACTCCTCCTACCCTTCTCTTTCTCTATTCCAAATCAGTTAGTAAAATATAAATGAAGTCCACATGTACATGTAAACAGTTGAACACATTAGGCAACGACTACTAGCAGATTCTACGGCGCCACTTTCGTTGTATATTAAATTTGATTTATATGCCAGTCATATAACATATCATAAAACCACAAATGTAAACGTTAGTTGAGTGGCTTTATGACTCGTCGCTCCCATGGAAGCTTTACAGCCATACAAGTTGGAGTTGGAAACTTCTTTGCCATATTTCCACCGACATTCAGACAGACATGACCCAGACCAGACCCCAAACCTGGATATTACAACTACAACTCGAGCAGAGCCTAATGAAATATTCCAGCTTTATTATTTAATTTCTACACGTTTTCAGGCGTTGTTGCAACAGCATTTCCAGGACTCCTCCACCTTGAACCAGTACATAACCTCATGCACGTACTTCTCGCCTGGTTCGAGGAATATCGAGGGGAACTCGGGATGGTTCATGGAGTCGGGAAACTTTTCGGTTTCCACGCAAAACGAACCGTGTTTGACGTAGTGAGTGCAGTCCTTGCCAATCATGGGGACAGCGCCGCTCTTCTCATCAGGCATATTGTTGGCCGTGTAGAACTGCATCCCCGGCTGGTTGGTCCACACCTCCATTACCCGACAGCTGGGAGGGTGAACGAGCTTGGCGACCATATTCATGCTCGGCTGCATACTGCCCCCATTGACCACAAAGCAGTTGTCATAGCCATCGATCAGGCTCTCGCCGAACTGCATGAGGCGATCGCCGAGCAGGACGGGCAGCCGCAGATCGAAGACCGTATCGTCGACATTGACCAACTGACCAGTGGGTATCTGTTCATTGTCCGTCTCCACAATCTTGCTGGCAGCTATCTCCACGGTGTGCTCGGCCAGACCCTTGGGCCCGGCGCCGTGCCCGGCTAGGTTGTAGTACGCATGATTGGAGATATTAACAGCGGTTTGTCTGTCGGTGGTGGCCTCGAATCGCACGCCAACGCGATTCTCATTGTCCAGCCAGTAGGAGATGAGGCACGTCAGTGTGCCCGGGTAGCCCTCGTGGCCATGCGCCGAGACATGGCGAAAGACAATGCCGTCCTCCGACTTCTGCACCACTTCCCATATGACGCTGTCGAAGCCCACAAGGCCGCCATGCAGCTGGTACTTGTTCTGGAAGTTCTTGCTCAGCTGGACCTTTGACTCACCCACTACGTATTCGCCGTTCGCTACTCGGTTGGCGACCCTCCCCAGGGTTCCACCAATGTAGGCTGATTTGGTAGCCACGTAGCTGGCAATGTCATCGAATCCCAAGCAGATGTCATCGACCTTCTCGTAGGCATCCGGCATTCTCACGCTCTGGATGATGGCGCCAAGCTGAATCACGGAAATGGACATCCGATTCGAGTTGCTCAGCGTGTAGCGGCGCACCATTTCGGGTGCCTTTGTGAAGGGATTCACGGCCAGGCCGAAGATCTCCTCCTCCAGTGTGATCGGCATTGTGTTGATGGTCTTCTCAGCTGGAATATTTCACAGGGTTATTTTCTTTTTCACAAACAGTTGAAATCTGCTGCCAGGTTGTCTCTGATCCGCTTCGACACACCTTTCCTACTGATTATGTCGCAGTTCTCGTTCTCGTCTCCAAAGTCGTAGAGGTCGCGAGCTCCTCCCGCAAAGTCAAACAGGGCACCAGACACAGCCAACAACGTTCGCGGGCGACGCCAACAAAACTGATTGCGATTGCAGTGCCAGCACTTTTATTGCTGCCCCTTGCCGATGCCTCAACGGAATGGATGGGTACTCGTATCTGTCGTTCACACACAAGCACAGGCAATCTATTTCCTCGGGGGCGCGGCTAGGTTTGCCCGTTCCAAGTTAACATATGTACACACACATATGGCCCTTCCCCATGTTAATACATTCAGAAATATATTAGGAATGTATGGGAAAATGTTTATTAATTCCTAGATTGGCTGTACTACAATACTAGATGAATATAGACCTTATCAGCATTTTACAAGATTTGTAGGAACCATTTGAGCCCCACCATATGCCATCCAAACCCGGATTCTTTCTCGGTTGCGATGCATAATATTTTCCATTCAAATTACTGAAAATATATGTAGTTAATGATAATTATCAATAAATAAAAGCATCGATATACCCGCTGCCTAATTGCTTACCACTGTTTTAGACTTGAATGCCACCAAGAGCCAGAATTACTGAGATTAAAATCGTAATCTAAATGGGGTCGAAGTGAATCTCCAGCGTTTCCATCGTAGTAACCCAGGTTACCTAAAAGGTAGCGCTGTGCTTTGCCGCCGACAATGAAGTGATCATATTGAGCGTAAGATATGTTATCATCGAAATCAACGAGTTGGATGTATAATTGATGAGGAGTAATGTTTGTTAATATATTCAACTTATCCAAGCCAAGCCAAAATTCTCCAGCGCTGGAACCAAAGCCATTAATATAGGAGCCATTAGTAAAATTCACACTTCCATCGAAACGACTCTGAATGACTATCCATTCAAGGCCATCAGAAGTTATATCCTCAAATGGGGGGCGACAAACGGTGCGTGGCCAGGGATTTCAATTAATTTAGAGGAGACGAGGCTTGAAAGTTTGTACCCTCTAAATGAGGGTGCATTCCCGATTACCTCATCCTTTTGTTTTAGGCTACTTTCAGCTTTCTTGGATTTTGCCTCTAACTCAGCCACTTTCTCGTTCAGTTTTGAAATCGTAGACTCGGCTTCACCTATTCTGTTGGTTACTTCGGAGAGTTCCTGATCCTTGTTTTCTATGTTAGTTGCATCTAGCTTGGCTTTGATTTCTAATTTAGCCACATTCTCATTCAGTTCTAAAATTGTAGACTCGTGTAACTCAATGATACGTTTATAATCAGAAACCTGTTCTTGGAGCTTCTGCAATTGTGTGTGCTGGGTAATTCCAGAATTTGATTGATCATCGTTAGCCTGGTTGTCTGCACCGCACAAGTCGAGAGCATTTTGCAACTCTGCAATCCGATTTTGCATTAATTTTATGTTTATATCGTGCGAGGCAGTGATTCTCATATTCATTTCATTGTTCATTTGTATTGATGCTTTCAACGATGCTATCAGATCATCCTTGTCCCTGCACTTCTCATCAAAAAGATTGCCCTTTTCCCTGTGAATCGCTAGTTGTATTTGAGCATCAGTTAATTTTTCTCCGAAATCCTTGATAGTCGTAGCATTTTTTTAAATTTAATCCTGAGAATGCTTTAGGAGCTTCAACAATATTTTGTGATCTCTCACTTCTTCGTCTGCGAGTACATCTTCGATATCTTCTGAGTCACTGCATAGCTATAAAATGTATATGTATTTATTATTATTATTATTATTATTATTATTACGCCAATTTGACAAGTACTAACCGAATTATTCTCAGACGGAGTTACTTCCTGGGATAAATTGTTTAACTTCGTATTACTCATTTTGATGAAAAATTAAGAATTGATCTCGATTATAAAGCTGACGAGAGTCTAGTGGGGGCAAAAGCAGCTAAGTCTATTCGGAATTCTTGATTCTCTTTGCACCTTACAGCACATTTGATCACTTTTCTGCCTATCAGCGCAACTATCACCACTAATAACAATAAAAAACAGCTGATCTGATGTAAAAATTCTATTTTTACATGTAAAATATATTCTTAGAAAAATAACATTTAAAAATTTTCTTATACTGCGCGCCAATTAATTATTTATTATAAAAATAAAATAAGCAAACAAAGCTGGTGCGATGAGGCCACAAAAACTCATTATCCAATTTAATAATTTAAAAGATATGACCCTGAACCCTGAACTTTATTTGAATTGGCTTCTTATCTCAGCGTCAATGATCTTATTTCAAGAATGGAACGGGAATCCTCCAAGGAACCCAAGAATTGGGATTCCACAATAAATAAGATCAGTTGTTGACATAATTTAAATTTACAATCCCATTTAATGACTAGTTTTGATGTAGGATTTTCAGATAATTCAGCGCGATCCTCTATTAGGTACATTTTTACCTACATGCTTTACGGATTGGGTAAATAGCGCCAAGCCGTCAGAGTATAAATATGTATAACTTTAGTGATATACTATTTCATGTATGTACATTTTTAAGAGACTAAATAAATGCGCTTTGCGCTCCTGGCTCCTAGTACTTGTTGATGTTGAACAAACGCACGCCATGGAACTGTGGCAGCTTGGGCAGCGTGACGACAACCAGGGACACAAAGTTGGCAATAAAGTGTTCGGTACTGTTCCGGGTGTAGAGACAGGTGAGCAGGAAACTAGAAGCAGAAATGCCTGATTAAATATGACAAATTGTATTCCATAAAGGACGGGTGCACGTACAGCACAATGGGAACGGCTGTTAAGAACTTTCGGGTGGTCGTCATCTGAATGCCGTCGTCAATCTGCTCCCAGTGAGTCCAGCGGCGGCTCGGATCGTTCTCGATGCTCAGCCAAGGCGCTCCCTTAATTATGTGCAAGAAGTACAAGTGGGCCTGGGGAAAAAATTGAACGCTCAGAGAAGAACCGAAGTCGGAGGGATATTGATATTTTCTTACCGCATTGTGAATCAGGTTGGTCGCTGTCCAGGCCCAAGAAATACTGACAAAGGGCAGAGATAAGAGTATCAAATGAATGGACAACAAACCAAGAAAGTACGCCAGCCAAAAACCACGTGCACTCAACCAGGAGCTGTTGGGGTTGGGCTCCCCGTGGCCACCGGCAATGCTCGTCATCGGATTTAATTTGTATTAAATGATTTACTTTACTTAATTATTTTATAAGTTGTTTTTCTTGATGTCTAATCGATAGTCGATAGCTGCTAGCAGCCCTGTTGCACCCAACAGCACATTTTGTGCGCTATGTTAGGAGCATGTAAATCATTTGAACAAGAAACATTTTCAACAGAAAATATATTTATATGATCGACCTTTCGTTCCCATATATGTACACCAGGTCCTCGCTTAACACGAATTCGGCCTTGCACTGTTTTAAATTTACTCCCTTCTCCCTTTTAGCACGCTCAAAACCTCGTAATTACACGATTGCAAAATAACCAAATATTTATTTTTTTTTCAATTATGCGATAGTGAGTTTTTGTTTTGTATGCATCAGTACGCATGGGGTGCGTGTAGAAAAGGGAAATCCCACATCTGAGCTGTTAGATATAAGGTTCTATCTATCTTCTACCTATATATATAAAAATTGATGCCACATTTCGTTGTAATTTTATAACTCAAGAACGGGCTCACCTATCCAAACCAAATGTTTAGGCTTTGGTACTGTCAAATTGAAACTATCTGGAGATTTCTGTCAAACGCTTCCAGTCATTCCGAAATCTTATGCTGCCGACGAACTTAATGCATGCCTGAAATCTTCGTCTTTGTGGCAGCATGCCAATAAGTTGGAATTGGCCACAAACATGAGAGTACAGTACGTTACAGAACGACCCATCGGCTACTGAATTTTCGAGACAACTGCTGGCGCTTGGCAATGGCCAAATTTCTGTTGATATTTCGACTGCATTGATATCGTTCCCATCAAATTTTAGCGAGTTTACATCGTCAAAGGAGGAACTAATCACTAAAGTAAAGCATAATTATGCTGCGGAATCTGAACCATCCGAAATTGTGCAACGGTACAACTGACTAAAAATTTGATTCAAGTGACGATCATCAACCGATCGTTCCCATATATACATGTACATATCGATGCAAGCAGCAGTAAGAGTACATTATCATTACATTACACTACCCGACACGATTTTTCCTCAAGAAACCAAACCAACTTTTTCTGAAAGATTTGGGGCTTAGAAATTGTTTGATGATATATTTTTTCTATGTCAAAATTTTTTTTTAAGAATTTTTGAAAACTGGTATTTTTTTAAAGATTTGGTTACTTTTTTCTCATAACCTAAGTATCTTACATTTTGTTGTGATGAATTTTGCCGTTCTGAAAACCCAAGAAATGCCGCTTTAAATTAAACCTAAACTTTCTGAGATTTTATCTTACCGTTTGGGTAATATAAAGCATTCAAATGCAAGAATAATGATTTTTGTGCGGTATTTTTACAAAATTTTTACTTTAAAAACTCAGGAAAATAATATCCTGTGTCCTTTATTTTGTTGTGCATATGTATGTAGGTGCATTAATTAGGGGTCGTTTAAAGTAATGCTTACTAAAATCTATGGCGAAACGTTGGAGTTTCTCCAGTTTTCAAAAATTCTTTAAAAAAAGTTTTACCATAAAAAAAACGTAATTGTTTAAAAAAATTTAAATCCCCAAATATATCAGAAAAGTCGGTTTGGATCCTTCAGGAAATTAAAAGTTCGATTTTGTCGAGTAGTGTTATCAAATGCAAACACTCATTGCTCTTATATGTATGCATACAAGTACTAAAGAAAACTTATTGGGGAAAGTACACTTATCCATGTATGTATAAACGCGAAGATTACGGCATTTGGCTGATGAAATTTTTCACTCACTATTGCATGAGTGTCGACGTCAAGAAGATAAGACCTGTCTGCTATATAAACCAGTGCAAAATCGGATAGCCATGCAGAGTGAAATATTTAGTTGAAGTGTAAGAAAGTTCTTGGGAAATTTCGACGACAATGAGTACAGGTGCAATCTATACATCGGAGAAACGGGGAAGTGACGAGTCCGGAAATGGCACCCAGAGCAAGCCCTTCAAGACGATTCTCCATGCCATGCGGCTGTCGGGCCCTGACGAGGTCTACGAAACCATCTATGTGGATAGCTCGGAGCCGTCCAAAGTTTTTGAGCCAGCTGCCAAGTCTCAGCTGAAAAAGATCCAGAAGGTGCTGCAGCGCGATGGCGTAAAGAATGTTGGCAAGGAGTTCCGCGAGGCAGAGGACGCGGAGAAGCGCCAACAGAACTTGGAGGAGGCACGAAAAATTAAGATTAAACAAGATGGCAGCTTGCCACTGGCCCGACAAATAAAAATTGTGAAAGGAGCCGAAGCCCGTGGAGTTCGCGTCAAGATCTATGGATGGGTGCACCGACTACGGCGGCAGGGCAAGGCGCTGATGTTCCTCACCCTTAGGGATGGCACCGGATTCCTGCAATGTGTGCTTACCGATTCGCTGTGCCAGACATACGACGCCCTGGTCTTAAGCACCGAGAGTTCCGTGGTGCTTTATGGCATACTTAAACCGGTGCCAGCGGGAAAGATTGCACCCGGTGACCATGAGCTGCGTGTGGACTACTGGGAGCTGATCGGGCTGGCTCCCCCCGGTGGGGCCGATGCGATTCTCAACGAGGAAGCTCTTCCCGACGTACAGCTGGACAACAGGCACATAATGATTCGGGGCGAGAACACCTCCAAGGTCCTCAAGATGCGGTCCGTCGTGATGCAGGCCTTTCGCGACCACTACTTTAAGAGCGGCTACAACGAGGTTACGCCCCCAACCCTGGTGCAGACGCAGGTGGAGGGTGGCTCCACTCTCTTCAAGATGAAGTACTTCGGCGAGGAGGCCTTCCTCACACAGAGCTCGCAGCTGTACTTGGAGACTTGCCTGCCCGCCCTGGGTGATGTCTTCACTATTGCCCAAAGCTATCGGGCCGAGCAGAGTCGCACACGCCGCCACTTGGCTGAGTACACTCACGTGGAGGCAGAGTGTCCATTCATAAGTTACGACGATCTTCTGGATAGGCTGGAGGACCTCGTTTGCGACGTTGTGGATCGGGTGCTGAAGTCGCCATTGGGCCACCTGGTGATGGAGCTGAACCCGGACTTCAAGGCACCGAAGAAGCCATTCCGGCGAATGGACTATTCCGATGCCATCAAATGGCTGAAGGCAAACAACGTGACCAAGGATGACGGCACCTTCTACGAGTTTGGCGAGGACATACCAGAGGCCCCCGAGCGCAAGATGACCGACACCATCAACGAGCCCATTCTACTCTGCCGCTTCCCGGTGGCCATCAAATCGTTTTACATGTCCCGCTGTCCGGAGGACCAGCGGCTGACCGAGAGTGTGGATGTTTTGCTGCCAAACGTGGGCGAGATTGTCGGTGGATCGATGAGGATTTGGGACAGCGAAGAATTGCTGAAGGGCTATAAGCGTGAGGGCATCGATCCCACACCCTACTACTGGTACACCGATCAAAGGATCTACGGAACAATGCCTCATGGCGGCTATGGTCTTGGGCTGGAGCGCTTCCTCTGCTGGCTACTTAACCGATATCACATTCGGGAGGTCTGTCTTTATCCACGCTTTCTGGACAGATGCAGGCCCTAATTGCGAAAATTCAAAATCTAACTGCATTTCAGTAAATGTATGTACATAGTATATTCCCAACACACATACATACATAAATACAAACATATATATATATATCACATGTATCAATGAACAATAAATTGTGAACATTTATATAAATATTACCCAATCTCTTAGGAAGTTAATTCATTAGTCGGGATAAAATTATATTTTAATTACTGAGGGTCCCAGCTAGCTAGTAATATTAAACCGAATATCAAAATTAAGTAGGAGCTACGTATATTTTGAATATGAGATGGTATATTTCGGTACATTTTTGAGGGTCAGACGGTATGTTCTTTCTATAAATCCGCGGTCACACTGGTAACAATGGCCATTTTGTTGTTTTGCGTTGGAAAAATTTTCGGGTTTTAATTTTGCGAAAATAATAGTGTAGGTATATATAGAAAATATTCAGAGGTCAAGTGAAAAAAAAATGTTGATTCAAATGATAGTTTACAAATGAACAACTAAATCGCAAGCAGAAAGCAGACATAAGAAAGATGAGTGGAACAAGTGCCAAATCTTCGTCTGGGGCGGGAGGTAAGTGGCCAAAAATTCGATGAGAAAAAGCTGAATGTTAATGAAAATAATCTATAGGTGGCTTTGGTAGCCATATACCCAGCATTGAGGAAAAGAATAGGCAAATTCAGCAGGAGACCATGATGGAGAAGCTGAGAGCAAAGTACCGCAATAAGCCGAAAACGTATGAGGAGATCAAGAAGTCGGTGAGAATGTATTTCATTGAGAAGCACTATCCACTGGATCCCCTGTGCAAGGCAACACTGCAGTCGGCGTTGGATAAGCTGCAGCACTATATAAAGGTTACCTCGAGGCATGGCCTCGTGGAGCGATTGGAGAGCCTCTCCCGGCAATTGGGTCTCAAGTTCATGGAGGATCAGCAGCTTCTGTTTATTTCCACGGACATGTTTTACGTGGAAATTCTGCTCGACTCCAGCGGTAATCTGTCGGACGTCAAGGTGCATCACGAATGCAAAATAGAGCAGCAATCGAGTGAATTGGTAAAATGCCTAAAGTCCGGAGACTTTGCCGACTTCACCGTTCAGCTAGAGGGTCTATCCTCGATTTACCAACTCAATGCCGAGCCCAAGGTGAAGAAAAAGGCGTTTGTGGCCTTGCAGGCGATGGAAACAGACATATACAGTCTCTACAGTCATCAGATGCAAAACCGCACGGGCGACAGCTATGAGATCATGAACAGCTCTGCCGTGGGTCTGGTTCTGCAGAGGCGTGGCGGCCATCCCATGAAGCTGACCTACTTCTGCCCCCCCATCCACCTGGCGGATGGCGATTCGAAGGTGGCAAGCAGCGAGTTTACCATTGATCAGGTGATGCACAGCAGCCACGGACTGAGTGCCACCGTCAACCTGGAGGGCTCATCGGCCAACAAGCTTCAGATTATGCCCATTCTAAGCTTCAGTCGAGATCCGCAAACGGGTCTGGAGATGCCCACGTATGCCCCTCTCAATCAGAACAACTCAATGCTGATGCCGGCCACCTATGTGCTGCGTCTGAACAAGCCCATGCCCGTTTGCTACGAGACCCTAAAAAGTCTAGGCCTGCCGGGCGTAGAGGGCATGACGCCAGCACCCTCATCACCAGTCGCCACTGTGCTCAATTTGATTGTGCAAACCGCCTCTAAGCAGGCGATAAAGAACACCCAGCGGGGCCTTTATGTCAATCTGCCCAAGGAGACGCACTGCTATTTCTTCACGGACAATCGCAAGCTGCAGGGTGCACTGATATCGTCCCTACCATTCACAGAGCCCGCCCAGGTGCCCAAGATAATGGCGTTTCTAAAAAAGCAGGCCCTCTTCTACACGCTTCTCGCCAGCTGTGTGCGAGAACAACAGAAACAATACAATGGTGAGTTCTCTACCTTCTACCTTTACTGTCATGCTCTGTCTCAGCCGCAAACCTTTCTTTCGGTGTAGACATGGATAGCACTGTGATACTGGAGGTGACGGCCGTCTCCTTCAACCAGATCACTGTGGAGCTGCAGCACCCCTATGAGGAGTCGCTGGCCACAGTGGATTTCCTGCTCGAAGATGGCCAGGCCACATGCAGCATCTATTGCCTGAACAACGAGTACGAGCTGCTCTCTCAAAAGCTGACTCGGACTGTGCGGAAAGTCATCTCCATCCCGATGGTCATCTACAAGCTGCTCAAAAGCTGGGATGAGGAGCATCAGTTCAAGTTGCACGGCGTGATTGGTCCTGGCGCGGGCGCAGGTGCGGGATCTGGAGCGGGAGCTGGAACAGGAAACGGCGGCGGAGGCGGTGGAGGACCGGGGCTTGCTTATGCCCATAATTTTAATCAATTTGCCATGGAAACGGGACCCTCGGTGGATGGAAGCTTGCCCAGCGGCGGCTTCACCAGCATCAACAACCTTAAAGTGGAAGCAAAGTCGCGCTCCCTGGCAGATGCTTTTGCGGCCTCCACCTCGGCAGCGGCAGCCATTGCCGGCCTAATAAATCTGAAGCGTGAAACGGATCCTCAATTAGCCCTGGGCCCTGCACCCCCGGGTAACTCCAGTGCCAGCTCAGCCTCCGTTTCGGCGGCGGCCAAGACGAGCGAACACGAGATTGCCGACAAGTATAAAAACATTTGGAAGGATAAAACACCGAACCTGAAGCACTGCGTCAGCATAACTCCCATACCAGGTGATGGTAAGACAGGTGGTGGGGGAGGAGGTCCCGGGGGAAGCAGCGTTGGCGGAGGAGTCCCAACAGTGGAGGTTCAGCGCACAGGTGGCATAGAGATAATACCATTAAATGCACAGAACCAGACCGGTGGACCTCGGGAAGCAGGAAGTGCGACCTCCACAACGGCACCCACTACCATAACCATAACTCCGATTACCGGCAAGGATCCAGCCAAGGAATCGTCCAAGAAGAGCAGCTCAGCTCCTGCCGGGGTAAGTGTCGCCACGAAACGCCCACACGAAAGCAGCGCCAGCGCTTCGTCAGCCGGCAGCGGAGGCAGCAGCTCCTCCACATCCTCTACCGGCAGCAGCAGCTCATCCTCCACGGATACGCAGAAGGAGAAGAAACGCAAGAAGAAACGCGATGATTCTCCCATGGGACCCCCGGAAAAGATATACTCCCGCCAGAACTCGCCGGCGGCTGGTGGAGATGCTTCGGCACCCGGGGGCGTGGTGAGGAAGTTTTCCTCTCCCTCGTCCTCGCCGAAGGCCGGTGGATCCGGGCAGGGCCTAATGGCTGGCGTGCCCCCCGCACGTCCCAGTCCCAAGCATTCGCCCGTCTACAGCAGTCCCAAGCACAACACCGCCTCGAACAGTCCCAAGTCGCCGTTTGGAACTCACTCGCCCAAGCACGGCTCCTCGGGGAAGCCGAGCATGTCCACTCTGAAGAGTGCAGCCACAGCGGGAACTAGCCTCAGTCCCAAGGGTGACAAATCTTCGTCGTCCGTCGGCGCACCTCCTTCAGCATCGGCAGGATCAACCACAGGAGCTGGTGGCAATCCCAGCCTGGTGCGTTCCTTTGCAAGCGTTGGAGCACCGCCACCACCACCGCCGGTTCCTTCGCTGAGCAGCGCTAGCAGCGGGAGCAGCAGTCAACAAGGCGGCAGTTCGGGCATTAAAAAGGAGAAATCTTCATCTGCGGGTGCCTCTTCGTCGTCGGGAGCTTCTTCTGGCCCCTCCGTTGGTAGTGGCGGCGTCGGTGGTGTCTCTCCAGCCAGTGTGGTGGCTGCCGCCAGTGTAGCTGCCGCTGTGGCGGCTCTGAAAACCTCTCAGCAGCAGCAGCAGCAGCAGCAACAACAACAACAACAACTGCAGCTCAAATCATCTGTGGCCAGCTTGTCGCATCTGGCTGCTGGAGGCAGCCTGGGCAGCTATGCGGGAGCTGGAGGAGCAGCAGTGGCGGCAGCAGCTGCAGCAACGGTGGGAGCAGGATCGGTGACAGGTGCTTCGGCCCTGGAACTGAGTGCTTTGCGGAAGGGCCTGGCGGGAGGCGCGGTAAGTCCGTTTTCATTATAAGAGCTCCTCCACACCCTCCCCCACCATCTACACCGGCTCCGGCTCCGCCTCCAATCCTAACCCGTAGTTGGCTCACTAGCACATGTCCTAAACAAAAGCAGACTAAATCCTTAAACTAATGCCAATGTGTATCTATAGTTGATATAATTGTGAAAAGATTTGTAATCGCTTTAGTTCTGCTGTAGTTGAAATAATTATAATTATTATTTAGTTCTTTGTTTGTGTGTTTGTTTTTCTTTGCTTAATCTTTGTAAATATATATACATATTATCCTTTTAGTTGTCACATCCTGCATCCGTTTTATTTTCGACTTAATCCTAAAATGTAGTTACGGCCGTGGAGCTCTCTCCAGCATCCAGATCCCCCAAGCAACCCTCTAACCTCCTCTTATCCTGCACTAAGCACAGCACGTACGTAGATATTTTAACGAATGTGCTAAATTCTTTGTATGCCTTGTCTTTGTCCCGCACCAGCGATTGCATGTCTCTTCCCCTGAAACATATTATCCGCACCAGATACATAGATTATCGTAACAGCAATTAACTAGTTTCTGTGTACGTATAGATTGGTTGCCAATCAAGTGGCTACATATAGAGAGAATGGATAATAATTGCATTTGAAACCTGTACCTGTGCCTGTGCACGTGCTATATTCTGTATTGTCTCTCAGTATTCTGCTTGCGATTCCTTCTATGCCTTCATTCAATGGGTGTGGTCAAGAGCTTATAAAATGTTTAAGCGAATTACTAACGGGGTCTGCTTTTCTTCTCTCTTCTCTCCACTCTCTTCCCAACACACACACACAACTCTTTTTCACAATTATTATAATTTTGGTTCGTCGTTTTTTATTGTTATAATTTTGTGTTTCTTCCGGTTCGTTTTTGGTTTGTGTTTGCTCCTCCGCCATGACATGCACGCACACGACCACACACCACCACACCCCCCATGCTTACTTTGTCAGGTTAGTTTGATGACGTCGACGGCAGCTTTAGCAACAGCAATCCCAGCAACAGCAACAGCAGCAGCAGCGGGAACGGGACTGGGAGTGGGAGTGGGAACAGCAGCGTCAGCGTCAGCGGGAGTGGGAGTGGGAGCAGCGGCATCAGCGGGAGCAGCAGCACCACCCCCAGCAACGTTTCAACAGCAGCAGCCGGGAGCAGCGCCACCTAGTAGCTGCTTGGCCACTAGCGGGGCCAGCAGCAGCGACGTAGGTGGAATCAACATCACAAGCGGAACATCCTCGGAGTATATGGTGAAACCCAGCAGCCAGGAAGGCCTCAAGCTGACCATCAACAAAACGGGCAGCAGCAAGAGCTCCAGTTCCGGCGCAAGCTCATCAAGCGGCATGGGAAAGACGAAGGGCAGCAGTAGTGGCTCGAGTGGGGTCACAGCAGCAGGCTCGTCTAGCTCCTCGAGCTCCTACGCCAAAAAGCAGCACACGGGCCTCAAGCCCGGAGTGAACAGTGGGCCTGCCTCCAAGAAAGCAACAGCATCAGCAACAGGAGCATCAACAAGCGGCGGCGGCTCCTCCTCCTCCTCCAGCAAGCATCTGTTTCAGAAGGCCAACTCGTCGGGCAACTTAAGCAGCAAGCTCAGCGGATCCGCCAGCGGCGGTGGTGTACTGCTGACCAAAAGCAATAGTACCAATTCCTTCCCAGAGCACAATGCCCCCAGGCGTCGACCCAGTATGGGAGGCTTAGCCAGCAGCGGCGGTGGGGCAGGAGGACCTCAACGAAAGGGTGGCTCTTCAGCGGGTGGGAGTGGCTCGTCGGGAGCCGTGTCGCCAGCAGCCCTCACCGGCTCCATGTCCCAGCCGCCGCCACGCTTCGATCATCACACCGACATGATGACCATTCTACAATATGCCTCACCCACGATGGCCGCCAGCATGGAGGGCTTCATCAAGGGACTGCACAACAAGTTTCAAATACCCAAGTTGTCGCAGCGCGGTAGCGGTGGCAGTGGACGGAGCACCCCCAGCAGCACTGAGCAGACTTCGACAACATCGGCTTCGCCCGTTGCCGCGACAGTTGCCAGTTCCAGTGGACTGGCAGATCCGGACACAAAGCCTTCGGCACCGCCGCCTCCGTCGGGCAACGAACTGCTGCTGAACCTTAGCACCACGGCACCAATGGCCACTGGCGATGGCATCGATGAGGAGCTTCTGGCCAGCCTGGCTGGCGAATGACACCTTGCGATGTTCCTGTTGCCCTATGCCGCTATGCGACTCTCATTTAAAGCTAAACTAATGGACAACTTATGTGGAATCGTGTGGTTACTGGGCTTGAAAACTAAGCTGCATCAATACTCGTACTCGTATATATGATTATAGAAGATGTTCTCATTACATTTACATATTTAATAGCGTCGATTCCCAGTTTATTCCGTATTCCGTATATTTATTGCATTGTATATCGAATCTCACGATCTGCCTAACTTTAAATTCAGTTTGCTCCTTATTCTTAATATACGACACAAGATATTTGGCACTAAATCTGAGAGATTGTCACGTGCTGTTCTTTGGTTTACAAAATGTACTAGGAAACATTTATGGATAGCGATAAGATATTGTGTGTGTGGAACGATCGCTCTAAATATTATGTAAAATATAATATAATATAAATATAAATATTTGTATTCAGTTGGAGACATAAAATGAGACCAATTTGTGTATTTATTGGGAAACAAAGACTGTTTCTTACCGATGAGCGATAAGCAATACTGAGCACAAAACAGAATTACTCTTTTTGGTTTTGATTACCGATATAACAGCTATTCAATGACATATGTAGTATGTACGATTATGTACATATGTTATTTATGAATATATCAATTCCTTCCTTGCTTCATGTCACTCAAACGAGCTGAGCTGCCCATTTTTAATTGTGTCGGCGCGTCAAAGAACGCAGAAGATAACAAAAAAAAATATAATACCACGCTACGCCCTCAACTCAATGATGCGGTTAACCATCATGGCGAAGGCAGCGAGACGGAAACACAAATTCATTGCGGAGCTTGCCGGCAATGGAAACATGTGTTCGTGGTGTCCTGCTCTGCTCCTCCGTAGAACCCCACACGAACACACACATGTGTCTTGATTTCGGTGGCAGAGTAACGGTTACCGTTAGCGTTTCGCTTTTATTTCCGTTCCCCGGCAGCGGGAGACAAGTCAGAAATTTCATAACCGCCAGCAGAAGCTGCTTCACTTGAAATTCAATTATTACTCGCTTGCACAGGGCCCCGCAGAGGATAGAGACCCGTACATGTACAACTGTACACAAGGGTATACATATGTATGTATCTGCCTTCAGATTCCGATCAAATCTGTGATATATACTCTTTGTATTTCTTTGTACCCTATCAAATGTGAGAATCGACCAGCCTTGGGAGGAAGTAATTATGTTTTTTGTTATTTGAATTAACCGAATATGGATAGATGGATAGATTATACAGATTTTGCGAGGTATCAATGACTTCGATTTCCTCTGGACTTAAATCTGGTTTTTCATTTTGTTTTATTGAAACAGTTCAATTTTTCTAGCTCAATTGGTTCGACAGTCTGTCTCTTGGGCTTCCTGGGCTTCCTGGGCTTCCTGGGGGAAAAACAGAACCACATTAACAATTTAATGAACCCCCATGAAGCTGCTTGCCACTTGATTGTGCCTGTGGCTTGCCCCATGTCTTGCCCTGATTGGATTCAGTTGATGCTTTATCTGCTTCTTCGAGTTGCAGCTTTAACGATTTCGCATTAGGCCACGCCCTGCCACAGCCACAGGTACAAGGCTGAGACTCTTGCCATTGTTGCATCGACAAAAGCAAACCCAATTTACATAGAATAGCTTGAGGTTATCGGATTCAGCTCCTTCCTCTAGCCGCAAAAGTGCGCCTGCAGCGCTTTTAATATGCAAAGCAGGCAACATCCGGATGCAACGTCGCCCACTCCCTACTCCGCACTCCCACTGCTAGCCTCTTTTTTCAGGATAAACAGTGCTAGACGAGAGAAAACTCCAACATTTTTATGCACAACACTTTTTCCCTTTCACTTGGGGGCCTGCCTGCAGCCCGCCATCCATGCTGCACCTCCACCAGCTCCTTCAGTTAACTTGGTTGTTGACTCGGTTAACTTTGGCCTAGGGGCGGCTTACAAACAGCCCATAAACGTGGAGCCAGGCTACAAAGTTAAAGCTGATTATGCGAGTGTATTTGAAGTAAACTATCAAATGCAAAAGCAAATAGGGGATGGGGCCCGTCGACCGGGCTGACAAAGTGGATAGGAAAAGAGATTCCGAGATTCTGCGGTTTCACAGGCTGTGAAACTGTTGTTCCTGAAAGATAGTATCTATGCACCTTAACAAGCTTAAATATATGTTTTACCAAAGCGCCACAGGGCTTGCCTTTAAGCCGTCGTAAATCCCTGAGAAATCCATAAACTAACTTGCCCTAACGGACCAAAGCTGCAGGTAAGCGACATCTCCATCCGCATCGCCATTAGCAGATGCGACAAATGCATTCGGAATGCAATTCAATTTCCTTTTTGGCCCCCTCCGCGTCCTTGGCTGTGGCTTCTGCTGTTAGTTTTGGATTGTTGGCCTTAATTTACCAAAAACGTTTTTCCAGCAATTTACTGCAGGTCGCTGCGACATTTCACTTGGCATGGCTTAATTTCCAATTGACACTGAGATATTGGCGGTGGATTAGTGTCGCTCCTGTTCGAAAATCGATTCCCGGAGAACAGCTGGAAAGGTGGAAAAACCTAGGGGGAACTTTATCGCCGCCCTACCATCAGCCAGGCCATTAGCAAATATGTTAAACTCTGTTTGCACTGAGCTTGAGTTAAATTGCGATTACAGCGGTAGATTATTGTTTGAGTAGTTTGCCAACGGGAGAATTAAATTCGATTTAAAGGTATGCCAAGGTAAGAAAATTCTCGTAGAGGAATTACAGGCATAATAATAACTGTTGATCATATAATACGAGTATACATATGTATGCATGCATGCAGATTTCCCCGATAAAAAATATACACAGAAGCATGTACACAATTAACCAGTTGATTTTTCAGACATTTATCTTAGCTGAGAACCAACTCCTGTCGACCACTAAATATACAAAGTTTCAGAGGAGAAAGGACAAACCACGTGTCAGCAGGAGCTTTAATGAAAATTGTTTGTTTGCTTGGCTTTTTTGGGCAGGTGAAAAGTAATTGAACTTGTTGCCAAACTTTGTCCATCAGGCCGACCGACAGCTGTTGTCTCAGATAATCTGCCTTCCACCTTGGCTGGCTTGGCTCTCGTCACACGCTCCGTTTGCGCTTTGATGTATGATATGATTTGTTTTATTGCCTCGTCCTTCCTTCCGTCTGGCCACCCCAATCCAGCGTCGCCGCAGACCACCACCAGTCTAGTTTGGAACATTTTTGAGAAAACTTTTTCGGAGCAAGTTTTCGTTTTTGTCCTCTCTCGACCACCTTCCATCCCACTTGCATTATCTTACGAGTAGCTGGCGGTTTTGGTCTGTTTGTTTAGTTGGCCGCAAATTATTTGAATTCGGCTCCTCGCCCCACTTGAATTCCCGTCGATTAATCTTTGGGGTATCTGTTTCTGTGTGTGTGTGTGTGTGTGTCTTTGGGATTTGTCTTTGGCTCCCACTCCCTGGTTCCCTCTTCTGCTTGTTTGCAGTTCGAAAATATACATATGTATGTATGTATGTACATACATATATATTTGCGTGCACTTTACAAGCTTTTATAGTTTGCTTTGATAATGTGTCAGGAAACTGATTTCTGTGGGCTTGCTTTTCGATTTTGATTTTCGCCTCTGGCTATGTTTTTTGCGTGTGGGCGTGTCAGGTCCGTGTTGGGCAAGAGCTAAGTAAACTTTGGATGAACTGGCCTTTCTCAACGGAGTGAAGCGAAAGTGTTTCAGTGGTAAGAAAATCAATTTTAGAACATTTGAATAAAGAGTAAACGTCCGCAAATGTACGACGTTCGCCACAGCTGGCAATATAGTGAATTCAATGCCTCCAAAGCCCCTTCTTCTGTGGCTTTGCTTGCTTATCACGTCCTAAGTGAGGAGTAAGTGATTAGGGATATCATGGCCCTGGGACAGGATGGAGAAGTTCGCTTCCTGCCCTTCCTTATTTGGACACCTCTCATATCGTTGTGTTTGCTTATAGGGAAAGTTTGAGGGCGCAACACGGGTCTGTGGGGTGGCGTATTGTAATCAAAAATCGCAAACAAATCGAACACTTGCGCTGCCTGACAACCCGACCTAGACCTGGACCTGGACCTGGTTGTGGGCCCATTCGTTCCCAAACATGTTGCTGGCAGGCAAGCGTGTAAATGCAATTTCCGTTTGGTGCAACCGGAATTTCGTGCAGGCCATGTGGGATCGGCCCGACCAACTGACTGGTTGACTACCTGACAGGTGCACTGATGGACTGACTGGCAAACCGACCAGAAAGCCATTGAGGGGGCCTGCCAACGTGCCTTAATCCAGCGAGCAATCGAAATTCTCTTTAATCAGTACATTTATTTTAATTGGCTTATGACAGAAACTTCTTTCATATCGAATATACTTTAAAAATTGCTTAAAATCTTGTTAATGGTTTTTATGAGAAAGAAACTTACATGTATGAGTAACTTCTGTGATGTCCCCCCTGGCAGCTATGTACATTGTACATATATTGAGCCCGTGAACACCCCCCTTAACCGTTGGCAAGTGCAGCGTTATTGCAGCGCTCTACCCGGGGTCCCACCCACTCGATGGCCATTTCGCTTTATTGCTTTCGGTATATTGATGCTTCATATGGCTGCTGCCGGCCCTTGCGAGCTCATTTTATTGGAATATATTTTTATGGACCGTTGACTTCTGATGCTCCTTGTGGCTGTTGCTCTGTTCTGCTGGGTATCTTTAATAATAATTTGATGTGCATTTATGGGATGGCATCGTTTCATTTGTTCTAACAGGAATCGCTGTTTTTCTTTGAATTGAATCTGGTTTACGCTCTGTAGAGGTTTGTACACGTAATAGTCCAGTTGATGTAATATCAATTTGTAGCACTGTCCACTGTCCTTCAAGTCGATGTATGTACATCAGTTTGTATTATGTAAGTTGGTACCCAAATTAAGTAAATTTACTTGAATATCCAATATTTGAACACAAGCAAAGAGAAGGAAGCCCGCATATGAGGCAACACCACCTCAAAGCGTATGCATTTTTGTCTCCCTCATCTTTGACCTGAAGTCGTTTGCTGTCTGGCTAGCCAAATGTCCTGTTGTATCCCTTAAAGTAAATGTCGTTGGGTATGCTTTAATCCAAGCCCAAGACAGCCCAAGCAAACCTTTTCACTGTATGAGTTTTTAATTTACTCCACACAAAAAGTCTTCGTGGGTTATTCTTTGGATGCCATGCCCCTAGATGGGGGAGATGGGGGAGAGCAAGCAATTATAAAAATATAAAAAGCCCAAGCCACTTGAACAGGAGTAATTTGTCTTGCAATTAACTTGGGGGAAGGAAGCATCTGGGGGTGGCACATTCCACTTTAGAACTCCAATTTAGAGGGAGATCGTAAGAGATTCTTCCTTAGAGATGAGCAGTGGTTAGCGACTCACGCACGCAGAGCAATCGGAGCTAGTCCTTCGATAAAATCAGACTTGCATCGATAACCGATTGAACCTACCAATGTGCATGTGGATGTGTTAATGCTGTCCTTGAGCAGTCATCCGCTCATCCCTAACATTTATGTACAATGAACACCTTTTGTTGTTCTCATTGCTTGCGCTTGAAATGTCGTCGCGACTTCGCTTGACACTTGAGCGGCAATAAGCAGGGGAAAGGCCAGGAGAAGGACAAGTTCAAAGCAAACAGAACAAAACAGAACAAAGCCCACAAGAGCGGCGGGAACAACAGGACCAGCTGGGGAGAAGTAAAAATGAAGACACACAGAGAGTCACAGCACTTATGCACAATAAAAAGTACAGAGCGAGTCATACGAGTCGTCGGCATTGCCGCATGGTCATGTCCTCGCGCTCCCTTGCCTCCTTCACGTATTTCCCGTACTAACCCTGTCAGCCCTTCGGGGCTGTCCTGACAATGGCGAATGGCGGACCACGGCTAATGCTTCCGTTTCCTGTATGCCAACGGCAGCATCAGAAGATGAAGCCATCGCCTGCCAGTGTCCCGTTATTGCCGGCTTCCTGCAGTTTGCCATTCACATCCGCTTGTTCGGACCAATTGCAATCACATTACAAGCCACATTTAATTTAATTTCTTGCGGAAATATAAAAGAAATAAAAATCAAAAGCAAATACGCCAACGCCAGTGTGACCAGTCTGCTGCCTCCCACAAGTCCGCATCGTTTGGTCAGCTTTCTGGCTACATTTTGGTTCGTTAATGGGGTGAAAGTGCTCCTTCGATTTTTGACTCCAAGATAACAGTGCAATCGCGAATAAGACTCACTCATTGGAGCAGGATTCTGCTCTGGATTTAGAGTGATTCTCACGGGCGCATGCGTTGACATTGACTCCGCATCGCCCACACAAAAAATGTTTACGGTCTCACTTCATAGGAAATGAGTAAAACCTGTTGAACGCTACGCTCATTTTATCAAAACTAAAACTTATATTAAATTTAAAGAGCCTGAGCTGCACAAGTCTCTTTGGTTGGGGATTCTCTGCAAGGAATTAGCTCCTAATTGTTCCCTTTGGCCTTCATTCCTGGACAGGGACAGCTGCAAAAGATTTTATTTGATCAGCTCCGCTCCGTCTTGCCAAGGGCCATCAACTGTTCTAAGCGGATATTTTATTCTTTGCAACTTTGCATCGCTGCTTTTCTCTGGAAGTCGTTTTGCACAAGTGGCAAACCGCTTCGGGGGGCTCTGAAACTTGTTGCTTTGATCAGCTTTCTGGTTACACGCAAAGAGGATATTTTCGCATTTCGCATTTTCCCTTTTCCCTGCTTAGTGCTCACAGCAGCACAGTGACAGTCTCTGCGGTTTTAGCTTATTATTGGATTAATTCAATAATTCATTGCAGCAACTGACAAGCGGAATAATCAGATTGGGCATAGTACGGCAAACACTTAAATTTAGTTGCAGGCTTAGACGTACAGATATTTGTTGAAATAAATTTGGAAATATTTACCATACTATCATTAAATGTTGCTTTCAATTAGAGGGTGTGTCTTGTTTTTTTTGTATACATTTTTAATTGGATCCCAAAAGAAAGCTTCCATAATTCACTGTCTAGTGGGATTTTATAATGGTTTTTGCTGAATTATTATAGATGACGAGAAGAGTTACAACGGGCATGCCCATTCATCTTAAAAATAAATCAGCTTACAGATAAATTCAGCTCACGGATATCCATATTGTACCTCAATTTTAAAAGTCTTGTATTTTCTCTGGAAGATATTTTGTTTGCCCTAATTGCTGTTATGGATCTGCACGCGCATCAGCTTAAAAATGGCCAACGGCAAACGCAACTCCTCTCCGCTTTCACCGACACTCTGTTGTCTGTTGTTGGTTTTATAATGAAGTGAAAAGCGGGCAGCCACCAGTAGCAGTAAAAAGAACAATGGAAACGTTTAATTTGTGTTGCATTAACATGCGGAGTCCTCTCAATGTCATTCGCGGAGTGGTTCCGGCCATCTATAGGTTCAATTATGTTTGCAGACTGCCAGCACGTGCTCGCTACCGGCCATTACCATGGGATTGGCTGATTAAAGCGGGATTGCTGTGGATAACTGCGTTGGCCTGACCTGACCGGATCCGACCGAAATCTGAGTTGCATCTTATGTCAGTGTCACAGTTGTGCACATAACAGCGACGGACAATGTTAATTAATTCGCCACAGTACCGAACATGATTAATTATTGATTGATTTTATTCATGCAGCAAAAAGTTCTTGTAGCGTTTGTTACAGTTACATTGTGGGAACAATTTCGAAATTAAATGAAATCGAAATGCAGCTGGAATTTCGAAAATATAGATAAGTAGAGAGCTACACAAAGCTGGATATACTAAACCATAGGCGGGTGGAGAAGATGAAGAGAATTCTGATCTAATTAATAAACTCTTAAATTAGTTTGTTTGTTCAGGTTTAATTAAGCTGCCATGCTGCAGGACAACAACAACCTTCTATGCTGGTGTTTCGTTCTCTGCATGAGACGCTGCTCAACTTTTGTCGGACGCCTGTTAAAGTCACTGGGAATTGAAACAAGGACCCAGCTGGCCATCAGAACTCCATTCTTCTGTCCTTGCCCCTACACTCCTCTTTGTTTCCATTGATGGCACTCCACGACTCGCTATTTGCTGCCATTTGTTGTTGCTGATGTTGTTTGTCACATGCGTGGTGCACAAATACACACACAAACACACTCATACTCATACTCATAGCCACATAGCCACGTAAACTCAAACACACACACACACCTCAGATAATGGTGCTGTCAGAACCGCATTGAACAACATCAATCATACGCACTGTTGTGCGTTCTTACATCTGGTCTCACATCTTGCCAGTGACGTGACTTGAAGCGGACCTTCCACTCCAATCCTCTTGCTGCGGGCACCTTTGACAGGGAATGTACGAGTATTCGGTCCATTTGCCTGTTGCCACTTTATTTTTTTTTTTTGCTTTGATTAATGGCATCTGAAGTGACCTTGATTTCAGTCCATGCCAAACACTCCTGGAACTAAAATAATTAGATTTTTTCAGAGAGATCAAATGAAAGAAGAGCTAGAGAAACAAGCTGTAATTAGGTCAATATTAGGGATGAATAATTGATGTGTTCTGCAAGCCTTTTCCGGGGTCTCCAGTGTCTCTGGACACATACATCCATACTGTTTACCCAGCAGGTGCTGCCCACTTGTATCACAATTCATCAAATTAATAAGTCGCCGTAAGCTGATAGCCATCAACTGTGGAACGCGGATGTGTGGGTTGGGCTGGGCTTGGCTGGGCCCGTACAGAGCTGTCTGTCTGTCTGTCTGTAGGTCTGTCGCTATGTCCTGTTTGAGCGAATTGCGTCGACATTTCTAATAATAACTGTGCGCACTTTCTAATTGCTTGCTGAAATGGCACCCAGCGACAAGACAAATATCCACATTATCGCAATTCGGACACGCAAACACTGGCACTGGGTCGGTGCGACCCTTGGTCAAAGGGAGCACCAGCAGCTGCAGTGACAAAGCCACAGGGCAAACAAATTATGTTGGTAATTATCAACATGAGCAAACCGTTTTTTGGCTTTCGTCATTCACGCAACTTATAAATGAACTTCATATAAAAGAACCTAAAATATAAAATGGGATTTCCCTCCCTTTCAACGAGGTCCCATCTTATGTGCGGGCATAGGAAAGGGCACTGCTGCTGCATGCAAATAAATTTAAAATTTTATAATTAGTTAATGGTAAAAATAATTGTCAAGGCCCAAAGTCCAATGCAACGAAATTTAAAAAAGTTATGTTAAGCATGAAAAATTGATCGCTCCTAGAGGATATTTATAGTATGTCTTTTTTTTCCTTTGGTATTGCTCTTCACTTTTTGCCTTCCAATTGTAATTAGAAATCTCAGCATTCCCAGCCAGTGAATCTGACTCCTCTGATTTATGGGTTCATGTGCCAAGGATAGGGAACGCGCTCGACAGACGCGTTTAATATCCCGTCATTTGATTACTCAATACGAGTGGAGGAGCCGAGTCGGAGCTGCGGGGAGAAGAGTAGCAAAATCAGTAGGAGAGGGGTAGGAGGGGGTCACACCACTTCCGGCTGTCTTGTTAGGCGTCCTCGTTCGCCTCGCATCTCGACTACTAATTGAGTAATTTATGCGTGTCTGTCGTTACGCTTCCGCCACCCAAGTGAAGGGAAAGCGAAGGGTCTTGCATCTCCAACTCAGTGCCAGTGTCGGGTACTCGCCCCGCCCCCACAAAGACCATTTAAGCCCGGCGGCGCGTTATCTATGCCGAATGCCGACGAAATTTTCGCCAGTCAGCTGGATCTTATATAAGCAGAATGTTTGCTCTGGCTCTAACTCTGGCTCAGTCCCAGTCCCTTGCCCTTGTCCTCCATCTGGCTCTGTTTGTGTCGCAGCAAATTCCTAAAACGTGACAAGAAATGCAAAATGATTCCACAGCGTCTACCTTGATTGAAAAAGGCAAACGCGAGAGAGGCTCGGCACTCGGCACTCGGCGGAGGAGTACAGGAAGAGTTAGGGGCCTGTTAAATTAATTTGACATTTCTTGTGGCGGGTATCCGGTGACGCTATCCCCACTTGCCCGCCAGCTATCTGCCCCCTGCCTCGTGCAGGATTCCCAGCCGTGATTTATGCTAAAAGAGTTCAAACCCAGAATTCCTGGTACCCGATGCCCTGTTACGGCTCATTCACACTGCTTACGGGCTGATTAGCCCGGGGACTCGAACCGAGCAGTGGGTTTCATATTCTCTTTCTATCCCTTAGCTTAAAAATATATTTCTACCCGCAGTTTAATTTTGGCATTTTAATTTTGTGCTTGAAATAATTGAGGGAAAAATTTATTCGACATATTTATGTACATATTTAAAGTTTTATTCGAGTATATTTATTTTTCTCATTTGAATATTATAATTTAATGGCCTTCGATGTCGCCTGATTGCATTTCAATGAAATGATAAAGGCCATAACTTTTTTTCAGAAATTTGTTATGTTTATATGTAGGTTTTTTGTTATAAAACTTTATAATTTATTAAATTTTTTCCTTTAAAATGATTAAAATCTAAAATACGGACATATACCCTACATATACCCTAACAGTTCAACAACCATGGGTATAGATGGTTTTAGATCTTAAATCCAAGCATTATAGGTATGTTAGAGACTCTTGTGAATACTTTCTTATTTATTTAATTTTTTTTGAGGATTTTCCCTTCCCAGTTGCTTGCTGTGCCAATTCTGCAGTTTTCTCTTCCGCTCATTCTCGGATTATTTTGTTGCATTACATATGTATATGAGACCTAACAAAACCGCTACTAAGTTTATATTAAAAAGTTAAATTAAATGTTTCACATATAAGTACATACATATGTACCTAATAATACCGGAAGTTTGAATTTTGGAATACCCAACTCTCATTCATCCAATAAAGCATTTTTCCGGCGTGTGTTTGCTGGGGAATTTTTTTGTTTTTCGACCATTTCATTAGTATTATTAGCAGGTCCTTTTTGGGAAAAAAAGGATAACCTAACCACGGCAAAGGAAGGCCGACAACAAAGACAATGGCTAGTTACGCTTTGGGTAGTGGTTGTCGGTGGCCCTGGTCGGGCTTTCCGCCTAGTTATGCATTCGAGGAACAAACCCAACAAATGGCAGGAGAAAACGCCAGGGCCTTGCTGTTTTTGCTTTATGGACCTTAACGAGAGAAGCCAAGTCGCCTGCACTGAGGCATCATTCTGTTTTCAAAAGCAAATTTTATTGTTCAATTGTTTTTTGTTGAACGTAAAACTTAAGTTCTAGGCAACGAACAAGAGGAAGATGAAAATCGTCTTTCTTCTCAATATATTGGCCATGGCATCCATGTGGTTGTAATTTTCCATGCTAAACTTTTTTCATCCTGTCGGTAATGTCCTGTCCGGCATTCTTCTTATTATTTTGCTGCATCAGCTTTTGTTTTTGTATTTTTTGCTTCATTTCCTTTTTTACCCTTGCTCTTTGCTTCACTTTCGTTGAATGTCTTATAAAGTCTTTTCTGCACGTTTTTATTGAGAGTTTGACTGGCGAGGTTGTGTCCAGAAGTTGTCCAGTTGTTTATAGATAAACTTGAATGGACATCGTACGAAATTCTGGGTATACCTAGATCGGTTAACACTGTCTGATCTATACATTTCTACATTTTTCTTATTCTTAATCCTCCTGTGATATTCAGGAGGATGCCATTAAATCTATTTTGTATACTTGTTGCTCCTGACTCATAGCTTTAATTATTCTCTTTTCGAAGGCATTACATAGACAACTGGTCTCTGCATCCTCCGAATTCAAGACCCTCCGAAGTACTGGTATTTTCTTTCTTAAAATTGGTTTAACTCATTTCTCTGTGGCATGCTAATGACACTCCGTAGTTGTTGGATGTTTTGTTGGCATACAAGGACGCGATTTATTTGTCGTGGTTTTTATCCAAATGGGCGTGGCCACTCCGAAATTAAGGCATTTTTAATACGAGTCATTTGTTAGGCAGACCCTGCCCCAGGCCAGGAAAAATGGCAGACACGAAAGAGTTTGGGTTAAAATGGGTTTTATTCTTTTTTTTCCTGTTTTTCAGCTTTTTTCTCCCTTTTTTTTTGTTATTTGTTGGTGGTGGTGTAACTGATATGTCTGCTTTGTTATTCATTAGGAAGCAACTCTTTTGTTTCCTTGGGGACCAGTGCTGACAAATTGCTTTCATCAGGTGATGGGGGGCCGTCTTCTTCTCCTGTGACCTGGTGAGGGCTACCCACTTGGCTAATGAGTGTTTCGTGTGCGAGTTTTGGTTTCTAATTAAAGTGACAGGATGTGTGGGCTGCTGGCCCATATCCATTGCGGTTGAATTTCACGCCTGTCCGATGAACAGTGATGGATGGAATCGACTAGTTGTCGGACGGAGAGGAGAGGAGGGAACACTAATTCAAACTACATATTGGCTTTTTACTTTAGATTCAAAATGTTCCCTTCCAGAGGAACCTTCCAGAGAAACCAGTAATGGGGCGCACGTAAAAATTATTCATATTTGCTACGAAGGCATAAATGTTGCGTAGCTATTTGCCTTTTGAGTTTTTCATTACACATTTACATACGAGTATACTCCATCTCTGTAGAGATAGAATCGCAATCAGAAATGAATCGAACTGATTTGGAAATTTGTTTGAATGGGGATTACAGACCTCCTCCGTTCGAAATTTCTGCCCTTTGCAGCCGATGGAAAGCAATTTCGAAAATCATGCATCAAATTGCAATCAATCATTCGAAATGCAAATATGCACGCACACACAGGGCACTTAATCAACAGGCAGTGCCCCTGTAGTGAGGGAAACATTTTTCGTCATTTCCTCGTTCGGGTTGGGGAAATGTGTTTTTACGCTTGCTGCTGGACAGGTGGCAGCCAGTGGCAGCTGGCAGTCCCAATGACGGGTGTACGAGTATAATGAACAAATGAGAGTTTGAATTTCGATTTTTGGGTGGTGCCCGACTCCCGGAAACACCCGATGTGCCGACACTTGACAACTTTCATGGCTCATGCTCGGATGTAGGCAAGATCTTTAAATAATAGATACGAGTATATGCTTTAGATTTATGTATTTTTCATTGTCTATGTACTTTTTTTCAGTTTCAGCTATTTCATAGCGGCAGCTTTTCTGCTTTCGCCTCCGCATTCGCACCCAACCAAAAAAAAAAAAACACTCAAATATTCGTTTGGGATTTAAATACGCTTTAAGCGACTTGTCAAGACCCGAATCAGATCCCCAGCTCTGACCCCAGCCCCATTTACATAGCTTACAAACCTCATGAGTACACGCCCCATTTCATTTTTAAGCCATAAATCCCACAACACATGCCAGCAGCCAGCAACCAGAGCCGAGGACCAGAAACCTAAAAACCAATAAGATATTCACACAACGCAAGAGGATGAGTAGGAAGGCAACTACTTCTGACTACAGCTTGACACGACTCACAGACTTGAAGAAGATACCCGTCTTCGAATACAATAGTTCATTTCCAAGGCTCCAAAGTGCGAAGAAAATTTTAAAAACGGTGACCAGCAAAATAAATTGAAAAGCTAAAATTGATTTTGATTTCAGTGATTTACGAACTGCTCATTAGGTATTCATCCCTCATTCAAGTCATGGCTCGGTACCGCTTCGTTTTCTTACTGGGTTAGCCTCTGGGGGTACGGGGGCTATGACCAACGTCAGGCTTCTTCTTCACCTTGAGTACACCTCTCCTTAGTGGCTCTCCTTAGAAACTGGTTGAGGCTACGCAGCCACCTGACGTGCCTCGAGGCAATCAAATTGAAATTTATTGGCTGACCTTATTGGGCTCCTTATTTATGCCAGGGCACATAACATGTGTAAGCGTGAGCATACGAGTATTTAATGCCACCGTGCCAGGGCCATGAAACTCTCATTTATAACCAGGACAAAGACGAAGACAGTGGCCCTGGACGGTTACCGTCCCACCGTCCGTCCCAGCCCCAGTGCCAGCCGCAGCCGCAGCCACAGCTATTTTTTCAATCTCCACTAATTTATGTCAATTTGGATATTTATGTGCCGCACTGCGCAGTGTCCTGACCGAAACTCCATTAGCCTCGACTCTGGAGTGGGCTCTGGCACTGCGCTCTCTTCGTTGCGCCACATGCGGCGTAATTACAATTTGTTATCGCTTTAATTCAATATTGACGCACGTCGCATATACGCTTGGAGTGCGAGTATGGGGCACGCACAGCCACGACTCTGGCCCAAGTGGATGGCCTCTTTGTGGCTGTGGTTAGCACTCAGCGAAGTTTTGCTGTGGTGAGATGAGATCGGGGAAATGAGTGCCCAATTTGGCTTATTATAATGAAAGCAGAAGATTCACCACGTTGCTGTATAAAATTCAAATAATATACTTACCTATTGGAGTCGAACTCATAAATTTGGTCTATTGCTAAAACTATCAAGCATAAGCTCCATGCATTAATTTTACTTACTTAACTGAACTTTGTCCTTCCTTAGATTCCTGTCCAACGCTTCGGGTCAAGCAAGTATCGGGCCATTGGGTTCGGGACAAAAGAAAATGTCTGACGTTTGCTTAATTCCATTCATATCATTGCATCTGCAAAATTTGAATATTTCATCTCGAACGAAAGGCAAGGCAAGGCAAGGGGCATCTCCCCAAAGAAAAACATTAACTTGGCTTCTGTCTGTTCCTAGGAGCTTTGGGATAGACAATTCCCATTAGCTACAACGAGGAGCAACGAGGTTGAGAATATTTCATGAGCTTTGCTTTACTTTTGTGTGGACTTTGAAGCTGGCACTTTGTTGGCATTTCGAATGTCAGGAGTGAGTGTGGACGCTAAATATGCATATTTAATGCGCCCGTCGGATTAGATGTCAATTAAGAGAAACCGTTTACAAATTGTTTAGCTGCAGTCCCACAGACGCAGTCAGATCTCAATGTAATGTGCATTGGCTTAATAACATTTCGATGTCTCCGGCGATATTGAAATTTTGCGCTCTTGTTCGCTTGGCAATTAAGTGCAAGCTGCCATCCAGCATGGCCCCTTGACATTTGCCAGTACACACATATGTACAGCACATGTGGCCACACACTCCATGCGAGTGCGGAGTATACCACATATTGAATGCTGAGCCACAGCCAACGGCTCGGCAATATTAGCGGTGATATGACAAACAGCGCCGACTAAGCCAGCGCCAAGTCAGCACAACACAACACAAAGAGCCACGTTTGTGTGGTGGGCCGCTGCGGAACACGGCAGGCGGAGCCACAAACAGCACACCGAAGGCGGCGTACACAACAATTTTGAGAGTACACTGGACGAAATAAGTGTGTGAAACTGTTTCGAAACCATTTATAAGAGCTTATTATACAAATAAAGTACCTACTCATAGTGGAAAACAATCCCTAAGAATTGGGGATTTCCTAATTAAACGAAACTGTGTGTCCGTGTAACTACGTGTATGTGTCTGTGTCGGTGTGGCCTCGAGCGTTATGTGCTTTTGCTGGTCTTTAAGTTTAATTACTCTACGTGTAATGTATGAAAGACAAGGAAGTGTTAGAGCTCGCGGGCAATGGGTTGACTTAGAAGGGGAAGCAATTGAGTTCTCGATTCGGTTTTGCGGCACTGCCAGCAAGCGATTATGATTGTACATTCTGAAGCCTCCCGTGACAAGCAATGGGAAAGACGGGCAATGTAATGCTTTGCACAAGGATCCTGGTTGGAATTCTCGGAATTCCTTTGTGTGGGTAAGCATTCAGTTCTGTTTGAGGCGATTTCAAGCCCACCCACCAACGTAAAGTCTTGGGAATTACCTCAAGAGTAGTTGATCCCCGTGTCTAACTTCTGCTCTACAGCAATGACAAACAGTTGAGAAATTGAATAACAACATAAAGTTTACGACACGAGTAAGAAAGCCAATATCCGATAACTTTCTGAGCATCGTTTTTGATTTATTCGGGAACTTGGAGGAACAAATACATGCAGCAGAAACTACAAACACTCATTAAAGCACTCAAATGTATTAAACTAACTGAGTCCCAGAGCTGAGAGTTGAGTTTCCGTTTCACAGCGCATAACTCAAATTGTTATCGCAACTCTTGGCCCCGGCAGTGGCTGGCAGACGCGAGCAACTTCGGGCCAGAGATAAGTTTAATTTATAATATCCTTTAATTGTAGTTGAACCCAATTCGGAAATTGACATTGCGAATTGCCAATTGCGAGTGCGCCCCAGGCTTGTGGCTCGGCGAGTGCAGCTCCTCTTGAAGTTGTCATGCTAAGATACGCTTATGACATTTTTCTTAGCGTTCATGGCATTTATTGCACTTGTGCAATTAATGTCAGCTCTCGTCGCTCGTCGCTTGACGCTCGACGCTGAGGCGGCAGATTCCAAGCGATGCTGATGTCATACAGGAAATCCATTTAGATATATATTCATGGCTTCAGCTTGCTTCCGGCTCCCGGCAGCCGCATGACAAAGCTGCACTTAAGGACGCGGGCAGAGTTGGAGGAAAAAGCAGCATTGGTGTTTTTATGGCCAAATCGGGAAGCTGCAAGTGTGCTACGTGTTTGCTGGCAAGCGGCAGGGCTTTGCGCCAAAATGGTGTCGAAAGCTGAAGGCTGCTTTCGGCTTCTGCATCCGCTTGCTCTGCGATTGGAATGCAGGCGGCGTTGTGTGCCATTAGTGGCAAGGTACATATCATGTTTCACCCCTCTGCCACCCCTCTGACACACACTTTATCACCGTGTGTGCCCATAAATTTCACAACAAATATTTTTTCATCTTTTCTGCATTCGCCTGTGGAACGCTCGGAACATATTACGTATCACAAGCACATATTCGTGACTGACACGGACAAGCCAAAATTAACTAAAGGAATTCGGTCTACATTGTATAATTTATATTTCACAAACTATTATGCTGCAAATACACTAGCTCTATCTTCAATTAAAATAAATATTAAAAACTTTCTGTTCTCTTTAACTTTGCCAGCTGCTCTCGAGTGGAATATGGGAATCGTCTCACTCGGTCAGTTCCATGGACTGCCGCTGACTCCGATGGCTGTATTCATGTTAGAATAAAGTTAACGAAACAGCGTAAGAGCAAAGAAGAAAGAATTTAGTCAGGATATATTTTAGTAGCTTACAAAATTTGATACCATTTAAGTAACATTAGTAGCTAGTTCACAGAGTATGTTGAGCTCGTGGGCTTTTCAGTTATGGAATTTGTATATACATGAAACATACATAAATTAATATATTCAACATTTATCTGGATACCTAGAGGCTGGAAGTAGCTTTGCACACTTTTTTTCTGAAACTCTGTTGCGTTTGATAAATCGGACAATTTTCTGTCAACTTCCAGATACAAAACTATTAAACATTTTTAATTAAAAATTGTGACAGAACTTTTAATGAAACATTTCTGTATAATGTAGAGTTGTTTTTTCCCCCTTTACAGCTGTCTGTTTCAATTGCTTAACTTTTTCCAGCTTCGACCCTGATCTGCTTTTCCCTGCTTCAGTTTCAACTGCACTTTCAATTTCGACATTTCAGGCCAACTTTCTGTTCATTAATAATGCCCTGGCCGGGCTGTTAATAAAATTGGTTCAGTAATTAATGAGTCTGGCTTCTCTTCGGCCTTGATCTAGTGTTAAATGGTAATCGTTTTGATTTACTTTTCCATTTGGCCAACAGGCCCAAACTGAGCGGAACAAACACAGTCCGAACTTCAAATGAAACTCAACCGGAAGTTCTGCTAAGTATTGAACCATGTCGGTCCCAAAAGTTGAAGCGAATCAACAAACTTTTGTACAGCAAACACTTGTTAGAAAAAAGGTTCCCATAGGCGGACCTTAAGTGCTTAAATATTAGAGGGTAACCTCCACGGGCGCTAGATTGATATACGATGGGTAAAGGGTTAACAAATTTCATAAAAAGAAAGTAAATAAAAATATCGAAATCCAGTTCATTTTCAATATTCTCCCAGAGCATTGGTTGTTACTAGGTATCCCCAAGTCGACTTGTCAACTCATTCCTGATTACTCTTGCCTCAGTTTTTGTGCCTTTGCTTAATTAGCACAAAAGGGCTGCCAACTGCCAAAAGCTTTTGGCAAAAGGGAGAAACTCAAACAAATTGGTTTTAAATTCAACATAATTCAGCGAATCTCAAGGGTAAAAAAGAAATTTTCCCAACATACAAAAGTAATTATGCGCTCGAAAGTAGGCAACAGTTTTTACTTCCCATTTCTTGGCACAATTTTTCTCTTCTTTAGAATTTTTTTTAATAAAAAGTCAATTTTAAAAATTGAAATATAAATTATTTAGGCGTCAAACGATGAGGGTGGTACTAGGTCCGACTACAGGCAGAGTCAGACGCGACCGTCAGTGGATTGTGTCCATACCAAATACACCAATGTCCATCAGTGACAGGTCGATATTGCGAATTGTAAAAGGCAGATGCATTTACAGGAATTTATGAATGGCCAAGATAACTTTTGTTCTGACAAAATCTTGTGGCTGAGGAAATTCAAATTAAATTTTCTGGCTTCCTAGAAAATGCAATTGTGCAGCGCTCTAAATAAAGTTCACTCGAAATGTAAGCCATAATTTCAACTCGTTGCAAAAAGTTCAAACTTTACTATGGCTTGAGTTTTCCAGGAACTTTTGAACTCTGAGAGATGCAACTAAAATTACCCAAAAGCTTCTGCTCAACCTCAGGAGTGAGGTAGATATTATTAAATATTTCTCCACATTCCTGAACTAACTAGTTAATCCTAGAAGCTTGTAATTGGCCGCAATTATTCATGTTTGTGTCCAACCAGGCGAGCATTTCATTTCGTCAGTTAATGAGTTTGTGAACTGCGAGTGTACAGACATCTAAACATTAATTAGTTTGACTCTTCTCTTGTCATATCCTTTAAATTAAATTATTCAAGAGTATCAACTACATTGTACGCACATATCTGAGCAAATATATTTTCGTGCTTCTGTAGTAAAAGAAATGCCTTAAAAATGCGGTCATTGTCGTTTGCGAAATTGAATTTATAATTTATGCATTTTCTGACACAATATTTTCCCAATTGTGGACCAAAGGAAGGCTGGGGTATGAATGGTCTCTTGACAATTTGTACATTCAATTGAAATTTCTGTGCAGAGACAATAAAGTCACCCTTTAACTTTTAATTGCTACTAAAACAAGCTTAAAAAATGTATTGACTTCTTAAAAAGTTTAAAAAGTAAAGAATAAACAGACTTTGCTAAAGTTTGAAAACAAATGAAATTCACTTCCAAAATGGAAAATAATCCATAATTTCTTTGAAAGGTTTAACATAATTATGACATACAGACTTTCTTACTTCATGTAATTATATGCTAAGGTATACGCTGCGGTCTTATAGGATAAAGTTCTTACAGTTTCATAAATCACAACGGCATTTCCCCTGTTTTTCAAACCATTTGCTTGGGTGTCACAAAGTCCATATCCTGCGGCAATAGTTTCGGTTTTGCCACAATAGCAGCCGTAAAAGTGGAGGCAGGCAGCCGCCAGTCAGCAACAATGTCAGCGGCAGAGAAATGCGAAGGCTGCACCACGCCCCAGAACCAATAACCACACTGAAACCAACAGCAACAGCAACACCGACATCAGAATATTTCGCACAAGTACAAATATTTGTTTATGCCACATACGGCAGGACGCGGAGAAACCCGGCAACGGAAACCCGAACACAAACACAAACACAAACAGAAGGCCAAACAGGAGCGGGCTTAGGAATATTCCAAAAGGGAACGGCGACAGACACTCATATTGAAAAGGCCTTCGTCTGCTAACGCTTTTCGTATAGACAGAAATCGTAAATAAATATTTTGATTTATTGTCTGCCCTGAAATTTCCGCACAATTTACAGGCCCACAATGTCGGCGGAAGATAATTAATATGTTTACTTGGGTATGTGTAATATTTCGCTCAAGCTCTTTGCCCTCGAGTATTAGACAAAGACCTTTATCTGAATGGCCCTGCTCATCAGCGAAATATACATAGAAAGATTGGGAAAGAGGAATCGGTGTAGAAAATTGTTGCCTCATTTCGAGCTCAAAAATTCTTTTTCTCTCTGTCTCTCCATGTGTCCGATGCCAGTGAAAAAGTGTCAAACATCTCAATCATCTTGAGGCAAACACTCGGACTGACAGTTTTTGCCCGCAGGTGCAAAATGCAATCAGTATCAAAAGCTGCCACAACCCATTGGCCACGTCCATCCTCCAGCTGCCTCGCAGCTGTCCATGTTCATTAGTGTTAACTCAAAAGAAAAAAAAATATAAGAAGAATAAGACAAAAAATGGCTGACTTTGACTTGGTGACCGAAAGTTGTCGAGAATTATTATATACTTCTCGGAAAATGTGGTTTAATAAAGGTATTTACGCTTTTGGAAATGATACTTGAAATATATTTTGAAAGATTCATTGGATTCATAATGAAAACAATTACTTTTCTTCTATCAAGCCTTCAAATGATAATTTCCAGCTGAAAAGTCTGGTCTGCGCACCTTGGCCAAGACCTGACATGACATGCAGCACTTTGAATTGGAAGTGAAACAGTAAAAACCAATCAGGCGTACCCGATATAGACAGCTCGGCTGATTGAGCAGCGTAAGATGAGAGCATCAGCGTGCCCGGAGCAATCGGATAACCCAGCTTAAAGACATCAACAGGTCAGGCAAGGGAGTTCATGAAGCTGTAAGATTAGCCCAGATGTCTCCTTGCCGTATGCTAAACCCAGCTTGATTTAAAAAAAAGGGAAAAACTAATACGAACACTATACAACAGAATCCAGAGAGACCGCAAATATGCATGTATTGTAGGTGGATGGACGACCATCTGTGAGACACATGAATACGAAAAGCGGGGATGAGTGTTGTAGCTCCGACTCTGTGGTACAACGTTTTCCCTGACAGTTGTTTCAGCGGTAACCACGTTAGCTGTTCCCTGCACGTTTCTCTTTCGTTTATCAATTCTGATTTTTTTGTTGGGTCCTTTTTTGTGACATTCGTCGCACCCAAAAATGTTTTGCACTTGATGAAGGGTTTCATTTGATTTGCTTGTTCTGCCATTTCTCTGGTTTCACTTGCTGTTGTCTGATGTTCGACTCTATTCGTCTCGTGTCGCCGCAACCTCAACCTCATCTGATTCAATGGCATTTCATTTGCCTGGCAATGGTCGAATGAAAAATCAACATTTAACATATGTTCGTGTTAAACAAATCGCTTAAATTTCCATATGGCAATGAGCTGGCACTTTGCATTGGTAAAATGCTCCCCAAGTCCGCTCTGACTCTGAGAACTGTTCTGAACAAATAACTGGGCGGCGAAGCAAAGAGGGGGATAGTAAAGGCAGCTTTTCATACGACCCAACGCAGAAAAATGACTTGAGACGAGTATTATGTCACGTCTGTGATGGGAATGAAAATTCTGAGGGACAAACTTTACGAGTACACAGCAGAGAGCAAAACTTTGCTCCCTGTTTGAGTTGAGCGTTGCAACCATTACCAAGCAAAGCTATTTAAGTTAGTTGTTTCTTCTTTCTTTACATAGATTTTAGTTTTTTAATCTCGACAGTCTTTAGATATATTTAATTCTTTATGATCGTTTTGTTGTTGCATTAATTTTCATTTTCAGCAATGGAAAAAATCTATTTTTGGAAATACTTATATTTAAATATATTCAGAAGCGCATTGTTATTCTGATGCTGCAGTCACCATTAAAATAACAAGTAGACGGTTGGCATATTTGTGCTTGGGCACTTTTCAGGATACCATTGCCCGTTGGGTCAGGGCCAGCTAGTTTAATGAACCGGAAGTGTTTTACAGAGCAGAGATGCAATTACTTATGCGACGGTATCGCTTTCTCTCTGGTTCTCTGTGTCTCTTTTTGTACCTCTGTCTGCGTGCGGGTGTTTGGCAATGTGCTTTTTGTACGGACGGCAAAAACGTCAAAAATGAGTGCCAACGCCCCGCTAGCATCAGCCTTCCACCCCTCGCAATGCAGTTGGCAACTTTTTTCCTGTTTGTCCCACCCATTTTGGGGACAGTCATTGCATTGCACTTAAGTGCTACAATGCGCCGTTCCCTGGGCAGATCCAGGGACAGCGCCAGCAACAGAGGCAGCCTCCAGCTAAAAGTCATTAGATACTGTGGATGTTAACACAACGCTGGACAGCAAACTCCGAAGGGGAAGGAAAGATAAAGGGAGGGTTGGAGAAGCGTTTGTTGGGGTAGGGACATCATATGAACTCTCCACTTGATCTTGAAGTTTCTTTTAAGTTTCATTGAATTTACAATTTACGATGACGTCTAACTTGTATTTTTTACAACTTCATTCTTTTCACTGTATGATTTTATAATTGCAATCTCTTTTCCAAGTAGAGAAGTAGAAGCAGAGAAGGTTGAGAGAGGGAGATTTGCACGCTGACCTTGCTCCCCTGACAACTCGAAGTCATTTAATTTTCTAATGGACCTCGCTTTTTACCGCCTTCATTATGCTGTTGGACATTTGACTATTAGTAAATTGAAAACGAATTACATACGAAATGAAAAAGAGACAAAAAGGCTGACTTCCCTCTGACTTGTGTTTGAACATCGCGTAGTTTTGTTTTAAAACTGGAACAACTCAACGCATTTAATTCAATTAAGGTTGAAATCTGCAGTAGCACTTGTACTTCTGCTACATAATATGCGCCACGCATGACGTCGCCTTGCTGCTGCCATTGCTGGCAGTACATGGACCACTGGCAGCTTTTGTAAGTTCAACTAGTCTAAAAGTCATTTGGAATTGCCAGAACCAAAACTTTTTTCGGGCACAAAAACCTCGACGGCAGTTCAAACAGAGAAGGTTGCAGCAGTTAAATGGCCAGGAGCTGCTGCACAAGAGTCAAGCAGTTTGACTGGCATGGCTCGACGTGCACTTGGCAGCCATTTAGTACTGCTTTTTCGCAGCTTGACTTTTTAGAAACAGTGACAAGACCAAACCTGCAGCTGCCATGAGTGGGAAGCTGTCTTTGAAACTTAATTTACAATTTATATATACGGCGGACAGTTTCTGTCTTGTACCGGAAAGGAAAGGTAATTTCGTTGCCTTAAATTGCAAGATGCCCCTGAGCATCCAAGAGCATCCTTTCAGTTTTTTTTTCCTAATTTTAACCATAACTATCTCGAGGTTCAATCAATTAATTTAGCTTTTCCCATTTCCTTGGAGTTCGCTGCTTGACTTGCCACAAGTTCTCTTATTTTCTTCTGCTGTTTTAAAGTGACACTTTTCAAGCAAAAACTTTTCCGCCCACCCACACATCCATGCACGTTCGTAGACAAAGGAAATTCTAATGTGTTCCTCTTGTTGTTTTTCGTGGCTGGAATGTGTCGGCAAAGTGGTTTTAGCGCACTTTGCTACACTTCTGCCCGAACTCGTAGGGTGTGAAGAATGGTGGCTGCTCGCCTGCTTACATGTGTCACATTGTCGTTTAGTTGTAATTAAATTTACTCGCTTTATGGCTGTGCTTTATGGAAATATTGTACCTATCCAAACTGTCTTTCCAATAATTCCTTTGAATGACTTTATTACGGATTTTTAATTTGAAACTCAACCGTTCTCAATGAAGGGTGGTGGTGGCTGGCGTTACATTTGTTATACCGTAAAACTGAGCTACTCGTACTCTGTGTGGAATTCTCTTTCACATTGTCTTTATCTTTTTCCCACTACCCCACAATTCAGGTCACACGAATTTCAGAAAAAGTATGACAAGGAAATCCACAAACATATAACTTTTGCTTGCCAATGGCCAGTGGCCAGAACCACAGCTAGTTGCCAGGATACCGTCAAGATGCAGCCACATGAAGCTCCACAAAACCAGTGTATGGAAAATATGTTTAAAGTTTGACATCATTTTGTATTTCTAAATGACAGATTATGTTTCTGAAATTGCGACAAGAACAAGGAGCAAATTGTTCGCAGTTTAGTTTAAAATGTTTCAAGCTACAACTGTGACTATAAAAACTATGCATTGTATATCGTTTATTACTCATTGATATCCATGCAACTAAAACTATCAGTATACTTATACCCGTATGTGGGAGTATATTGGTGTGCCCGCACTGCTGACTGATAGATTTGGGTCTCAATTAAATATGAAAAGACTGTCCGACAAGGGGCAGGTAGAGGCTGCAAACAGACCCATGTATGGCCTCCTGCTGTGACTTACGACCGCACATTCGTAATGATTAAGTTGCATGGCCAGTAAGCATGTTATGACGGGCGCTTCGGGCTTGATGAAGTGTTCTGGTCCGGACAGTTTATTAGTTTTCTGCTTTAAAAGGAGCATTTATTTTGAAATGGGTACAATCGGGCCATCATAAGTTCCCATGGTTACTGGTGTAATTTTCTGTGCGACATATAAACAGTGAGTAGCCATGAAAAATGAAATCGGAATAAGTCTTGCTGGCTTCCCTTCTGGCCAAAATGTATTCTGAATTTCATTTGAATTTAATTTATTATATTATCCAATACCTCCTATGATATAAAATAATTGGCTGAGAAATTATTGTTTAACAATTAAATTATTGTTTTAATAAACAACAATTGGCATAGATCAAAAGGTCCACCTCACCTGCCTCATCGACCACCACCTGACCAGAAATAATTGCAAAATTATCATCTAACCATTTGTTCTGTGGTGAGCCAATGCGTTGGCCTAAAGTATAAATTCCATACAGTAATCAAGATAATTAAAGAGTGATTCAGTCGATAATTGCACACTTTTGGGACAAACAATAAATAAAAAAAAAGGAAAATGGAACAAAAAAATTTAAATTTGTTTTAAATTACATTGCACAAAATTCTGCTCGCATAATTTTTAATTTAATCAGAAATAAAAACATACAGAGCAAAAAGCTTTCACCATAATTAAAGAACGTAAGTGATTAAATGAGTACGGTGTTAATAATAATTATGTTTTAATTAGTACGAGTAAGTGCAGCATTAATTAATTTATCAAAAAAAAAACAAAAAAATTCAAATTTGTTTTAAATTACATTGCACAAAATTCTGCTCGCATAATTTTTAATTTAATCAGAAATAAAAACATACAGAGCAAAAAGCTTTCACCATAATTAAAGAACGTAAGTGATTCAATGAGTACGGTGTTAATAATAGTTATGTTTTAATTAGTACGAGTAAGTGCAGCATTAATTAATTTATCAATCAAAATGTCAAAGAGCTATCTCATATTTTCTACTCGTATGTTTTATATGCATTAAACGAACTACTTTCCATTGGTAGCTGATTCAAGGCTTTCCATGCAGAAATACCAGCCTGAAAAGTTTGATAATAACGACAGGGAATTTTTCAATATTTAATAACCGTCAGCAAAGTAATTTCCATTTCTTGGCGATACCAGGTAAAACTTTTCCAAAATGGGGCAATCCAAAAATGTGAAACTTCCGCTTCCTCTGCCTTCCGACTGGTGAGAATAAGTTTAAGTATGCTGTGAGCATTCTTGTCTGAACTTTCATGTAAGCATTTAAATTTAAGACGAGGGACACACCTTAAACCTGTAGATGTTGCTGCACTTTCTACGAGAATTGCCACGACTGCTAATGCCGATACAGAAGGTTGTTTGTTGGCCCACACACGCACACAACTACGATATGAATATAAATTACCGAGTGACAAATCGCTTGTCTACACATTTGTCCTTATTTTCCAGTTGGTTATTTATTTGATCAAAGTATGCCACACCATGATTCAGCACATCCTTCTCATGAACAAACATACCGAGACACTGCAGCGATATTTCGACTGCGGTTCAATCCAATCAGAAGTTATAACCCCAATGTAAATGCAATCACATTTTTTTGAACATCCATTATTTATTTAGTTTCTCATAATTTGTTATTTTAAAACACATTTTTCACTACGTAAGTATAGTTCTTTAATATTCATTTTAATACTCAGCTGCGACGGCATCTGTCATTCATTCGTGATATTAATTGTACTCCCTGTTTTCTATTCATACATATTTAAACACACACAATTTTTCTTTGGTTTCTTTTCAACGTTAGCTTGGGGTACTTTTCATTAACATCAAACATGTATGTAATATTTGATCTGTCTTGGGGCTTTTACAGACCGCAAGCGCAACCCCTAACTAGTGGGTAAATACGTGCGAATACTTAAACAAAACATTTCGCCACGTTTGTTCGTAAATACTTTTTAACTATGCTTAGATTTGTATTTCTTATTTCAAGTAAATAAATTTAGTTATAGAATTAGTTATATGTTTTAACTGTGTGGTAGGTGCATCCTTCCATATTATCCTCTAATAATTCTCTCTCCATATGTCGAAATTCTTTTCCATTCATTTGTTCATGTACTACCTCGAATCCCTCTTAGTACAGAGTAACGATTACAACAGCCAACTATTAATCTAAGCCAAAATTACATATATTCTTTAATAGTATTTATATTTCACACTTGACTCTTACTTTAAATGAGACTTTTCCACACTGAAGTGCAATTTTCGATTCATTTACAAGTCGATGAGTATTCTAAATTTTCTCCTTAGCGAACTAATTTCTATTGACTTGGTTTTAATTAAACTAGCTAATATTACGTATACGCAATTAAAAATTGTCAGAAAACTGATATAAAAAACCAAAAGTACAGCAAAGCCGGTGACATTTTTGGAAAGCTGTTTTACGATGCAGACAGGAACGGGGAGGGTGGTCGTGGTGGTTATGCTGCCCGACATCGCCAGACATAAACTTCCAAAAGCGGGGCTCATGGTCAGCACAGTTTTGCGTACTTTTGGTTTTTCCTTATTTATGGGGTTGCCCCTCGCTACCCCATTTCTTGTTTATAAGTTAGAATTAGGGCATTTTATGCCCTAAGCTGACATTCGTATAGCTCTCCCCAATACTCGCTCTTATATATGTCATGTTTGTGAATATACAATTTATTTTATGCTTATCCTACGCTCAGAAACACTTTACAAGCACTTCGACCTGCAATTGCCTTATACCTAAACATTTTATTGGCTATGAAATATTATGTCATATAATAGTTTACCTTTTATGCGTAAGACTGCCTGCAGTCCAAGTTAATTATTTTAATTAAGACCCACACACACACACACACACACGCAAGCATTTAACTATTGGCCACATCTGTATTGTGTTTGTGCTATAAATGACAGGCTCAGGGAAAAACTCAAGCAGCCAGGGGAGACTTGCAATACTTAGTAAACAAAAACAGGCATTCAAAATAGAGGGAGAATTCCTTTAGAAATATAAAAGACTTCAGTCGAAGGCAGAACGTTGCATTAATACACTCCATTTGATGGACATTCAATTCAATGCCTGAAGGCGAATGCGCAACCAGCTGTCAGCCAGCTTCAATATCCCCGACTTGGCTCTGTTGGCCCGACCAAATCTCATCAATGTCAGCTTACACATGTTCGATTTCGGCCGCTTTCTGGCTCCATGGCCGTGCTCCATCAGCCGTGGAAATTTTTCGCTTTTCAAAAGTCGAGCAAATGGTTTTCGTTACTGGATTTCTAGCTACCATTGTTGGGGCTGTGGTTCCATCAAAAGCGGGTTAGAGGAGGGAGGGGGTTCAGTTGACGTATTTCCACACAATTGAGCCAGAAGCTGGCACATTGGCACAGGAAATTTAATTCCTTGCGACTTGCGAATGCCAAGACCACAACGACAAATGTTTGACAATCGTTTGGTACAAATTGAATCCGACAAAGGCAAACGTTCGGGGGAATTGGGGATGGATGTAAGTCACCCTTCCTTCGAGGCATTGTACGAGTATATGCGGAATGGCGCGGCAATTCCCGCGACTTCAATGGCCAAAAAACACAATATAAAAAGGCAGAAATAGCTGAATAAAGAAGGAGCACTGCCTCTAGGACCAGTCACACCCACACATCCACACTCACTTACATACGACCGTAACCACACGCACACACACTCCCATTAACATATACATATTTTATATCAACGACTTGTGTAGCTGTTTCAGCCAATTGCTAGACAATCCGCCCTTCCAGCCTTTTCGCATCGTTGTCACTTGATTTGGCATTTATCAGCATTTCTTTCCACATTTTATTTTTCTTATTTCGTATGTTTGACTTACAATAAGACTCTCCACCATTCAACCGCTATTCCCCTGCATATTTTTGGCTTGAATTGCCAACACAATTCAATGAAATCCATCCGTGAAAATGCCTAGAAATGTGTTTCGAAAATCTGTAAGACACAAAGAAGAAGAGTTGAAAATGAGATTAGTGATTGGCATATTGATGGGCGGACACATGAGCAGTTACAATTAGTTTAAGATATTCAGTAGAATTTCACTTTATTTTCATGCTCCAGGCTAACAGACGGAAATGGCCGCTGTACTAAGCTTTATTTGTGGAAAAATTTAGGTGGCTACAATTGAGTTTTTAGGTGATATTCCCACGCATTTGTACAACAATCATTTACAAGTATATCTTTCTAGTCATTCCACATCAGAGGCTCGGTTGGCTCCGTAAAACCTTTTGTCAAGCAAGCGGCTTATGCCAATTTGTCTGAACTCTTATGTTGTCTCTAGTCTTGAGCCTTTGCCAAGCAGCAAATCTGTAGCTCACAGCAAATACACATGGAAAATATTTAAACATGGCTGGGTGCCCAATTCAAGATCATCGTCGCACTTTGGGGCCTTCGGGCATTTCAGCCTGCAAAAATCATAACTTCTGAACAAACAAAAATATTTTAATGAAACAAATTAAACTTGAAAGAAAAATCTTCAAAGTCTTGGTCGAACGGTTGTAAAACATCTTAAATATTTTGAAGGTGCATACTTTAAAATGCTCAATATTCATTTTTTATTTTACAAACATTTTTAATATTAGAATGATTAAGCTGGGTAAGCCAGTCGAAACCCGTAAGCCAAATCACAAGAAGCCCAAGAAAAAAGGGTGGTAAGAAGTCAAAGAAACCTGTGAAAAAGACCGCTGTGTTGAATACTAAGGGGGCCACTGCAAAGGCCCAGAAATCAGCAGATGACGAGATTAAAGCCGTCAACTTAAACAACTTGAAACTGCTGGAGCTACAACAGCCGGACGGGAGGTCCGGCGACAGCGTATCTTTCCGTCATATGTATGTCAAAATTGGTACTTGCTTATCATTGCTTGTAAATTTCTTATGGACCATTATATTTTGATATACGCAAAATAATGAAAAGGTAAAAGATGACAATTCAAAACAGGCAAATGGGAATTTGGCTGACAGTTTTGTTTATGGCATTGAAGCAGGAAGAAATGCTTGATAGAATGATTTATTTTTACTTTTTCCATCAGATTCACAGTGCGTCGCCACCATTGTTAGACCCTAGACCGGCTCCACTAGTCTGCACAATTACGGGTACTCGGCCAGGCATCGGATTGCAGGATGACCAGGCCAACAAACAAAACTGTGCCACGCCCCTGCTTTGTCACGGTTTCACTGGCCTTGTGGACATATCGACATCGACATGGTCCTCTCCTCTCCTGTCCTGTCCTTGCTAGCCCCCCGGGGTGGTCCCTAATTAGCATTAGCTTGTTGTCAAGAGCGTGGACCATCCTTTATATTTCCATAAAACTGCATTGCGCATACGGCGCGGAGCGTTGGCAGACGGTGGCTTGCATGTCATGCAATTTTAATCACCCTTTAATTATTTAATCCATTCCATTATCACTTTGAGGGGGAGAGGAACAATACTCGTGTTAATTAATCCTTGGCTTTATTTTAAATTGTCCGGTATGTACTTATGTATGTGTTTGTTCATCTATAATATATTCGGTTTTAAATGCAGCTCGGCTTACAGCAAAAATGATACGTGAAAATGTGTAATAAATGCAAATCAAATTAAAGAGTAATTTAAATTAAAGGGGAAACGTGCTGCTCCGCTGACTGTTCAATTTTCCATTCTGCACAAGTTTTCCTCTATCCCCAAATCCCAATGACAACAAAAATCTCAGCGATTCGCGTTTAATTTGTGTGTTGTGTGCACTGAATTTTTAATAATGTGCCTTTCTGATTTTCTTTTAAATATTTTATGTCTCACTCCCTTTTTGAATTAAAAAATTTTAATTAAAATTACTCGTCTAATAAGAGCACAGCTTTCCACAAAAAAAACGGACGAATTGCGGGTGCCTATGTGGGATTCTGTGGGCGTTTGTGGGCATCTGCGAGCGTGTGCGGTGGCGTATGTATCGATTTGTTGTTGTGATGATGCTATCAATTTGCATGTTGGGCTTCGATGGAAAATGGATGAGAGCTTTTTTATAAGCAGCTCATGTCAAAGGAAATAGGAACTTGGCATCTTAAAATATTAATTTTAAATCTAAAATTAGATAGATATTAGATATTTGTCTTGAGTGTAGACATCGGACTATTTTTACGTATGTACGATACGTTAACGCCACGTACTCCTTAGACATTATTTCTACTAACAATGCTGGCATCAAAACCACTTCAAACTTTGTTCTTCATTGTAGATCGTAGATTAGATTCTAGCTGTGCAGTTCCTTTGCTTAAGCATTGCATTTAAATATGTCCGCTCTTAAGAAGACTATTAGTTTTTCCGTCATTCTTTTGTTCCTTCCATTTATAATCCTTGCAGTTTCCTCTTATTGTCAGCAGACTGCAGCTGGCTTAAGAGCAACCGCAACGAAGCAAGCTGTCGAAAAGCAGCTTAGAAAACATGCGTATTTTAAGAGGGAACTTTCACTGGTCGTTCAACTGCAACAGTACTTGCATTCGAAGAAACTTTTCCTACATTTCTATGATTTAAAAATATTTAGCAATAGATTCAACAAGTACCTACACTTTTTCATACTTATACTTTTAGTCCCCAAGCAGTAATTGTGGTTACGGTGCACTCTCTGCAAAGCACGACACAGCTGGCTTGCGTGGCTTTAATGACAGAATGCTGCGGACAAATTAAATTAACTTCAACGCTAAATGCCGGCCGCCTGGGTGTTGGTAATTGAAGTGAAATTTCCTGACCAGCCCCACCGAAAAGGCGAAGCGCAAAGAGCCGGAAGAGTATGAGAGAGAGAGAGTCAAACAAAGGTAAACTTGTGCCGAAGCCTTCGCCTTCGCCATGGTCTTTGGTCTTTTGTTTGTCGCCCCCGGAGTCGAGGAACTTGAAAACCGCTTTATTAAGTATTCATTATCGTCAACTTTGCTTGTGTGTGTGGGTTCTGTTCCCACTCCCAGAAATAGGCCGTGCAAATATGCGCTGGGTGCGTACTCGTATACGCATTATGTTGCGGTGTGCCAATGGAAGAACTTGACAGGAAGCAAGCAGAAATTGTAGAACCATCTGTGGCCCGAGGGCTGCCTCAACGGTGCCGTGAGTACATTGATTGCCATCGGCACAACAATGTTTATGTAATTAATTTTAATGATTTTACTTTTGCCTTTGTTTCCGCTCCATTCTCCGAAAGTGTCCCCAAACACAGAAAAGTTTCCTTTTATTGTTCGGCTATTGTCTTTATGCGGCGATTGTTCCCTTGCATTAAATTCTACATTGTCCAGTTGCCAGAAGTTTTCCCAACAAAATCAATAAGGCACTGGATAGAATGCTTAGGAAACAAACCAATAAATAAATCATGGGGGGAAGTTTATGTAACTTATTCTTGCGAGGTGGTCACTCCCTGGCTCAGGGTGAACGATGGTGAGTCAAAAAATGTGTTTGCTAATTGATGTGGCTGAAACAAATGGCCAAAGACTTTCGACAACAAAGCAAGCCAGAGAGTGGGAGGCTCATATAAGTTGGTCTTAAGGAATCCTTGTACTACGTGGCCAAGCAGGAAGATGCCACACAGGAGGATGCAAAGCACATGCATATTTTTACCTCAGAAAGCGCTATCCTTCGTACCGTTTGACATTACGACTGCTCGTGACATGAGAGGACTTTAAGTCGGCTGCAATTAGATGGCGACTCAAGCAAGCACTGTGGCAGTTGGTTGGAGAGTGTGCCGCAGGCTCAGCAGGCAGACAACTACGACGAGAACTCAACAGGGAATGTTCTTTTTAATGAGTGGCGATGTCGACTAAATTTAGCCCACAGATAGACAGACACAAGGACAGGCGGCTGATTAGGGTGTCAGGGTATTTAATGAATTTTGCACAGAGAGTAATTAGGCAACGACAGGCAGAGATGGCAGAGATGGGGGGGACGGAACTCGAAATGGGATCGGATGACAGTTCAATGGACCCGACACGTGTTGGTCCTTATGTAAATGAAGGTGCCACATTGAATCCCAGACCCATCCGGGTTGACATCATCATTTAATGGAATGTTATCAAGTCAGCGCCGAAACCCCCCGTCTCCTCAGTGCTTTTATTTGATGTTTATATTATACCCGCAGACGTGGAGAGTGGTTTAAATATAAGAAAAATGTACTCAATATATGCACGACATGAAAACATTTAACGCAATGAAATTTAATGAGCCCAAAATGGCGCAGTTACAAGTACAATAATGCCCAAGAGCAGGGCGCAGGGCACAGGGCACAGGGCCAGGAAGTATGCTGAGAAAGAGCTCGGCCTGTCAAAGGCGCCTCGAAAGTAAACTGATGTATTTTTAATTGCTGCATACATTAAAATAGATTTACATGACAAGAGGCAAGCAGGCCAAAAAACAGAGTAACGTCCTCGCAGAGTGGCAGGGGCAGACTCGCAGACTCGCCTACACGTATGCCTTTACTGCTCCCAAAAAAAAAAAGAAAAAAGGATTTCCCCGGTGCTTTGTGTCTAAGTCTGACTTGGACAACTCACATGCAAATATTTACTGTCGCTGGCAATGGAAGCAAAGGGCACAAAGCAGAAAAAGGCTTCCTACATAGGCTGACTTGACAGAGTTCAGAGCATTAGATGAACCTATGCAAATCTGGCTGGAATGCTCTTATTATTGAGCTTGCTCCTCGTCACGGACATTAACCCTTAGAAATGTGCACAAGTCTGTGGGTTAAGTGAGGTCTTAGAACTCAAGCTTTGTGATTGTTCGAATATTTAACATGGTGTAATGAACTTTGAATATATTTATTACTTGGATTGTAATCTTGCTCATACATTATTTGGCAGTATTTAAGAGTCATCTTGACAAATGCAGACTGCAAATATATTTTGTCTGCCACTAAAATTTAAGTTTAGGCCAGAAGTTTCAGCGGTAATCTGGAACTGGGAGCCAAGACTCGCGGCAAAGCTTGCCGTTCAGGTAATGATGATAATGATATAAAAAACTTTGTCATAGCGTCAATCCTGATATATGTATAGTTCAAGATTTCATCGCTTTATCTACTCGACAATTCATGGGGCAGAGACACTTCCTTCTTTGCATTACAAACTGCTGACCAATTTTAATATAATGTGGAAAGTGTACAAGGAATGAATATACTATTTAAATTCAGTATATTTGAAAAGTACTTTCGATCACGGACACAATATCCTCGGCAGCGTTACACAACAGATCGTAGGAGAATATGTAGACGGAGTCCCGAAAGTGTTTCATTTTGTTGAGCCTCCACGGTTTCCTCAGGAGGATATTGTCTGCCTCCTTGCTGGGAAGCAAGCTGGTTATATTCTCTTGCTCTTGGGTAGCGCTGGTGTCCTGCAAGCGCTGCTGCCTGGCTTTAAGAAGCTGCTTCTCCAGCTGCCACACCTTCTCCTCCCACTCCTCGATTCGGCTGGCGATAACCCCGCGCACATAGATCAGCTTCGTGTTCGTGCGTTCCTGGGATCTGGACAGAGTGTAGCCATTTCCGCGCAGACGCGCTAAGATTTTAGTGAGTTCCCCGAATAGGACGAGGCGCTTCTGAGGGTCCTTGTGGTCACACACCAGATCGATGAGCATGCGAACACTGTAGTCCCACCTGGGATAGCTTCGGAAGGGCCTGTTCATCCTGAAGAACTCCTTCAGCTGCTCGGCGTCAGAATGGGTGGAGCAGTGGAAGATTTTGTTTCGTCGGTTGAAGACCTCACGGTCCTGCAGCTGGCGATCATAGGGACACAAGAGATGGTGCGGCTGCTGGTCCAGAGGTAGAGACATATGCAGCAGACACGATGCAAAGCTTTGTCTCGATGTCGCTATCTGATCCTCCAGCCGGTCGAGATACTCCTTGGGAGGGAGCAGCGTCCGTGCAAGTTCAAGGTCAAAGCACAGGGACGGAAAAAGAAGAAACGCGGACGCATGGCCAGCAGCCATCGCTGCTTTACGATCGCCACCATTCGGGGCTTGAACATGACGGAAACATCGCGAATTTCTCCGGGATTGAGCAGGAAGGCAGTGTCGTCGAAGACGAACTCGTTGTCCTTCGCATCGAATAGCGTGTCATTGTAGGCAAAGGAACATACGCGCATCCAGGTGAACCTGATGACCTCTGTGCCACTGTTCTCGATTCGCATGACGGTGCGCAGGTGGTGCTGGTAGGGGTGGCAGCAGAAGTAGCGTTCCAGGATGGGCGAGAACTCCGGAACGTGCGGCTTATAGTGCATCCCATTGATGAGGACGCACAAGCCCGTGCAGCCATTCTGGCACTTGCACCCTGGAATTCGTTTAGTCGAAGCAGTAGTCTCGGCGAGATTGGGATCCGACTTGCAGATCACCGAGGTGCTGGTTATGGAGCCCAGGGACTCATAGTCGCCTCGGAGAGTGCCCAGGCGCCGCTTGCGGACAATTTCCAAGTCCTTGATGCTCGGATAGAACTCCAGCACTCGCTGTATGTTGGGAAACTCCTCTTCTATGCGATCAGCCAGCAGCTTCGAGTCGATCCACTTGCTTCTGGAGAAGTTCTTCGATTCGTCTGTGCCCAGAAGCTCGTCAGCTATTTGTCCCGGAATGCCCACTATCTCCACAAAGTCCCTCTGGGGCCGCGTTTTCGGAACTGGATCCGCACATGGTTGGGGCGCAGACAGGGTGGCCTCTGCCTGAGTGAGATCCTTTGGCCGCGCCCGGTCTAGTATCCGCTTGATCGTCTCCCTATCTCGATGGTCAATGCAGGTGGGATGGTTGAAGAGCATCTGCTCCGGCTCCCTGCCGGTTGCCCGCCGAAGCCTCTTCTGGAACGCTCGCCTCTGTCGAAGCATATTCTTCCAGTACTCCAGGCGCTGGTCCACGACGCTCTTTGTCGAAGACGCACTTCTTTGGGAGACGGTGACGGACTCCGGAGCTGAGTCCGAGTCGTGAAAGTGCCCCAGTTTCAGGTGTTGATTGAATATACCGTCCAGGATGCCACTGGCCAGGCGTCCGGGATCCGATGACGATGACCCACCATCGATGAGCAGATTCCGGCAAGAATCTGTACAGTTTGTTGGAAATGTGCTCATTGTTCTGAGGATTTCTGTTTGAGTTATGTTTCTGAGTTGACTGACAGGGTCAAGGGCAAGCCCTTGCCAGACAGAAATCTTTGTACAGGCACAAGTTCTACAGTTTACACAGTCAAAGTTTCGGCTCCTGGTTAACAAAGCTGTCAGACCAAGCAGCTTTACAGTGATTTTTGCCACTTGTTTTCGGGTTCTTTCACACCCCACGGCACACATTGAGCGCCGGGAAAGCGTGTCATACGGCTGCGTCGGGGCATATTTCACGCCCTGACTGGAGCTTGGCTGGTGCTGGTGCTGGTGCTGTCGCTGATGTATTTTCTGTTATAAATATCCTGGGGCCAAGGACTCACTTAGTGGGCCAAATGATGTGGCATTATTCAAGTTATTAACTTGAACTTAGACAGACCATATACAGACCGTATACGCACCAGTATTTCGGCAGCAATAAGTGAGCTCTGCCATTTCTCAGAGAGCGGGGGGCGGGGGGAGCTGTCAACGCGCATTGTGTTGTTTTCTTAGCGCGTTTAGGCATTTTAGACGAAATTAAATTTTTGAAATATTTTCCTGCTTACACAAAAGTTTCTCTGGGGAATTATGTGCCCAGCTCGGCTGCGGTTGTTTGAAGGAAAGTTTATAAAATTAATTTGCCTGTGGCTGACTCCCGAGAGCAGAGAAACGCCAAGAGAAAATTTACCTTTAATTCAATTACAGAGTTTTAATAATGCATAAGCCATGCTAGTAGGAAATTGTCAAAGGAAAATCCATGTTTGGCTTCCGAAACAAATATTTTATTGGGGAGGGCAGTGAAGGACCTCCATTGCCATAGATGGCTTGCGGTCAGGAGCCGTCGGAAGATCAAAACAAAAAGTCAGGCGAGCACAAGGCTTGCCAATCCATAAAATAAATGAGAAAACTCCAAAGGGGACTCTGAAACAACTCCAAGTGGGATTACTCTGGAATTGGGGCAATCATTTTTTAAAAGTTTACCAAGTGTCCAAATATTTATAGCAAATGTTCCTCCCTAGCCGAAAAATTACATAATTTAACCTGGGAAAGTACCGAGCGCCGAAAACAATCCATCACGCAGACACCAACCCATCCATCTGGCTTCGTCGTATTGATTTGAAAATCAACTTAAATTTGCCTGCGTTCAAGCTGTCCGGACAAGACTTGACATGGATCCAGTCAGCCCAATATTACAGCCCACTCAGCCAGATTGTCATTGACGAGGAAGCCCATGGTGAATGCATGAATGATTATTTCTTTGCTGGCACTTGCGGGGCATATGTACATACATACATATGTGTGTATGCCAAAAGCCATGGCCAAGACTGTTTCCTTTTCTGTGGCTTAATGAGATGCAAGTCGCATCCGTATTGTCACAAACATGGAAATAAAGGGATCCAGAGGGACTGAGGGTGCGATTTTGTCTGCGATATATGTCTGAATTGCAGCTCCCTGTTTCAGCCCTGATTAAAATAACGTTAAATGGTAGTGCTTTTTTCCTTTTCATCTCTGAAATTCATTCATCTTTCCGTCAGTGCTGTCTCTTGGTCTCGGTATGGTACGCACATTTGTTGGCTTAATGTGATTGATTTCTCCTGTACTTTAATTATGATTTCCCCTGTAAAAGCCACGACTCATGATCTGAGGTAAGTGAGCTTGGGCCCAGTCTCTCTGGCCACAGGTAAAATTAAAGAAAAGTCCAACAAGAGAGCAAAAAATAATTTAAGGTAATTTTGGCTTAGGACAAGTTTCGTTGGAATTTCTTTTGCCTTGTGGCGTAATTCTGCTACCTGTTTTTTTTTACCCGTGCGTGTGTGTTCGTATGCCATAAATCATGAGCCAGATATTTGTCAGGATTTTTATCTGCCGAAAGGTGGTTTGGTAAGACAAGCTGAAGACCTCGAAGTTGTGCAAAATAAATGTGGCTCAGAACAGGAATAAGTAGAATTTATATATTTTTTGAGCTTCCTATCTTGGAGTTTTATCACCGTAAACTAAACCCATTATTTGGTTTTTCTTTATCATTGCAACTATTTAGTTTCATATCATATTTAATATGTTTTTCCAGGACATCATTTAGTCGGATCTCATACCTTTCTCATGAACGAACAGGAGCTACATTTATGATAATATTTCAGAGCCAGCTCTGGCCAAGATTTTCTTTTCTTTTAACATTTTTTTTGCTCGCACGAAAGTTTTTTCATGTCTCTCACCACTATTCCCCAAAGAGATGTTCCAAGGTATTTTTTCCTCTCTGCTGATGTAACATTAAAGTGGAAAGTCTTTAAGCAGCAAACATGCTCGCAGAGGCAGAGTCAGGGGCCAGCATTGTTTGTTCTCCGCCATTCAGATTTTGTTTGCACTCGCAGCACATAAATTAAGAACTGGCTGAAAAAAATTCTTTTGGCTGATGACTGCCCCAGCCCAACGCCAGCGAAGCAGACTTTTTCTTGACGCCCTTTAAGTCCCTGGCAACGCCACCTGCTGTCACGTAGAGGTGGAGTTCTCGTAGGGACTCTTTCAGGAGAGTCCTCGACTCCAACGCAATTACAACGCCTGGCTGTGCTCAGCGCTCAGCTCCACTTGTTTGTTTGTCCTTATTTTTTCATTGGACTTCCACGCATCTGTAGGCATGTCATTCGACGGCCTTCCGTGCATAATTATGTCTTTCCGTGGTGGCACAAGTAAATCTGCCTTTCAGTCGAAGCATGAAGAGTGAATTCCAGAACATCAGAACATGAAAAAAATACTAAAAAATGCGAGTGTAATTATATTTGTTTTTTAAGTGGGGAAATGTGAAAGTATTTTTAGAGCTCATCGTCCAAGAATGCCCACTCAAATGCGGACCTCATCCATTCCCAAAAACAGCTCGTGCAGAAACTGTTTTGGTATTTCTGGTTGAAAGGCATTTCTCGTTTCATTACACGACTAATTGTTAGATTCGATACCTAGGCAACCCGAATGGGGGAGCACTCTGCCAGACTGGCAAAAATGTACAGGCCTCCTTTTTGCAAACTTCAATAAAGGCCAGGCCGCAAGCATTTTTAATATTAGCTCTATGGCCCCTCCCTGAGTGCTGGGGGCGCTTGACTTTTGTCTCCCCAATCATTAAACACAAAATTTAATTAACTGTTAATAAAGCATCTAATGAAGACAGCACCAGAGGCAACGTGGCCCCCGCTTCCCAGTCGGGTGCGCCACTGTTAAGTTAATATTGCCTTTGGCTCATATTAAGTGGCGATAAGCTCTGCTGTCAACACAGAGGGAGCGCGCTCTCCATGTGATTTCCTGTCTCTTCTGTCTGTTAGTAGGTGTGTGAGTGTGTGGTGTCTGTGCACCCCTAGTCAGCGGTCAGGAAGAAAACTTCAAGCATAATTTATATTGTTTCATACATTCTGTTGGCGCAGTCCAACCTGACCAATGACTGCCACGTCCCGCACATACTCGTAAAGGTCGAGGCAAACTCCTTTAATGGCATTTAATTGGGCATAAACTGGTCTCGTTTTTATAGACAATTTTCATCAATAACAAAGGGCGAAGTTCAGCCCGACATTAAGCCATCGCACACATAAAATCACTCACTTCCTTTCTGTTAACGAAATGTGCGAGTACACTGAAAACAATATTGGAAAATAATCGACCTGGAAAAAGGAAAAAGCAACTTAAAGGCGAACCTGAACGTCTTTTAAGAAAACGAATTTATTTTCCGCATCAGTTTTGCTGATATTTGTGGCTGCCAAACTGAAATATGAATATTGGAAATCTTTTAATTTGATCAGTGCCGCTTGAGCCAGTGTAAATCGAATGGCTGCCAAGTCAGATAGAAATTCCAGTTGCTGCTTCGGGACAGGCCATTCATACATACACACATACATACTCGTACATACATACATATGTAGGTACGTGCCTGGCATGGCCAAGCACCTCCAGCTCCCCCAAGCAGTCGTAATTGTCGTGGGGCACTTTGGATGAGTGAGTTAAACGCCTGAAATGATGTTTGACTTAGCCTAGTCCAACATGTCTGGGGTCTGCTTGTGCGTCGTCTCATAATCGGTGCCACATAAAAAGTGCCGTCAACTGGCAACTGGACTGGACATATGGATATCCTCATATATCCAGTGTAAATATATTTTACTGAGCAGCAACTGAAGCATACCGACAACAAGTCAATAAAATTTATGACCATCAATTTCAATGTGTCGAAAGTTTTTCTTCTTTTCTTCTCTCCTTCTGTCGACAGTCGACAGGGGTCTCTGGTCCGTCGCTTGTTTTCTATAATTTATGCCAGGGGATAGCAGGAAAGGGGAAACTACGGTCATAAATTTCTTGCCTGGTTCTGAGGGTTCCTTGGCACCTAATCTGGGCCACTTTAAACTCGCCAGTCCCCGCCCTGCCTGACCCAACAGCGCTCGAACTTCATCTATACTCGCACTGTTGTTGTCTTTGGCGCTTTCCGCTTTAATTGTTTGCTCAACACCTTGGCCAGTTTCCTGGGTGGGTCTCCATTGTTGGTCCCGGTCCAGCTTACACAACATAATAAAAGCTTGTTAGCGTAATTGCTTAATTGGCCAAGACTAGGGCCATTCCAAGTCTTCCTTTCCGTCACCGTCACCGTCACCGCCTCCTGCTCCAGCTCTAATGGAAATGTTTGCTGCTAGCTCAGGCCAGCTCAGGCGATGACCATGTGGGTTTCACCACTTAGACCCGTGCGCACACACGGGCAGTATCCGTGTCGTCCCAGCTCTCTGGCCACACGTTTTGAATTGAGTGCGAAGATTGAGCCGCAATTACCTTTGTTCGGCTTTATCTGACGACTTGTGGGCTATTCATGTACATATACACAACCTACGAATATATGTATACTCTTTCATGCTCGTACTCTATGGAAACTGTCCACCTGTTCAGCCAATCAAATTGAGGCTCTGCTTATTCGAATGCTCTAATACATCCATCCAAAAAAGGGACATGGAGGGACATTCTTTTTTGAACGTTCCCCAGGTGCCTACCAATGACAATTAAAGCACTTGTCTACGTGCTGCTCCCATTTCCATTCGTTCATTTCTGAAATTTATTTGTTCGGAGAGAAATCTCAATGAAATTCCATTCTTGTATTTGTCTGTTTTTTTGCTGTGCCCCCAAGCTAATCAGACAAAATGAAATCTGCTGGAAATCTGGGAGGCAGCTGCCACACTATCGATTACCACATCAACTGGCGAGGTTAATAGAGAGGCGGGGAAAGGGACGCATTCGGGCATCAATTAGATGCTTCCTGGTATGCCATTTGGCTGGAAGGAACTTCATTAAACGCATTTATTTCCACACACGCACACACACACACACACACACACTCAGCAAATATCTGACTGTCATTCAAGTTGGCTTATTCAGCAGCTGCCGACAGCATAAATACGATTTGATAGACCTATCTATAAGTACCCCAGCATCACATACTCACTCTTCGTTTGCCAGGGGCCCAGCCGGAGAGGGTCCAAAGACTCAACTAAGATACACGAAGGAGGAATCACCTCCTTTCATCACCGGCCGTCAGACTAAGCTTTTGTGAGTTGTTCGAGTAAGTAAATGGTAAATGTCACTTCTCAAGCCCCCCCCCCCCTTTTCCATGGCCAAAGGGAACACATGTTTCATAACACTCGAAATCCACCGAATCGAGGACGACGACGATCGCGTGAACAAGTAAATGCCAAGCAATAATTTTTTTATTGCCAGCCAATGCCAAAAACATTTCGCATCGAGTGTAAGTACATATTGAAATAATGGTATTCCCATTCGTGTGCGAGTATCTGTGTGCTCGAACGTACACACATATGTCTCGCTGATAAGCAGCCAAAGTCCTTGTTATTGTAGCCGTTAAATCCGCATATACATATGTACACAAAGACTCGAACTGAAATCATTCCCGCATGAATATCTGTGGGCGTAGCGTATTTGCTGCATTCACGATATTTATGCCCTTTGCTTTAGTATCGGTTTAATCGGACCCTTTGATTTTACAACACCATTATGCACTTTTAGTGTGATTGATTGCAGGGGCAGGACTACTTCACTTATTGAACCCATTTACCCAATGTCCAAAAAAACCACACATATGCAATGGCTGTGCCAGTGTGTGTTTGCCCTCAAAAAAGAGATAGATCTCTAGGAAATGTCAGTTCATTTAAAGGTGCTTGAATGGAATTAAAATCTAATAAATAAATAAAGCCAAAAGGAAGTAGAAAGAGAGTCGATTTTCGTGTGTATACCCTTGTAGCTCGATAAACTAAAAGAAAGACAACGCCAGGGACATGTTCATGTTCATGCTTCATAAAACTACTGCTAATCCACACTGGGAGATTGGGAGAGAGAGAGAGAGAACAAGAGCAAGCTACCATATACACTACAGCTTCCGATGCATTTAAGAAAGTTACATGGTAGCTGCAAAGACAATATAACTATATTGTTCTATTGTCTTTGGTAGCTGCATGACCGACAGGCATTTACAAATATGTTGAATTATTTGTATACACAAAATTATTATTTCCTGCAACGATTTGTTTTCCTCGATCATTTCTATGGGAACTATATGATACATTGGCTCGATCTGGCCAAAGGAAAGAAAGCTGTGTCTGTGACAATTCGGCATAGCTTCTATTTGTGGGAATAGTTTGCATACAAAAATACGCATAGATGTTGTCTATGTCGATTCCCATATACTGTACATGTACATACAAATGTATACATACATTTACATACTTTAGAGATACTTTGTTCTGTACGTACCAAACTTCTGCCCTCTGTATGGGTATAAAAAGTTTATTTTGTGAATACAAAATATTAGCAGCAGCTGAAGATAATATTTTGTTTGTTATGTTTCGGCTCAAACTTTTTGTGTATAATGAAGAACATAATAAAGAAGAAAAAGTAGCAAGCTACGAGTAGAAATCAAACATCTGTTGGAATGAGGCGGAGGAGGTCATAGACGAATCACCGCTCCGAATGGACGAATGGCGCCAGGGGTTTTGTTGGTTGTTCTTTTATTCATTTCATATTATTCTAGTGGATGGGCAACCGCTAGAAGGTCTTACCCTACAGATCCATGAGTATTTTCTCAGCGCATTTTAGATCTATTATGTTGGCAAAGGTCTTCATTGCAGGCACTGCAGGTATTGCCGCGCACTTCTTGACGCTCATCCGTGGTGGTAATTGAACAGTTTCACTCTATCTGTTTTGGTATTTATTCTTCAAGTAAGTAAAAAAAATAATCTGGGACGGAGCACAGTCATGGCAACGCCGCACAGTGGAGCCTTGGGCCATTTCAGTTTGCTAAATTAATAACATCTGAAAGAATCAGGATATCTTCATGAAATGAGCTGCATTTGAACCGAAAATCTCTCAAAGTTTAGTCTTCACGAGAACATGGTGCTACAATGTCTAAAAGCTTAGTCGACAAATAGTCAAAGTTGTACTTTGATTCGGGTGCATATTTGCCTGTTTGCGGTGCAAAAGAATGTTTAATGGTCATTCTCGGTACAAATAATAATTTTAAATTAAATTTTTTAATCTAATATAAATTAAAAAATTTACAAATAAATTTTTTTGTAAAACTTATCTATTTAAAATTATTATATTTTTTAATAATCTTCCAAATCATAAAAATTCTATAGAATAACTATTTTTCGATTTATTTTGAGATCTCACATGAAATATAAAGAATCATTAGCATATGGACCTAATTTTAGGGTTGTTTTTAAACTTTAACTTGACTTTACCAAATCTTTATCTGAATATCTGTTTAATTTTTTTTTTCATAATTGTGAAAGCGCATTTATCTTCTAAACTTAAAAAACTCAATTTCTTAAAATTTTTTTTTTCAAAAGCTCTGGGAAATTGTCTTTTAGTTGAATAAATTCATTTTATCCAAAGCGCTCATAAAATTCTTGACTTTTCCACCTCTTTTCGGCTGAGCCCCTACTGTCACCTGCGTCCATATGCATTCCAATCGTGCAGCCAGACTGTCGACTTGCTGAAGGTGTTAGGCATCCTCCGAACCATTCTCTCCTGATTTTCCCAGACTACATAGCTCGTTGTACAAGGTGGGGCTCGCCTGCAGAATTGCCCCATATCATCATAGCAGCAAAGCCGGCACATGCCACATGGAATGCAAGTTACATAAGCGGAAAGCGGGAATATATTTATGAGTGCCAATATATGTTTATTTGAATACTCGCAACAGCTGATCATCATTATACGTATATTTCACACCAGTCAGAGAAATTCCAATCGATGTAACCATTTCTGCGATACTCGTATAAATAAATAACAGACTTCAAACACCGAGAATTTATAGTCGAAATATTTATTCACGGGCAGATAGTGCTCGGATAAATCTTTTTTGCCTTGTGGCTGGCCTTGCTAAACATTTGGCACCAGTTTAACCATTTGCAGTTTTCTACGGTTGCCAGTGGCATTTCAAGTGCAGCCGTGCGGCGCTGAAGCAGCACTGGAACGCAACTTACTGCGGTGAGTGTTTCAGATTGTTGTGAATTTGATCAGAACAAGAGAGGAAAAACTTTAGGCCCAACTGCGACTTATCAGTTGCAGTCGGGCTGACATTGTTCAGCATCGAAATCAAAAGGAAGTTTGTTCAGGCGTTTGCCATTAGCAGAAAACAGGAAAAACACTATTCAGTTTTAAAACAAAACTTTCTCGCTTATTCACAAGCTCCGACTGCGACTGTACGGGTAGTTGGTCGGACTGCTGCGGAGCACTGAACCTCCCTCATGCATAATGCAGATGGGTTGGACATGCAGCATCTCGAAAGGCTTCTCGGTCCGTTTACCGAGACAGATACGAGTATGCATGGCATTCATCCATTCACTCACTCACTCTCTCATTCATCTGTAGCATAGCTCTCTTTCCGGCTTCACCACAGCCCTGGCCACAGTGCCTGCCATTTATTTACTGTCCAGCCTCTCAGGACTGGCAGGCTAATTAGGCGCAGCCGTGTGGGATTGTGCTCCGCTAACGACCCGCGTGAATAATTCATTAGCTAGCAGTCCCCAGTCCCATGCCGCCCCCCGCACTACACACTCATTCAAGTTTTGGTCTCGTTTCGTTTCCTTTCCTTTCGGTTCGCTCTATGTTTATGGCTTCAAAAACAACCGCAAACATAACCAAAATGTAAACAGGAACATCCTCTAGCTAGTTAAATTTTTTCCAGCGTGTGTGGTTGTGTCCCAGATTCTACATATCACTGAAATATATCTCCAGACGGATGTACATATGTACACAGTTCTGTAATTATGTGGACTTACTAACCAGACACATTTCTGACTACAGGGAACGTTTTTTTGAATTGTAAGCACAGTCTTATGTTAATTTATTGAATTATATTATAGTACACACTTTTCCATTTCCGATTAGCCCCGAGGAGACTATACTTTTGGACAGCATCAACTCTTTGCTCTTAATCAAATTAAATGTATTTATAAACTTTACGATCTCTGCCACATATTCAGACACATACTAGACATTATAGACAATCGCCTCCATAAAGAATATAAATAAATATGGGGTTCAAATATTGTTTATTTTGCTTGCTTGGTATTTGTCGGACAACATTCAGATGGTAATTCTTGCTCTTATACTCGTATGTAATATATTACGTATGTCTCTGTTGGTGCACCTGCCTGGCCTCGGGCGCCCTTAAAGGGCACCTTTATTGTCGGCACGTTTTTCATATTTCTGTAATCCATTAACAAGACTTGCCCATCTGTCAAATTGATGGAGCGCAGTCTGGGTCTGTGACTGGGTTCTGGGCCCTGGGCCTGAGCCTTCGTCAGAGCCCGCTAGCTGACTTCAAACGTAATATTCGCTGCCCATTTGAGGAATAAACTTTACCTTATGTGTAAGCCGATTATAGCGAAGATGTAATGCTCTTGGAAATAATTCTTGAGTTTCTAAAACACGCAACGTAAATATTTTTCCTTCAAAACAAAATAAGACTTTTACACAAGATTCTCTGATGAAATATTATATACCTGCATATATATTTTTTTCAACACAATTTCGTTAGAGTACCCCTTTTAAAGGTCGGAAACTTTTTGAAACGGCAAGGGAATTTTTATTACCAAGTGGAACTAGGTAGCAGCAACTCCACCAGGCACATGGCTTATGGCTGGGCGAGATTTGTGCTCTAGCAGGGCCCAAGTTTTGGCTGACTCATGGCAGTTGATTTACTGCTCTGTGGGGGCTTGGCAAAGGCAAGGGAAATACTTCCCCCTGTTTCCCGTCCGCTCGACAGCTGAAAATCTTTTGCCAGATGCTAACCTCTGTGCAAGTTTTCTTGCATTTGCTGCAACTGTCATGAAATACATGCAGGTTCGCTGTATTTCGCCTAATGCGTTGTTCGTTGTCAGTGGAAAAGAACACGACTCCTTCATCAGAATCCTGTTTGATTCGGTAAGCAATTTTGTTGGCCCTGCTGCAATCGCAATCAAACGATGAGCGAAAATCCAATTGACTCTCGAATTTGTGTCTCAAAGAAAGCGAACTTTCAGCATGCGGGTAAAGTTCTTTTGTGATATTAAAATAGTGATTTTTGTGCCTTTGGTAACCTCTTAGCGAAAAGGGAAACCTAAGCACCTTTGAATATCAATACCAGATGCAGATGGTTCCATTCTATTGAATACTCCATCGATAATTATTTTTCTACAAAATTATTTTCTTAGCATCTCCCACTCGGATCGTACTTACCCTGTCTCAGTTAATTCGTGTACCGATTTCTCCTCCTCCAGCTGCTGCTACAGCCAACTCGACCATCACATCCGACTCCCGACTCGTCTCGAGGACACTGATGCCCGTGGTGTTGTCGGAGCTAACGAACGGTGTCTCACTGAAGCGCACTTCCACCGTCTGCTCGTCGCCAGAGTCCAGGTAGTCGCCATCCTCGTCAGTGCGCCGACGGACGCGTCTCATCAGCTCCACCTGCTGCGGCTGCTGGAGATGCTGCTGGTGGTGCTCTCCGCCATGGACGAGGGCGGCGTTGATGCTGCGTCCGCTAAGAATGGGCGACACTGCGCCTGTGCCATTGCCATAAGTGGGCTCGCGGGGTATAATCAGGAGCTTCTCCTTGGGCAGACAGGTCTCCTGGGTGATGCCGTTGTCGTCCTGATCCTCCGCGTCGCGACTGCCGCCGACCCCGCCCTCGCCGTTGCCATGATGCAGACGGGGACCACAGGTGTTGCGGTCGCTGCGATTGTAGCCACGGGTGATGTTGATGATGTTGTTGTTGGAGGGATTGAAGCAGGGCAGGACGTGCTTGAACTCCTTGCGGAAGTTCTCGTTGAGCCAGGCGTAGAGGAAGGGATTGTAGCAGGTCGAGCTCATGGCAATGGAGTGGGCCACGAAGAAGAACAGTATGTAGAACCTCCACTCGTTGGACTTGACGTCAAAGTCGTCGAATATGTTGACCAGATTGATTGGCAGCCAGCTCAGGCCGAACACAGCCACCATGCAGATGAGCATGCGGTTGGTCCGCTTCTTGCGATCCCGATCCGCCTCCTCCCTCCTCGAGGACTTGGAACCCGGCTTGGCCCGGGCCCGCTGGTTCAGCTTCACCGAGATCCACACGTAGCAGATGGAGATGATGAAGAACGGCAGCACGAACTGCAGCGTGGTGGTGATGGCGCCGAACACCTTGCGATACTCCTCCGACGGCCAGTTCTCCTCGCAGACCATACGGGTGAAGGACACATCCGTGCTCACCCCCGACGTCATCACCTGCATGTAGGCCTGGGCGGCGGAGGTGGCGTCGGGCGCCTCAATGAAGGCTGTCACATTGTAGCCGCCCCCATTGAAGATCATGGCCTCATCCGCACTGCTGTCGTTCCCACTCATCTGGGTGCCGTTAATCACCTCGTTGGTCATCTTCACGTACATGCCGTAGGGCACCGTGGCCAGCAGGGCAATCACCCAGATGCTCACAATGATCCCGATGCAGGTGGAGAGCTTCATGCGCGGGTGGAATGGGTAGATGATCACAAAGTACCGATCGATGGCTATGGAAGTGAGAGTCAGCGTCGATATGTAGATGCTGCAGCCCTGCGCGAAGGACACCAGGTGGCAGAGCGTCCGCCCGAAGGCCCAGCGACCCATGAACGTGTACAGCGGCGTAAAGGGCACGCCCAGGACGCACAGCAGGATATCGGATAGGGCCAGGTTCGTGATGAATATGTTGGTGACCGTTTGCATCGCCCGGTTCCTCAGCACCACATAGCAGACGAGGACATTCCCAAACACTCCCAGGACAAAGACGGTGGCGTACAGCATGTAGAAGAAAATCTGCACAAACTGATTGTGGATGACGCCCCCCGACTTGTCCACCTCAATTTGGGCTGCTTCTGCGGCAGCCGCTGCTGCTGCCGCGGATGCCGCCGCCACTGCTGCCGCTCCTGCAGATGCCGCATCCGCCAGACTGATGCTCGTCGCGGCCGTTGTCAGGCTCCAGTTGCTGGTCGTCAACTGTGGCAGTTGCGTGCTCGTGGTCGTGCCTATCCAGCTGAGGTTGGCCATCTTGTGGGCTTTGTTTGGTCTGGCTAATGGGTTGACTGGTGGGTCAGAGTCGGAACGGAGGAGCTTGTGTGTCCTATTCTACTCGGTGGGTACTCGTCTTCCGGTTTGGGAATGGGCTTCGCCGGATGTGCGGCACTTAAGCGGCCATTTCCGTCGTCGTCGTCGTCGTCTATGTGGATCTCCCTGCGTTCTTATTCAGCATCGCTCATTGCTAATTGACTGAGTCTCCTGTCTCCTGAGTTCTGTAAATGGAAATGTATGGTAGAGAGAGTTGGATTTTATTTGGAATATTTTCTATAAGCAGTGGGGGGGGTGTAAAAGATTTTTCGAATCATCTTCCTATCATTCTATCAAAGCTTTTTGCTGTTTTTCCCCTCTTATTATGACAGCTTAACCTTAGATACGTATACCTTGCACGATGGCTGGCTGCCATCAGTGCGAAACTTTGCGTTGATATTGTAGATCCCTTCATTAAAATTCATACAAAAGTTTTTGGTAAGGAATCGCTTGTCAGATGGACTTTAAAAGTAAGTTCTCTCCCCCACGCCGCAGGCCGTCTTTGCCTTTGCCTTCTGGCTTCTGCTTTTTGGCCAAAAGGGATTAAGTTGTTGCCTTGACTGGCTTTTATTTTTAGTCCCTGTCAGACACGCTGCCAAGGAGCAGCTCCCTCTCAGTGGGTTTCGGGGGTAGCGAGATTATTAAAAACAATGCGAATGTGGCAGTAACTGTCTCTGTCAAATGTGGGGGCAAGTGCAGCAGGGCGGAAGCCGGTCGGAGGAAACCATGATGCTGGATCGGTCCAAGACGGCTTTAAGCCAGAACTCAGTTGTTGGCTGATGCTGCAGCAGTTGTTCCCCACACAATTCTCATCACGTCGTGCACTTGACGGCTGGAGCTTAGAATTCCGATTACCCCGAATGGCCACCGCCAGCATAGAGTTTCCCAATTAGACTTTGCATCCAATCGTAACAATCGATAACCGCCTGGTGCCTGCCGGGGCGAACAAAAAGATAGACCAGAACACACCAAATCCCTCCATTGTGCCAGGCTTAGTTCTGAACAGAGTGCAGAGCGGCTTTTAATTTAGTGTTTACAAGGGGGAGGTACAGCGGAGCTTTATTGCTGCCTCAAATGGTCGAAAGTTTGGCAACCCACCAGACGAAAATGCCGATAGTTGATGGCTTCTGATCACGTTCGCTAAGCAATTGCAAGTTTAATTGGATTTCCCTAGCACAGCACTCTAGAGAAGTTTTGCCAAATGCCGAAGTATCCACATTCAACAACAGACCCAGCCCCAGCCCCAGCCACAGTCCCAACCCAAGGCAAAGACCCGGCTTCAGCTGTAGCCACAGCCTTAGGGGCCAGACGGCCTAGAACAATGTTAGTTAAGCTGCAACTTTTCCAGCTAAGAGCTGGCTAAAGCCACGCCTCGGCCTTACATGTTACACATGTATGTACATTTGCATGTATTCTCGGAGGACGAACATTTTACAAGGCTGAGAATGGAATTTCCACTTCTAATGAACATGTGTATGCTGAACACCCTGCTTTCCAGATAACTAAGCCAATCCACTCAATCCAAGGAGATTGAAGCAATTCAATTAGAGCCCATAAACAATGTGGCTTTGAGCGAAGTAAACCATATTGGAAAAAGCTTTAAAAGAAGCCAAACATAATGAAAAATCTATTCACAGTACCTATTCTTTGAGAGACCTTTTCTACATAAATAAATAGGTACACTGATAGAAAAAAACCAAAGTAAAATTAACTACAATCATATTTGAATTTAAAATGCGATTTTTAAATACAAACATAGTAATATTAAATAGAATTCACTTTGATTCAAATATAAATGTATTAAAATGCTTTTTTAATAAATTCATATTTAATCTTAATACAAAACACTTTAAAATAAATATAATATATTTAATTTATATATTAAATTTTAATATTTTCATATTTATATCAAAATGTAAGTGAAAAATATTCAATATTAATTAATTAATTAATTAATTAATCAATATTGATACTCTGGGATGAAAATCAATGGCATAAATGACTGAAAATATTAAAATTTCAGAGCTTTTTTCTATCGGTGTACTTACATGTAAAGGTCAGAAGCTTTTAAAGTGTAACACCAAGTGAATCAAATGTTAAAGAGAAACTTTTTAATGGGTATCAAATTTAATTGGTTTATTAATTACATTCCCATGCCCGTCAATATTCCATCCACCATTGAACTCTGAAAATTAATGCTGAATATTATACAATTTATGTGCATAAATAAGCTCTGTAAATAAACCCTTAAAAATATAAAATTGGTCAGAGGGTGAGGCGTACAAAAAGTCGCTTCTCTTGCAGCTTAATTTATAGATACATTCGGGAAGGAAAACAACAAAATAAATACTCGTATGCTGTAAATTGTATCCAAATGATGTGCATTTTAATCAATACACAATACAAACACAGCATGATGCCCGAAAAAGTGCTCAACAAAAGGAGAAACATGACACAAACCGCTCAATCCGAAAGGAAGCCCACAAATTGATTGAGTAAAATATTGAAAATATTTTCTTATATTCAAATCCCTGACCTGCAAAATATGCAATATGACCCGTTATTAATCAAAGGGAAAGCCCAAAAAAATTGATACAAATTACACAAGATATTATGCAAAGCAGATTGGCGGCACCCTGGGGCTATGGCGGAATACCGGAATCCGGTTCACAGGAAGAATGTCAAAACAAGAGCCCAGGGCAAGAATATAATCATTTTGATAAATTAATAGACGGAAGCAAGGCATAGCCGTAACTCTCTGGCTAAGACCAGGACCAGCAGTAGGAGAACGACCAGTTTATTCGTGTATATCTGTGTATTGGCAGAGGAGAAGAACAACAGAAAGTAAAGTTGCCAGTTAACAATTTTCATGGCTGCTGGTAGACAGGGGTGTGAAAACAGCCAAGGCGAGCCATAAACTTTATCAAAATCATTATCAGCAGCCCGCATTGGCATCCCCCCAAGTGTCATCATCGCCATTCTCATCCCATCCCCATCTTCGCCATCGCTGACGGTCCTGCTCACGCGCCTTACTCCCATTATCATTACCAACAGGCAGCACAAAGCAGCTTGAGTGTGTCATTCCGTCCTTGCCTGTCCCGTCCTGTCCTGTCCTGTTTTGTCCTGTCTGTCGGCTGCTGGTGTCATTCTGCTGTTCCAGAGCTACTGCTACAACCGTATTGCCACACTTCGTAATTTTAATTTTGATGCATTTGTCACCATTTTTTGCTCGCTTTTATACTTACAATAACTTGTTCCTCGTGCCACCGCGCCGCATCTTCTTCTGCAACGATTTATCTTTGAGCCCGTGACATAATGAAACAAGGCGTTATGGCCGTGGCGAGAACAAACGTTCACTTTAATGGGATTTTATTCCGCTCACTCCCCGCCCCCTATCATACTTGTACAGTCACAACAGAACGTTAAGCTGCTGCTATAAGTGCTAGTATATTTATATGGCCTACTTATGGACGCGTGGAGCATTTTATGGGGGACAAGGTGCATGCGTCTATCCAGAGGGTAGAGGGCAGAATCCATTATTGAATTTTGTATTACTTCGGGCTTAAAGACTCCATTCACATTCACACCATCGAAGGAGAGTCAAACACCAAGTAAAAGACTTGGAGAGAAACCAACTTTCAACTCTTTCAATCGTTTCAGAATTACAGCCACCTGAGAATGGAATAATTGTAGGATAAATAGCCGGAAAGCTTTTAGATTAGGGACAGACAATAACCAGATAACTGTCGGTTAAATGGCGAGAACATTTCATGTAATAGTGAGATAACTTTCCGATACCCGGAAAATAATCAAATAACAGTCGAATAGTGGTTGGAACAATGTCGGCCAGCAATCAATCAACTTCCAGATAGCAGCCGGATTATTTGTGGAATATTTTTCCAAAATACAGGAGTCCGGCATGTTGGTTAAACCTCCACTATTATAATATTATTTTATTTTCATTCCTTGCAAAGATTAATTCATCTTTTATCAGGAATTCTCCCAGCTAAAGTTATAGTCAGCTACCAGCATTCCCGTTTAGCTCCAACCAGGACACGACATCCATTGCGTGTTCTGCCAGAGGAAATATTTAGTTTCTCCAGCCCCAGAGCAACCTTGACCGCAACCGAGAACAACTTTGGCTAAGCCCCTGCCACAGTCGGTGGCATTAACTACTTTTTAAGCATTTTTGGTCTGGCAATCCTGCCAGAACTGCCCCTCCGTGCAAAAGGAAACTATGCCATTAGCCGGCACATAAATTCCATCGACTAATGATGTGGCCAGTGATCAATGCCTGCAGCCGGCCCTGGAGATGAAGCAGGAGAGTTGCGAGTTGCTCAACCATCTCTTCGCACTAATTAACATGGCTAGTTTTATGATAATCAATTACAAAGTTCCAGCTGAAACTTTGACGTTAGTTTTACTCAAAAAAGAAACGTAGCAAAAGAAGAAAGTTTTATTCGCCATCAAAGAAATTACTCAACAGATTAGGGGCCACGACAGATGAATTGAGATGAGATGCGAAGAGATGGGAACATGTGTTCACTGTCTATGTCTACGTCTATGTCCATGTCAGTGTCATGGATCGATTGATGACGCGGAATTTAATTAAAATTTCGCTGGAGATTGTTTTCTGCAGCCATGGCAGCACCGAGCACTTAAAATTGTTGCCCAGACTCGTAAGCAGCCACTTTGCATATTGTTGAAGAGTTGAGAGAATTATTATTCGTTCACATAAGTATCTGATGATGATATGCGAATACGTACGTACGCAGGCACACATTTATACATGGGAACAGCGGCTATATATGATTTATAGTATGCCCAGCAACTAATTAGAGAGTTTATTTCCATTTAAGCTCCCACTGCACTCGGTTCGAGGAGGGCACGTCATTCAGCCAACTGACTCACTCATCAGTACGAGCATTTTTCCTCTTTTACGATGGACACATGCACACGAGTATCGAGATCTATAGATATGAGTACGAGTATATTCACATATACAAAACCAAATTCATTGTGGAGCTGCAGGGAAATCTGTATACGCTTTCCTCTACCAAAAGGCGAGTAGTAATCGATGGCTGAAATATTTAAAAAATCATAGAATACTTCTCAATCTACCTGTTTGATGCCTTCTCCTCCTCTTGCCTCTGTGGACCTAATCAATGCTCGGCAAATAGCCCGAATAAATTGTAATACAAACAGCTAAATAAAAGAACCAAAAATAGCAGCAAATTACTTCGACACGAGTCCTCGCCCTCCCGCGAGTTCCCCTCGTTTGGGCCGGGCTAAGCCCATTACGTCCCCAGTGGACAGACAGAGCGGCCTGATGCGATAAGCGTCAGCGACAGCGACATTCGCATAAAGATAACGCTGAAATCAAACTAAATGGCTAAAATTGGCAGGCAACAGCAACAGGAAATCCAGGCGGCAATATTTTATCAGAAAACAGAAATCGCATAGTATAAAAATCGCAGTTAAACATTATTAGAGGGCGATGGAGATAGGGGGGCAGGAAGGCAGGAAGAGACCCTTATAGCCATTAATAAGATTGTTTTAGCATGAATTTACGGCCGAAGGGCAGCAGCAGCCCCGCCAGTGACCCACAGAGGGTCGTCCCTCTTCCGCACTCTGATCCCCTGGCAAACACAAGCATTCGAGCCAAAATGTAAACAAGTCACCCCCACAGTTGGCCCTACTTGGTTGGCCCTGCCTGCTCCGTCCCCTTCACACTCTTCGCACTCGTAAGGCTGACAGACTATTTGGAAATTGAAATGTTTGCTAACACGAGCCACTCGAAGTTCTCAAAGCCAAAAGCGAAGAAAAAATGAATGAAAAATAGGAAGAAATATATAAAAAGTAAAACGAATTTCATACAAATTACACGGCCACTTTTGGCCAAAGCTCAACGAGGCATGCAGCCAAAGAGCCATCAGAGCCAGCGACCAACAATCCCATTCGCCCCCTTCCTAATGTTCCATCCCCATAAAAGAGGGGGCGGGCACACAGACCGGTGTGTGCGCTTTGTGCCTTGTGTTTGTGGTAAGTGGTTCCGTTCGTTCCACCAGAGCAAGGCGCTTAAAAGTATCTCGAAAAACACAATTTGAATATACCGGCAATTACAAGTGGCCCGAGTGGTCCCGACCAATTATGATGTCCTCGAAAATTCACCACAGAAAAACATACAATAAAGAGAATCCCCGCTGTTGGCGGCAATCTAGTACTTTCGAGTGGAGGAGCTCTGTCTGCCATGCGATGTAATCAGTTATGGCGAACCCTCCCACAGCAGTTCATAAAACAGTACAAAATAAACACCCCTAAAATCGTGCATTCAAATCATATTTGGATTTGGGTTGAAAGTGTGTAAAGTGACTGCATATTTGAGTAGCTTAACATTTCATGATTCCAAGAAAAAGGGCTCTCCATCCTCGTTGTCTGCCGTCATTCTTCATCATCATTCCACATTCCACAGAACACATTTCAGTGCAATAAACTTATAAAATTCCCTTCTTTAAAGTCTGCTCTGTGACCAATTACTGCAAAGTTTCACTCACTTTGTCCTGACCCTCCCAAAATGGCTCCAAATACCCAAATCTCTGTAAACTAATGAAAGCCGTTTCCCTGCCTGTGACCTCAAGATAAGGATAACAGGACCAAGATTCGGTGGACATTTCTCTGTGGTGCTGGTGTGGGCTAAAAGATTCATAATTTTCCATAAGCTTTTAAAAGGCCAGCCAGTGCCTACCAGGACGAGCACGACTAAGCAAAACTTTTGAGAATTATATGTATGCACTCGTAGTTGTCATCATTCCCCTCTCAGTGGTAATAACCAGAGCGCAGGAGGGGGCTAAAATAAAAATGCAAATGCCAAGGACACAGCAGCGTTGAACTTTCGACTGAGCGACATATGGGGGCGCTCTGGCCCGAGGGTGTGGCCGAAACCCGAAGCCGGAGCGTATAGAACCCTGACAGGAGGTGTGCCTAACGAGGACACACTCGATGTCGTCTCTCCCTATATGTCTCTCTGTCTGTATGTCTGTCTGGTTGGGTCTGGCTGTAAGGCTTTCCTTTCTTCGGGTTGTTTACTCACAATTTTAATATTTCATATGCAAGGAAAATTATTTCATTTACCATTTGCCGTTCGACTAAATAAATAAAGGCTATAAAGGCATTTGAAGATTATCTTTGGGGACTGCGAAAATGTCCACTTGGACGGGGCATTGATAGATTACGAATTACATATTTAATTTCGATTTTTTTAGAAGTTTTAGATATACATACACTGAAAGAAAAAAGCCCTGAAATTTTAATATTTGCACCTATTTATGCCATTTATTTTCAACAAAGAGTAGTTGTATTAATATTAAATATATTTTTCACTAACATTTTGATATAAATATTTAAATATAATATATTTTATATTTAATTTAAATATATTTAATATTTAAATTTAATATATTCAATTTATTTTAAAGTGTTTTGTATTAAGATTAAATATGAACGTATTAAAAAATCCATTTTAATACATTTATATTTGAATCAAAGTGAATTCTATTTAATTTTACTATGTTTTTATTTAAAAATCGCATTTTAAATTCAAATATGATTGCAGTTAATTTAACTTTGGTTTTTTTCTGTCAGTGTAGAGTTTATTCGAACAAAAATAATAAATAAATCGTATACAAATTTTGCTAGTGAAGTAAAGAGAGCATAGGCTTGAAGGCTTTGAGTAGGTCCGGGAAATCAATGTTGCCCACCACGAAGTCAAAGTTAAAAATCTGTGCCTCAATGGGCTGAAAAATAACAGAGATACGAGTAGAAATTTGAGCAACTTCTTTGACAATCTGCTTGAAATAAGCAATGCGTTCAAAGCATTCTTTAATTTCTTCCATTACCAATAACAGAAAAAAAAGCGAATAGAAGTGATAAAATCCAACCAAAATATGTACTACATAGTGTGTGTGTGTGTGTCTATTAGTTGTCTAGTATCTTGGAATTGTATCCCCTTTTTGTTGTCGTATGCCATTGAAGGCCCCTGTATACAGCCTTATTGTCCTTTGAATACAGAATATAGATAGTGGTGTACATACTTCATGTATATATATGTGTGTGTCTGTGTCTGATCTGAAGACTTGAAACTTTTCCCTCTCCCCACACCTTTCTAGGTGCTCTTTGAACCCTTTCCCATATCAGCTTATCCCTGTTTGTACGAGTATGGCTCATTTTGTGCCTTTTCCTTGATGGCATTGCTCACTTGTTTGGGCGTTTAACCTTTTTCCGGCTGCCACAGCAACAATGGCCACGCAGCAAAAACCAAAAAAAAAAAAAAAACAAACAAGTGCAAAAATGAAACCAATTTCCCTTGTCTTTGACGCCATTTGTTTGCCCAACCTTGGTCCTTGGTGCTTGGTCCTTGGTGCTTGGTCCTTGGTCCTCGGTCCCTGCTCTCTGTTTGGTGTCCTTGCATAACGGGCGGCGACATCGGCGACCGGGCCGGGCCGGGCCGGCAAACACACACGAGTATGCCAGCCAAAACCAATATTAGAATCGAATGAGAATCAATGAATTTTATGGCGAATATATTGTTCATATGTACATGACTCTTCTCCCGAACCCTGCCCCAGCCGTAGCTTACACTCACGCGATTCCATTGCTCACACACCCACACACATAGACACACGCCAGGGCGCACTTTAAGACTGCACTTTGTGTGTGGCGTGTGGTGTGCGGTGTGTGGTGTACGGTGTGTGCCTGCGTGATTGTGTGCCTGGTTCAAGGGCCAGCGACCATAATTAATTGGCCATTTAGTGCAGCTTCCACTGCAAGCATTCTGCGGTTAAGCAGGAGACAATGGCCTCATAAATTTATCCCGGCGAGCAATCTCAACCGGATGAGTGCCGCTCGATGGGTTTGTTGGTCTCTGAAGCCGATACTAATGCCGCCGTTGCTCCCTCCTCCTGCTGTCCTACAGCCAAAACCTTTCTTTCCTTTGTCTTTATCATTGTCCTTATCAGAAGGCGGTGCACTGTGCAACTGTGTCCACCCATCAGTCATAATGAGGGGACCTTGTCCAGTCAAAAGGCAATTGTTACTTGAGACAAAGGCAAAGCTTCAATACGTGCAACATTTACAACATTTACAAAGGTTTGGGCAAATCAAATGTCTTGAAATTGCAAAAAAAAAAGATAAAGAAAATTGTGGAAGATTGGTCCCAAATTATCTACTGTACAAATAATACTGGAGCGTGATGGCAAAGATTTTTACAAGGGTCAGAAATAACCACAACAGCTTTCTGTATTCCTTTTTCATTTAATAAAACCGAAAAAAATGTTCTACAAAAATCTTCCGTCACTTCAGCTTAGAAAACTAAAATATTCGCACTCTCCTATAAGCTATAATTCATTACATAAGCGAATAAATTTAATTTTTCCATAAATATTATTCAGAAATAAAAATAAAACGAGAAGGAACGTGAGTCGCTTCTAGTCGCGACTCTACTTTTATACCCGTACTCAGTCAGTATATAAACTTGTGAGCTTATAATTGAAATTTTAAAAAAATTTTAAAATTTTACATTTTACATTTTTTTGCTACATTTGTAAACTACATCTACATGTAAAATGTAGATAATACATATAGAACAAATATTCTACATCTACCATTTAGATTCTACATCTCCTCCGCTAGGGGTTGCTCGCGCATTGCACAGGGCAGAGTGTGTGCGAGCGAGACAGAGAATGAATAGCGTCAGCAGCGCCAGAGGAGGTGGGGGAAGCAACTGAAAATGAATTTCTTTATTCTGGCTATAATTATGATCCGATCTGATTCAGATTCGGCAATCTGATAGATATGGTCATTCTCTACGATACTGCGTTTTTAGTTTTATCGTATCTTCAAAATTGTGGAAGCCACAGATTTTCGTCTTTTGTAGGGGCGGAAGGGGGCGGAGCGAAATTTTGAAATACACTTGTAACAGTGTGATATCACATTAGTCTGGAAACAAAATTTCGTTGCTCTAGCTTTTATAGTCTCTGAGATCCAGGCGCTCATCGGGACGGACAGACGGACGGACAGACAGACATGGCTCTATCGACTCGGCTATTGATGCTGATCAAGAATATATATACTTTATCGGGTCGGAAAATTTTCCTTCTCTGCGTTACACACATCCACTTTTACCACAAATACAGTATACCCCTTAACTCTTTTTGAGTACGGGTATAAAAAACCCCCAAACCATTTCAGATAAATTGATAACTTGACCTCTTCTGGCGCACCTAACGCTTTAAAGCTATTAGTTTATAGTCATAGTGGGGAGGGTCCACCAACTTTTCGGTGCCGTACTACGAGTTTGCACATTTTTTCTGCAATATGTTCATTTAGCATAAATATACGTAACACGAGAGAGTGCAGCCAGAAAGTGGCAGGCTGTGGCAGCCCTCTGGCCCAGTCTAAGTATGCAAATTAATAAGCAACTCCCCTGGCTCTGGCTCTGGCTTAAATGCCAGCAAAATTTTGTAAATGGGGTTTTAATCAACGCACCAAGGCAGCAAACGTAATTAATTAAATGTTCACTCCGTGGACGGGATCTCCGCCAAAGCAGAGCCAAGAGCCAAGAACTGAGAGCCCTGCCAACGGGCGAACGGGGCAACGGGCAGCCAGCTCAGCTCCCTATGCCACCCACGTGTATTATCTATGTGGATGGCGCTATCTCTATTTTGTGGTCCCAGAGCATAACCCTAGTCCCTGCCACGAGTACCACTTCGCTGCCCAGCTCCTCTTTCCCTCTCGTCAATTTTTGCATTTTAATGATATTTGAACCGCGGTGCGGCCGCTGTCTGTTCGACACGATATGGGGTTGAGTCAATATGGGTGGGGATTGGGACTGGTAATGGGGACAGAGCGCTGCGATGACTATGATGATGATGATAATGACGATAGTGGAGACCATGGCGAGTATGGCATGATGGCCATAGCACGATAATGAATCCATAAATACTCTTCGAGTGTTCATGAACTTTGGAACATAATATATTATAATACAAACAGAAATGCCTTTAAATAAATCACAGGTGAAACTTGATCAGAGGAGATTCTCTGGAAGCACTGATAAATTAAATTAAATTTAATTGAATTTAATCTCTAAACATCTGAAGTTGCTTTGTGCGATTGTTGATATTTTTCATTTATTCAAGACAATTAGAAAACTCGAGTGAGTCTCGAGAAATCTGGGGTCACTTGACACACGAGTTTTTCTGAGAGTTCACCCATCCAAAGCGACTCTTTCATGAATAGAAAATTAATTATGCTGTTGGCCGCAGGGTATAGGCCTTTTCCTATAGCCCACAGCCAGTAATGGCCCTCACTTCAATCCAAATCCCCGGACCCCCAATTGCGGTTTCTGTGTATCCGTGAAGCTTCACCGAGGCATTTTTTTTGTTTTGTTTTTTTTTTTGGGCTGACCCGTTTTGTCCGTCTGTCTATCCGTCGTTCGTCTAATTGAAAAGCAATTAATTTTTTTGGTTCCATTGGAGGAGACTCTTGCCCTCCTCTAGATCTCTGCTGGCGTGTGTTTCTCCCACTGGGCCCTGAATTATTGACAGAAGTTAAGTGAGCAACTGGATGAACCGAAATCATAACCAAAACTAGTAGGGCACACCGTGTGGGGAATATGGTCGGAGCACTAAGCCGGTCCCGTTGGTCTCTGGAGAAATTTGAAAATCCTAGTCGCAATAGTCTGAGTGACTGTCAATGGAAAACAAGAATCTGGCTCGCCACCCCTCAACCCTCAGAGTACGAGACCAGATTACATTGTGACTGTGGCTGTGTGTGTGTGTGTGTGTGGCTGCTGCCACGGGGCCTGCTTTCAAAAGAACCCAAGACCAAAGACCAAGTCAAAGGCAATGTCAATGGCAACCGCTGCTGGCCTTGAGAATGCCAATCGTTTTATGGCCACGCCGTGGCCAGAGTTCTCAGAGCCAGTCCCAGCACTCGAAGGCCGTGTACCGGTTGCTGTTGACGTTGACTGTTTTGAGGAGTCCTCGGGTCCGGACCAGGGGCCTCCGTCGCTCGAATGGCCATAAAAATGTCACCTGTGACTTGCGACTGTGAGAAATCAAATAAATTCAAGCAGCTGCTGGAATCCAGGCCACCTTCTGCCATTCATTCCATGCCCTTCCTACTCTCTCCGTCGTCCCATGCCCCATGCTCCATGCCCCATGTACCATGCCCCATGCTACCTACACGCATTTCTTATCAAGCAATTTTCCTCATAAACACACACACACACACACACACACACACAAACCCGTGCACATGCAGACTCGTGCATAATTTATGCAAAACTTAGCAACCAATAAAAATGGAAAACGATACCAAAGTATACGGAAAACAAGTTGAACCAATTTTCGGCACAGAAGATAGTCGACTGGGAGATACCTAAAAGGAAGCAGGCAGGCAGGCGGGCTGTCGGGGATTAATCTAATTTAATCTCTTTCTTCGTACTGAAGATTCTTAACGCATTCAGTTTTGTATAGGAACAGATTCTACAGACAGAGCTTTTGGCTATGCAATATACCCTTTTCTTCCCAATGAGCATTTGAAAAACAGTAAAAATAAAACATTTTCAGCCTGAAATGTGCTGAAAAGTTGTGGCCTCCAACTGTGTTCCGTATCTCCCTACCTGTGCCTCCGACCACATGCTGATTTAAATGCAAATGGACGGGGCCTGAGCATTGTGAGATAGGGAAGAGGAGCTGGGAGGAGAAGAGAGCCACCTTAATCGACTGACGACACTGCGGTTGCCATCTCAGTCCGTGCGAACATCTTCCCCATTTAGGTCTTAACTGCGAAATTTTGGCGAGCTGCCTCACCTTGAGGACCCATTTCAGTGGCCATCAGCGGGCATTGGCGTGTCCGCATATGCAAATTGAAATGCGTTTGCCCTCCCCGTCTTCCCGCTCGCTGTCCATCTTCTTTGAGCGCAAAATGGCTGGCGAATGACGGTAAGACTCTGCAGAGACAACAATTTCAGGGCTGAGCATTGAAGCAAGTTTAGTTCGGAAGGCATTGCCTCAGATATGGAGAGTCTGTTCTTCCATTACATATACGCAACGTGGATCACGGCTCTGGTTCAGGGTTAGAAACCATAACTCAGTCTATTCCCCATTCACCCACAGCCTTATCATATATTCATATTATGCCTCAAGACAATTCTGATTAACATTACGCATACGCCACATAAACCTATCCAATTCCCACCTGAGCAGAGAACTCATTAGCATTCACTGGAACAGAGCCGAAGACGGAGTCGGAGTCGGAGAGAGCTGACCATGGCTGGACAAAAGCAATCAATGCATTTGCTTATCAAATCAACATTTGATGGATGGATGGCTGGATGGTTGGATAGCTGGATGACTGGTATGAATGTCAGATGGGATCAATTAAAATCAATCTACAGAGATGGGAGATTGGTTTCTCTGCCCGTTCGTCTTGTGGATGCTCTTCTTGCGCTTGTTTTTCGAAAAGCTCCATTAAGATTAGGAGGAAATTTGCATTTTTAATTAAGGAACAGTCACGGCCAAGTCATTCGATTCTGCCATAAAAAGTAAACGGAATACGTGTCTCTCTCTCTTTCGAGTTTTATTTTCCTTTGAATGCATTTGGAATTTCATTCTTACGGATATCTCCGCTCCGCTCCGCCCCACTCTTTTTCTCTATTTTTACCAGCCTCATTTTATTTGCTTTTTTTCTTGCTAACTTATTTGTTTTGTCGCAAAACAAAGTGAAAGTTGAATGTTTTTTTGGGACTTCCCTCTCTTTATCCCCCACCTTTCTCGCTTGGCAGTGGAACAAAACTTTTCTTTGGGGGAAAGAGATGAAAAGAAAAGAAACGAAAGGAGGCCGAGGAAAAAGTTGGATGGAATTCAATTTGTGCCGATGAATATACTCCGGGTTATACTTTGGCTTTGGCTTTGGCACTGGCATTTGGGTCTGGCTTTGGGCCATGTCCCCTCCCGAATAACATGTCAAACTTATTAAAAAACACATTTTTATGTTTAATCCACACTCACCTCTGTTCCTCTGTCTCTCTCTTTCTCTCTGTACATTCGTGGGAAAATTGATTTAATTTCAAGTTTATCTGCTGCCAGTTAAACTCTAACCGGCAGTTAAGTATTATTGTTCTGCATTAAGCAAAACCGAAAAGTTGAAAAGTTTTTGTCGAATTGAAATGAAAATAAAAGCCAAAAATTGGCGACCGGCGGCGTGTCAGCACTGAGGAGGGTACGCGTATGCCAATTTGAAAGGGGAACGGGTGTGCACAAGAGAAAACCGCAAAAATTGGAGACACTCGAGCACGTTCTGGCACTTGTTTGGCCTCCTCTTCACTCCCTCTCTCTCACTGTTCTTCACTTCACAATGAAAATATTTCTGTCTTTTGCCGTAGACAATTCCCTATGTGTTTTCTCTATCAAAATCGGAATGAGTCTCTGCGCACGGGATTGCCGCTGGGTCCGCTTCTGCCGATTCGCGTCCAACGTCCACGAGAAAATACAAGCAACTGATGGGCAGCACTGCCGTTGCCGCCGACCAACAGGTTACTTGCTGATAAGGCATCGTGTCCCGAGCCGAACGACGCAGTCTTCGGGTGTCTCCAGCACTCACTCAATTTTCGCCGTTGAGTTTGAGCTTTTTTTTAGCGAATGCCAACGAAGTGAGTGAATTATGAGTGCTTTAAATGAGCTGAAATCGAGGAATTTAGCAATATAGTTTCATTAAATGCAAAACCCATTTTATTAGGTCTTTACGGTTAGCTCCGATTCTCAGAACCAATCAGCTAATCCAAGCGCAAGTTATTTACTCTACCCAAGAGAATGGATCATAAATGTATCTCATCTAATCAATCCATTAACTCGACTTCCCCTTGACACATGCTCCACACCAATCTTCCGCTTTTATGCTCATCCGTCCCCATTCAGTGTTTAATTTTTCATACCCTGTATTTATTGGGTGGACTATGCCCTGGTAATTATTACAATACGATAATTAATATTCTTGCTATTCTAATTTAAATTGCTTTAAAATGTACAACGATCCAATGAAAATTACAAGAATTACGCAGAATCCGTTGCGAAGTTCCAAGAACTTTAACTTTCAATCATTTCCCAGTAGCGGGTATCCAAAAATCGGAACATTCGACACGGAAGTTCTCATTTGTTTGGTTATCTCTCGCTGAGAATTTCCGCAGGAAATCACAAGCAGTCAAGGACATTGTGATCAGGCAACAACAAAGGCTCCAGGCAACTGCTGCAGCTGCGATTTCTGTATTAAAGCCAGGTGGGCCACAATCCCATAGAGTTGCCACTTGCCGCGAATGTACGAAGATGTATGTACATACGTATGTATGTAAGTATGTTTCATATTTTTGAAGCACCTCTTCGCCCGACACATATTGTGCTCTGGCAGAAGGGAAGTGAATAGTGGCTGCCTTCTTTAGCCGCTTACCATAAACAAAGACCACCTTCTACCTGAGACGACCCATGTTCAGTCTCTTTGGGGAAATTTGTGTAGCATACTCGTACTTGTATTCCAGTGATGCCTTCATGAATTTGTATTTACTTCTCAGACAACTCCACCCGTACATATTGTATCTGAGTACGTGTCCCATATATGTGTGCTCTTACATAAGCAGTATATATATTGTAATCCAGACGAACCCCCTGCCCTGTTGACATTGTAAGATAAATCCGCGTTGCGCATACGCCAGACTCCTTTTTGAAAGCAGCAAACGACAGGGCTCTCCAAAATCACGACTGTAATTTTGATTGTGTGCTTGGTACCCGCTAACTGCCGACTATTTGCACTTTACTTCAAGCCAGACTTCCGAATTGTTAGCACTCCTTTTCAGACCTCTTCCACCATTACGAACAATTTTGAAATAAATAAAAATAATCTTAGTACCTTTGATTTGATATGCGAATACATCGGAATATAAATGGTCTATTACGAGAACCGTTGTGTCTTCTCCATGCCAATCATTGTCTTACAAGTATCACTTATCATTAGCTGACATATTTTTCTTACCGTTTTAACAATTTTCGTATCAACGAATTGTGTACCGAATTTCTCTCGCAAGCAAACAATATTTCCGTCCAACTATCGCTCTTTTGTCGCTGACCTTTATCTACATATTCATAAATAAATACTTTTACACATATTTATCTATATATCTTAGGCAGGAACAGATATACATAGGCACATATACATATATTTATCTCATCCAACGACAGACGCTTTCTTGAGAATATTTTTGGATGTATTTTTAGCATTCAATTTAAAATCAACTCGGGCTGAAGTATAATGCTTTTTGCTTGTTGCCCTAGAAACAACAAATGAGCAATACCAAACCCTCCCCTTCGCACCCCTCCCTCTGGTTTTTGACGATTTATCAGTTTTAATAAATCATCTTTGTGAGATTTTTTGTGAAGATACATACATAAGTACATAACTAGGTGAACGACCTTTTATGTAAAGTGAAATTAATTGAATAAAGTCGAATTGAAGGAATATACATACATATGTACATATATGTATGTACTACTCCCAATATAAACCTCAAATATAAACTCTCAAACAATTGGTCTACACCGATAGAAAAAAGCCCTGAAGTTGTAATATTTTCACTCATTTATGCCATTGATTTTTGGTTGTATTATTATTGAATATTTTCAACTAACTTTTTTGTATGAATATGAAAATATTTAAATTTAAAATATTTAAATTTAATATATTATATTTATTTTAAATTATTTTGTATTTAAACTTAACATATTATATTTATTTTAAAGTGTTTTGTATTAAGATTAAATATGAACGTATTAAAAAAACCATTTTAATACATTTATATTTGAATCAAAGTGAATTCTATTTAATTTTACTATGTTTGTATTCAAAAATCCCATTTTAAATTCAAATAAGTTTGTAGTTAATTTTACTTTTATTTTTTTCTATCAGTGCAGCTGTGTCTTTTTACCCTGTAATGTAATTCCATGTCCACTCCATGTAATTCTTAATAAAGGCCACGACTGAGTGAATATTCCATCGAACTCTCATTCCCATTAACTATTCAATTAACTTTTTCATATCAAAAGAATTTACATAGTTTTTTGTTATATTTTTTTAACGTCTAAGTTTTAGTTCTATTGGTTCGATGATCTAGTTTTTCCCTCAGCTTAATTTCAGCATCAACGTAAAAAATGTCTTATTGGCGCGGATAAACATTATTAAGCAATAAGTGAAAATAAATCTCATAAACACTTTTTTCGAAAATCCTGGAGTTTGAGGGTGGAGGAACTACTATTGTTACAATTTTGAGCGGACAGGGCACAGGGTCCCAATTTATTCTCGTACACGTATTGGCAACTTTTTCTATTGAAATTATATTTATGCTAGCAGCTGTTGCTGGAGGACGTTGCGAGAGGCTGGGGCTGAGTTCGATGTGAGACCAAATTATAGTCCAGACTACCTGGGTGCAGTTGGAGTACGTGCTTGCGGTGTACTCCTAGTCTCAGTCCCACTCCCAGTCCCACTCCCAGTCGCAGGCTCTTCAGCTTATTAGAGCCCGTATATTGTGGAGCCTGGATATATGCTTTGCATATAAATGACCCACATACACACGAGTAAGTATAGGCAGCGGGCTGGCCCACATGTCGCGTTTCTGCCTAGCCCACTGCTCATGCTGCTCTCCGAATTCAGTACCACAGATCTAGGACGAATTTCCCTTTAGTGTTGTCCTTGCCCTGGCCACTTTAAGAGGCCACTCTCGGGGACTTCCCTTTTTCAGGGCTCATTGACTGCACGCCAACCACTGACAAGAGCCCAAGTCCAGAATCCCTTTGACTTGCGGTGGGGTTTTCCTTATAAGCCGGGACTCAGCTGCACTTTGTCTTCATAAAAGTCGCGTTGAGGACCAAAGTGAAATTTACATAAATTCTCCTCGGTTTCTGGACAAGTTTTCATCCTTTTTTGTTTCTTTTTTTTTGGTTGTGTTTCGGTCGGCAATCAATAAACGCACATAAATTTCCCTCTATCCGTTTGCAGTTCTTCTTCCATTATTTTGTCATGGTTATTTTCTGGGGTTTTCCCATTTTCTCTTTTTGTATTTTTTTTTTGCACCAGAGGTTCTTATCGCCGGCTTAGCCGCCTTCGCTTGCAGGGGGGAGGGATGGTCCATAATTTATTTGCCATAAAACATGAAATGAAACATTTCGGCTCGTAAATTATGAAAAGCAAACATGTTGAGCCATTAAAGTCATCGTTGGAGTAGCCCAGCCGAAGCGGAGAAGTCTAGATACTTGGGTTATAGTGAATTCAAAGATTGTTTCTGCTCTTAGTAAAGCAAAAGATTCCTCTGATCGAATACTAAAGTTAGTTTTAAATTAAAATAAATGAAAGAATTAAACTTTGTAAGTCAATGCGAGGCAACATTTTCCACAATTAGTTCTTGCTCTATTCAAGGATCGTTTTCCTGGTGTTGGATCTTTGTCCGGGTGACCTCCATTAGCTTAAAGCCTCGCTCGAAATGCTTTCTCTGCTCACACAATAATTGCTGCCCTTTAGGTCAGTTTATTGCACTTTTATTATACGTATACTTTATGCTGGCCAGGCGTAAGGTGTTGTCTACTTTTGGGCATGTAGCCTCCCTATCGTTAAATCTTTACACCAAAAACTGAACGGCCAGTTCAGCGGCAGTCATAAGCAATAAAGCGGAACGTTTCACGCATTCTGCTGCACGGGGGCTTATCGCTGCCAGTCCAGCCGCGGCCCGACACACCAAGAAGACACCAAGTCCACGATTTGAACTTAACCGGCGGGGATGAATTAGTCTGAGAGTGATACCCTCTGATAACTGGAAGCAGCCCATTCTTGGAGTAGCTCAGTTTAGGCAAAACTAAGTAAAGAAACCGAGCCGAATATAACATTATAATTAAGCAATAGATTTATATGACTATAATTTAATTGCATCTTAGCTATTATCTGTAACAGCCTGTGACCAATGTCGACGAAGCCTCTCCGTGAGAGGCGGAGATAAGTTCACCATTACAGATGAAGGTCAGTCGATCAGTGGTAGCCGAACGATTCGGTAAATTAAAGTGAACAGTCAATCAATAATAAATTAATGTAGCAAGCAAAGGGTTTTTATTTTCACCAATTTGGGTCGTTTGATTATCTTTAAATAATTTTAACACATTCAAATTGTAGAAAGGTGCGAATCAAGAAGAGATGTAGATCTCTAGATAATTAAATTTATATAACACCTCAATAGGATCGCCTTATGTAGTGGAGAGATCGATTTAATTGAATGGAAACACCAGCAAATAAGGGCAGTGTGTAGTCGTTGCCTCGGTTGCTGCTTGGGTTTGGGCAAGTGTCATGTTTGACCAGCAGGAACATACATAGCAATGACCATCAACAACGAGAACGAGAACGAACGCAGTGCGTTTTAAGGCCAATGTAATACGAAGACGGACGGTCTGCTGGCTACTGGGCCAGTGTAAGACCGAGCAGGAACATCGATGACAATGACAGCAAATGGCAGAGTTGCAGAGGCGCCATTTCGTTCCCGTACCGTCCCTCACAGCTCAGCTCCATGTCGGCATATGGGTCTCATATTTCCCTGTTTCTGGGCAGGCACACTCATGCACATGGGGTTGTCTATGAGTATGTGTGCGTTGTCAGCGTGTTGTGGCATAATTTATACGCTTATTTGTTAATTTTGCACACCCATTCCAAGGACTGACAGGCGCACATACTACGATACATTACACAAACTCTTGGCTTAATTAAAAGTTGAGGCAACAAGTTTTTACACAGCACCAAAGACATGATAGACATAGACACCATGATAGGTGGAATAAAAGAATGAAAGAAACCCTTTCGAAATTCATTAAGTAAAACACGAGTGGTACTACTTATGACATTATCCTTATCGACTCTCCCAAGTGTCGAGCTGGCATATGCTGGAAATTGTCATTTATCCCCTGCATAGTTTCCCCCTTTATTCGGGCGCACGAATATTTCAATTAATCAACCCATCTCGGACCAGGCAGCGCCGCACGAGTAAGGGCACTACGCTGGATGGCTAAGCCGAGATGCTGGCGAAGGCAACAGGATAATTATGCCACCATATGCTCAAATGTCCAGCACACAGGAGCCTCCACTGCAGCCCCCCACAACTACCCAAGTACATATGTATGTATGTATGTATGTAAAGGGCAGTCTGTCCAGTGGGGTGCTTGAGTGCTTCTCCTTTTCCCGTCTGCTTTTGTCTCTCTCCCTGGCCATGTAATTGTAATTTAGACACCACATGCACGTGTGTGTGTGTGTGTTTGTGGGTGCGAGGGTGCGTGGGTGGGTGTTGTGGTATAGTTGTTCCTCTGTGTCTATGTGTGCATGGATTGTGTATGTAATTTTTTCGCTGTCATGCGGTTAAACGTGCAAATTACGCGCCATTTTTATTTGTTGTGCCAGCCGTTGGTTGTTTTATTTCATTTTCTCACCTCATTTTTGTAGCGTTTTATCTCCAGCCTGGCCACAGCACTCTGCCACCCACTCACACACACACACATAAGCAGCACACACACACAGAGACAAAGTAAGGCACTTGGAGCCACGTGTGTGTTTAACCTAATTACAGGAGACTCTCGTCCTTTTGCCTCACAACGGAGTCCAGCTCCTTGAGCTGTGGGAATATTAGTTCTGAGACTGCTGTTGAGCTCGCAAAGAATTAAGTGTCTTACAGAATCATTTCCATTCATTTAAAACGTAATTTTCTTACTGAAGATAGTATTTTATTCTTATGGCAGATATTTATAAAATAAAGCTGACCAGATCTTGATTGCAACCAATAGAAGTTACATTTTGCATAGAAACAGGCAGACGAAAAGATATCGTCATGTTCAAGGATACTTTAATTATAGTTAAAGAAATCCAAATTCTTTATTAAATTTTTAAATTTAAATTGTCACATAGGGTATAGAAATGTCGTTTGGGGCAGCTTGTGCAATTATTATTATATAATTTCCATTGTTGTGGGGATCAGCCTCAGAGCTTCGTATATCCTGGTCTATGACGCTGATGTTGCTGTTGGTTGCTGTCGACTCATTATATTCATTTGGAAATTCAATTAGCGCCATAATTGCAGCAAGTGCTTAATGATGATAATGCGTTTACCACGATAACCTTAGATCCAGCAATAGCGATAAGGATGACTTGTGGCACATCCCATGCCACCATCGTCGTGGCTACATCTAGTTACGAGTCATTCAATTTTCACAGAAAGAACATCATTAGCATGCTAAATGGACCAAAGTTGGCCTGCGGCTTCCATCAAAAAAGTATATGCATACAAAATGTTTAAGAGAAAGGGCACAGATTTTTAAACATGGCATTAACATTATACTTACCCGCACGGGTATACGGGTATAGTTGAGAGGAACTGGCTTTGCCCGAGAACATCCTAAAATGTATTCATTTTTTTTTTTTGGGAAATTATACGCTTGCTTTGGCCAACAGGAAAACTTTTCCCCTTGCCCATCACAGGGAAAATTGTTTAAAAATCATTTATGTAAATTCCCACACGGGCCGCTTTTTTTGATACATGCTTGATTTATTTTTAAACAAATTTAAGCATCTGCTTAATTGGGATATTTTAACAATGTAGATTTACATCACAAAAGATTGCCTGACATCAAAAATGCTGCAACAATATACACAAATTGATGGCAGATCAAGTGGAACATTTAAATTTGAAATTTGCTAAGCATTCCCTTCCACGAAGAGAGGGTTTCCTTCCCGTTAACTGCTTTGTTTTCGCTCTGAAGCCATTTAACGGGCCATTAAAACTTTTATGGGATGTCAGTCTGCTGCTGGCCGGAGCATAAAGAGCAGACACATACATACATATACTTGAGAATACTTGCCCTTATTATTTTAATGCTGCCACAGTACCGATTTCCCTTTTATATTTACCAAACCTCAAAAGTAAGTCCTTACATTAGCCCCAATTCTGCATTGAAATATGCATACGGATTAATCGACTTTTAAGCCTTAAACTCCAATTTGGTTAACTGTTACGAGTACTAAAAGCTTTTTTCGTAACAGCTTTGGAAACGAGCTTAAGGCAGCAAGGACCTCCGCTCAGTCAGGACACAAACCAAACTGGGCACAAGGATTCCAGTTCTGGTTCCAGGTCGATTAGCAGAACGAGTGAACATCAAGCCAACAAAGACCAGTGTAGATGCATAACATACACACGATAAAGCCACATATGGCCACATATCATCGTTCGTTCTCTTTCGTAGTGACCAGACGTGTTTTTTTGCGCTCCGCATTTTCCTTTTATTTTGCTTAAACAGCCGGTGTTTTATTCTAAAATTAATTTCAAATTAACTCCCTTACTATCTCTTATTTAAACTCAATCTTTAACCGCGGGTGCATGCCTTAGAATTGTGTAAAAACACAACTTATTTAATTAATTTTTGTGCGTCGGTTAATCGTGTGTTTGTGTTGTTGCTTTTCGTAAGTACTCTCATTACATTTTAGCCGCTCTTTGTCGTAGTTCTATCACTCTCTTTCTATCACCTAAATCCCAATAACTGTTCTTTCTCTCTCGCTCTTTCTGTTTCGTTGCGCTCTCAGTTATAAGCTGCTGCTGCAACCTAACTCCTCTCTCCTCTCAGTTTTTTCCGTTTTTGCTTTAAGCATAGCTTTAAGCATTTACCGTGCACATTGGTCTGATTGCTATTTGTTTTGAACTTTTTTTCTCGATAAAAAAATTAAAAGACATCAACATGGATTTTGCTGTTGTCTGTGCCAAAAAAACCTGCAAGAAGCAGATTACCCATGACCAGCCCAATATCCCTTGCTGGCTTTGCGAAAGCGTAGTGCACGCAAAATGTGTAGGGATCACGGGCCGTGTAGGAGATGCCATTTCCCAAAACAATGGCCTGCACTATAGTTGTGAGGAATGCCGTGCTGTGGAAAACGAGATGCGATCGTTCATGCGGCAGACGCGGAGTGGCTTCAAAGAGCTGATCGTGGGCTTTAAAAAGCAATACGATCGGCTCTTGGCCATGGAAACTCAGTTCAGCAGTTTGCAGCTGCTGGCTGAGTCTCCGAGGCGCAAGAAGTCCACTCCGCGGGACTTGCAAGTGCCGACTGCCTCTCGTCCGCCTGAGCATCTGAAAAACTAACTCCGACCACTTCGTCAGTGCAGCAGTTGATCACGTTTGTCACTCCAAGGGCAACGATCGCTGCTGGTGAAGCAGATTCGGGACCCGAATGCATCACTTCGGAGAGTATGCAGGTAGATATGTCTGTAGCGTCCGTGTCTGTCGAGTCCGAACCCAACTCCATAACTATCCCAAGTCTCGCCCCCACCAGCTAATAGACGTCCCGGACCACCGGATATTGCCATCACAGGTCCCAGACCTGTGGTTTCAAAACCGCTGGTGGGAGTCCCACCAAAACGGCAAATTTTGTATCGCGGCTTGCCCCTGACCTTACATCTAACGATGTAACTGCTTTTATTCAAAGCAAAATAAAAGCCGATGGCTTAAAGGTGGAGAAGTTTAATTTCTCTTATGCCAGGGAGATAGCTTCCTTCAAAATAAGCGTCTCCTCGACTCACTTCGCCACCATTTGCTCTGCCAACTTTTGGCCGGAGCATTTGGTGAGTACGAAAGACTGACGAAGAATGGAGAAGCAGAATAGGCCCCCCATAACTCTTCCTAGTGCTCGAACAGTGCGCCATCTCTATCTCCACCCTCATCTTCCCGCTCTACTGCTACCCATCCAAAAAACTAACTTCCTCTCTTATAGTTACCTACCAGAATGCTAGAGGCTTGCGTAGTAAGCTCAGCACTCTTTTCGAGGAGTCTCGCATTCTCGTCCCACGTTATTGTGTTTACCGAGACCTGGCTAAAGCCGGACATCCTTAGTTCCGAAGTTTTGGCAGGTCGGTACACAATCTTTAGAAATGACCGTTCGTCTCGACGTGGAGGAGGGGTCCTCATTGCAGTGGACTCAATCTTTACGTCGGAACATTTCATAGTCCAGGCTCAACAAGACCTGGAATTCCTGTGCGTAAAACTGATTCTCCCAGGCTTTTCCATTTTCATTACTTGCTCGTATATTCCACCTTCCTCGGATACCTTAATATACGAGCATCACTTGTCCGCTTTAAAAACTGTTTCTTCCTCGCTATCAGATAAAGACCATATGATAGTTCTTGGCGACTCGATTCAATTTGCCGGGTACTGTTTGGGCTTCGGTTAACGAGTCTAATAACCTTGTGCCCATGTCACGACATGACTTTATTGACGGCTTGTTGGACCTATCCCTGTCTCAAGTCAACCATGTGAAAAATTCCTTGGGTCGATTGCTTGATCTGTGCTTTGTCTCAGATCCGACCATAGCGTTGCTAACCCGAGCCCTTCCGCTCACTATACCTGAAGACTCCTACCATCCTACATTCGAAGTGTCGGTTGATATTGGGCCTACTGTATTGGATCGAACGGGTAGGCTGTCTGAACGTGTCCGTTGCTCGCAACAACCACAACAACCACAAATTTATTAGAGTTTACCTCTTTTATCATTAAAGGCTTCAATGTAACTTTCAGACGGATGTTATCTACACTGATTTCAGTAAAGACATTCGACTCTGTAAACCACTCCCTTCTAGCACAAAAACTTGACCTTTTAGGGTTTCCACCTAATCTTTTGAGATGGATTTCTAGCTATCTTCGTTCAAGGTCTCAAGGAGTCCTCTTCAAAAACTCCTTCTCTTCACCTGTTAAGGTTACTTCTGGAGTACCACAGGGCAGCCATCTAGGCCCCCTACTTTTCACACTCTTTATTAATGACCTGCCTTCAGTATTAACAAATTCTCGAGTACTCATGTATGCGGATGATGTTAAACTCTGTGTCCAGTACAAGGACATTTCATTTCACTCTCGCTTGCAATCCGATCTCAATAACTTTCAGTCATGGTGTTGTGCAAATATGTTACACCTAAATGCCTCGAAATGCAAAGTTATGACATTTCATCGGTCCAGCCCCATGTTAGCTCCTTACACCCTTTGCGGTGGTTCTCTTGAGAGAATTACATTGGTTGATGATCTTGGTGTTAAACTTGACCCAAAGTTAAAGTTTTCTGAACACATTTCCACCATGGTAAATAAGGCCATGGGCGTGCTTGGGTTTATAAAAAGGTGGTCAAAGGAGTTTGACGATCCCTACATAACGAAGACTCTCTATTCCTCGCTTGTTCGTCCGATATTTTAGAGTACGGCTCTTGTGTATGGTGCCCCCAGTACAAAGTACACCAGGACCGTATAGAATCAGTCCAGAAAAACTTTTTACTTTTTGCTCTGCGTGGCCTCAACTGGGATGCAGATGTGAGACTGCCATCTTACCCTCGTAGACTGCTTTTAATAAACCTTCCAACCTTAGTTAGTCGTAGAAAAATGCTTGGTGTGATTTTTATGCACAACCTGATCAAGGGTGACGTAGATAGCCCTGACTTGTTGAGTCGCATAAACTTTACGATTCCTGTTAGAACTACTAGAAACTTTACCCCTTTGTTCCTTCCACTTTGTAGATCAAATTATTCCTTGCATGAACCGTTTAGGGTCTTATGCTCGGACTATAATTCTCTCTACCTTATAGTATCCACCACTAATTCCCTTCCTCTTCTTAAATCACTAATATTAACATACCTTTCCCGTAATTAGTCCTATTTCTTAACTATCTCTGCATGTTTAGCTCTTGAGTTGTGTTTAGCTCTAATTTTCCTCGAAACATTAGTCTAACCTCTATCTTTCCTGCATGTTCGCGATCGGTTCGGTAACACGCGTCGCGCGTCATGCGGCAGCGCCCCCCGGTCGGTTGGGCGGGAGGAGGGGCTGCGATTCTAGCCTGGGTTCCGCGCGTAACAGGCTTCGGCTTGGTGTCGCATGGGCCACTTGATGGTGCAGTCATTGCATATCAACGTCCAGACAAAAAAAAAAAAAAAAAAAAAAAAAAAATGGCGACTGTAAAAACGTGGAATAAATTAAATATTAAAATGTTGTTAGCTGTATTGGCAAGACTTTCAACAAGCATTCCTCTGCCACCGATCGATGAAAAATTAAAATAGTAATTTTTGCATGTCCGAAATTATAAATGAATAATAAGCGAGGGAATAGTGCGCCTTCTGGCGAAAATATGGAAACATAATGGAATTGAAATGCATGAATAGAATATTTTTCAATATTTATCATTATCTTATAGTGTCGCGGAACGTGTGACGCAACTAGCCAAATGACGACTGGATTAAATGAACACTACGAGCTGAAAAGTATTTTCTACACAATAAGAATTCGATGGCCATTTCAGGTATAATATCCTTGCAGTATATTTTGAGCACCACCGATTTGGATAAATGTATCATATACATTTGCTCTCGATGGTTATGTTTACTGCTGACGAGCAGAGTATAGTAAGTGACGGCGATTCCATCTATTCGGATGGCAGTGTCCAATATGGACTGTTTTTCTTTGCTAGATTCACTCATGTATTGAATGTCCACACGAAAGTGTGGGCACATACAACTTTCTAACAGCCATTACATCGACAAAAATCGAACATCAAATGCCCGATATCTTTCAGCCGACGTTTGGACAGCCTAAACACATCCTTAAAACAAGCTCATCCCAATCCGCAAACAAATCCCCAACTTTACTTACTCCTGGTCGCAAAACCCTCAGACTTAAGTGAACTGACGGCTGCTATTGCTCCTTAAACGAGTGCCAAACTTATATCTTTCCAGTTGATACTATTAAAGAATATATAAATAAATCAATATTCCGAAAAGGGGATGCCAATTAAGGAATATAATTCTATATTGATCTTCGAAATGTTACGGATTAAATTATTTATATTCCGATCTATGATGGTGCAAGAATGCTGTTAAGGAACTCGGATGACGTATGCAACGGTTTGCTAAAATATTGGACAAATATTGATCAACTCACAGTACTTTTGTACAATTTTTGTTGTCTGTTTATTTGCATTCATACTTTTTATGTACAAGTTTACAATGTGATGTCCATGTCGTCGTTTTGCTTTGATCGATTGATTCGTTAGCTCGGTAAATCGATTCTCGGCTTAATTTCGATTATCTTTGTATATATGTATGTACGGTAATTGTATTGTATTTCAGTTATATTCGCTATATTATTGCACTCGGTTTATATACAGTTCGGCTCAAAATTAAACATGTGTTTGGGAAACAATTGTTTTCCAACGTCCTAAAAATCGAAATAAAAATTATGTTGTACATAATTAAATATATAATTTTATATAAATATTGCATATATGTAACTCAACATTCTCTGCTCTTACAATTCGTAAATAATTTCCTAAAGTTTCTATATAAGTACATATGTACATAAATATCGGCCATACATGCGATTAACAATATTTACAAAAGTTCTTTCGTATCGTTTGATATAGGATCATCATCTACGGTAGCTTCGGTTTTGGAAAGCATTTCTTGTACAATATCTGCAAGAATTACATACATTCGGTTTTTGGTTTCTCTAGACGATATGTGTACGAAAAAGTATTTCAAGTATTGTATATATCTAAGTATATTTATATATATATATATGTATATATAACGTGTATAAGTATCTGTATATCTATATAGGTAACATATTGTATAAGTACACGGATACAGCTATACTCGTATGATAAATATATGTGTAGGTATTTCATAATTTGCCACCTACTTGCAAGTATATTGTATCTATATCCTGATCTTGCTACATTCCCATAGTTAACCAAGTTGTTTGCCACCTTACGTGTTTGTTACTTAATTGGGTTGTATTTTGTAATTTGTTCTAGCGGCCTGTGAAGGGCATCCACGACTTTAAAGCTTAATATGTTGGGTATACATAAAAGATTCCTATGCGCTCGGATTATGTCATATAAAAAGCCAATAACTGAACAACAGCTGCTAAATGTTCAACTACAAGTACGAGTACGAGTATATGTATTTACAAATTGTTGTAATTTGCTTACGCCTTAAATTCAATTATTTGTCAATTGATATTTGGTAAGATCAACCAGATGCTCATACAGCATATCCTCCTGTGGCGTCAGACCAATCATTATCCAGCCCGATATGGCGGCAATGCTCCGCGTCACCGACAGACTGCTCCACACTCCCCGAACACTGTTGCTCAGCTGTAAGGGAGATCGATCAGAGATCAGACATCATCATCAGATTATATTACGCGAGCAACTTACCAACTCCTGTTGGGTCAATGTTATGTTAGCATTGTTATTGAACAGGTACAGCTTTTCATCGATCGAATCGGAGCAGATCGTTAGGATTATTGTCGCAACGTAGATCATTGTGATGATGAGCCAGCGGAATGAGATCAGTTCACTGGCACTCGAGAAGCTCCAGCGACAAATGTCCATGCTGTAAGCGAAACAAATAGATTTAGTTAAGGTAACAATCGAATTACTAAATTGATCTTAAATGATATGATATGTCCCTTTGGATAATGATTATTCAATAAAAGAAAGAGGGAAAGAAGGTGGGCGCATGTCACTCCCGGCTGCATTGATTGCCCTTTAAGGGGACTTCAGGAATGTTTGGCCTAAATTATTCGTTGGATGGTGGGCGTCCTCTGGCTGACATTTATATTTGTATACTTCTGTTAATTGAGAAAATTCTCTCAATGTACACCATTTGCCAACTGGGAAAGGTCAAAGCAGAGATTCCACTGCCACTCTGGCAGCGGAGATACTTTGCACGTGGCATCCTCTCGCTCACACACACACACACACACACGCACATAAATCAACTGGGAAAAAGCGAAATGTCATGCACTGTTTCACACTTCTGCAAGCCGAAAAGAAAAACAGCGGCAGACAGTTCCGTTCCTGGCCCTGTTTTTCGGGCGGAGGGGCCAGTCCGGCTTACCCTCAAGCCAGAGCCCAGAGCGGAACACGGATAACTCAGACCCCAAGCCATATAGCCAATGCTTGGTGGCAGCCCATCCACCCACTCAGACAATCAACCGGCGCAGCCTTTAAAGGTCAAGAGTGCAGGCAGAGACGTCGGCGGCGGCAGCGTTGTGTGGGCAGCGACTGTGGCATGCAAAAAGAGCAAAGTTTAAGGGCATTAAAATATTTTGCGGCTGATGAAAGCGACCACGCAATGAGTGCTATAGAAATTGTTTCCATGTCCCACGAAACCAAACAAGTGCCGCACACAAATTCAAACTACGAAACATCCACATTTCTTGTACATCAAATGTTACATTCTCAACGGTCTCGTGGTGCTACTTATGAAACGCACGGTTCAGGGTAAAGTCTAGACCACATCGAGTCAGAGGAGAGGAGGGTTTCGCTACCCATATCATTTAGATTTTCAGCTCAATGAAAGCGCTGGCGAGGCCCAACTCTGAGGTCAATGTGTTCTTGAGACCCGACCCCGCCTCCAGTCAGGAGGCGCACTCCTTGAGCTTTCGGTCTATTTTTAACGAACTTTCTAGCGAAGGTTGCACGCCGCTCCGCCTAAATTGACTTTTAATCAAGCCAAAGGCCGTCGAGGGACTGCTAAGGCCAGTCGTTGAATACCTTCGGGATGGGCGAGTGGATTTTCACTCAATGTCTGAGACAGTTTCAAGGAAAACCACACTGAGGCACACTAACGACAGTGTTTGATATGGAGATCCGGCGAATGAGATTTCAATTGATTTTGTTTGGAAAAGGACACACAGGACACCCTATCTCTATGAAAATCATCCAAATCCGAAGGATAATACTCACCGATCGAATACCGAAACCAGGCATAGGATGGCCAAGCAATAGAAGGTATTCAAGTAGATCTCCGCAAATCCCGCATAGTCGCTGATCAGGGCTAAAGCATCGCTGCTGCTTGTCACCGATGTTCCTGATCCCGACGCTGACGCTGATCCGCTGGGATCTGTACCGCCAGCATTGAGGCCCAAATTTGTGGGGCTAGCTCTGGTTGTGGTCAAGTCCATCGCTAATGGTGTGGATGATGTTGATGAAGATGGCATTGTCTCGCCAGCAAGACTAATGCCATTGATGACCTTTGCCCAATCCATGGGATGGCTGCTCAGCACAAACAGTAGATGGGCCAATGCTAGACCAGCTAGCAGGCCGTGGCATATATTCGACAAGAGCAGCCAGATTCGTTGAACTACACAGGCTAGTTGTATGCTGCTGGTGATGCCGTTGCTGAAATGATTGCGAATATATACTCGTATGTAGAAAAAACGAGAAGGAACGTTGTGAGTCGCTTCTGTGGCAGCGACTCTACTTTTATACCCGTACTTAGTCAGTCACATGTATATGTTGCCGGCAATATGTACTAATCACTTATAAATAGTTTCAAGCACCTTTAAAATGTCTATAAAATACGTTTCCTAATAAATATGTTCTATCGAGGAAACAATACGAAATTTTTTAAGCGTCGCTTTTGTCCACCCATACATACATTTATATGCAATAAAGGTTAATTAAAATAGGGGTAAAATAACCAAAAGTGCGTTGGATTCGTTGAGCTTAGAAATTTGGCTTGCTCTGAAACATCGGAACGACTCTCTAAACTTCGCCGGACCAATATATTTATTTTAGGTTATGATTTATGTGGAATTTGTAGCAGTGTTATGTTACATGAGTCTGTAAACAAAATTTGGTTGCTCTAGCTCTTATAGTATCTTAGAACTAGGCGCTAGAACTAGACAGACAGACAGAGACTCGGATATTGATGCTGATTAAGAGTATATATAATTTATGGGGTCGGAAACGTTTCCTTCTCTGCGTTACACACATTCACTTTTAACCCTTAACTCTTTTAGTTCGGGTATAATCAGTCCACAGTGCGTATACAAATGTTTGCGCAACCCCTTCTGAATATCTAAGTCAGCGTTAGTCTTTTAGTCCCCGAGTATATTTGATTTTTGGGTATTCACTCACCGATTGAAGTCGGCATCGAGCAGGCAGTGGGTGTCACCATAGCTGCCACGTCCGCTGGTTGAGCCCCCTGCTCCACCACTTCCACCAAGGCAGTGGCCGCCATGCGAGCGATAGAGACGACCTGCGCCACCCAGCTCGGCAGCCGAGATGCCATTGATGCCGACCGCAGGACCCCCGCCAGACGTGCCACCTGAGCCACGTGCGGCAGCCCCCAGGAAGGAGCGCTTGTAGTAGCTGTGCTCCACTGGTCGATAGCCGGATGACGTCTGCAGAAACATTTTGTCGATGTGCGCGGGCGCATCGTCCGTGGGTGAGACGACCGGTGTGAATGGGTTGTAGATCTCCTCGCCCTCGGCCGGGGCAATGTCATCGGCCAGCTCCTTCAGTATGGAGGATATCCCCCCCGCCGTGTACAGCTTGCCTGCAGGAAGGGGGTTGGTTGGGAGAGAGAACGAAGGAAAGATATTGGGGCATTAGTGCGCAGAATCGTTGGGGGAGTGGGTCTCCAGGTGGGCCAGAGCTTTCCCGATTTTACTGAATGGAACTCTGGCTACTCACTGATTAGCTGTCCCCGCTTGTCCCGCTGCGACTTCGTCTTGCGGTGCACGCGTCGCTCCTCGTAGCTCTGATCGATTTCCAGTTCGCCGGACAGCGAGGCGTCGTGCATGTCGGAGCATTGCTTGAGGTAGCGCATCAGGGTCTCGTTGGCCTGACGGACCACCTCCACCTCGCCGGCGGCTATCAGCTTGCGCTCCCTCCTCCTCCGCGACTCCGACTTGCTGCGTTTCCGTCGCGGACTCTTGTCGAAGCTGTTCCGGGAGCGCAGCGATCGCTGGGCGGGACTGGCTTGCGGATCGGAGAGTGACTGCTGCTTGCGCGATGTCCCAGGTCCTCCGGCACCATTTCCGGCTGCAGTTGCTCCCGCACCACTGCTCAGTGCCGATGGCGTGGGCGAGCTCTGCTTGAGCTCGCGATCCATGTAGCCCAAGATGCCTCGATGAAACGAGGAGTCCGCCTCCAGGGCCTGGGGCTGTGGCGAGTGGGTTCGCCTGGACCTGTGGTGGCCATGTGTGGCCGGCAGCTGCTGCAGTGTCTCCCTCAGGCTCATGGCGTCTCCGGATGAGTTGCGACTGCCATCGCTCTGCTTCGTCGGCGGCGCCTGAGAGTCCAGATGTTGTGCGGCCCCCAAGGAGGCGCTCTCCTCTTGGGTGGCGTCGTGCGATGGGGGCGGCGCGTGGCCATTGACCAGCACCACAGTCTGCTGTGAGGTCTGACTGGGGGAGCCTACCATCTCAATGCTGTCCGCCGAGCTCTGGGCACTGATGCGACCGGCGCTGTTAGTTCCCCCCGCTCCTGTAGTGCTTCCTTCACCCGTTGCTCCCATCGAACTGGAATCGTTCAGAGCTGCTGCACAGTCCTCCATAGTGCTTATCACCTCCTGACCACCATCTCTCTCCGGCGTTGTTGTTGTTGTTGTGGCAGCTGCCTCGCGCTCCAGACGACGCTGACGTGCCTCCGTCCGTCGCTGTCGCTGATGCTGGCGATGCACCTTGGCCTCCATTGCGTCCTTTCGCTCTCGCTGGTGCTGTCACTGTCGCTGTCGCTCTCTGGATATGGCCTAGGCAAGCTTCATAACAGGTGGATGATGGGCTGAACGCTCGCAACTTTTGCTTTTGCTTTTGCTTCGCCGTTTTCAGATGCAGCTTTTGCACGTTCTGTTCTTGTTGTTTTGTGATGCCTGCTTTGACCCAAATAATTATGCACTCGGAGCTGCACCCACAAAACAACCCCAGAGCCCCCTAACAACACACTGGCGGACCTACACTCGCGGACACTTGGCTTGGACAGCTCGTTCTCGGCTGAGAACTTAGGGCATTTTCTCGAGGCCTTCTCTTGAATATTATTTTTGGTGCAATTGCAGCGGCGTTTCCTCGAGGATTTCTCTAGGATATAGCAGCATCAGGCACTGCAAACGAGTGCGAGTGTGAAGGAGAACGCGCGCGCCACAGAGGAGAGCGTGACGTGGTGGCAGAGTGACAGAGAGCTCTCCACAGGACTCGAACGCGTACTCGCAGCTTGGCTTCCGATTGATCCGTGTGTCGTGTCCGTCGCCGCGGCTGCTTGACGACTGAAACTGAGCTCCACCAGCAGTGTACGAAATAGCTTTGCCTGTTCCTCCCGTGCTCTTCCATTCGACTCTCGTGCTTTGACTTGTCGTTTCGTTTCGATTCGTTTTTGGGGGTTTTGGTTGTTTGTGTCCCGCTTCCTGTAACGTAGTAACGAGCTGTGGCGAAAGCTTTTCTTTCTCGTACAATGACGTCAACAGTGCGTGTCTGAGCGCCCACCCACACACACCACACACACACACTAATATATAATGTCTGCCTCAACTGTGTGCGTGTGTGTGTGTTGTCGGTTTTATTGACAAATTCTATTTTTAGGCATCTATAAAAATGTGTAAGTAAGCACAGAATGGGATCTAATTTCTCCGCTTGGCCTGTTTAGGGAGTGCGAAGTAGGGGAGTGTAGGGCGCAACACCTTGGCCCAAACTCCAAACCAGCTGTGATTACACTGCGAGAAATCAAGTGCACACATAGTACACACACATTTTACGATGACTAAACTATGAGTAATAATTGATTGTCTGGTGAAGAAAACACACACGAGTAAGCCAGAATACTTTAAAATTGACTTTACTATATTAAAGCTATTTCACCAGAAGAGTGCCCGGCTCGATCCCAACTCTTCTACAGGTCTCTTATTTGTACTTATTATATTGCAAGAGTGTTTGCTTTACAAGCATAAACGTTTCTTTTCAGTGCATTGAAATTGGTTTTTGTGAGTTGTTCCCCCACCCCAGCCCCCCTGAAGCTGCAGCAGCAGCTGTCGAGTCTTTTTTTGCAAAACTGAATTCGCCCACGCTTTTGCACCTCTCTCTCTTTCTCTCTCTTTCTCCCACTCTCCCGTGGTCTGCCCTCTCGATGAGGGGAATCGATAAATGCGTGGTAAGACGGCAGCTTGGGTCGAACTCTGCGCAGCTTTCGCCCCTGATGACGTCAATGGAAAAAGCTCGCCTCAAACATCACGCCGCAACAACAGAAAATGCCAACCCCCACCCACAAAGACTACCGCACACCCACCTCAACGAAGCACACAAAAGCCGGCGCAGGAAAATTTGATTATCGTAAAGCGTGAGGGAAAGAGATGCATCTGTCAGAGGCGTCGTCTGGCGGTGGCTGGCGGCGGAGGCGGGTGAGAGAGTGTGTAGGAGGCTTCTGGCGTTGGTGTTAGCTAATGGCCCTTGAAATGGCAAAAGGCGCTAAGGAATTGGCCAACTCTTGCTGCGCTCTCTCGACACGAACAGATAGACAGAAAGTCACAGAGAGAGAGAGAGAGAGCGAGAGTGAGCAAACGTCATGACTGTGACGTCACACTGACGTCAGTGGGCACATTGCCAAAAAATAATCGGCTAAGGAGTGAGGCCAAGGCGCCTTCCAGCAACTTCGAAATGTTCGCAGTCAGGCTGCAAAAACGTCTTCAAGTCGATTTGGAAAATGGGGCGACACAGAGATCTTTAATTAATTATGGCTTGTTGTCTGGAAACCACAAAGGGCAACGGTATGCTTTAATTTAATCATTACCTAGAATTATATTTGTTTTCCTTTGCTGGAAGAGAAGTCTATAAATGAATTTATCACTTAATTATCTTACAATCATTGGAACAGAGCACTCGACAACCCTGTCCATAAATCAGTGGACATAAACACCTCCATATATGTATGTATGTATGTATGTATGTGGGTACGCCGCCAATGTGGATTAACCATGGCAACCTGGAGCTCTTGTTACATCAATGAAACCAGTCACAACACAGCCGGTCAGTACAGAGAGTAGAGAACATTCCATTGCTGACTATGCCCCTTCTGGAGGCGCCTGCCGAGTATCTGGAACCCTCGCCAGAGCATTCCCTGCAGGCGGATCTGCCACTTCTGTTAGCAGCCCCAGCGGGACCGGTGGCCCTGGCCCAAGTGCGTCCACCACCGCCCGATGTGCAGCTTCACCTGCAGCATCATCAGCAGCAGCAGCAGACCCATCAGCAGCCACAACAGATCCATCGACGGCTGCTGGCTCACCGAAACTCGTTTGATCGGGATGTGGCCATTGCCGAGGAAACGCAACATTTCCCGGCCTTTGTGCACCTGCTGCCCGTTGTGCTGCCCCAGCAGGCCCCAGAGCCGACCCTGGATGAGCTCCTGGTAGGTCACGCGTAGTCAAAGTGAATTTTCAGCAGCAACTGGTAATCTTCCCTTTTAGCGGAGAGTCACCCAGCGAACGGACCTGGAGGCGGTGGAAACGGTGCGTCTCAGGGTGATCTCCTATACGATCAGTCTGTCCCGGCTGTCGCTCTTCCTGCCACGACTCCAAACCCTGGACCTGAGCGGCAGTGTGCTGAGCTCCCTGCGGGACTTGGGCTACGGGCTGCTGCAGCTGACCCACTTGAATATCAGCAACTGCGGCCTCAACAGCTTCGATGGCACCAGCGGCCTGCCCGCCATTAGGGTCCTAATAGCCGATGGCAATATGATCCAGCGTGTGGATCCACTGGTCGAGCTGGCCCAACTGCGGGTGCTCAGGGCCCGCAACAATCGAATCAGCGAGCTGGGCCTGCTCTCGTTCCTGGGCATGTGTCCGCTGCTGATGGAGGTGGAGTTGCTGGGGAACCCAGTCTGTCGCCTGCCCCTCTATCGCGACATGCTCAGGCGCAGCGTTTCGACACTGCAGCTTCTGGACGGCAACACGCTCAACACGGCTGCGGACGTGGACGTTCCAACCCAAATAGTGGAAAACAACGATGAGGCCCTGTCCTCGCTCTCCAGTGAGGCATCCGCAGGGAGCAATGAGTCATCGACAGCAGCTCAGCCTCTGGGCCGTCCAGCAACGGCTCCAGCCCCTGCCCAGCTCTCGCTCAACGCCAGCATTCGGCGGCAGCTATCAGCGGCAGCCACTTCCACTCCGGTGGCTGGCTCGGTCTTGGGTCTGGTGCGACAACGTCGTCGTCACATGGGCCATGCCTGGGTCAGTTCCTCCAGTGGATCGTCCTCCGCTTCGTCTGCGATTTCCTCTCGAGCCCCCTCGAGCTCTTGCTCTTCCAACAGCAGCCTGGACATGCACTCGTCCTATGCATTCACGCCACACACCACAGTGGACTAACTGATGCCAGTCGTAAATTGCTCAACTTAATAAAGGGAATGGTTATTTTACGCGATTGTTTAAGGCTTCACTACGGATGGGTCAAATGTATTGTGGATCTGATTGAACAACTTCTACAAGACTCCAAGTGGTTCTGAATTAAGTCAAGTAATGCATGAGTATCTCTCTTGATTTGTGCAGATAATACGAAAACTAATGACCCACACTGGAAGCATGTTGCCCTTTGCAGAAGTTGAATCCAATTCCATTACCCATCTGGATTGCCTGACTCCACACGAGGCAACCATTTTGGTACTTAACATGATACTTAATGATCTGGTATCCAATGCCAATACATGAGAAAGAGAAAATTGCACAACTCGAATCCAAAACCGCAGGAAATCGAAGTCAGGATGAACCAGTCTGGGGAAAATTGGAGCGTTCGTGCTATTAAAGAGGTTTTGCCCAAGAGATTGGATTATAAGCCATATTAGACAAACAAAATAAGTTGTACCCTATGGTAGAACATTAAACGCCCAAAAATCGACACTATACATTTTTAGAAAATAATCTGTGTGTAAGGGTCTATCTCGGCAACGCGCGCCCCAAATTGATTGCGGTTTTTTTTTAATGATAGCCAGAGTATGTGGCATTGTTTCTATACAAAAATTATACTTTTCTATAAACAGGTTGCTCAAAAATTAAAAATTAATCAAGCAAAAATCTCAAATTTGGTCCACAAATGTGTGTTTGAAGCTCAAAATTTATTTGAAGGCGCTAAAATATGGCGAGACAACGTATCATATATTTCGAAAAACTATATTAATTTTACAGTTCAAGTGTCTATGTTTCGTTTCAGTTTCTTTTAGCCAGTCAATTAAAATACATAAAGGAAGATAAAATGAGAAGGAACGTGTGAGTCGCTTCTGGACGCGACTCTACCTTTATACCCGTACTCAATCAGTACAGCTCACAGCTGATGACTTTCTAGCTCACATACAGCTATATCTGTCAACTAAATTTACAGTTTAGATTCTACATCCCCTCTGCTAGGAAAAATGAGTAGCAGCTCCAGCGCTAAAAGGTATGCGGATTGCAACTGAAAATAAATTTTTTTATTATGGCTTTAATAATGATCCGATCTGATTCAGATCTGGTAGATATGGTCACTCTCTACGATACTGCGCGTTTAGTTTTCTGGTATCTTCCAAATTGTGGCTGCCCTGCAATGCAATACCGCCCGGATTTTCAGCCCAACTAAATATTAAATTTTCACACACATTAGTTTATAGAGTAGTAAATGTTATTCGGTTTTTATTAAGTCTTGCGTATAATGTAATCCTCCAAATACATCTCATAGACAAAGTATTGAGTCTCCTCGCAATGTCTGTCGTTCATCGGTATGCATCGAGATAAGATCGACGAGTTCAGCTTTCTCAAAGTTCGTTTGGGTTCGTTTTCATGGCATTTTTCCAAGGCAGTGATCCAGTTCGTTTGTTTGTTATTTTCGATGTAGTTTTTAGGTTTCGTCTCTTTTTCACTCCGCTGTGAGCTCTTTACCAACTCCTGCTGAGTCTCCAAATTCTGCTGGATTGCCATCAGGGCAGTTGTATCAATGCGGCGTTCGATTTTTCATATTATTGGCGATAACCTTTGGGCGATCTGTGTCCCAGCATTGTGAGGTGAGTTAAATATTCATTTATAAATATCTCAACGCGAGTGCGGAGGCTACTGTTACGAAGCTGTGAAACCTGTCCTGGAGTAGCTCGCCATCCTGCAAAAGTGGAGTGGAGTCCTATGAGGCCAGGCAGCCGGCAGACACACTCTCAAAAATTGACCAAATAGACGAAAAGTATGAGAGTTTTCACAGCTTCGTAACAGCAGCCTCTGCACTCGCGTTGAGATATTTAAAAATTAATATTTCACTCATCTCACAATACTGGGACAGAGATCGCCCAAAGGTTATCGCCAATAATATGGAAACAATGGAACGCCGCATTGATACACCTTCTCTGAGCGCAATCGAAAATGGAACTGGCGCTAGCAGAGTTTCGTAGAGGCATTTATACTTTCGTTAAGCCACAATACACGCAATTGACAACTAAAATCAGACGAATAATTTTTAATGATTATATAATCTGTAATCTATTCGACAAAGGTCATGCATCTGCGCCGAACCAGCGCGCTGGTGCGTCTGGCGGAGAAACTGTTTGTGACCGATGGCGAACAAACCAAAGAGCAGTAACAGCAACGCATAAGCCTGGTGGGGACCAAAGATCACTTTAAAATAGATTAAATCAAAATCGAAATTCCCCGAAGCCCTGAAATGTTAATATTTTCACTCATTTATGCCATTGATTTCCATCCAAGAGTGGTTGAATTAATATTGAATATTTTTTACTTACATATTCATATAAATATGAAAATATTTAAATTTAATATATTTTATATTTAATTTAAATATATTTAAATATGATAAATAAATATATAATATAAATTTAATATATTTTATATTTTAATTTATATAAATTTGCATATTTAAATTTAATATATTATATTTATTTTAAAGTGTTTTGTATTGAGATTAAATATGAGCGTATTAAAAAAGCCATTTTATTACATTTATATTTGAATCAAAGTGAATTCTATTTAATTTTACTTTGTTTGTATTTAAAAATCGCATTTTAAATTCAAATATGATTTTAGGTAATTTTACTTTGGTTTTTTTCTATCAGTGTACTCATAGATTTTAGGGGTACATTGTATTTGTGTTAAGAGCAGATGTGTGTCACGCAGATAAGGAAACGCTTCCGACCCAAAAAAGTATATACATATATTGTTGATCAGCATCAATAGCCGAGTCTCCTGATGAGCGCCGCGCCTAGTTCTCAGAGACTATAAAAGCTGGAGCGACCAAATTTGGTTTCCAGACTCATGTGATGCGGCTACAAATGTCGCCCCCTGCCAAATATTACGCAATACGAGTAGGTGCACTTTATTAGAGAACTCTGTAAAGGGGCACAACGTCTGATGTCTACGTATATTTTGTGTGGTGGTTAATGGTGCAGCTAAAAAGATAGTATCAGATATATGTATATAGTCGTACTCGTAGTTGGTACATAACCTTTCCTATTCGGTGTAGGTGTATTGAAAAAGGGCTGCCGATGGCGATCGGACGGGAACCAACTGGCTCTGTCCGTCTGGATTGCGAAAGACAATGTAATCACGTCCGTTGATCAATCGTCTAACGCCGCCATCGGGCGATGGGTCGTTGCCGAGAAGAACCCCGTTGCCCTGGCCCACGGCACGTCTCCAGCGATGCCGTGCATCTGCAGCCACTGCACCATGGCCGCCGTTGAAAATGCTCTGATAGGGCGGTGGAGGAGTGACATTCTGGCCCTGGGTGGAGGTGCCCAGCAACTGCTTTTGTCCGCTATCCAGGCGCTGCCACCCCCTCAGCCAGCGAGATGGTTTTATGGATTGGCCATTCGGAGTGCGTCCGATGCCGTGACGAGCCCACTTGTTGGCCTCGTGGCGACTGTTCACGTACCGGAAGATGAGCTCGGTGCTGAAAACGGCCAGAGATGTGGCGAATCCGGCCAGCATTATGTAATAGGTCATCATCAGGTCACCGTTTCTCAGCTGCCGCTCAGTGCCGCCCAGGTCCTGGGGACATATCTCTGCGCTGGGCAAATCCTTGGCCGACAAATGCTTCACAATGCCCGACTCCACCAGGTTGAGAAGTCTGCAAATACGAGAATGCTACAATCTGTACACCGTCTGGCTATATCCTACCCACTCCGGATCAAAGAGCTGGCTCAAGTTCGAGCCAATGGGATAGGCGAAGGTGCGCTTCTTCTTGAGGAACGGCTCCCTGGCCATGGCAAAGGGACAGTGGATCTTCTCGTCGCTGTAGCTGATTGTCTTGCGGTACAGATAGTCCTGATACAGCATTATATTGATCGCGGGTCGATCCCGAACAAACACGTATCCATTCCTCTCCACGTAGTTCTGCAGATTGTACGTGTCGTTCGTCTCCTCGGAGAAGACCGCATAGTTGTTCTGTATCATCCGATTCAGCATGGACAGCGATTCGTTGGTCTGCAACCACAAAGGGTGGATATAGTAAATGCAATTTTGACTTATTTAATCCATTGAGTTACCGTCCGTATGGCATACTCGACCCCACCGCCCCGCATCGAGACAAAGTGCTTGTTCTTCACCAGGATATCGTTGACCGTGTTGTATGGCAGCGTGAACTTGGAGAGGGTAAGGAAGGCCGTCAGGTTGGCCGTATAGAAGGACGTCAGTATCGTGATGAATATCCACCAGGTGGCGAAGAGCAGCCGGGTCGAGTCTGTAATCATTTTTAATGAATTTAATGAAACGACAAACGGGACCAGAGCATGCAACCTCCCCTCTGAGCGATTCATATCGTTCTCCACCTGCACTTTGGCCTAATTGCAGCCAAACTGAACTGGCCCACACTCACCGGCAATGGGCGACAGGGTGCTGCCCTGTTTCATTAGGGCCCCGTACACGAACCAGGCGCAATGGCCCAACGAGTAGGGATGTTGAACGGCGTCGCCCGTCAGGCGGTTCCTCAGAACGATCAGCACATAAATGATGGGTCCAACGGCCAGCAACGAGACGAGAATCAGTATCCAGACCCAGAACTCAAACGGTGCCAGCAGGCCGGAGCCACTGGCCGATTCCCTCGGCCGCTGCATCACCATTATCCACTCGCCCTCGTCCAACGTTGTTGTCGAATAGTACACGAAGGTTCTTTGGTCCGAAAGTGAGGGAATGAAGGCGGCAGCCAGATCCACAAGCTGAGGAATGAATGGGGAGGGGGTCTCGAGGCTGTCAAGTAAATCCCTGCCAGATACTCACACTGTTGTTGACCATCTCGATGAGACTGCGATCAAAGTCGACGGGCGAGCCGATGATATTGTCCTGGGGCACAAACACCTCGTACGTAAAGTTGAACTTCTCCTTGAGGAAATCGATGATTTGAAAGGAGACCCCATGACCGATGCGGGTGCCATTCTCCAGCACCTCCGTATAGCTCAGCGGATAGTCTTCGAGGGTGGCGATGCGCAGGTGCTTGCCCTTGATCCAGTCACGCATCTCGCGCAGCTTCAGCTTCTTGTTGATTATCGTCTCCAGGGTCTCCACGGGCGTGTCGTTGTCCAGGCCGGCGTCACTGGCGGCCTCCACATCGATGGGCATTTCGGTCGGCACGCTCATGCTGCTGCCATCCTCGCTCAGCTGGATCAAATTCGCGGGCAGGGACTCGTTCAGAGCCGGACAGGCGGCGCACAGGGCCGCTGCCACAAGCAGCTCAATTCCAGTGGCCATCGATGCGAGATGAGATTTCCGTTTGGGGGTGCTCTTTGCTTTTCTAGTGGCTCAGCTTTTTGCGCTTCCTGGACATGCTGGGGGGCTCTCGGCTGCAGTTGCGTTCCGGGTGTTCGTCCCAGCGCCGTGGACCTCACTGAAATGGAAAGTGCTCCGTTGTGGACGCCGTGAATTACAGTCCCCTGGATTGGTATGTCAATATAGCCCATGCATGCATCGACCCACGGCAAATACAATTAACAATAATGACAAGTGCAAACATGACAGTCAGCAGTAACCACTCAACCTCCACCGCCCCTTTACATTGTATGCAGATTAGAAGTTTTGATTAGGCTCGCTTCCCCTTCCCCTTCCCCTACTCGGGCAGGCCTTCCCAGGGGTCCCATATTGACACGAATCGAGCTAATGAGCATGAGCCAGCAAACGCCAGCAGCCTAAGAAAATATTGTGTGTTTCTTTGTCGAAATATAGTTCAAGTCCAGCCAAAATGGGTTATGGGCTACGAGTGTATTGCCATTGTCTAGGTCCACTTACTTGCCCATTCAAGGCCATGGAAACGTTTTGGGGTCTATAAATGTTCAACAGAATGTCCCCAATCGACTGCTTCGAATTGATTTTCTACTACGAGTACGAGTACACTAGGACCTTTCTCGAAGATTCCATGGCATACAAAATCAATGAGCTTATAAGGTTTGACTGTGTTGGCCAAAACTTTCGAAGCCTTAAAAAAATTTCACTTTCATCTAATTCCATTTGCTTTTTGAGCTGCGATCTAAGGGAGTTTCATTTCGTTCAATTTAATTCCCACTTCCCCAATTTATATCAGAGCCAAATCGCAGTGTCCAATCATTTTATTGTCGTTGTCCATGTCTGTCCATCCCATCAGCTATCAGTCCAACATTTCACTGCTGGCGCCCGTTCCCAAGGCATTCTTACTGCACTTGCAGTCCTCGCCGCCGTCGACGCGTCCCTTCCCAGAGGTTAGAATACGCACACCCTCGGCGAACTTGGGGAAGCCAGACATGGTCTCTTTTATGGTGGTCATCATCACAGGCAGATACATAAAGAAGTCCTTGAAGTGGCCCACAACCGTGTGATAGTCCACCGATCGTGCACCGCCAGAGTGTTGATATGTGTCCGCATCGATCTCGTTCCCCCCCATTGTGTAGGGTAGGCCGCTGCATTGCTGCAACACTGTCGGAGAGACATTCTCATCAATATACAAATATTCCACGAAGCCAGAATGTACTGAACCTTACCCAACACGAAGGCGATTGCAGCTGCTTGGTATCTTTGCTGGTCGTCTCTCATGACTTTCAGCAAATGTGCAACTCTGGGAAAACGACATCGGACTTTATAACATTTCGGTCTGCGGCGGTAAGCAGAAAATTTCAAGAACTTTCTGTCAACTGTGTCAAGGTGAAAATGTTGGCACAGACCTGGCCCCGTCCGAACTTGTTGCTGAGCTGTTCGTTCTGCTGGTAGGGGCCTTCTTGGAGATCACCGGAGCAGAGAGATTACCGAGCAGAAATTCAAACCGCAAGACCGTTTTGGCCGCCAAAATACTACGCTTCACAGCACTGCAGTAAGTGACGTTGTCAAATAGACAAAAATCATCATGATGATGATGTTTTAATGGGCATAAACGAAGCAATTTCTGAAAATATTATTTTAAGCAGCAGTTACGTGTTCTTCGCAGTGAATGGCAATTTTGTTATCGATATTTATTAGTTCAGCCAGAACCCTACAGTGGCGCCACTATGCAATTGGCGCGAAAGAAAATATTTTTAAATAAATAATCTCGCTCTCCCTCTCTTGGACTCAATCAGACGCATATAATTTGAATAGATTCGTGCTGCAAATAAATAAAATGTCCGGATTCCAGCTGAATAATAGCTTGACAGCGGCATTCATTAAAATGGGTCACCAGGCCTCGCATTTAATTGATAAAATTTGAATTAGATCCCACCGAGAACAGCTCCAATTGAATTTATGGTGCTAACCGCTTTTACCTATACTGTATAGTTGATTAGTTGATCCAGTACAAATACTATAAATTGAGATAGTTTACGTGGAACTTGAGAAACTGGCCGGCCATGCCTCGCTTCATCTATAGGCAACAATGTACATGTGGAGAGCCCAAAAATGTGCGAGAGGAATGCCATTCAAAGCCACAGCACATGCACACACACGCCCACCCCCGGCTCAAGTTCAAAGTCAATGGCAGTGCAACGGTCTGACCTTTACCTCACCGTCTCCATCTCTCTCTCGCTCTACTGTCTCTCTCTACGCTTCCTCCCTTTTGGCGCTGTTAATTGTTATTGCTTTTTTGCACTGCCCAGCGAAACCGTTGTTCATCGGGGTTCATAGGGGGGCACGGGGCGATTAGCACGCAAAAACACGTACAGAAATGAGAAATTTCAATGTTTCATAAACAGCAGTCAGCGCCGACAGCGGCACACGAAAATGAAACAGCAATTATGAGCGAGCTTTATTGATGTTCCATGCGTAATAAATTGTAACAGGTTTCATGACGCGCCCCACAGTGCAGATTTCAGATGGGACTGACTGCCAGAAGGCAGTGAAGCTAATTATCTCATTATTATGGATCAAGTGTAATCGATGGGAAACTTCCATCGCAGCTGTCGCCGCTATTTCTGCCCAAAAGAGACCCACGTGCATACCGTTTGCGATATGGTAATCTGCATATAGGCACGCCCACAACCCCATCCACATCCCCCATTCCCATGCTATCGATCATGGATTATTAATAAACTTTTTTGTTTTATTTGACTTTGTGATTCGCAAAGCAGTGCAATTTATCATCGAGCAGACGTATTTACATTTATCATGGCGCTAATTAAAACTACAAATATATTATACAAGTGTAAGGCATACAGAATATAGATGGGAAAGAAGACTTAGGCAAGATATCACAGGAGATTCACAGGGGGAAGCACAGCGCACATTGGAGCTAGATCACAAAGTCCGGGCGACTGTTCTGCCGGGTTATGAGGAAGGGACGCTGCTCGCTGGGACAGTGGAAGGTCTCAAAGAGTTGGGTGGCAAAGCCGCTCTTCTCGCCCGGCGGCTCGAGCATGTTGTTCCAAATGGAGTTGGCGGCAGCGGCGTGGCCCCGCTGACTGAGATGGAAGCAGTCCTCGGAGAAGAAGCGCGTGTCCGTCATGCCGGACCGGGTGCGGGGGAAGTCCTTGAACTGTGAGAACGGCTGCACGTTGATTGTGAAGGTCTGGAAAGGCAATGGGAAAACAAATCATTGAAACTAAAGTCAGGCAGGGAGAAGCTCGCGTGTGCTCACCTCCGTATTGAACTCCTCTCGGCTGGCGATCTCCCAGTCCTTGGCAATCCAACGCCGCATGATGCCCTCCAGGTAGTCCAAGCGTCCCTTGCCCTTCCCCATCAGGCAGGGGCACTCGAAGCGCAGAGTGCTGTAGCAGGCGGCCGGGAGGCCCGACAGGCTGGTGAGGAAACGGAGGTTCGGTGCCGGCACCACATTCAGCATGAGGCGGGGCACATTGTCCCGCAGGTAGCGGTAGGTCTTCAGCATGTTCTGCTCGTGCCACTTGACCGTCATCTCCGGATCCGGATAGTAGCAGATGTCGGTGCAGAAGTCGTTGTTCCCAATGAAGAGGGTGATCAGCTTCCAGTCGCTGGTCATGTTCACATTGGGGTCCCGCTGCATTCGCTTGACCAGAACCGTGGCCATATACGGCATGTCCCTGGACATGGCTGCCAGCTCGGCCACATCGAAGCGGGAGGTGCGATCGGTGGAGATGCCGTCCTTGATCGCATACCCATACAGATTCGGATTGAACTCCTTGAGAATGTTGGGCAGGGTCAGATACTTTCGCCAGTCGTACTGGCCCCCAATCGACCACACCACACCGCGATTCTCCACGGTCACGTGCAGCAGATTGGTGGCAAAGATGCCGTTGCCAGCTGTCAGCGAGTCGCCCATTGCTCCGATTACGTCGATGTCCCCCGGTCGCAGGCGATTCACGCTCGTCGGTCGCTCCTCGCTGCGTCTGCCAGGCCCATGCTCCGCATCACAGAACTGCAGCAAGGCACGCGTCCGCGGATTCGATTTTTGGGTTTTCTAAAGCGAATCCGTTAGTAGAGAAAAGAGAGCATTGATCCATTCCGGAGCTATGGACTTGGACTTACCCCTGCATTTCGCACGCGCTGCACGTTTTGTATATCGTCCCCAGATCTCCCTGTGAAGGCAAGGCCAAGCAGACGCAACGGACGGTAGACATTCCGCAGAGCCACGTCCAATGACGTGCGCTGTGACGTCACACAGCCCAAAGTGATCAGGAAGATCAGAGCCAAGACTGGCGCCCCATGCGATGACATCTTAGCCGACGGCTACACAAAGAGGAAAGGGAAAGAGTGAGATGTGCATACATCAGTGGTGGCTTATGGGGTCTGTGGGTCTCGTATTATCTCCGCTTAACTCTCGATTTCTTTGGTGACGTCCTCGAGTCTGAACCAGTTCCACCCAGCTGAGCCGCCGCATTACACAGAAGTCAGGTAAGGCGTCTTCAGTTTGTTCACCTTTGCGATTTGTTTTTTGTTTTGTCTTCTATGGAATGAATTTGCGTCTCGGCAGACAGCTGGACCGACATATTTTAACCTTTTTGGACTTAAATAATAATAATATTCACTAAATTATGCTAATTTATTGCCTCACGTAAGAAACCTCTGAGAACTACACATCAATAATTATTTATGATATGAGCAATCCATTGGGGCATTTAGCTGCTGCCCAACGAATGGGTGCGAATGGTGTTTGAAATAAAAATAGTTCGACGATGACAATTATATTCCTAAGATGGGCCATCCACTTCTCTCTGGGCTCCATTCACTGTTAGCCGCTAATTGATCTTGATCTTACGCGCAGAACTATCAAGTCGGAGATTTACCATTAAATTATATAAATTATGTTGGACTGCAGGCGGAAGTGTCGAGGAACAGGGAAGCCGAACAAGAACTATATATGTACATATGTATTTATGTACATGCGACAGACGCTAGAGAGCGTGCCAAATCCAGTTGTGATAAAGATTGATTTAAATTTTGATTTCATTTAACTAAGCGAAACTGCTTCCTTTCAGCACGAAGCGAGCAGAAAACCGAAACAAAAGACTTAGGAAACAAACGCGGACAAATAGAACAACCAGAAGAGATATATACCATATACATATGTATGTATAAATATGTATGTATATCCGAAAAACCACAAACTATATAGTTATCACCACGAGAGTGCTTTACCTTTTATGATAAAATCGTTGGCTAGATCACGTTTCACTCACAGATCCCCACACTGTTTGGGTAAATCTTGCAACTGTCACACAAAACACCAATTGCACAATTACACAAGAGACTGCGAGAGAGAGAGAGAGCAGAAAGCAGAGAAATTTATCAATATTCCCAGGCCAGAGGCGGAGTGAGCGTCCGGCTTCGTCAATTGCTTAGAATCAACTGCTTGGTAGAATTTCCGATTATGTTGATTTTATATGGATAGAGCCCACAGGTCCCAAACGGACAGCACAGACGACTGCGGACGGCGGACGGCGGACGGGCAGACGGCAGACGACAGAATACGCATAGAATAAAATAAAATACAACTAAAACAAAACAGCAACAGCAGCAACAACAACAACAACAATCGCATACGAAACACGCGAAAAAGAACAAAAGCAAAGTAAAACAAGTAGTTCCGACTAACGAATACCCAGTAACTACAAATAAAAACTACAAAATTCATGTAGAACAAATACTCACGGGATACATCTACATAACAGTACATCCTTCATATATTTTTACTTACATAGATTCACACAAACAGAATATACCCATACGAGCGTCAGGGTATACCCCCAGGTAGCAACAACAAGTATTGGCGCTGTCTCAGAGCCACAACCCAGCCCAGCCGGTTAATGCTGAGACAGACTGAGAAGCGTTAAATTTGTGTGATATTCACTTTCGTTCAGCTGATAAAAATAGTGTCCAGACCAGACAGAGATCGAGTCCGGGCAATACACTTGTCATGCGTGATGGCCTCTGCCCGGTCGCCTTCCCTATCCACATCCCTTCCCCATCGCCTTCCACATCCCCGCCAAGTCATTCCGATTCTAAACTCTAAACGACAAGTCATCGTGTGTCTGGTGTCTTCTTCTTCGTCGTGTTACGGGATAAAATCGGACATTTAAGACTTTGAGCTTGAATCGAAACTGTTATAAATAGAATCGGGCAGACTTTGGTCCAGGTCTCCAGAAGTAATTTATGGACGCTAATTGGCTTATACGAATGGGGATGGGGATCTTTATACACATACGCTGTAGGGCTATAAAACAGGAATGAATAAATTTTCATTTGCATTAGCGACAAGAGAGGGTAAATCAAGAAGTAATGGCCAATGGAACTATGTAGATAGGATCTCTATGGGAGGCCATAAAAGAGAATATTTATGTATGTACATGTGATAAATAAGCACTTGTGGGGACTCGTACTCGTACTACTCGTAATTAATTAATATTAATATCCAGAGTTCGCCACCTCAAACAAGCGCTGCGCAGATAACACTTCCTATACAAGACACAACACCCCCACTAACCTTCCGGAGTCGGGAGCATCCGTGCCTAGTGCAATTTCGGATTAACCTTGTGTCAATCCAATAGAGAGAAACAACGAACAAGAAGAAGCATCAGCAACAAGCAGCAACTTGTTATCTATAAATGGACAGGCAGGCAGACCCAAGCAACAAGAAGGAACCGTAAAAAAAACAGAAGAGAAAGGCCACAGCCTCGAGCGACGAATCTTAAAATACCCTTCCCATCAAAGGTACATAAACATATTATTTATTGGTTCCATATGAAGCAGCTATGCACCACAACTTGCAAAGTTTGACAATATTTGGCTGCGACTGCGACCCAATGATTTGTTAGATCCTATCCTGGCTATCCAGCCTTTACTTCATCTGCAAAAAAAAGCAAAGATATTGCTAGTCTGTGCTGTGACGCAGGAACACAGCTTCATGAAACGTTGTCTCTTCAAAAGGTAATCAGATGTTATGGAACCTCTTTGCCAACTTAACCTCATAGCGCATCTTCTTCAACATAAATGCGACGTATCAATTGCGGCACTCTGTTAGTTGGGGCTTAATCGAATTTCAGTGATTTCCCAACGGTTGATATGTTCATTGTATAATATTAGGGTTTGCTTCAATAAGCTACATATACGATTCTCCAGTTTCTGCTTAAAAAACTTCTCAAAATTATATTTGCGTCCAAATTCAGTTGCCATGCTCTTCAAATCTAGTCGAGCAGTAAAGGAGCGAAAGAATTATATGTTAAATGTATAATTTAAATATATGTACAATACAGTGGAGAGATGCACGGCTGCACCCGATTGAGAATCTCCATTACCTGGGGAACACAGCTATTCCACGCACCCACATTCTCAAGAGTATAGCGGAATGCCGCGCAGATGAAAAGGATAAGCAGGCAGCGATCGATCAATCGATCCGATATAAACTATGTGCAGCACAAGCTGAAGCAGCTGTCTGAAATTTCACTTGATCCCCCAAATCAATTTGCAGCAACGCGAAAAACATGTCCGTGGACGTTAGGAACATTTTGAGCGAGGCCGATGCCGTGCAGTATATCAAGCACTTCGCGGGACACTGCAGCATGAGTAAGCATCATCATATTACCATTAGATATCTATTCTATCTATATATCTATATATATCTATATCTATCTATTTCTAGAACTTATTAAACATTTTTTATAGAATCACCAAGTCAGCGAACTGATTGGAAACCGTTGAACGTTATGAGTGTCTTATGGTTAAGCTAGGAGCTGCAAAAATTGGATGAACTAATTGAAGAGAAGTCCTTGATGGCAAGCGATCGAGGAAGCAATTCGTTGATCCTTAACTTCACCACTGCCGATGAGGTTCCACAAATAGCTACATATAGACTTGGCCGAGAATAGACATCGGTCTTTCGCTCGTACACACTCAATCTGATCAATGATCTTGACGGGTACATCAGCAGCCTACGGAAGTGCAGCATTCCGGTGGATCTGCGGCTGATTGAACCAGAGGCGATAACGCTGTAGTACACTCTATATTTTATATGCTAAATGTCGATTTGTATGCACATAGTATTTATACTATTTAATTGATTTTATTTTCGATGTGTTTGTAAACGGGTGGAATATTTGGGAGTGGTCACGGCCACAAACGAAGGATATTTAAAGGCTTGCATACATGCATAGTTTCGGTTGGAAATTAATGCCAATACATTTTTTTTCTGCTTCTGGCAATATATTCTTGATGTAGTCCAGCACCCGTCTAAGGGAATCATAAATTTTGTCGCTCCCAAGATATGCATATTTATTATGTACATATACATAAGATGCAGCAAAGGGACCAAAAGCCTTGAGCGCATCAATGTCTTCAATGAACTTTCTTTCAATGTGTTTTTTCTCCTCCTTCTTGGTTATAAATTGAGTCGCTTCCTTTATGACAGCACCACAATTTTCAAATTTTTCGCTTGGAAAAAATAAACATTTTAATTGTATACATATGTATTTCAAACATTATAATGCATTTTAAGATGGAATGAATTGAAAGCACGAAATTGTTGAAGCCAGTTATAGCCATATGACATTAGACTTTGCTAACTGACTAGCTGCAAAATCAGAAAAATCCTTTTGGGAAATAATTTAGAAGGAGCGAGAGAAATATGTATGTATAAATGATTCACCATGGAATTTTACTTGAGCTGGGAGCTGCGATAAGTAAGCATAGCGTAGTGTCATACGACCATATTTTTGACTTGGGGAATCGATAAATACGAAACGATAAATTGACTTTTGTTTTATGTATATTTACGGTATATTTCTTGCGGTATATTGATGGATGGTCACACTGTTGACGTTCAACAAACACACAACAATAAGAAAAAAAAAAAGCAATAATTCAATATATTAAAGGAGAGAAGAGAAACTAAAGCAGTAGCAGTAGGGATAACTGCTTCAGCATACACGTACGCTGAGCGTACTAAAAGATCAGAGGGAATACCCAATCTATCCGCCACAGGCCGGGCCGAACGGACGGACACAAACCGGCAAACATTTTTGGTCAAACTTTTAACAAGTTTTGCGACCGAAATATGACGGCTATGCGGTACATGGGCTGGGTGACGGGCTGCTCGGTGTTTACGGCGCTTGTGTCCATTATCTGGCAGGCATTCCTCGCGCTGCACACCCTAAACAGGACAACAGTGCTGCTCACCGGTCTCCTGGCCATCGAGAGCAGCTTGAAGAGACCCGCATTAGAGGCGGCTCCCAAGGTGGCCATTGGGTACGGAGCCTGCACAGACCTGCAAATCAACGCCACGGAGTTCCTGAACAGGTACTACAAACAACGGATCCCCAAGGTGACCACATCCTCCAGGGACGTTGTCAAAAACGAAGACGAGCTGCTGCAATCCTTTGCCTATTACTTTCAAAACGGAGCCGCTGCGGAGTAAGTGGGATAAATATCCGGAATAGAGAGAATTTTTCCTAAACCCTAAACTTCCCTGCAGGCGAGTGATGGCCAATGGAACGTTGTTCAAGCAATTGATTGGCTACGCCAAGGTGATGGACAAGGAGCGTATTCATTGGTACATGGGCGGCAATGCTCCGCTAATGGCTGTGAGATTTTTCATGGAGGGGGCCGAGGTCTTGCTGGGCGCTCACATGTCCAAAAAGTATTTTATTTTTACTAATTCAAAATAGTCGAGTGGCTAATGTTTTTTTCTCGCTCAGGCTGCGTCCTCTGCTGCCCAAGGAGATTCGACTGGCGGGCGATGAGGTCCCCGATGATGACATACACATAATACTGGAGTACATGGCGGGCGATGTCTGGGGTCCGCTAGTGGCGCCCCGTGCCAATCGCTATATACTGCACAACGACAAGAACAATCCGCATATCAGGGCGGTGGAGAAGATGACGAAAGCGTTGAAACTCTACCACCCCCAGTTGCTGGTGGTTAGTGGCCTCCAGATGATGGACATGTTCAGCTTTAATCCGGGCGAGCGGGAGAAGCGCCTGCAACAAGTGAAAATGCAGCTGACCAGCCAGCCCAGTGACACACGGAATCATTTTGAGATGGCCTCCTATGTCGAGCTGAAGCTGCTGCAGGAGCTGCGTCAGTTTATCCTTCCGTATGTGGACTCGCTGGGCATGAACGAGCAAGAGCTGTCCAATCTGCAGCAGGTCCTGACCCAAGGCCGCACCACCCTGGCAACCGACTGCAATCCACGCATTGCCCACACACTGGATCAAATGCGACAGGTTTTCATCAACTTGCTGGAGGATCACAGTGCGAAGAGCCAAGGCGATCCAAAGCGTCGCAAGGTCTCGCGTCTTCATGTGCACACACTGGCCTACCAGGCCATCCTCACCATCGCCGACTCCCAGTGGAAAAACACGCGAGCTGCGGCGGCCAAGGCGGCTCTGACCGCGCATCGCTACGTCTGCAAGTCGCAGTTTGTGAGACAGCTTAGCAGTGTAGCTCTCCTTTGAACTAACGCCTTACATTTCTCTTCAGATCAATCCGGAGTCTGTGCTCCAGGTGCTGGACGACAGCTTCGCCACATCCATGCAGAAGAATGCGCCACGCATGCGAATGGGTGCGGCCAGTCCGGTACCCTGCTGGAAGGAGTACATACAATATGGGCGCGATCTGGAGCGCATCAAGGTGGAGATCTGTGTGGCCCCCGTCCTGGTTTGTCGCGAGGCCAGGAAAACGGCTGGCGCAGGAGATAACATATCTGCCTCGGGCCTGGCAGCGCAGCTCTAATGTATAACCTTAATCGTATAGCCAGCGAAAGACAGCGAAGACGATGGGACCGGCAAGACTGCTTAGTATTTACCTATAAACGAAACCTGCAATCCAAGACTCGAATAGAAAAGCATGGACTCAACCCCCAGACCATACCCACGATGCATTCCCCCGTTGGATGGACCTAGACATAGTATAGTACTCGGCATATTTAGCACCTTAGTGACCTTAGAAAACGCGTTACCTTCACACAAATTTGACAAAATGCCCCAAGAGAGCGGCACGACACGACAAAGAGAACAACGACAGCAAATTTTGACAACATATCTAGGATGGGATCTGCAAAGGAGAGATCCGTTTAGACTAGACTAGATTCGTAAAGTACTACTAATCCTACTCCAACCCAACTCATCCCCCAAAACTATTTTCCTATGCAAAATGCTACAAATCGGAAACAAACCCAACCTAGTCCTAAGTTTGTGATTGTGAACCATTCCTACTTACAATTTGTTTTGCGCACTTGGTTTCAAGCCGAAAAACATGCATGCCATTACCCACCACCCCCCACTGCCTGAGCAGTGCGTTTCCAGACCATAAGACACTTGTGTGGTGACTTTATTCCCCATTTTATATCTGGACGTACTCGACCAATCATTCCTGCCTGATATGTTTGTTCAGAGCACACAGTCTCAGTCAGTCTGTCTTTCCCACAACTGTCTTACAACTGCGAAACGTACTGTTCACACACTATACACATACATGCATAAATACTTATTATATGTGTCTGGCGAATGTGTAATAAAAATTCCTGTTGAAAGCTTCAAATTTAAATTGTAAGAGTGAAAAATGCTGAAGATTGCCTTCATGGGACTCGTGCGAGGTCCAGTACGCCGTCGAATGGGTGCAGCCGGGCTAAGCAGCGAAGTGATCAAGACCCTAGAGAAGGGTCGTCCGCGTGAGCCACAGGCAGACTCGGACGGGGAGTCCAGGGTGAATATGAACGAGCAATTGTTGATCAACCATGCCGCATTCCAGATGGACCGGAAACCCCTGGAGGTGCCCACCGTCGTGGACGACGAGCAGATGCACACCATGGACAACCAGAGGCTGTCCTGTCCCCACGAACTGAAGCTGACGGTGGCCCAGATATATTATGCGAACCGGCGCCAAATCGAGAGTGCCATCAAGACGGCATTGAAGGCGCAGGGCACCTGGAGTCTGGTAACCGTGGCGGACCGTCTAACCATCTGGAGGCATGCTGCAGACATAATCGAGGCGGATGAGTTCCGTATGCGAATGTATTTGATGCTGGCCCAGGGAAAGACAAGCGTCGACGCCGCAAAGGATGTCCGGCGGCTGGTCACCTCGATTAGGGCCAATGCCGACTACTTGGAGCACTTGTCGCAACTTCGCTTCGAGATCCAGGGCGAAGGGCGTGTCTTTCCCAGCTTAAGTCTGCGACCCATGGATGGATTTGTGGCTGCCATTGCGCCGTTCGAATCGGTCGCCCTGTCCGCCAATCTGGCTTTGTGTCCCATGCTCATGGGCAACGCAGTTCTGTGGAATCCCGCCCTTGAAGTGGCCCCCATAAGCTATCTCGTCTACCTGGCCTTCAAGGAGGCTGGTCTGCCCAAGGGCGTGCTGAACTTCGTGCCCTCCAATAAGAGACTCTTCCTAGACACCATCACGGATGACGTGCACTTTGCCGGAGTCAATTGTCACGGCAGCGCCCAAGAGTATCGCCACATTCACAAGCTGGTGAGCGATAAGATGTCGCGGTACATCTGTTTCCCTCGCTTGGTGTCCGAAAGTGCCGGCCAGAACTTTCACTTTGTCCATAGCAGTGCCAAGATGGAGGCCGTCTGCTCTGCCACCGTGGAGTCGGCCTTCAACTATGCCGGACAGTATTCCAACTCGTTGTCCCGCATGTACGTGCCATCCTCCATGTGGACCGAGTTGCGCGAACAGCTAGTCGAAGCAGTGAAACGATTTAGGGTCGGCGATCCCACCCAGAAGGAGACCAGAATGGGACCCGTCATTAATAGGGCAGCGTACGAGCGCATGCGCAAACTAATGGAGTCCAACAAGAATGCGGAGTTTTTGTGTGGCGGCACCTGTAACGATAACACTGGCTACTTTGTCGAGCCGACGATTGTGCGGACCATGAATCCGCTGGACCCACTGCTGAGCGAACCCCTGGCTGGGCCGTTGCTACCAATATTTGTCTATGCCGATGACTCGTTTGCAGAGGCGCTCAACCTGGCCGCACACCAGTCCAAGCACGCACTGTCCGGCTCCGTGTTTGCCACTCGGGATGAGGTGATCTCGCATTGCTTGAACCAACTACGAATGGCTGCCAGCAATTTGTATGTTAATGAGCGTTGCACCGGAAGCTCGGCTGGGCTAACGCCTTTTGGCGGAAATCGTCTGTCGGGAACAAATGATAAATCCGGCTCTGCCTACTTCCTAATGCGCTGGAGCTCCCCTCTGCTGGTAGAGGAGACAGTTGACACTCCCGTGGCGTCACCTACGGGATGGAAAGTTGCATGATGGCCAATTGTTTCTTATACATTAAAACAGAACAGGCTTTTGAATGAATTTGAATTTAACGCTTTATTTGAATTTTCATTTGGGTATTTTTGACTTTCTGCTGCTCAATCTTGTAGGAAATTAATTGATTAATTGGATAAAATTATTTGTTTTGGGCTGAGAGGAATATATAATATAATAAAAGTCAAGGAATATCAACGCATCTTGTCGTGTCCGTCAGCACTAACCCATACTAATACATTTAATAGAAATAAAATTTAATATAATAAACCTCAAAATTTTTAACAGATATGGACTACGCAGACACGAAATTTGCTGCCACAATTATGCTCTTCCTTCTAAGTATTTAGCGCAAATTGCTGGAAACGATAAATACTTAGATGTGGATGAAGCTGATGAACTGGATCGAATAATTAGTATAATTTAAGATATGAAACCTTATTAATTTTGATTTTTAATTTTTTATTTTTATTTTATATTGTAACCAAGTTCCTTTTTATTTTTTTTTGATAAGAAATTAAACCAAGTTCCTTTTTAATTTATTTTTGACTAATTAATAAATTTGTTCCTTTTTAAATATAAGTATTTTTAGATTATTTATCTTAAATACATGGATATATCTGTTGAAAACTAACATTTTATTGATTTAGCTATTTTTAGCCATTTTTCTGGCCATTTTCAGAAATTTTTTTGCCACTTTCGCTTCGGAAAACCTGGCAGCACTGACTGTATGGTTAGTGCCGTCAGTATATTTACGGTATATTTATGAAAATGAAAAGGTATATTTCGGTATATATGTCTGAGGTCAGGCGGATAATTTACCGATAAGTCCGCAGTGGTCACACTCATTAATTGAACGCAGAAAAACGTGTGTCCGGGTGATTTGTTTTAACAAATTTATTTAGGTAAAACTGTTGACATATAATTAGCGAAAACTTGCGTACCCGATAGCCCTAAGATACAGTCGATTAGTGTAAAACAAGTATTTAAGAAATAAAGAAAACCCCATTCAATCGCTTGAATATATGTGTTTGCGAGTTGAAGCAAGCGAGAGGACCGAAGGCCGGACGCTAGAAACTTCGATTCACGAGCGAAACCCAAATCCATAATTGATGTGAAAAAGTGTACATCGAGTAGAAAGTTCTGGATTTATTTGTCAACGAAAAGTAGAAGCTAAAACGACACGTGCGTGTTTTATATTTTATCTAATGCCTGGCTTCTCTGCGTATCTATTTTGCAGTACTGGTGTTGGTTTTTGCCCGAGTTGGAAAACAAAGAAAAATTAAGAGTGCGATCCGCCCCGTTACATTCAGCAGCAGAATATCCAAATACGTCGAATACGAGTAATATAACTAAATCAATTTTGTCGAAAAAGGGCCAAACGAAGGATACAAAATGTCTGTGATTGGCATCGATTTTGGCAACGAGAGCTGCCTTGTTGCGGCGGCCAGGTCTGGCGGCATCGAAACGCTGGCCAACGACTACAGTCTACGCGCAACGCCGTAAGTACCTTAAACCATAATTATTCATTCGCTTACATTAAGTGCTGCAAAAGAATAACCCAATTTATTGATAAGCCTTTCCCGTGCATAATCGTTCGACTTTCAGCCTTTGAGGTTAGGTCGAATTTGTAAGTCATGCCTCTACCCGTGTGTGTGTGTGTGTATGCGTATGAGTGTGCGTGTGTAAGAGCGCGCCTAGAAATTTCCATGGCTGTTGTTGTTGGTAACGCTCATATGAGAAAACATACTCTTGTATAGGCATATGTACATGTGACACATATGTGCATACATAATGTACATACATATATGTATTTATATGTGCAATTGTGACATTGCAAAGGCCTAAATTTGGCTGGCTGCACTTCCATAAAAAGTTGCGCAAATTGCAATTTTAATGAGGAGCAAGCTCTGTCATGCCACAACACTCTAATTTATTGCCTTGCCCAAACATACATATTTATATGTACATATGCGCTCGTAGATATGTGTTTTTAATTTAAATGTGGATTGCGTGGGCCCAATTTCCACTCTTCTGTACTTATTTGAATTTACTTTTTTGGCGCACACATACACACAACGGACAAGGCAATGCATGCGTCATGCGGTCAAGAAAGGCAGCATCAAAGGTGAGAGACGCAGAGAATGAGCTTCGCCAGCCAGCAGCAGCTGTTGTGAGAGTAGTGGAAGAAGGAGAGAGAGAGATAGATACATAGATAGAAAAAACGTGTGCAAAGCTGTCAAAAATAAACTGGAAGCCGGCAAACACAGACACTACACGAATATATGTATACAGTGGAGCCCACATGTGTATGTACAAAGCACATTTATGGTTTTTAGGGTTGTTTAGGGGAGGGATCTGGATACTAGAATGTTCACTAGGCTGACTCCACTGTACAAACAGGGTGACCATGGCAAACAATTCTCAAGAGAAATGAGTACAATATTGATTGATTGAGTTGTGTCGCTTTTTGCATGGTTTTGACTGTACTACTTAATACCCCACCGCTTGGTAGTCAGACACGCACACACACACACACACATAAAACTAGAATTGATTTTGCTTTGTTTTTAACCATATATGACTTGTTGACTTGAACTAATCAGAGCCGTACTACCTCCCATCCGACAGCTCCGTTGTGGCCTTCGATGGAAAGAAGCGAATCATTGGCGTAGCCGCCAAAAATCAACAGGTGACAAATATGAAAAACACAGTCGGCGGCTTCAAGCGTCTGCTCGGACGCAAATTCAATGATCCACACGTACAACACGAACTCACGAGCATTCCAGCGCGAGTGGAGGCGCGCGGCGATGGCAGCATCGGCTTTAAGGTCAACTACCTGGAGGAGGATCAGCACTTCAGTCCGGAGCAGCTGACGGCTATGCTGTTCACCAAGCTGAAGGAGACCTCGGCGGCTGCGATGCAGACACAGGTGAACGACTGTGTCATCGCCTGCCCGATCTTCTTTACGAACGCCGAGCGTCGGGCCCTGCTGGATGCTGCCCAGATTGCCGGACTGAATGTGTTGCGTCTGTTGAACGAGACGACGGCCACTGCTCTAGCCTACGGCTTCTACAAGAACGATTTGTTCGAGGAAAAGCCAAAGAATGTCATATTCATCGACTTTGGCAACTCGGCACTGCAGGTCAGTGCCTGTTCGTTCACCAAGGGCAAGCTAAAGATGCTGGCCAGCACCTGGGACCAGATCGGTGGACGGGACTTTGACCTGGCTGTGGCCGAGTACTTTGCCAAGGAGTTCCAGGAGCGCTATAAGATCAATGCCAAGACCAATGCCCGAGCCAATCTCCGCCTACTCACGGAGATTGAGAAGCTGAAGAAGCAGATGTCTGCAAACAGCACTAAATTGCCCTTGAACATTGAATGCTTCTTGGAGGACATCGACGTCTCGTCGTCCATGCAGCGCTCCCAAATGGAGGAGCTCTGCGCTCCCGTTTTGCAGCGCGTCGAACAGACCTTCAAGCGTCTGCTGGCCGAATCGAAGCTGCAGCTCGATGATATACACTCTGTGGAGATTGTTGGCGGCAGCTCGCGCATTCCATCCGTCAAGCAGCTCATCGAGCAGGTGATGTCTCAGCACCCTTCCTGCATCTGCATCTCTCTAACCCCTGGCTTCTCGCTTCTCCATTGCAGGTGTTCAACAAGCCGGCCAGCACCACCCTCAACCAGGACGAGGCCGTGGCGCGCGGTGCCGCCCTCCAGTGCGCCATCATGTCGCCGGCTGTGCGTGTCCGTGAGTTTGGTGTGACCGATATACAGAACTATGCCGTAAAGGTACTGTGGGACAGCGAGGGCTCGGCCGGACCGGGAGAGATTGAGATCTTCCCACAGTTCCATGCCTCGCCATTCAGCCGTCTGCTGACCATCAACCGCAAGGGACCGTTCAATGTGTCGATTGTTTATGGGCAGCAGATCCCATATCCCGATCAGACCATTGGCGTGTGGAAGGTCAAGGATGTCAAGCCCAATGAGCGCGGCGAGGGTCAGGAGGTCAAGCTCAAGGTGCGCATCAACAACAACGGCATTGTGTTGATCTCCTCGGCCACTCTGGTGGAGAAGAAGGAAGCGGAAGAGGCTGCTGCTGCCGCCGCCGCCGCAGAGCAGGCTGCCAGCGAGGAGAAGTCCAACGAACAGGCCGGAGGAGCCAACAACTCGGGCGAGACCGCTGACGGTCAGCAGGAGGTGAGTCTGCCATCTACTCCTCGGTTTGCCTGCTCGTCATTTTCATCATTTTCTTTTGTTGTGGATAGGAGTTGTTCTGCAGTTTCCATTTCAGTTTTACTTACTCCTCCTTTGCATCTCGTCACTCGCCACTCAACCCACTTCCTTTTTGTACCTTTTGCGCTCATTTTGTTGGCTGCAGTTTGCAGATTTAGGGCGATAAAAAATGTTTCAATTCATCCAATCGACATTACATTTCCAAAGTCTTCCACTCGTATGTCCGTTGTGCCTAAGCTCTATTGTTGATATACAGACTTTCATACATAATCCCTTCATCATTGTCATTTACCAGCTTTTGTTCCGTTTTCTTTTTGCAAGAGTTCTTACCGCTTCGGCCTGCCGATTTGAAAATTTGTATCTTGATTGATTGGTTTGTTTTGTTCGTTGCCTTCCAAAACAGTTTCTATCTAAATGGGTCTGTTTTTGTTTTTGTCTTTAATTTGTTAAAGCGCGCTCCCTCTCTAGAGCTGCAATAAAATCGATGTCAGCATCGATTTATTTAATCGATGTTCCACTTCTGCACAATTCACAACAGCAGACGGCTTTCTTTTTTCTCTTATGAAGACCACTAGCAAGACTGTTGTGCCTTACACTACTTATGCGTTCCCTGCATGCTCCTCGGTGTCCTGTCCTCGTGGATTTTAAAAAAAGCTAAAGGCATTGACGGTTAATTGATTTTGTTGCAGCTCTAGCAAAGCCCTAGCCTTTTGCAGTACTTTACTAAACCCTATTGATGTTATTGGAGTTTTTGATTGATCTAGGGTCCGATTTTTTAAAGTCCGGTTAAAGATATTCCATAAGATTCTGGAATAAACTGAATTTTACTTAACAACTGGACGTTGAGAAGTCGAACCACCGATTGATTGGTCCCTCGTTTCGTTACGTTTATTTTATATATTCTGTAGACATGCAAATTTGAATGTGTATGATGTGTATCAATCACCCATATATACATATATACTATATACTATATAGATGTATAAATCACTCCAATATTTGATTTTTTTTGTTTGTTTTGGATATGTTTGGGAACGCGCGCGCGCACGCGTTTTTGCTCTCTCGTAGGCATATTATGAGAATGAGGATGATAATAATGCATCAACAGCCTCATCACCTGGCGGACCAGGGTGGGCACAGCGGGTCAAGGGCTGGTTTAGTTCGGTACGTTTTCCTCAAATTTCCTCAAATTTCAATTTAAAAAACAAACAAAATTAATTTAAAAATAAAAAATAAAAAAAAACCACACACAAAACAATAATGTTACAAATAAGAATAATGTCCTTTTCCCCATATTTTGTGTGTCGAGAAATTGGAAATAACGAAAGTTAACAAAAACAAGAAAAGAAAGCTAAAGGCTAAAGCTAAAGCACAAAAACATTTGAAAATTTGATTGCCTTGGAAGTTTTTGTGTCCTTTATCCTTTGCCACCGATAATGAAACGAATGAAGAAGACCGCTCATAAGCCGCCGCCTACCCCGTGTGCTCCCAAATGAAAAATGAAAATATATCTCTGAAAAAGATCTCTAAACATGCTTACACAATTTGCCAAATTATCTGTTGCTTCTACATGCACCACCGAACCATTGATCTACATACATACTCGTACTCGTACTCGTACCACCGATTGATTTTATTGTTTGTTAATTCACCCAGAAATTCAGTCCAATCGATCCCCCCCCGAACCGAGTGTCATATAAAACCAATATGCTATATGCTATACAATACACCCTATAAATACCCAAAGATATCTATCTGTGCTGCTCATATTGTAGGCTGTTGCTTGGAGCTGTTTTTTTCCTCTTCGCTTTATTGTTGATGTTTTCTTGTTGCTGCTGCGATTCGATTTCCTCTTTCTATTTGAACTTGAATTGAAATTTCATTTTGCAATCCTATTCTGAAATGAAATGAAATGGGGATTAATTTGTGCTCTCCTTTTGGTGCTTAGGGATCCGATAAGAAGAAGAAGACCGGCAAGGCCACTGAGCTGCCTCTGGAGGTGTCCACACACGGCTTCAGCCCCGCGGATCTGAGCAACTTCACACAGCAGGAGGCCAAAATGATTGGCAGCGACCAGAAGGAGACGGAGCGCATCGATGCCAGAAATGCATTGGAGGAGTTTGTCTACGATATGCGCAATAAGCTGCAGGTATTTGTCTCATTCCATCATTATTATTATCATCAGTTCTGGACTAACTAGCATTTTGCTTTTGCTATTTTGGTATTCAGGGTGGATCCTTGGAGCGATTTGTACTGGAGTCGGAGCGCGAGGCGATTGTGTCGCAGCTGAATGATCTCGAGAACTGGCTGTACGAGGATGGCGAGAACTGCGAGCGTGAGACCTATGCCAACCGTCTGGAGGCGCTGCATAAGAAAACGGACCCCATCAAGCAGCGGGCCAACGACTACGATCAGTGTCCGGCCGTGTTTGAGGAGCTGAAGGGCAGCATTGCCATTGCCCGCCTGGCGGTGGCAGAGTTCCGCAAGGGTCTGCCCAAATACGATCACCTGACGGAGACCGAGTTCATCAATATCTCGGAGACAGCGGAAAAGGCCCAAAAATGGCTGGATGTCAACCTGGCCAAGTTCACGCAGTCGCCACGCACCACCGACAGTCCCGTCCAGCTGACGGCCGTTCGCTTTGAGGTGCAGTCTCTGAATGCCTGCGTCAGCTCGGTGGTCAACCGTGCGAAACCGAAGCCGGCTCCGGCCAAGACGGCGACACCGCCCAAGGATGCCGAAGCGAATGCCGAGCAGAACGGAGGCGAGCCCACTGGCAAGGCCGGCGATAAGATGGACGTGGACAACAATGCACAGAGTGCGTCCGATCCCAATATGGATGTGGAGTGATGTGTGGGCCGCACCAGCCTGTGGTTGTCTGTCCGCCCATCAACAACGGTATTGGCTAAAAATAATAATAATATAATAATAATAATAACGATAACTTAACGGTCAACATACGAAACATATATGAAAGAAAATTGTATATGCACGCGCTTCAGGACTAGCAAACAATACAATATACAACAATACAAAAGCCACTAAAAATCTACACAATCAAGGAGCGGAAACGGAAACAGAAACAAAACAACAACCAAACCAACCAACCAATACAAATATTTAAGAACAATCTGATTAAATGAAGCTGCAGCTGCCATTGGAAGACCTACAACTAATGTGGCACGAGCATGGTAACAGGAGGAGGAAGCTGCTGCATGCTGTGTGGATATTGCAACACAAAAATTAACGTAAAACAATTTCTAATCGACCATTTTTCATATATTTGAATAACAAAAACAACCAAGCGACACTAAATGAATGGAATTTAAATAATCAAATAAAACAATGATGATTCCAAATTAACAACGCGAATTTCCTTCTCTTCTAGTGGAGATTCGTACTTGAAGTAAGATTTTTATCTGTTAAAATACTTGGGCTTACCATCACTGCCTCTGCAGTGATGATGCATACGGAATTTTCAACCATTTTTCAGGGGTTTATACCAAGAAATGTCCGCGCAATTGCATTTTTAAAATAATCACGACCATTTCCTTATAATTTAGAATATCTTTCAAGAAAAACCACTAGTTCGAAAGCTTTTGTTGGTGTTCTTTAATATAAATATATTGGTATCTTTTAGATGCATTCAGAAATTAATATACATATGCACATTTTTGTTCCGTTACGGTAGGTCAGGGGTTCCAAATGAGTAGGGGGAACTATCGCGTGGTGCCGAATTTTGAGTGCAATCTCCTTGTATACAAATAAACGTACGCCCACTCTAGCTCTTAAGCTGCGCGCACCCAATAGCCAAAATCTTTTCCAAAAGCTTTCTTTTTATGGATCAAATAACAAGGAATACCTTTGATGGACTATGAAGAGTTTATGTACGGTAGTATTCTAGGGCTGGGGGAAAGGTGAGGGAAGCGTGGCCTACCCAAAAATTCATCCCGCTTCCGGCCCCAGCAGGACTGGGCACTGCGGCTGCTTGAATTTGATGAACTCTGTTCCGCTGTTCGACTGTTCACTGCGGCTGCTGGACTTTGACTCCCTGCTCTGGCCAAAGCGAGACGATCCTTTATCAGTTCCAGTCTCGTGTCCAACGAGCCTATCCATCAAGTAAAATTACCCTAAAAGGACATGCTGACTGATTAGCTTCCTTTGGAAAGTAAAATTAGATCGAATGCCTAACGTTGCGATTAACTTTATTGGCGCTTACAAGACGATAAAAACTCGTTTACAAAGAGGAATGCGAATGCGGTTTGGTGTGTGAAGCTTGGCGTGGATAGTACTAATGAGATATTATTTAATGAGAATCAGGCATATACATATGTATGTACATGCCATACATATGTATATGTAAGTCGGCTGTGACTAGTGGGTGGCGAGCTCGTGCTCGTGCTCAGTGCTCCTGGTCTTCGATGCGGTCCAATTTAATTATCAAAGCGTTGATTATGCAGGCGCCAGCCTCTTTGGTGAACCAGCAAAGATCGTTTAGCAGACTCACCGACGATTCGCTGGGGGCGGGCGGCGAGGCGCCGCTATCGTGGGCTTGGCCTTGGGCCAAACCCGATCCCGAGTCATGGTCGCCAGAGCCCATGCTGCGACGCTTGGCCTCGGCGGCCGCCCTGCCAGTGGTCACCCCGGAAATGGACTGGCGACGCACATAGACCTCGAAGGAGGTGGAAATGCGATGCAGCCCCTGCTCGGACACATAGTGGTGCTGCGGCAGCACGGGCTCAATGACAGTGGCGTTGGGGGAGTAGTACAGCTCCAGCCGGGTGCCCGGTTCGTCCTTGTGCGTGCCCGCAGCTGCTGCAGCGGCGGCCGTCTCCTCGTCGGCGTCTGTTTCCAGCGGAAGCGGTTGGCCGCGATCCAAGATGGCCCGTATCTTGTCCACCCGCGTCATGTAATAGAACGGCAGCCAATCCCCGTTGAGATCGAAATGAACCTGGGCAGCCGCCGACGAGGAGCCGCCAACCGCCGAAGCTGCTGTCAGGGAGGTGCTCAATGCGTTCACCGTCTGCTGGTTGAGCTTGAAGTAGACCCAGCCCTCCAGTTTGTCGCCGTTGCCATTGCTGGGTCCGCTGCACTTCAGACAAAAGCAAATCGGCTCCAGACGGCTGTCGAAGAAGGCCTGCGGCAGCACCAGCGAGGCACAGAAACGCCTCACCTGGCGCAGATACTCGCAGTCGTTCTGCTCCAGACTGGCTGCGTTTGCGGAGCGCAGCGACTCGGCACGCAGGTGGGCGGAAGAGTTTGTATCCGACTCGAGCGAGTTGAGAGACGGCAGATTCAGATCCAAGTTCAACAGCGATGTCGGATCGGGCATCAGGTGGTGGCGCGTGTACTCGTTCTGCTGCAACTGCTGCAGCAACAGCAAATGGTTCATGTAGTCGATCTCATCGTCTTCCAGAACATTATCGATCGAGCCCGCTAGCTCCCCTGACAGCTCCCTCAGTTCCCTCTCATGGCTGCCGATCAGTTCCGCCGCCTCGGCATTGTTCTCGCTCTGCTCTGTGGCCGATGTTGCGGATGTGGTCACCACTGGCGTTGCCGCCCCCTCGTCAACAGAGGCGGAATTCGTCAAGGCTGGATTCGGCAGCTCGTCGTACTCCTTGTTGGTGTCGTACACACTCGAGTTGCTCAGGTGCTGGGCATTGCCCGCGGAGCCACTAGGCCCCCCACCACCACTGCCGGCCGTGGCTGCTGTCGTGGAGCTATTTAGCGAGTTTTGAAAGCGTTGAGTGCTCTGACTGCGCTGTATATTCAAGTTGGTGTTGTGCTGCAGCTGCAGAGACTCGCGCAGGCAGCTGTCGAGGGGAAATCTTATGAGTAATGAGACAACAAAGTTCGCCAGAGCTCTCTCTCTCACCAAGTCGATGAGGATCCACACATTTCGTTTCGCTGCTGCTCCAAAGTGCGATTCTTAATGGAAATGTTCAGCAGTAGATTCTCCGATACGCTCTCCATAACCGAGCGTGTCCTGTGTGGGAAGACAACTCGAATCAAAATCAGAATCCATGCAGATCGTTTAACACTCACATGGCATTGGCATTGGCATTGGCATTGGCGTTGGCATTAGCATTCGAGGGAGCAGCCGATGTGGACGGACCATCTCTGGCAGATTCGCTCATCTGTTCCGTATCCTTCTCCTTTTCGTGCATTTCCAGGTGCGCCTTCTCGCACTGCTGCGGCATGCCAGCATTGTCCAGCTCCAGGGCCTCGGGTGCCTCCAGTATGGGGGTGCCATTGGCGTTGCCATTGCGCGCGGCATCGCTGCCCGTGATCAAGGTGATCTTCTCGCATTTCCCATACACATCGAACACGGGATACACATGATTGGGCAGCCCGCTGGCCAAATCCTCCAGATTCGTTGACCCAACCATAATGACTAAATGATAGAGATACAGATTCAGGATAAGTACATATATATATCATTACAAAGGACTCACTCAGCATTCCCGCATGGGTGAGGGTCACTGTGATGACTGTTCCCACTTGGATTTGGTCGAGAGCCTCGCCGTACTTGGAGGCCAGCACCTGGCCATTGATGTTCACATAGTCGTGGGTGGCCAGCCAGCAGCTGCGCTTAAAGTCCAGCAGAGAGATGGGCAGAGTGGGGGGGCATGCAGCGAGCACGCCCAGTCCCAGGGTGCCCTTCCACTTGTTGTTTAGGGCATCCACCTTGATGCTGATGCTCTCGCCCTTGCACAGCGGCTTGTTCAGGCAGACCATCGCCTGATTGTACGACTTTGATCTCGCCGCACTGCGTCGATCCTCGCTGAGGCGCGCATTCTTCTGCGTAATGTCCACAAACTCGTAGTTCTGGGCCTCGGAGTCGATCGACTCCAGCATGGAGCTGTCCTGTTTGTTGAGCGGATCGATGCCAAAGTCCATAGAGTCCTGCAGCCGCAGACTGCAGGGCCGCAGGGGAGAGGCCGGCCCCTGGGCGGAGATCACCTGCACACCCATTGTCGAGCCCCGCAGCTCGGCCACCACGTACACATCGTTGGGTATGTTCTGGAACTGTATGTTCACGTTCTCCGAGTTGAGCAGCATGTTCAGGGCGGAATTCTCCACGCGCTCCAGCGTGATGCGATCGTCCAGGCGCAGCCACTCGAGCGAGGCCAGCGACCGCTGCAGGCAGCTCGAGTTGAAGCTCACCTCGTTCCCAGTCACATACCAAACGTTGGCCGGGATACGCTTCAGGCTCGTGGGCAGCTTCTTTCGCACGCTCTCGTCGCTTAGATTCAGATCCGTGACGCCAATTTTGAGGCAGCCGGCAAACATCGGATTAATGGACGTCAGCTTGATCTCGAAAGGCGAGCCCACGCTCAGCGGGTGCTCGGAGAAGACCAGGCAGTGGGAGAGGGCGGCGGTGGAGCCAGTGAAGCGGGAGGCCTCGGTCCAGTCCTTGGTGAGGCTCACGTTGCCGGAGACACAGGTCCAGCGGTGCTTCGTCTCCATGGCGGGATGCTGTATGACCGAGGTGGCCTGGCAGCTCTGCGAGTTCTCGCTGGTGGCATACGGGGCGCGGATGTCCAGCTGGTTCTGCGTCAGACTGACCTGCGCACACTGCCCGTACAGGTCGATGATGGCCCAAATGTTGGGCGCATGGCACTCGCAGGCCGGGCCCTGGTCCATGCCGTCCACGAAGAAGTGGATGAAGTCCCCGTTGCGCATCACGCCCACCCGAGTGCTGGGTCCCAGGGTGTCCAGATCCAGCAGGATATTCGTGCGTATGGTCTTGCGGTTGTGAAAGATCATGGGCCCGCACAGGATGATTGTATCGTTGGCCTCCAGGTCGGTGGCATTGGGCGCCAGCTGGATGTCCTCCGGGCGTGTGCCCGTCACCCCAATCTCAATGTTGCCCGACCAATGTCGCACCATCGTCTCCAGCTCCACTTCGAAGAGTTCGCGCTGCCGCAGCGGCCGGTTGCTGAACACAATCGCATCATTGAACTCGGCCAGGGAGTTGGGGCGGGAGGCGGTCAGGCCGCTGTTCGAGATGCCCGCATTCGCGCCGTGTATGCTGTGGAAGCGCAGGGGCACTTCGCTGTACAGCGTTGTGTTCGAGATGGTCGAGTTGCCCGTGTCCGGGCTGCCGCACTCCGAGGTGTCCACGATGCTCGCCTGGGCTGCCTGGCCGTACAGATCGATCACCCCGTAGACACGCTCCGGCACATTGCTGGCGGCTGGCCCCTGATCCACGCCGTTCACCCAAAAGTGCAGGGTGCCATCGTCCTTGCGGACAACGCCCACGCGGTCACCCACCTGCAGGCGGTCCAGATTCTGGCCATATTGTTCGATGACAGTGACTCCATTCTGCATGACCCCATTGCCAGTCATCATCCAAGTGCCGGATCTGCATTAAAGGATTACGTTCGATTGGATTGGGAGCTTCTACGAGTATCGCGGAATCGAATGGAATGGAATACTCACCGAACGTTGGTCATGGTAAATGGAAAGTCCAGCTCGTCGGCGGTGTGGGTGGTCACGCCCATTTCCACAGAGCCAGCCCACTTGGTGACCACACGCTCGAGACGCACCTGAAATAGTTCGTTCGGCCGCAGTGGACGTCGCGTGAGGACCACGCCATTGTTAAAGTCATCAGCGGCACTGACGCAGCAATGGAAAGGGAAAAGTTGAGGCGTTAATCAAACTCCATGAAAATCATTCACTCACTTGGGGCGCAGAGCTGTGCGGCCGCTCTGGGTGACCGTGGCATGGGTGCCGCATATGTGATGGAACGTCAGGCGGTCATCGTTTCGCGCAATGGCTCGTGTGCTCGATATAGTCTCGCTCAGCCCACCAGCGGCTCCAGCCACATTCATTTCACTCTCCGGACTGAGCAGACTCAGAGTGGGAGTGCCCGATGACTGTTGCTGGAGCTGCTGATGCTGCTGAAGAGTGCTGCCGACAGAGCAGGAGCTCATGCCGGCCACGATGTTGTTGCGCCTGGTGACGAGATTCTGCTGCTCGCGCTCATCGCGATCCACAATGGTCACCTTGATGGTCATGCCGTACAGATCGATGACGCCCCACAAAGTGGAGGCCACTCGCGTGGCAGCCACGCCCTGATCCTGCCCATTGATGTAGTAGTGCAGGTTGCCATTGGCCTTGCGCATCATCCCAACGCGATCACCCTCGCGAAGCTCGTCCAGATTGAAGTCCCCGTACTGGCGTCGGGTACCCTTGCCGTTGGTGAGGATGCCACAGCCCGACATCATAATGGTGCCCGACCGCATGTTCGTCATGGTGGCCGGGAAGTGCAGCACGGTGGGATTGTGGGTGGTCACGCCCACCTCTATGGATCCCGACCACTTGTCCACGAGCTTGTCGATGCGTATTTCAAAGAGTTCGTTGTCCCGCAGCGGACGGTGTGTCATCACCACGCCATTGTTGAACTCGTCCAGCGGACGACGTCGCTCAGCGGAGCGAAAGTTGGGCGACGGCTTGACCAGCGATCCACAGCGGGTGTGGAACCGCAGGCGATCGTTGACATCATAGTAATCGCAACCTGCAGTGGCACCTCCTCCATTCAGATTGAGCATGCCCAGGGCCGTCAGATTGGTGCCGTCCACGCTGACGTCCACGTTCATGGCCACGTCAAGATTCTGGACAACCTGCTGCAGCGGCTGCTGCAGTGGCGAGTCCACAAGCTATTCAACAAAATTTCAACAAACATTAGCGATCAAAATCAAAGGCTTGGCAGTGGAAATTCGTACCTCTCCTGCGCTGTGGGCATCACGGGGACACAGTGAAACCTGCACACAGCGGCCATAGAGATCGACGAGGGCCCAGAGGGGCTTTGGCAGGTTTTTGGCAGCCACGCCCTGAGATTCACCATTTACATAGAAGACGAGATCGTTGCTGGAGGTGCGCATAACACCGACACGGTCGCTCTCGTTGAGCGTTTCCAGGTCCGTGCCATAGAATTCAAACAGCCGCCGACCATCCTTGCGAACATCGATGCCCGACATGACCCAGGTGCCGTTCCTCATGGCTGTGGCGCAGGCCACCAGTTCCAGATCGTCTGGAGATTCGGCCGTCACTCCAATCTCGATGCTGCCGCCCCAAGAAGTGTTCTTTAAAAATAGTAATTTCGGGGGGAACATTAGAACCATGTCAGGTCTGCCAGTTCACCTGGCGTAACACTCACCTTTTTTTCAATAACCACCTCGAACAGGACATCGTCCTGCAGCGGCTCGGCACTAAACACCAGGGCATGGCTGAAATCTCGCATCGAGCGCTGCGCCGAACGGTTGCCATTGTACAATCTGATGGAGCGGCCGCAGCGGGTGTGAAAGGATTGCATCTGCATTTGGTGGCCGGCCATTGTCAGCCGGAGGAGGACCAGTACAAATCAATGTTCAATCGAATAGGAATGGGCACACGGGTGAAAAGCGGGCCAAGCGGCCTTCTGATGTATCACTGGGCCAGGTCGTGGGGTTGTGGGACAACCGCTGAATATGTTTGTTGCGAGGTCTTTGCATCGCTATGTGTACATGTTCGAAAATTGCAACAATTGCGACCGAAAATTTAGCGCGTCTCAGTACTAGGCTTTTATGCAGTGCTGCCAACTTTTCATCAGGAAAAAATCCATTTCTGACTTGTACAAGACACAAAAAACGCTGAAAAATTACAGAAAAAAGCCAAAAAAAAGGCGTACTTTTTGGGTTTACCAATTTTTTTATTTCTGTAGTATTTTATAGGGTTTTTACTGTAGGACCGCCATTAATTCGTCTAACTCAGCGTAATTGTCTTCAGGCTCGCAATCGTACGACTTGGTCGTACTAATCAAGCGAAGATAATTTTTGGGCACATCATAATCGAAACAGCATTTTCCTAGTCTTCGTAGGCCATACCTGTACTTTCACTTGTAATAATACTTTACCTAATGTACAGAATTCTGTTGGTCTGTTTTACCAGATTAACCTGGCTAAAAACTCTCTCAATTTCCGCGTTCGACCACGGTAGCGAAAGGATTTGGAGAGAAAAAGATGACAGTTCAAAAAATCGGCGGTTTCCGCCAGAATCTTTATAACAATATAGTTCACTCCAAAACTTTTTCGTGTCGCTGTTGTTTTCCCATTTTTCAAAGTGAATATTGTTGTACTGACGCTCAATTTCAGATATGTTTTCAACATTAAAATACTCTAATATGTCGCTTATTTTGTTCTTTTTTGCACACATTCTTCAGGCATTTCACAAATTGTTATACGTTGACATTCACTTCCGCGCACATAGGAATGGTAGAATGGTATAGAGATGAAAGTATTCTTAAAACTATTGGTGGAGTTGCAAATACCGATACAAATATATGACTAATCTCATACTTTTTGATTCAAGTATAGCAACATTAAAAAAAAGCCGAAAAAAGCCAAATACCATTCTTAAAAATCCAGAAGTCCCGCTTCCCGCAATTGCCAAACTATTCCCGCAGTTGTTCATAAAAAAGCCAGATTTGACGGGAAAAAAGCGGAATCGGCAGCACTGCTTTTATGTGACCGCCGCCTATCGAATTCAGTAAAAATCAGCGATATCGATAGTCGCATTTTGTGATGAGATAAAAATACTACACTGCATTTTTCGGTATTAATATACGTGACGTGAGAAACGGGCACATCTTTCAGTCTGGTCTGTCAAATACGAACGTAGAGAATCTCGAAATCGTGTGTTTTCGGAATCCGGAATCTTTTGGTGCACAAGCATTGCGATGTCGTCGTCGTCAGAGCAGCGTCAAAAGCAGTTCGACTTGCACCGCAACAAGGACAATAGCGGCAGGACAGGCAACAACAACAGCGACAAAAATGTGGGTTCCTCACCAAAAAGTAGTAGGCTTCATAACTCACTGGAACGCTTGCAGGTGCAGCAACCAAACGTACACAGACGTGCGGCCGGATCCAATTGGCTGGCTGCCACTGCCTCCTCGGGAAGCGAGAACAAGGTGCAGGTGGCGAAAGCGGCTGAGGAGGGATCTGCACCTGACTCCGAGCAACTGACCAAATCGGCACGCACACGCCAGAGGAAGATGGCTCAGCGCAATCGGTATTTGGCCATGGACTGTGAGATGGTTGGAGTGGGCCACAATGGACAGGAGGACATGCTGGCCCGAGTCTCGATTGTGAATAGCGTGGGCCATGTTCTGCTGGACAAGCACGTAAAGCCGCGCCAGCCGGTTACAGACTATCGCACCAGCGTCTCGGGCATACGCCCGCATGATATTGAGAATGCAGAAGACTTTGCCACCGTCCAGGATGAGGTTGTGAAGCTGCTACACGGCAAAATTCTAGTCGGCCACGCCCTGCGCAACGATCTCAACGTCCTGAGCATCAAGCATCCGTTCGAACAGATTCGCGACACTTCGCGCTACAAGCCACTCTGCAAACTCGTCTCCAACGGCCATACGCCAAGTCTCAAGCGGCTCACCATGGCCGTGCTCGGCCTGGAAATCCAAACCGGCGAGCACAACTCCGTGGAGGATGCCCGCTCTGCCATGGGCATATACAATCGCATTGCCGCCGACTGGGAAAAGTATCTGGAGAAGAAGCAGCTCCAGCAGCAGCGCTTCTGATGCCCGCTCTCGGGCATCTCCAATGTCGGCTCTATAATTTAAAAACGTACTGTACAAACGAGTTTCTTTTTATTGGAAACTGTTGCTTAATATATAACATGTTACAAACTAGCTACATTCTACCCCGACTTGTTCCTCCCCCACGTTGGGCGCGTGGATGGCATTGTGGCGGTCCATCAAGTCGCGCCAAGGGTCCTCCAGCATGGAGGGATGAAAGTATTGGGCGCCCTGATCCTTAAAGTGGTGGTTGGGCCTGCGATTGAAGCCCCCTCCTCCTCCACGACCAAAGTTACGGCCACGGCCCTGACCATACGGCTGTTGTTGTTGCTGTCGGGGTCGGTGCATCTGCTCCTGGGGCGCCTTGTTCTGATAGAAATGTGGAGTACTTGGCTTTGGCTGAGCAGTTTTGTCCTCGTAGAAGCCAAAATTGGGTTGTTGTCGTTCTTGCATTCCGCCCACATGCTGCGACATGTAATCCGAGCCCTGTGATGGATATTGTCCCATTCCCTGGGAGTATGGCGGGAAATTGTTGAATCCGCGACGAGGTGTACCCATCTCGATGGTTTAATTGTTAATTTCTCCAGCAAATATGCAATACATGAGTTTGTTTGGCCCGAATAATTTAATTTATCGGAAATTGCCTCGATGAATCGCCCGCCTCTAGGAAAAATTATGGAGAAAGTTTAGTGAGACCAGATTTATATACGATGAATATCGCCCAAATCAAATTACGTAGGAGAAAATCAAATATCGATTAACTTTTATAGAGGTATCGATTGTGCTATCGTTTGTTGTGCAGCTCCAGCACATAGCGGCGCCACAAAATGGAGCGCTACTTTAAGGAATTATCTAAAAATCATCCATTTCAGTGTTTCGGTGAGAAAAATCGGGAGATGCAGAAGAAGTCGCGTACCATGCGGCGCCAGGATCACTTTCAGAGCAACCGCTTCAAGTACTATGTGGCCCCTAAACCGCTGGCGGAGGAGGCGCAGCCATGCCTTAGCAGTGCCGTTCCACCGAAAGAAAACCATGTCGTAGCCACGCAGGCGAAGCTCTATTTAAAGCGCTTCTTAGAATGGAAGGCCTCCAAAAAGGATCAAACAAAAGCCGAACAAACTGCTCGTCGTGGGCATCGGATGCAATCGGTGCCCACACAGGTTTCTAAATTTGCTTACAGCAGCGAAACATTTAAACCGCCATCGAACCTCCAGAAAGAGAAGGCTCCAGTGTTTGGGCCTCCAAAAAAGAAGTCCTTGTACGTGATTGTTAATGCCCCATCGAGTACGGAGAGGTCTTGGTCGCAACCTGTGAAATCTAGAGTAACTACAGTGAGGTGCCCGCAGCCGGCCGCGCTAATATCAACAATAAAGTTACATTCAGCCACAGTAAAGGACAAAGCCCCAAGTGCCAAAAAAATTGCACTAGCAGGTGGTGTAGTCACGCCCAAGCACATTCCAGGAGGCGGCGGAGGAGCTGCGGGAAAATTAAAGCTGAGCGTAAAGCAAACAAAAGAGGCTGCTTTCAAAAACCGGCCTGCCACTCCGGTTTCGATTAAAATGAAGGCTAAGATAAACATCAAATGGAGAAATATGCAGAGACATGTGCGTAATCAGCCGAAACTCAGATTGGAATTAATTGAGGCGGTGAGCATGGAGTTGCCTCCCAAAACGCCGTTGAGTGGAACCAGGACCAGGACCAAGCAGCTTGCCCTGGTCGCGTCCACTCAACGGAGATCCAACAACTGGCCCGAAAATATTTTGGAAAGCTTTGGAAACATTTCCATCATAAGTCCGGTTAAGCGAAAGTCGTCGGACAAGGTAAGAATTAATAACCTTTAGGAGACGTGTGCACATATATTATCTCATATTATCCAGGATCCAGGATCTATCTTCAAATCCAAGAACAATTTTCGTCGTTTTAAATTCACATATGAAGAAGGTAATAAAAGTGATGATGAGACAGTCTTCGGTGACCATAAACTGGAAGATTGCAAAGAGGCTGAACGACATATTTAGAGAAGCCATGGAGCTCGTGCACATTCCAAAAATTGCATTGAATGTTTAAAGTTAAGTTATTGTTTCAATATGTTTATAGTTTATGCAGGCGAATGTATTTTATTTATTGTTTAAGTTGCACATGTTTGTTTATAGTATTAGTTTTGAAATATTTAAAAAATGTCAAACGTAATTTAAACTTAATATTACATATGCTAAGACCAAACAATATAATTGCATAAGGCCGCACTAGTCGTTTCTCGAAGTTATGCTTGTAATATGGCGGTCATATTTTAGATATTAAATTTTAAATTTCATAGCAGCTTGGAAAAAATGTATTATTAGTTAAGGAAATAGGGTATACAGATGTCTTTACTCATAGCAGAAACCTGGTTGACCAGCAGAATTACGTTTTATGATTGACCTTTTTTCTTTAAACCTCATTATGTAAGCAAACCAATAAAAAGAAGTTCTAAAAATAAGCCAAACTTGTAGAAAATTGATTCATAAATTGGATTTAATTATATGTTTAGTGCTGAGAAGGCTAACTAGCTAGTTATATTAAAGCGAATATCAAAATTACGGAATATGATTTCCGATCATCAAAAGAGAATGATTAGCCCATTGTCGACCAGGGGGTATTAAATATTCCCACGAAATGTATGTATGTAACTTTAACATTTTTTACTCATTTCAGGTGAAAGATATCGTTGACATTTTTGTTTTTTATTTCAAGAGGAAGGATCTACAAAATGAATTTAAAAACAGAAATATTTTCGGCTGCTTAACTCAAGTTGCTTACATGTTTAAATAGAGCGGGATTGGCGGGTTAAGTCCGTTCTTTCCTCGGTATATTTTTGGTATATTATGGTATACCTTTGAGGGTCATACTTATCGATAAGTCCGCGATAAATTCACGGATTTCTTCGAACAACGAACAACAGAAAAATATTGTCGAGCCTACACACGTATTGCATTGGTGCGTTTTAAACCTTTATTAATTAAATAAATTGCAAAGAGTCAAAATTTAGAGCGAGCGGAAAATTGATAACGTGAATAGCAGCACCCGAGGAGCCGTGTCTGGGTGCGTGTGTGTGTGTGTTGGTGTCAAATGCAGACGGTCGCGCGGTCCGGTTAAAAGTGCATGCAACTGCAGTAGCATTTAGTTAACACTTTTCGAGCAGTTTAAATGCAACCAAAGCAATGTTTTTAAGTCTCCAACGTCTCCGCGATTCGCGGAGATTCGCCATTTAGTCAAAACGAAAGCGAACAAAGCACAAAAGGCGTCGCCTTTCGAAGGAGCCTTTCATTGAAATCTGGCTTTGTCTGTATTTGCGTGTGTGTGTGTATTTGTTCAGCAGCCGCCGACGCCGACGCCGCTGCAGTAGCAGCAGCAGCAGTAAATTGGTGGTTTTGTTTAGATTGTCAAAGAAGAAATTAAATTAATTTATCAAAATTGAAACAGAGCAAGTTTTAGAAAAATTAAATTAAATAAGTAAACAGTTTTGAAAAATAACTCGGTTCGGTTGCCACACTAGAAACAACAAGTCCCAGGCCGCAAACAGCAGCACTAGCCTAGCAGCAGCAGGAGGAGGAGGAGGAGGTAGGGAAGCAAAAACAAGAACAAAAGGCAGCCGCTTTGGATATCTTCAACGAAATCAAAGAGCAACTTTCAAGTTGCCCCGAACGCACCCGCACACTCTGTCGCACTGTATGGGGGACCCTTTCCCTATCCCTTAGCACAGCGCTCACGGCAGCGAGCATCGAAGCCGGCGACGACGGTGGCGCAGGAGCAGGACCAGGCAGAGGGGCCGGACCAGGCGGAGGTGGCGGCGCAGCGTCAGCACCAGCAGGCGGCAGCAGTCGCTTTGCCACAATAATGGGTGCAGTCAAGTCCCGCAACATCAGCACTGCCGATGTGGATGCAGACGATCAGCAGCACCACCATCCACAGCACAGCTCCCACTCCATGCTGCGCAATGGACACCACAATCACAACGGTCCTGGATCCGGGGGCGGCACGCTGCAGAAGCAAGACCTGCGCTACGACATCGGCTCCAGCTCCGAGTACCATCACATCCGGCAGCCGAGCGTGCGAAGTCGCAGCCAGCAGCCAATGCCCACTACAGATGAGCTGGATCGGCGGTTCGCCAAAGTTCTGGTGAGTCGTTGCGTTTAGCCCCGTTTATCGCGAAATGGGAGACTTTAAAAGCTCTGAATGTACTCCTAATCTAAGGATTGGCTTCCTCAAGCTTCTCTCTCTCCACACACACACACACACACACTCCAATCATCTCCCCTTGCTCTCAGTTGTTGCATGTGATTGATGACCTCATCGACTGGTCGCTTGAATTTTGTCAGACACACTGCTCATGTGCATGTGTGTGTGCGTTTGTGTTTTTGTGTGTTCAGAGGCGTACGAGGGAGAAGGGTTTATGTTAATCAGATTGCCCATCTCTCGAAAAAACAAGAATCTTCCATGTTTTCAGATTTAAGACATTTTTCACCCCTCTTAGGACCCCCCGAAAATGTATACCCGCCACTGCGTCGCTTCTGGTGTGTGTGTGCTGATCTCTCTCCTTCTCTCTCTCTCTCTCTGGCCTGCACTCTAACTCCAAATGCAGGGCACAGTGGGATGGGAGAAAAATTATTTAGAAAACTGTTCGTTGTTGTGGGTGGAGCTGATGGTAATTCCTAATCACAATTTGGTGATTTAGAGTTCGTGACAGTTTCCAAGTCCGACTATCTTAGTACTATGATGATTCCTAATACTATTCCATTGTTCCGGCGGCGTGTGCCTCCAAAAATTTGAACTCGCTTGTCATCCCAGCCACTACACACATTTTGTTGTTGTCTGCATCTCTCTCTCTCTCCTGGCTCTAGGTCTGAACAAGACCACGTAATTAAGATTTTGTATTAACAAAAAAAATTACCAAAAAAAACCTCTCAGCTTTGACCGTCATAAAACTATAACAAATGAGAGTGGCCCACAGCAGCCATTGGATTCACCCCCCTCTCCGTGTCTCTCCTCTCCGTTCTCTCAGCCACTCCAATTCGGCATGCTAATGGCAATTAAAGCAAATTGATCGATTGTCGCCCTCTCTGTCCCTCTTAATGCGGTTTGCTATGACATTGCTCTGTGCCAATGCTGACTCACGCCTCGCTCAATCCCTCTCTCTCTCGCCCCCCTGTCAGTTTGTGGCTGCTGGATGCCCATCGGACCGACTCGGGCTTATCTCCCACTGGAACAGAACGGAACAGAAAGGGGAGAAAATCTTTATTTATACTCATATGCACGGCCCGACATCTCGGTTATCGTCAGTCATGTTACTGACTGAGAAATATGTATGCTCCTCCAACGGGTTCGGTATTCCATTTTGGGGGATTGGATCTTTTGTTTTCATCTGAGAGTTGTAAATATGATCCTGGGCATCTTGATTTAGGATTACAGATGGAAAGATGGTTGTTTACGTGTACGCTGTACATATGTATATACTACTTATACATATATATGTGTATATGTACATATGTGGATCAAACCAGTCGATTCATTTGTTGGTGTTTTTTTATCGTTTCCAATACTAAAATATGCTACTTCAAGGGTATGCGTATCCACAACATTGACAGACCATTGATACCTCATTTTGTATGCTATCTGCTATTATTTATTCTTCTCTATTGTTTGTCCAAAACTCATTGCCTCTTTTTCGCACTCAAAAGTGTGTTTTTCAGTGTGTCTCGGCTTCTGTTTTGTTGTTTCCTTCGTTTCTTTCTCGAAATGTGGGCCCCCCTAACGTTTTTGTTTGTTTGTTTGCCATTTCGGTAGCTCCCTCCCGTTCCCGCTCCCGCTCCCGAATCCAATCCCTAGCACTGGTACTGGCCTCGCCTTTGCCTGCTAAGTCTCCTTGGATCGGCTAATTCGTGTGCACTTTAATATAGTCAAAAGTGCTGTTTGCCAATTGCCAATTGAAGTGGCGAGACCCGGTCTGGTACGGTCCGGCTCGATTCCTCCAGTGGAATCCATGCAGTCGCCTTCCGACTAAAAGCGTTTGTTTGTCTGATTCATGGTTTATAAATAACAACAAATGCCATTTTTCGCCACTAATAATTTGCGTTTTGTTGGATCTAATCGGAGGGAGGCGCTGCAGATGTTTCCGGTTAAATACCGACGCCATCGCGAGGGTTTACTGAACTTTGCATATGGTGGATGGTGTGGGGCTGGGCAATCTTCTATTCGGACAAGGGTGCACTGCAGACTGTCGATGTTGGAAGGAAGATCATCCCAGCTGATCAAACAATTGATCAGAGAGAGAGAGAGTATTGACTTGCAATGAAATTCATTGATTTCTATAGGCTCTTCAGTCATTTATTGATTCATCAATTGAAAAAAAAACTATATTTATTTCTATGCATAAAAATATGAATTTGATGGCATTATTATAGGCCATATCTCCTGTCTCAAATAGTGGGTGTCATTACCACAAACCCAACAACACATATGTATGTACATACATATGAATAAAAATACAGGGACAGAGAGATTAAACCGCACAAAATCATCATACCCATCTCCGTTCGCTTTCCCAGCCCAATCCAACTTTCACTCGCTTAATCATCATCATCATCAATGTGGGGTCTAGAATCTGAAATCTATAAGCAATTGCCCCAAGGAAGAGTGCGAAGAGGAGGGCAGCCACAGCCGCCTTCCTAATGACATTTTCAATGGCTGACAAACCACAAGGCAATGAACCACAACAGCAGTTATTGTTGTTAATATTGTTAAATACTCATTGTCTCATTTCGAGGGCAGGTCGAATAGTTACATATTCAATTGTGTGTTTCCCCATAGGTAGATACAAATCATATCATCCGTTCATCCAAATAAACATGGGAAACGTCTGAACTTTTGTGCAAACTTTCCTGTTGGCCCTCGCTGGGATAACCAAGTTGATGATTTGATGTCCATCCGCTTTGTTCGTTCGGCTTGGCTTTATCTAACGGCTTCTTTAGCGCTGCGAAAAACGATCGCCGGAGTGTGTTCCCTCCGCATGGATTGGGTCGCTCTTTATCGGAATCGTAGAGCCAGGCATTTGTTTATCTTTTCTGTGCACTTCCTTCGCGGTCTGCAAAAAAGAAAACCACTCATAATGATAAAAACATAAAGCCATCTGTTTTTTACATACATACAATCATATGTACATACATATATGTATGTATAGCAAACACTGCTGATAAACGGTAAACGACTTTCGACTTATATGTAAGATCATCCGGCGAATTCCAGGAAAATTCCAGATTACGGATTACTACTATACGAGCTAGATAAACCGATGGAGGTAGTCTTTCTTCTACGAAAACATCTTTAACTGGCAATCAATGGGGGAAATCTATATACATACGTTACAGGTTTCAGTGTGTAATTCTTTCGAATCGGCCGGCGATTACATATTTCCGACTTTGAGTATTGAAACTGTTGTGAGTTGCTGCAATTCACGTGTCCCTTGATTTATGATTAATTTCATGCCATATTGTGTTCAATATTTATTTATTCAAGATTATAAACAAATGCACTTTTGTTTTATCAAGTGATGATGCGGTAATCGACTCACTGAACACCTTTGTTTATATTTAAGTACATTTGCGGTTCTGGAAATTTAAGACAAGTGCCGCAAGTGGGCTATTAATCGGATAATATGATATCATACAGAATTCTGTTGAAAAATGGCATTCCTGAAAACTATCCAAGATATAAAACCATATGTACAGGTTTATAGTTATTAAATAAAGACTAAAAAAAATACATATATATATGTACGTTACAGACTCCTTGCGATTGCTTCTAGCGACATTCTCCTGCTCACAATAATTTAAAAAGGATCCAGGAAATGGTTGAGATTTTTCTAAATGAAATTAAAGAACTGAGGTTATAATCTGAGATTTTGATAATTATCAAAAGTAATGCAAATGAGCCCGTGTTACAGTGACCATTTTCCAAGTTCTTTTGCATTAAGAAGATAATTTTATTGAGTTCCTAAAGGTTCATTTGGAATACAAATTGTAAGTTGAGGAGAAAAGTAAATAAATGCACTAGCTTTAGTCATCAGTAATGGTGCAAACCTTACATGATTCTGGATGTTTTGTAGAAATGGCTTTCTTTTATGTACGATATCTGTGTACATTGCATAGGCGGCATAGGACTCAGAAGTCTTTTAAAAGAATGCAAGTGACTTCCGATCTGTCAATTGTGGAGTATTTATTTTGTCTTACCGCTATCAGACGATGACCGTAGATGCGTTGATGGGGAAATGCCAAGCCCCATGTCGTATGGGAACACCTATGTAGATATGTATGTATGTATGAATATAGGTACCACTCACGCTATTACTCATCTCGCATGGCCGTAGACAGGTTCGAGCTGCGTTAGGGGGGGATTGGATTGAGAACACAAATTGAGGGAAAAATTTAAAATGCGTATCCGGTGTGACGGTCAAGTAATTCATTATGTACGAGTGCACACTCACACACACACACACATAGACGGATATGCCATGGATTCGGAACGGAGCGATATATTTACATACATATGTATGTATTATACGATGAAGTCATGTACATCATGTCAATTTTGTATATAGTAAATGTAGCGCGTACTTTTCGCCTGCTCTGGCATAAATATGGGAGAGAAGAGAGCTCGTTGCGCCGTCTCTTTGTCACCTTGTTTACTTATTATTCTCTCTCCCTTTTAATGCACTCTTTTATTCGCATATTTATTGCTTTATTTCTGTTTTCTGTTTTGCTATGACGAAAAGCGCGTCGAGGCAAATCACTCAGCCTCAATGATGATCTCAGAGCGGAACGGGGAGTGGAACAGTGGAGCAGGGAAGAGTGGAGAGTGGGGAGGGATGGGAAGGCTATTGGATGGAGGAAGGGCTGGGTTGGGTTCACCCATAACATTACAATTAATTAATCAATATATTTTGCAATCAATTCCCCAAATAGGGTATGGGAAATGTTTACACAAAAATGTATACATATGTATGTATTTATGTATATTCAGCATTCAGCACGTTTTGCAAAAAAAGTCGAACAAAAAATCAACAAAACCGAACAGAGGCAAGAGCAAAGATAATTTAATAATTGTTTAGCTTAATTAACACACAGCCAAAGCTGCGAAAACTGCATGTAAATTTCCACTAATTGAATGTGAAAAAAAGCAATGGGAATAATTATCATTCAATAAAACATCTGGAAAAAATACGAAATATTTGATAGAGGACTGTGATGGGAGATGAACTTGATTGTAAAACAAAAGGGACTGGGTAAATAAGTAATACTTAATAGCTTGAACTCTTCGAATTAATCCGTTCTTAGTGCGCACAGCTAATGCTTGTTTTTCTAGAAGAATATCTTAAAGAAGGGTATATTTGTATGATCATCCAATGGTAGGACTGACTTTCAAGCCTTGCCAAGCCTTCTTTCTAAGCCAAATATCCTCTACGACGCCCTCCCACTCACATTCACCATCACCAACTACCACGTTCGACGTCGACTCTCGTCATCTCGCTTCCATGATCCCCTCTGAGAGAGTCATGGAATAGGAAAATAAGAAGAATAACGGACAGAAAAAAAGGAGGCTAAAATCTCCCAGTCCCAATCTTACGATCCGATATATCTAGTAGATAACTGTACCCCAACTCGTTGTCATCTGCATTTCAGTCTCTCTCTCTCTGAAATCTTCTTTCATATGAATTTATTTTGCTATTGTCAACCGATTTCCAACTTCATTGTGTGATCATCCATTATAATGGCTCTATTCCTTTGTCCTCTGTCCTCGGCACTCCCTCTTCCTGCTCTCCATCATCATCATCAGGTGTGTCTGTGCCGCTGCATGTGTGTGTGTGTCTAATTAGAACTTGCAACTGCAACTGCAGCTGCACCCAGAAAAAAAACCGAGAAAAATAAAGAGGAACATTAAATTGAAGTCACGTAAGCATATTTGCCGATTTCATTATGGTGCATTCCCTCCCGTTAAACTGTGCATTTAACCATTTTACACAATCGTCCAGGTAAAAATGGGTTCTGTTTGTTGATTTGTTTGATTTGCTGCTTGTTGGGGTTCAGTGCGTTCATTAAAAGTCAGGGAATGATGCCACCACACAGGGGTCGGTCGTGGGTTGGCATGGAGTACACTGAAGAATATGCCATTTTAGAATTGTGAAATTTCTGAGATGGAAGTGAACTTTGCTTTGGGAAATGGAGCATATCTTTGTCTCCCCACTTTATGGATTATTAACTCTGAGTACCCCTCAGCAGCTGCTGCTGTGATAATTCAATATTTGCATGAGCAAGCAAATAGGCCCCTGGGTAAGTGTCTTGGCTGCCATCACAATAAGCCCCAGCAGCCCATCTGTCAACAACTTTAGCCTTTTGATTACCCCTATATCTGCTTACCATATCTTTTCTGCAAATATGTATAAACACAGGTTCAATAAACCACCAACGCTTTTTGTTGTTTCATTCTTTCAGGCCTCCATGGACTTGCCACCGGACAAGGCAAAGCTGCTGCGTAACTACGATGACGAGAAGAAGTGGGACATGATATGCGATCAAGTGAGTGCCATAACAAATGGTTTTTTCATGCTTTTAAAGCGTGCATAAACCTGATTATATTTCTATGCTGGAAAAAGGCTACTATCAGCCACTGCTGGCGGGGGGGTCAGAATTTCCGTTCGTACTATTAGCAGCACTTTTGGACTTTGACCGACTCTCCCTTGGTCGCTGGTCAAAGGGGTTGGAGATGGGAGTGGCTCTATGGCTCTTTGGCTCTATGGCTCCATGGCTCCTTGGCTCTTTGGGGGGTTAAGTATTTGGTTGATGTCTCTCCTCCATTCATGGCGACACCTTGAACGCTGACCTTTAGGCTGTCTAGAAGTGAAGTGGCCGCCGCTCCAATTAAACGCCACAGCAAATGGCTTTGCGCAATATAATTGTTGCACACACACACACACACATATATATATGTATGTATGTATGGGTGTGTGTGTGCCTCTGCTACGAGGGCCACCAGTTGGAATTCCGATGGCGTTTATGCGCTGATCAAATTTACGAAACGAAATTCCCTTTCAATAGCAAATGGGTTGAGTTTTGTACTACATAAAGGAAAATGCAACATTTATGATTTAATCGGAGGTCTGTTTATTTTGGAAACGGAAATCCGAAAGATATTCAGGATAATCGAGGATTGTTTTGGCTTAAAATAAATCTCTTCCGATCTGCCATTTCCTATTTGTTTGCTAGTCTGACATTCACTTAATCACTTAACCTTCACTTAACTGTTTTAAACGTGCTCTTACAGTCATGAGTCAATGACTGCAGTTGTAAATAGACCGTAGAACATGTGTTAAAGTTGTGTTGTCTCTTCGTATGATTAGAGTATACCTATGTACTCGTACAGCTTTTTGTCAATCATTATGCAGTGCGTGCTGTTTGTCGCTGGCATGTTTTTGATGTCGTCGCTTTTTGCCGCTTCACACAAAAGTGTTGAACGCTTCCAATTTCAAATGGCACATTCGCTGGCTGAATCCAAAAATGAAACATTTTGGCAACGATGGCGACTTGAAATCGGGGGAAGTTTATACAGTTTTATATACAGATCCATATACTCGTGCACATGGATTTATATATGTTTACATGGCGTCCATGTAGGACAAATCTAGATTGCGTGCTTCTGATGATGTGGGGGGACTGGAACTGCGTCTGTCGGAAGTTATGACGAAACTATTAACGTCTGCGCCAGAGCGTGCCCCTTTTTCGGTGGATTCTACTCGTATCTATCCATATCCATGCATCCAACCATCCATCCATCTATGCTATGCTATGTATCTCGGCCTGTAACTGGGTCACTGAATTTTCAAGAGCTGCACCTAGAAACTGACAACAACGGTGGTGCACAACAAAGAGAATATACTGCTATACGCGTAGGTAAATACGAGCATTTTCGCCATAGGCATATTTCGGAGTGAAGTGGAGAGGAGTGGAGTTGAGTGGAATACTCGTAGAGCAGGAAGAGGAATGCCCTGCTCGGACTTGGGACTCGCGTCAAGCATTTTCTGCCATACGATAAAATATCATAAACACCCAACATGGCTACACTTTGGTGTTGTTTGTTGTCCACGTCGTCGCCGGTTCCTGAACGACCGAACCGCCCGCCGCCTGCACTCCAGCCACACAGAGACAGAGACCTGTTTTCCATAATTCAGACGGTGCACCGTGGGTGAGGCGTATAAAATGGTGAATACAAGTCGAGTCGATTCATGCACACGACATGTATGGTGCGATGATTCTCTTTTGAAGCATAAATGTTCCGCTTCATCTGGAAGAAATAGGATCAGTTGGGAGCAAGGACGTGCCCACCGATGCTCTAAAGAATTGTCAAAATTGGATCTACTTTTTGGTATATGTAATATGAAATGTGAAAAAATATAACAGAAATGCATAACATTGAAAAAGAACGCTGTAAGTGATATTTTATAATCATTTTCATTCCATTAGCCCACAGTAAAAGCAACTCTCTAGCGTAGTCTAGTCATGAAAATGAATGAAAACGCAGCCCACAGACAGACAGCGAGACAGAGAATGGGACAAGTCCGACGGACGATGATGGTTGAGGCGAAACTTGCCACTCGAGGACGACTGAGACTGTGAGACTGACTCCTCCAAGTGACTCCTCGAGGGAAGCCAATCCCACGAAGCTCTCTCTCTCTCTCTCTCGCTTTCGAGGCTCACAGTGACAAAATGCAAATTATTATGACTGCGATAAATTGCAGTTTTTAATCGTTGTTGGAGTCGCTTCCATACATATACATATACATATATCTTTATCCATCTATAGATATATATGTATATGTGTGTGTGTATATGTACCTGGTATGCATGTTGATATTTCTTCAGGTCTCTTCGACTAGGAAAAAGAATCGAAACTGGTTTTTCTTTGACTGCAGCAGCTCCCCGATCCGAAACCCCAAACCAAAACCCACACATAGTTTAGGTTGTAGTCATGCGTTGGTTGGATCTCTGGGATCGCATTTGTTGCTGTAGCTGCTGCTATTGCTGTGGCTTGGGTTTGGGGTTTGGGTTTGGGGCTGTTTGGCTGTTGTGGTTGATGCCTTAGTGGTTGGCATAGTTAAACAAAACACAAGCACACAGAAAGCTAAAACAAGTATACCACGCTTCATGCTCAAAAATGCTTAAAAATGTTCAACGTTAGGCAAGCACCCATCGATGCTTATGTGATCGCGCTGCTCCAGCCTCGGATGGGATGGGAATGGAAATGGGTATGGCGATGTGGATGGGGATCGATGTGTGGAACCGTAGACATTATCGTACTACACAAATATGCAGTTACGGCCGCCAGTAAAAATATAAATAAAAAACAAAAGTAAAAGCCGCTAAGCCTCCGCCTGGTGGTAATGCTTTAGGAGATCTTTCTCTCTCTCTGGTCCACCTCCTCCCCATAAACATTACCCCCCGGAAGAGCCAAACCAGAGCTCAGTTCATTGAACAGAGGGGCTTGGGTAAATCCACTGCCACAGCCACTGCCACATTCATTTCCACTGAAGATGATTGCCTTGTGATCTGATTTCCTACTGTTGCCATTAAACGGCCATCAAACTAAAGATAGTCGGAGTAATGTCAATAAGCAGATTTCGATTGCAAGTTTTGAACATCTTGCGAACATTTAGCAAGATGTAAAAGATGGGATTGGGATAGGACCGAAAAAAACGAATACCGAATGCCACCGAATCGATGCGATTGACAGTTCTCATGCAGAGCTCCAGTACAAATAATCCTCTGTTGATATTATGTTATTAATTAATTAAAAGTTAAATAATTGAACCAATTTACAAATAATAACACCACCTTTCGTATATGGCGATTAAATCGCTATCGTTCGACCGCTGTACTCTACATAATACTCAAAAACAAACTGTACATGCAAACACATACATACATATGTACATATTAAACTGAGCATTACTTGACTTCTTAATTAGATATTTCGCAACAGATAGTAAACGAACGAGAAGGAACGTGTGAGTCGCTTCTGGACGCGACTCTACTTTTATACTTATACTAAGTCAGTGTATAAATTTGTGAGAATTTTAAAATATTTTTTACATTTTTTTTCTACATCTGCTATCTACAACTAAAATGTCGATTATACATCTAAAATGTATATTCTACATTGTGTATGTAATGCAGATTGTACATATTCTCCGCCACGGTCGCGCACTGCACAGGGCAGAGTGTGCGAGCGAGAAAGAGAATAAGTAGCTACAGCAGCTCCAGAGGAGGTGAGGAAAGAAACTGAAAATTAATTTCTTCATTCTGGCTTTAATAATGCTCCGATCTGCAAAAGAATCGGCAATCTGACAGATTTTTGTCCTTTGTAGGGGCGGAAGGAGGCGGGGCGAAATTTTGAAATAAACTTGTAGCAGTGTGATATCACATGAGTCTCGAAACAAAATTTGGTTGCTCTAGCTCTTATAGTCTCTGAGAACTAGGCGCTAATCAAGACAGACGGAAAGACAGACATGGCTCTATCGACTCCGTTATTGATGCTGATCAAGAATATATATACTTTATGGGGTCGGAAACGTTTCCTTCTCTGCGTTACACACATCCACTTTTACCACAAATACTCTTTCAGTACGGGTATAAAAATACATACCTGCTAAAAAATTGCAACGCGGGGAGGTACCTTTCTACACCTTTGTTATGGGTGAATCGATTATATTCCGTTTCCATCTTTGTTCTTCTGGCAATATCGATCACAATCAAAAAGGAACAATAAACAAGCAGAGTAGATAAATAAATACTCTGCCTTTTCCATTAAAAACACTTGCATACATATATTTATATATACATATATACATATGTAGATCCTCATCAAACTAATCACCGTTTATCGTCTTATTTTTCTGTAGGAAAGGGTGCAGGCTAAGGATCCACCTGCACATTACTTGAGCAGATTGCGAACGTATTTGGATCCAAAGGCATCGCGCAGTCATCGGGTAAGATATATGTACATATAGAACATACATATGTACGAGTATGTATGAATATAATCCATCCGATTGGTGTTTGGTCTCTGGTTGTTTTGGTGTCTGGTTGTCTGTTTGTCCCTTAACCTTTAACCTGCCATTAGGCCAAATCTGAAATTGTAGACTAAAATGATTCAAATTAAAACCGAATTCTATTGTTGTTCCATTAATTAATATGTAAATTTCTCATTTCTCTACTCACAACACACTGACAAACACACAAACAAACACACACACACACACCACGATCTACCACGAAACTCCAATCTCTTTTCTTCCTCTCTCTCTCTCTCTCTTTCTCTATGGTACCCCGCTACACCTGCACCACCAAAATCCTGTATCCCTGTATCCTGATCCCGAATCCTGCATCCTCCTATCCAACCACTACTCTCTCTCTCTCTCTCTCTCCTTGTACACTTACAGCTTTACCTCTTGTACTTTTTTTGCCAGAAACGGAAAATGGTAGGCGAGTCGACTTCCACGCAGGTGCTGCAGGATCTCGAGATCTCGCTGCGAACGAACCACATTGAGTGGGTGAAGGAGTTCCTCGACGACAGAAACCAGGGCCTGGACGCCCTGGTGGACTATCTCAGCTTTAGGCTGCAGATGATGCAGCACGAGCAGCGTCTCCAGGACGCCCACTGCGCCTCCGAGGAGCGCCTGAACCTGACCAGCGGCGGGGATGGCGTGGAAATGGTACTCGGCCAGAGCAGCTCGCTCAGTCCCACCCAGAGCCAGCCCCATCATAATGGGGTCCTGGGCAATGGCTCTCTCCTCCTGCTGGACAGCTCTAGGCAGCAGCAGCAGCACGGGTCCTACGGCTTCCTGCGTCCCACCATTGCCGATGCCCTGGACAGTCCCAGCCTGAAGCGACGCTCGCGTCACATTGCCAAGCTGAACATGGGAGCGGCCACCGACGACATCCACGTGTCGATAATGTGCCTGCGGGCCATCATGAACAACAAGTACGGCTTCAACATGGTCATCCAGCATCGGGAGGCCATCAACTGCATCGCCCTGAGCCTCATCCACAAGTCGCTGAGGACAAAGGCGCTGGTGCTGGAGCTGCTGGCGGCCATCTGTCTGGTGAAGGGGGGGCACGAGATCATCCTGGGCTCCTTCGACAATTTCAAGGACGTGTGCCAGGAGCAGCGGCGCTTCCAGACCCTCATGGAGTACTTCATGAACTTCGAGGCCTTCAACATCGACTTCATGGTCGCCTGCATGCAGTTCATGAACATCGTGGTCCACTCCGTGGAGGACATGAACTACCGCGTCCATTTGCAGTACGAGTTCACGGCGCTGGGGCTGGACAAGTACCTCGAGCGGATCCGGCTTACGGAGTCCGAGGAGCTGAAGGTGCAGATCTCCGCCTACCTGGACAACGTCTTCGATGTGGCCGCCCTCATGGAGGATTCGGAGACGAAGACGTCGGCCCTGGAGCGGGTCCAGGAGCTGGACGATCAGCTGGAGCGTGAGATTGACCGCAACTCCGAGTTCCATTACAAATTTGCCGAGCTGGAGTCGGAGAACATCAAACTGAGGACGGATCGCGACCAGCTGACGGTGGCCCGTCAGAATCTGGAGGAGGAGCTAACGGCCCTCCAGCGGATGCTGCAGCAGAACGAACAGGAGCTGCAGAAGCGCGACACGCTGCTGCGCACCAAGAACCAGGAGCTGCAGACCCTGTCCCGCTCCCTGCCCCGTTCCGCCTCCAGCGACGATGGATGCCTGACGAATGGCGGATTCCTGGCTGGCACCACATCGGGCGCTGCCTCGCCTCTGCCCCCGCCGCTCCCTCCACCGATGCCCACGGCAGCAGCAGCTCCGCCACCGCCTCCCCCACCGGCACCGCCCGCCCCGCCTCCACCGCCCATGATGCCTGGCATGGGCCTCAGTCCGCTGGGCAGTCCCAATGGCAGCATCGCCTCCACGGCGTACTCCCCACCTCATGCTCCGCCCATGCTATGCTCGTTCCCGCCGCCGCCTCCTCCAGTGGCCGGCTTCATGCCCGCCCCCGACGGCGCCATGACCATCAAGCGGAAGGTGCCAACCAAATACAAGCTGCCGACTCTCAACTGGATACCGCTGAAGCCGAACCAGGTGAGTGGATCCGACAGGCTGCGCCTTGACCTTCCCCCTACTCACGTCACTCTGTGTCCTTTTGCAGGTGCGTGGCACCATCTTCAATGAGCTGGACGACGAGAAGATCTTCAAGCAGATCGACTTCAACGAGTTCGAGGAGCGCTTCAAGATTGGCAGCATTGGCGGGGCTCTGCACAACGGCACCACTGGCTCGGAGGTGGATGGCTCGCTGCAGTCCAGCAAGCGCATCAAGAGGCCCGACCATGTCTCGCTGCTGGAGCACTCGAGGTTAAGAAACATTGGTGAGTGCGGGAGTGGAGAGCCTTTAGCCCTTACTGATTGCTGTTTACTCCCCTTAGCAATCTCCCGTCGCAAGCTTGGCATGCCCATCGACGATGTGGTGGCTGCCATACATGGGCTGGATCTGAAGAAGCTGTCGCTGGAGAATGTGGAGCTGCTGCAGAAGATGGTGCCCACCGATGTCGAGATCAAGGTCTACAAGGAGTACATAATTGCGCGCAAGGATCCCCAGCTGCTCAACGAGGAGGACAGGTTCATGCTGCAGTTGTCGCGCGTCGAGCGCATCTCCTTCAAGCTCTCGATCATGAACTACATCGGCAACTTTTTCGACAGCGTCCATCTGATCAGTCCGGTATGGATCGGCAGTCTGCCCTGGATCGCTCCGTGGCTGATCTTCTAATCCGAATCCCTGCCTTTTCTGTTGCAGCAAGTCCAGGCGATAGCTGGAGCCTCCATCTCCTTGAAGGAGTCGCGCAAGTTCAGGGCGGTGCTGGAGATTGTTCTGGCCTTTGGGAACTATCTGAACAGCAACAAGCGGGGACCGGCCTATGGCTTCAAGCTGCAGTCGCTGGACACGCTCATCGACACCAAATCGACGGACAAGCGGTCGTCGCTGCTGCACTACATTGTGGCCACAATACGGGCCAAGTTCCCGGACCTGCTCAACTACGAGACGGAGCTGCAGTGCACGGACAAGGCGGCGCTGGCGTCGCTCGAGAATGTGGTGGCCGATGTCCACGAGCTGGAAAAGGGCATGGATCAGGTGCGCAAGGAGGCCGAGCTGCGGGTGAAGGGCACGCAGACGCACATCCTGCGGGACTTCCTCAACAACACCGAGGACAAGCTGAAGAAGATCAAGAGCGACCTGCGGAACGCCCAGGAGGCCTTCAAGGAGTGTGTCGAGTACTTTGGCGAGTCCGCGCGGACCACCGATGCGGCGGCCTTCTTTTCGCTGATTGTCCGCTTCACGCGGGCCTTCAAGGTAGGTGTCGGCGGTACCCACTCTCAGGTTAGAGCTCCCACTACATTGTTTGTCCTTGTTGCAGCAACACGACCAGGAGAACGAGCAGCGGCGTCGCCTGGAGCAGGCAGCGGCCCTGGCTGCCTCCAAGAAGGAGAACAACGCCCAGGTCCAGATGCGCAACAAGCACAACCAGAAGAAGCAACAGGTGAGTCCCGGACAGCGGCAGCTCCCCCCAGGGTGGCCTGCAACTCCTCCAAATCGGATGCCTAACTCCTGCCTGCTCATTTCTCCATTGCTCTCGTAATCTGTTACGCTTTCATTCTGATCTGATTTACGCAGCAAATACATTGTCTGCTCGACTTTGCCAAGCAGAACATCACTGTGGACAGTTGCCTCCCATAACTCCATACCCAGGGGCACCACCACCAACCACCACCAACCTCATCCAACCTCCACCCTAGCACGTCACGTTAACTACTCGGTCATTTGGTTAACAGCTCGAAACATACACACAAAGCAAAGCGCAGAAAGCATTTGGTTTTGGCTGCCCGATCCCCCCACAAATCCAACCAATATCCAACACCATCCACCAACACCACTAGCACCATCTTCCTTGGGGGACGGCATGTGGCGGGATTTGTTTTGTGATTAGTGTAAGTCGCGTGGCTTGTGTCAACTTTTGTCTAACCCAGTGCCCAGTGCCAGTGTGCCTGTCTCTTGGCTCCTATTCTAATCCCCACGCTGTGTGGCCTAATCCTCGCTAATTCCATTGCTAATCCAATTCCAAATCCACTTAGGACTGCGGCAATTGGACTCTTGCCAGAAATGTATCACTACTTGGATGATTAATATTTCATTGATGTGTGAAAAGTTTCAAACAGTTCCAAAAGCTAATACATATATTATTTTAACACCTAACACAGACTCTTTGAACGGGAACTTTCCCCCTTTTAACATGCTAAACTCCCCTTGTTGCCCTTGGCTTTGCTCTTGTTTATCTCTAAAAGAGCTTAAACAGATCCTGACAAAATGGATACTGGAACATGTTTTGGCCAGCGGATAATTGGAGCTCCTTATGATGATCTCTTCATAGGAAGGGCATTTATAGTTGATGCGCTTAGAGTTTATCCCATGTAACACGGGGTGTTAAGCGAGTGCTAGGTGCATACACTTAATTTTGTTTGTTTTTCCTGTTGACTGATAGATTGAAACAGTAATTGAGCACGCAGTAAACGTTTAATTTAATATAATATTAGTAGATTCGAAACCTAAACAACTTCCACAGGCATTAGTCTGCGATCATATTTTAGATCTCATCAACAAACAAGAAAAACTAACTTAGTGACTAACCGCGACTAACCGCTTACAATAAATCAGTGTCTGTGTGTCGTACTGGTGATGGTTTCCTTTGACTAATTTTTATCTATTTATTTTCTTTAATCCTTCCCCCATCCCCAACCTGACTTCGCTTCGGTTTGCTCTGCGACACGTTTAACAGTTGGCCTCAACCTGCGCACTCTCCTTGCAGGACGCCGTCATCAACGAGCTGAAGAGCAAGGCGCATTCGGTGCGCGAGAAGAAGCTAATGCAGCAGGACGAGGTCTACAACGGGGCCCTGGAGGACATACTGCTGGGGCTGAAGAGCGAGCCGTATCGGCGGGCGGATGCGGTGCGACGATCGCAGCGCCGTAGGATCGACAATAATCGCCTGTCGCGCACCCTGGAAGAAATGGATTGCTAGGAACGAACAGCAACGAATCGAGAATCAAAATTCAAAAACGAAAAAAAAAAATAATAATAATAAACCACTATGGAGGAGATACTGCAATATGTGATTGGGCGATTAAATTGTTTTGGACACATTCAACAGACACAGACACACACACACACACACTCACATTCCCTCCCACAGGCACAGGCACGATGTTGCGCCTCGACTCGAATATTTTCAGTATAACTTTAAGATGAATATTGGATCCTTCAACCCCACCCTCTCCCAGCATCCCACCCTATCCGTGAATCTCGGATCTTGTTTTGTGAGAAATGTTTTATTCGCCAAAATGTTTATAAAATTTAATTTGATTTAGTTTTGATTGGCTAGCGCTTAAGTTGAATGAATTCGAATTCGAGGAATGTATTTATCAGATCTTTAATTGTTAAATAATGGTTTACCCTTTAAACTGTGTACATATATGCGTATATATATACATACATACATCTATCCATGTAATGTATACATGATGTTTAGTTTATCGTTTAGTTGTCGATGCTTTAGTTTTAACCAAATTGGAATTACTTCGATCCGCATGAATATGGAAACTATTCCAACTACATTTAAGTAATAAATTCATGAGAATGCATTCAACTTTGTATTATTTTCATTTTAAATTTTGTTACTTTTTTTCAAATGCCTTTCTTCTTCCACTCCACACACAGCAGCGCAGTCCTAGTACTTTTATAAACAAAAGCGCCAAAATATTGCAGGCAACAACAAATAATAATTACTTTTTAGGACGTTTTTACAGAACAGAACAAGACATTTTATAGAATTTTATTGGAATTTTTATACGAACGATATATACACTCGTAGATACTACATATGAATAAGAATTATATTCCATTTATACGCCAATTTATTCTCACAAGCCACAACAAATTGTTGAAGACTGAAAATGGAGCAGTTGACTAAAAGAAAAACAAACAAACAAACATACTCTCGGATATACATATACAAACATAAATAATTATTGAAACGCTTTTGTAACAATCTTTTTCGAATAGTGTCTTCTCTCAACATACATAGATATACATTTTTATACATTTATAAAAGCAAAATGCAATAACGAATTTAGTTGAACTTTAAGCACAGTTTTACACGTGCCATTGGCATCCCTATGCATATCCTTTTAATAGAGTAGACCTTCCTTCTCTTTCATTTGCCAATGCCAAACAAAAATGCATATTAGCAAAAGCTGGAAGCGTTCTAGAACACTCGGCATACTCGATTAGCACACGCTCTGCATAGTTCTTAAACATATTGTGTTATTTAATTTGATAAGAAGCCAGCAACACGATTATGAAATGCAGGATTTTATGTACACCCACACACACGCACACCTACATAAATATATTGAACACGCAAACTATTTTAAATAAATTATTATTAACCAAATAAACTAGCCAAAAGAAAAAAGTGTTTGTTTTTTAATTTAAAATACGTAGTTTTCGTTGTCTAAGCAATGAAACATGAACATATTTTACGCATTTCAGGTGAAAAATAAAGATAAAGAGGAAAAATGGATCTACGGGATGAATTTACAAACAGTTTTATATATTCCCTGGCTTAACTCAAGCGGGGGTGTTAGGTGGGTTAAGTTCGTTTGTTTTCCTCCGTATATTTACGGTATATTGTGAAAATGAGAAGGTATATTTCGGTATATTTCTTAGAGCCAGGCGATAAATCTGCGGTCACACTGTACTACGCGCCCATAGCACAACACAGAAAACGTTTAAAAATGATTTAAATTAATGATTTCGCACACGACGGACTGCGGACGCGAGAATGTTCAAACGCACATTTACGGTGGTCTATCGGCCAATTAAGAGCAACTTTGTGCTGCTGCCGGACCAGTACTACGGCGTCGTATCGACCTATGTAAGTGTCCAAAAGTCCACCAGTGCGGCCGGGCGCCCAGATTAGATAAGCCAGGCCAGTCGGTCAGTCAGTGTGTGGGATTAATGAGATTAATCCGATTTGGTTAATACTACTAGGACACGGGCTGCCTCAGTTTGCAGTACAATGGACGCGTCCACTATGCCTCTTGGGCGCCGCACGCGGGCGGCGGAGGCATCAAAGACAACGAAATTGGGATCAATGCCAGTGCGGCCAAGGAGATCGGTAAGCAGTTACTTAACAGGCGGATGTGATGTGATGTGAGTGCATCGCATCGCTTGCCAAAATGCCGTAAAATTGGATTTTATATTTATCGCTCTCTATATCTGTGCGGTGCATATTTATGTTGGTCTCTTTTGTTTGTCGTAGGTCTGCATGAGTCAAGTGTGGTGAAGTGTGCGCTCATCGCTGACGTTCTCAATCTGCGCAGCGTCCACGTTACCCCCGTCTCCGCCAAAGACTGGGAGATCATTGTGAGTGATGTGATGTGCTGTGGTGCCTCTCTCGTTGGCTGCTCTGGGCGTGTGGTTTGGTCAGCTTAAAAATAGACAGGCAATTTATATCTTAGCATTTGGCGCGGGCGTGTGCTTGCAGTGTACACACTTGTGTGGGCATTGTTTGGCCGGCATTGCCATTGACCCCACTGTTCCGACCAGAGACGCATCCTTGGCACTTGCATGCAAAGCGATTCTTCCATGTTTCCTTATCCTTATTTCTCTGTGGCAGGAGCTAAGCAGCGAGAAGATCTCCGGCAGCGTGCTCGAGCAAACGCGCATCGTCAACTCCACGCAAATTCTGATTGTTTGGATTAACAAGTCCATGCAGGTGGCGCTGACAGTGGGTAAATATCATCGCTGAAGCACGCAACATTTTGCTTAAGTATCCACTTTGCAGATCGTCTAAAGCCCCACACTAGCTATGGCCGAATGGACCACAACACGGAGCTGGTGGTGGCCCCCAACCTGTACAAAGGACTGACCAATGGCACGTCCAATGGCGACACCAAAGACGAGAGCACGAAACTAGCGCGCAGCAAGACGAGTGCCCAGGTCAGGGATGAATCCGTGAACGGCAAGCCGGCGCCCCTCAGCCATTCCGCCACGGCGTACAGCGTGAAGAATACGTTGCAGCGCAACAAGCGTCAGGATCACATGGAGCGTCTCAAGAAGGATCTGCGCAGGGAGAGCTCGCGAAGCTTTGAGTTTCGTGTGATACGCGGCCTATGGCGGGAGCAGGCCCAGGAGTCGGATGTGTATGTGAATGGCAGGCACCTGCCCGAGTTCATGGATCTGGAACAGTTCTATTGCATGCACACGGCTGGAGACAAGGACTACTACGTGAGGGTGCGACCGATTGCCGAGGAACTGCAGGGCGATCTGCCCGGCACCATTCATCCCTCCATTGAGCTGAACGCCAACTTGATGAAGCTGCTGGGCATCAAGGAGCTGGAGCGGGTTGTGCTGCGGCCCAAGACCATCGTGGTGAACTTTGTGGAGAAGATTGAGCTGTTTGCCCACAAGAAGACGCACTACAAGATCATCGAGAATGCATTTAAGCGATTTGTGATTGAGCGCACCCAGGCGAAGCCGATGCTCTTCAACCAGGAGGAGGTTGTGCGGCTGGAGGACGATCTGCTGGTCACCGTGGGCATACTGCCGGAGCATTTCCGCTATTGCGTGGTCGATGCCCAATTTCTGAAGGAGTCCAAGATCTATGCGGCCGACTTGGTGCGGCCTGTCAATGAGATCATCAAGGAGCAGCCGCCTGCTACCTCGCCGCTGAGTGTCAAGGATCTCATACGCCTGCCGGAGTACGACAAGATTGTGGACCAGGTGGTGCGAGAGCTGCGCATGAATCTCTGCCTGAATGCAGACAATTCCGTGATGCGGCAGTGCAATGTCCTGCTGACAGGTGCCGCCGGCACGGGCAAAACGGTTCTGGTCGAGCGAATCCTGGACCAGTTGTCCCGCAAGCCGGACTACTGCTACTTCGACATCTTCTACGGGTCGCGCAGCAAGGGCCGAAAGACCGAGTCCATACAGAAGGATCTGCGCAACATATTCACCAGCTGTCTGCAGCATGCCCCCGCCATCGTGGTCCTCGAGAATCTCGATGTGTTGGCCCATGCCGCGGGCGAGCAGTCCAGCCAGGATGGCGAGTACTATAACCGCATGGCCGACACCGTCCACCAACTGATTGTCCAGTACACCAGCAGCAATGCCATTGCCGTCATAGCCACCGTCAGCGAACTCCAGACGCTCAACAAGCGCCTCAGCTCGCCCCGGGGGCGGCATGTGTTCCAAACGGTTGCCCGATTGCCCAGCCTGGAGCGTCCCGATCGCGAGATTATACTGCGGGAGCTGTGCAGCCACATCAACATATCCCAAGAGCTCGATCTGGCAAAGTTCTCCAATCTCACGGAGGGCTATCGCAAATGTGATCTGGTGCAGTTTGTGGAGCGTGCCATTTTCTACGCCTACCGCATCAGTGAGTCAGCCCAATCTTTAATCTCTAATTGGTTCAGTTAATGATCTTCCCCCTCCATCTTACAGGCAAAACAAAGCCCCTGCTGACCAACGACCAGCTGATTGAGTCCCTGGAGCACACCAATTCCTACTGCCTGCAGGGCATTCAGAGCAATCAGAAGACTGGAAGCGAGCCGGAGGACAACGAGATGCGCGTGGAGGAGCTGCCGGGTCTGGAGTCGGTTGTGGGGGTGCTCGAGGAGGTGCTCATGTGGCCCTCAAGGGTAATGCATTACAAAACTCATCCAAATCCCTACCAAATCTTATGGCGAATGTGTATATTGCAGTATCCCACCATCTTCAATGCTTCGCCGTTGCGCAATCAGGCCGGAGTGCTGCTGTACGGGCCACCGGGCACGGGTAAGACCTACTTGGTGTCCCAGCTGGCCACCTCGTGGAATCTGCGCATTATATCCGTTAAGGGTCCGGAGTTGCTGGCCAAATACATTGGCCAGAGCGAGGAGAATGTGCGGAATCTGTTCAATCGCGCCCGCAGCGCACGGCCCTGTGTGCTCTTCTTCGACGAGTTCGACAGCCTGGCCCCCAAGCGTGGCCACGACTCCACGGGGGTGACGGACCGCGTGGTCAACCAGCTGCTGACCGAACTGGATGGCGTGGAGGGCCTCCAGGGGGTCACCGTCATTGCAGCCACCTCCAGACCCGAGCTGCTGGACCCAGCCCTGCTGCGATCAGGTCGCATCGATCGCCTGGTGGAGTGCCCGCTGCCGGATGCCGTCGCCCGGGTGCGCATTTTCGAGGCCCTCAGCTCCACCCTGAGCCTGGACGAGTGCGTGGACTTTGACTGGTTTGCGGGCAGGACTGGCAATTACACTGGCGCCGATATCCAGAGCATCCTGACCTCGGCGAACATGGCGGCGGTTAAGGAGGCGCTGGCACAGTTCGGACACGAGGTAAGTCGATTATTTACATTGAATTCCATTAGCCGGAAACGGCCCTCAAGCTATGGCTAGTTCTTGGTTGAATTGGTAGTCTTGGGCTAGGGCTAGGGCTAGGGCTAGTCGTGGCCGTGAAGCCCTTCCGTTTCTCCGATTCGTTTCGGTTTCGTTTCCCATCGCGCTGCAGCAAGTGCAACGAAATGTTTTCAACTATTTTTGGGTTTCTTACGTGACTGGCATCTGGATCAGGAGGATCTATGCGGGTACCTCAGCGGCATCGCGAGTCTTCGGATGGGATTTTGGAATATCAGTCACGTAACGGATATTTCCTTATTGATATGCGATTATCGCGCATGCGCACGTACTGCAACAACAGCAACAGCCACAGTGCAGGTCGTAAGACAATGGAAACATTTTTCTTTTGCATAAATTAAGCCGCCAAGCAAACACTCGACCCGCCACCAACACACACACACACAAAGGAAACCAAAGGGCAGAGATAATAAAGAATTTCAAAAATACGAAGCCACCGCAAACATGCTTAGAATAAGACAACAACAACAGCAAGAAAAGGAACTAGTGAGAGAGTCCCGAAGAAGGAGGAAACATCTATGGTATTGCTGGAAGAGAATCGGAATTGCTTTAGGAATTGCCTCAGATTCGGTTTCAAATGTGAACAGATGACCAGCAATTCGAGCGTTTCTCTAGCTTGATTGAACCGAACATTGGCTGCTGTTCCTCCAAATGGCCGCCAAGAACAGAGCAAGGGAAAAGGAAAAATTCTTTATAATATTTCAAAGCAGATACAAATCTGTTTCAGGAGTACCCCTAGCCCAGACAATTCCAATATGAGGGAGGAAGGGAGAGCGCGTGCGTGCGCGACCACCTCGAACAGGTAGCCGAGGCCTCTGCCCGTCCCGCAAAGGATCCTAGCAAACATTGCCCAAGGGGTATCGATGCAAGGTGAGGCAGGAATTGGCTTCTCGTTCGCTTGTGGAGAGCTCGCTGGGAAGGCCGCACCTTGCATTAACACACTCTGACTTGGTGCGCCGTCCCGGGCAAAAGTTTCTCTTTCTGTGGCGGGCTCCTCCGCTCGATCGTTACTTTCAGTTCTTCGAGCACATTCAAGCAAATCGGTTGACTTCGGTTTCCTCTTACTCCCACTCGGACAACGAACAACGGACAACGAGCCACGGACTACGGTTAGTGCAACGGAAGTGCGGTCTCTCTCTGCCCCCCCTCTGCCACCCTCTGCATCTCTTCTCCTCTCTGTGCTGGGCTTCCGTGCCGCTCCCGTGCCTTGGGAGGAACATAAAGTTGGCAACGAACCGGAAATGCAAGGCGCCTGCTCCTCGCCTCCACCTCCGCCCCCGCTTCCGCCAGGCTGGAGATGTTTACCCGCGATTGACAGCCAAATAAAACACAGCAAAAATATTGTGACAATATCTTTTCGTCGAGTTAATTTTTGTTGTTTCTCCCCTTCGCTCGCAAATAAAAGACAAAGAACGTGATTTTTTGGTAAAAAAAAAAGGAAGAAAAGAATTGCACGAGTGTATGCCCATTCTTTCTGACATGACAGCAAAAAAGAAATAAAAATGATAAAAAGTAAATAACATTTTGAAAGAGAAATGTTCCAACAGTGGAATAAATACAATCATGTCAAGTGCACAAAAAATAATTAAAACCAAACTAAAACGAAATCACGCAAAACAAATAAAACTCAGAAACGTTCCTAAAAAAAAATATTTTATTGGCGATGAGTTTTTTTAGGTTAAAACAAAGACAAAAAAGGATTACAAAAATAATTTTTTTGAAATTAGAAAGAAAAACAAATACGAAAACAGAAAATAAAATAATACACAAACAGTTCTAAAAAATAATAAATTATAATAAGTTTCCGATGGATATAAAATCAAATCAATTATTAAAACTCTATGCAGTCAATCTTAAATTTGAATAGTTCCATTTACGATATTTCCATTTTCAAACTATTTCCAAATTGAGACTTGGAAAAAATGAGAAAAAAATGAAATAATATTAATATGCGAAATGTCAAGTGGCAAATCAGCAATGCCAACTAAATCTGTGCTGGCCCGAAGAGAGACCCCCCATCAAAATGTCAAATCGGGAATGCGAGAGATTCATGCGCTTGATAATAATTCATACGATAAAAAGGTGTTAGCCAAACGTTTTTGGCCATGTGGCGGCTTCCAATCGAACAATATTGAATGACTGACGATATGAGAAAAAATAACGAAATAAGAGAAATAATCAGACATACTTCAAACACATCGATCCATCGATCGCGTATTGGGCAACAAATGGGAGAAAAAGGAATTGAATAAATTAAAATCTGCGACGCGTGTGCATGCATATATACATACATATCTATGTATGTATGTACGAATATACTCTGTTGGATACGATCCGGTGCTGAAGCAGCTAGAAAAACAGCCACAATTACTGGTAGCACTACCAATAATAGAAACAAATACTTTGCCGACAATGACAGTAGCAAGAACGGTTGTCGCATGCCTACTAAACAGCAAAATACATTTCGTTAATGGCACAGTGGTTAGGGAGCACTTGGATATTGCATAATTTACGATAGATTCAACATGTAGAAAAATATGATCACATAATGATCTATAATATCTCTTCAATGTAAGATATACTCCCAGCGATTACCTCTAGAGCGCGGACTATATTGGTGGGGATTGTTTCCTGTCTAGGAGCACGCAGTTTTTCATTACGATCCATTGATCATCAAAACAAATTTTCTTGTTGATCATTTTTATTGAAAGATATTTTATTTGAACATTATTTCATATTTCATTATATGGTCTATCATTATGGTTAGAGTACAGGTTAATAAATCCATAAATAAAAGAACATGCAGTGCAAAGGAATATTTTTTGTGACTTAAAGATTATTCATTGAAAAACTTTCTGAATAAACGAATCGGAATTCCGCCTAATTCAGCATCTAGATTCTAGAAACTATGGACTCACCATTATTTCATTTATTAGATTTTTGGGGCAAGTCATTTTGGAATCATTAAATATGATATATGCACAATTTACTTGTGGGATAATTTTTGTAGTAAATGTCCAGATAAACTTTGCAAGGGACTGAAACTTCCAGTAACTACGAGTATTCATTTGTAAGCAGACCTTCTTTTAATTATATCTGTAATTTGTTTTATGTTGCACTTGATATGCAGAGCATTCGCCAGTCGCTGCAGTCGTGGATTTGTGTTGATTCGATGGCATCATTTGGGAATTTCTCAATTAGAGTTTACGAATCTTTAGCACCTTTAATGTTTGATTTGCAAATGCATACACAATAAATAGAAATGGAATAGAAACATATTGATATGTGTGTGTGCTATCTGCGGATAGATAGAAATAGCCGGAACCACTGTGTCTGATGAGTTCAACGAATTTGTGGATTGCTTTTCTAACTGTATGCCTTTTTGTTGTTGCTGTTGTTGCTGTTGAATGGAAATGAAGAAGCGCACGCCAAAACCATTACTTGTAGCACAGCAGTCGAACGGGGGCCAGTTGAAGCGCATTTGGCCAATGTCGAATATAGACAAGCCATAATGGGGGCTCTCTTTGGGAGTGGGACTGTCCGTGGGACTTGGCAGTGGGAGTGGGAGTGGGAGGGAGTGAGCGGGAGCGACAGTGTCCGGCAATTCAGTTGGATACCAACAACACGTCGTCTTCGAGCTCATTACGGAGGCATGGCACATAATCTTCGTTGTTTTTAGCTGCTGCTTCTACCCCTGCCCCCGTCCCATTGGATTTTTGCATATTGAGTCTCGAGTGTGCGCCGCGCGGGCAATAAAATATTAAACAATAATAATAAATAAGTAAAATGACACAGAAAGGGAGACGAGAGAGAGAGGAGGGAGAGAGAGAGAGGAGAGAGATTTGGCAATACTCTTCGATCCGATCCGATTCGATATTCCACTTACCTACTTGTACCCTCGTTTAGCTGCTGTTGAACTCAAGAGAATCCACTTGAGGCCATGGCAAAAGTGCTGATCACGCTGATGATCATTGGGATCGGCTGTGCAGCGCCGCCGAATGCCTGCGATCTCAGCCAGCACCGCTGCGTCATCGATGTCGGCGCGGGTGCACGACAACGGCATGTGCCCTCCGATGTGGACATAACCCTGCAGTGCATCCGTCCGCAGGCCAGATGGTTCTTCCAGGACAGGCCCCTGTACACCGGCAGCTCGCTGCGACTGGAGCGGGTCCAGTCCAGGCAATCGGGCAGCTACGGCTGTGTGGACAGCACGAATCGATGGCTGAATGTCTCTTTGATGATTGGCGCCCCCAAGGAGCAGGCAGACAACGACATTGCCAGCTTCGCCAAGGTGGATCCACAGCCCCAACCGACACCCCAACAATTCCCCAGCGGCAGCTCGGACACGGATCTCTTTTTCCAGCCCCTGAACGTTAGCCAAAAGCTTCCGCAAATGGCCCAGAGATTGCCCGATTCCGTGCAGCGCAAGGCGGGCGGCCTCTTCCAGCTAAGCTGCAGCCCCCTGGAGCCGGATGTTGTGGGAGTGAACATATCCTGGCTGCACAACGACACCCAGGTGCTCGGCGGTCGGGGCCGCATCAAGCAAAAGAGATGGTCCCTGACTGTGGGTCTGCTGCAGCCCGAGGATGCCGGCACCTATCGCTGCCAGCTGTGCTCCGCCCAGGGCTGTTCCGACAGCAATCCCAGCCAGCTGGAGGTGACGAGTCGCAGCCACACGGCACCAGTGCTGCGGCCGGGCTATCCGCGGAACGTCAGCACCGCCCTGAGCGACACAGTCAACTTCGAGTGCCCGCTGGAGGACTCCCAGCTGCAGCCGCAAATCAAGTGGCTGCACCAGGAGAACGCAGGCAGCATACAGCTGTTGGTGGAGCGCCTGCGGGAGCAGCCGCAGGATCTGCCGGCGGAGGCAGCAGCTGCCCACCATCAAGGATGAGCCGGAGGTGCTGCGCCTGGGGCACGTCCAGTTTGAGGACGCCGGCTGGTACATCTGCATCGCCGAGAACCAAGTGGGACGCACTGTGGGCGCAGCCTATCTGGAACTGCACACAGCCCTGGACACCAGCACAGTGCGGGTGGACACCACAGCGAGCACCACCGCGACCACGTCCCTACGCGCCAACACCCTGGACACAGACGATGAGGCGGACGATCCCGCCGGGGATGCGACAGCCGGGGAACGGCCGCCAGTGTTCAAGAAGCAGCTGGAGCGCCTGCAGCACTCGGTGGCCGGCAAGACGATCACCCTCTCCTGTCCAGTGGCCGGAAATGCCAGCATCACCTGGACGCGGGACAACAAGCCCCTGAAGCGACGCGAAGGCAGCTACGCCCTGAAGAAGTGGAAGCTGCTGATCGACGATGCCACCTCCAACGACTCGGGCATCTACACGTGCCAGGTGTGCAACGGCCGCGGCTGCACCAAGTTCGACTTCAGCGTGGAAATCAACGATCGCTTCCGCGCCCCACCGATCATCCTGGTGCCCCAGAACCAGACGGTGCAGGTCAATGGCAGCGTGACCATGGAGTGCTCTGTGCTGTCCGACCTCAACCCCACCGTCCGCTGGATTAGGGTGGTGCCCAGGAATCGCTCGGAGGCGACGGAAGCGAAAGCGCAGGCGACAGCTGCGGCGGACGTTGTGCAGATCCCATTGAACACCACCCTGGACCAGGAGCACATCCTGCAGCTGAACAACGTCACCCACGACCAGGAGGGATGGTACACCTGCACCTCCTCCACCACGCTGGGCAGCAGCAACTCCAGCGTGTATCTGCGCGTGGTGGACTATGCGCCGCACATGAAGGTGTACGCCCTGCTGCACAGCCATCCCTTGGGCTTCACTGTGGCCGCCGTCATGATCGCGGCCCTGTTCCTGCTGGGCAGCGCCTTCATCGTGTACATGCTGCGCCGCCTGAGGCGGGAGAAGCTGCTGAAGCACCGCATCGAGACGGTGCATCAGTGGACCAAGAAGGTTATTATCTATCGCCCGGCCAGTGCGGAGGGCAGCTCCTGCTCAGCTGGCGATCTTCAGATGCCGGTGATCAAGATTGAGAAGCAAAGGACAACCTTCTCGACGACCGGTGCGGGCAGTGCCGATTCCTCGAAGGGCTTCAACGAGTACGAGTTCCCGCTGGACTCCAACTGGGAGATTCCCAGGCAACAGCTGTCGCTGGGCTCCATACTGGGCGAGGGCGCCTTCGGGCGGGTGGTGATGGCCGAGGCCGAGGGCCTGTCCCGCAGCCCCAACATGGCCGAGACCATTGTGGCCGTCAAGATGGTCAAGGAGGAGCACACGGACGCGGACATGGCCAGCCTGGTGCGGGAAATGGAGGTCATGAAGATGATTGGCAAGCACATCAATATCATCAATCTGCTCGGCTGCTGCAGCCAGGGCGGGCCCCTCTGGGTCATCGTCGAGTTCGCGCCCCACGGCAATCTCAAGGATTTCCTCAAGCAGAACCGGCCGGGAGCACCGCAGCGTCGCAGCGACAGCGATGGATATCTGGATGATAAGCCGCTTCTAGTACCGCAGCAGCATCTGGGGGAGAAGGAGCTGACCAAGTTCGCCTTTCAAATCGCCCGCGGCATGGAGTACCTGGCCTCGCGACGGGTAGGTTGATTCTTTTGATTCGTTCACTTGGAACTGAACCCCCTTTTGCAGTGCATTCATCGGGATCTGGCGGCCAGAAATGTGCTCGTCAGCGATGGCTATGTGATGAAGATAGCCGACTTTGGGCTGGCCCGAGACATTCAGGACACGGACTACTACAGGAAGAACACCAACGGGCGGCTGCCCATCAAGTGGATGGCGCCCGAGTCGCTGCAGGAGAAGAAGTACGACTCGCAGAGCGACGTGTGGAGCTACGGGTGCTGCTGTGGGAGATCATGACCTACGGAGAGCAGCCCTATCCGCAAATCATGTCCGCCGAGGAGCTCTACAGCTATCTGATAACGGGGCAGCGCATGGAGAAGCCGTCCAAGTGCTCGCTCAACATCTACGTGGTGATGCGGCAGTGCTGGCACTTTGAGTCGTGCGCCAGGCCCACCTTCTCGGAGCTGGTGGAGAGCTTCGATGGGATACTGCAGCAGGCGAGCAGCCATCCCAACGATGCCTACCTGGATGTGTCCATGCCCATGCTGGAGACACCGCCCTCGTCAGGGGATGAGGACGATAGCTCTGAAACAGAAACATTCCGAGAGACTTTACCACTTAGATATCAATATACGTATAAGTTTAACTAGTCGTAGGCAACCGCACAGCAAACGCAACCGCAACCAAGAACTTCCAGCGATTCAAAATAAAATCCCATCGATACTACACATCCCATCGAGTATTTCAGCACAGGATTAATCCCCTTTCATTCCCTTCCACCCATAGAAATTGCCAAAGAAAATATCGCTGAAGCAGAAGCATCTGATCGAGTCCTTCCAGACCACTCGGCCCTCACTCAGCGCCTCCGATGTGGCCAAATATCACAAAACGTGAGTGATTTCCTCTCTCTTTTATATTCATTTCTCATATATTTCAATTGAAATCCTCCCATAGATACACTCGTTTCACCAACAAGGAGAAGAGCTCGAGGGAGTTTGTGGCTAAGCGCGCTACTTTGGCCTAAGGACAAAGACTAAATTAGCATAGAACTCTGTTTATCTTTAACTGTATTGGTATGGGTGTTGGTATTTTGTATCTTTGTACATGGAGTGAGGCGGCAAGTCTTTGGGTTTGGCCTTCTTCTCGTTGTTGAGGCAATAAAACGAATTTTGTTTAAAGAATGAGAAAGGATCCGATCCATGCACACCAGTCGTCATTCCCTGATTCAGCACAGAGAATTGGAACAAGCCAGCTCTTAAGGGTCAATGAATCAATCGTCTGAGACAATCTTATCTGTCGCTGACATTGGCTGAGCTTTAGCTATACAGAAAAAACATTATCGTGTACATTTTGAGTGCAGATTCCAACCGAATGATCAGTCATGGGCGAAATGTTGCGATTGACACTCGTTTGGATCGGTTGTCTCGCCCTCTGTGCTGGCTGGAGCCGCAGCCTGCCACTGTGGCGGAATCGTGAGCCCGAAGATCTTACAGGGAAACCAACTGAACAGGCGGAGCGTCAACGTTTCCTGCTCGATTTGCTGCTGCAAGTGCACAAGCCTCTGCTGCACCAAGACCTGACAGCCATGGGGAGTCGTCTCAGCGAGGAGCCAAGTGATTACCAAGAGGCGAGTGCGAAAGTCGCGAGTAATGAGGCCTAAAGTCAAAATTTAAATTCTCTTGCAGGGTGCCATGCGGCGTCTCAAAGGCTTCCTGGTTGGGGTGCATGAGAATAAAGTTCCTCGACCCTTTGGAGTCTTCAGTCAGCTGGACGAGGCGATGCCCGAGCACCTTTTGGGCGTCTATCGGTTTCTGGTGCTCGCCAGGGATTGGTTCGCCTTCCAGCGGAACGCGTGCTATGCCAGGATACACTTTCACCCTATTCTCTTTGTGAATGCCCTGCAATTGGCGGTGGAAGAGAGAGACGACACCAGGGACTTGAGACTGCCGGCCATGTATGAGGTGCTGCCGCAGCTGTACTTCGAGAAGGAGGTGATTCTGGCTGCCCAGGACGTTGCCTGGCAGCAACTAGTTCCCCCTAGGGCTGTGAGTCCCAGGAGCAGTTGGATGGAGATCGTTCGGGGCTACCTGCGTTCCAGGCGACCGCTGGACAAGGAGGAACTAGTGCCTGCGGATCCAGTAGTCATCGATGATGAGAGGCAAGTGGCTCATCTCAGCTTCGATGTGCAGCTGAGCTCCTATTGGAACAATCTAATCAATCGGTTGATTATCTCAACTGAGGAGTGGAAGGAGGAGGGGGATCAGCGGATTATAGACGGCGACCGCCTGATGGCATTACGGGGACCCGCCGATGAACTTAAATTTAGGTATCCATCACAGAAGTTCCCTCAGCTATTTTTCCACAGTATCGAGCAACTCGTGGCTGCCCTGATGATGGAGGACGTTGCCACGGGCCAAAGATCTATGCAGCTGATCGATCCGCCGCTGATCACAACCGGGGTGTTCCTTCAGAGGCACCTCCATGAACATGGAAGGTGTGAGCCGTGTCCTCAGCCTCACCATTGAACATCTGCAAGCACGAGATCAACGAAGCTGAGCAGGACCTCCAGTCTGCCGACAATCCCATCGTTGCACAGCATTTGGTGGCCTCGCAGTACCTAACTATCTGCCGGGACCTGAGTCTGGCCATAAATGATCATGGGCCAGGCCAAGCCAACATGCTGGGCTTGGCCACAGCCAACCTCAGAGATCCAGTCTATCGGTCGCTGCTCTTCCGCCTCCATAGGCTGGTGTCCAGCTATGAAGTGCGCCCAGCCCCAGTCAGTCCGTTGCAGAAGCCATCCGTGGAATCGATTTCTTTCAGTCAGCTGCGCACCTTTGAACAGATCGTCGACACGGATCTCATCAATCTCATGGACCAGCAGCTGCTCCAGACCCATCGTAACAACTTGAAAGCTTTACAACGTCGTCTTGTGGCACGGCAACGTCGTCTCAATCATGGAAGCTTTCATGTAACCCTTGAGCTATCGGCCCCGGCTGAGATCTCGGTGCAAACAGACCTCTATCTGGCCCTTCGGAATCAGTCACGGCCCCGCCTGCATCTGGATGGCTTTGTCAGCCCTTTGGGCAAGGGTATCAACGTGTTCCAACGACATTTCCCATCACGCTCGCAGGTGGGAAGTAGTCCCACAATCAGCCAACTATACGACACAAATTTCCCAGTGACAGATGGCACCCGCTCCTACGGGCTTCCGCCACATCTTCTGCTGCCAAGGGGAAACCAAGAGGGCCTCAAACTTCAATTGATCGTAGAGCTCAGTGAGCCAGGCCCGGAAAGTGTGTGGCCTGGGGCTATCCTGCACAAAGAGACGGCGGATGTGGTAATCTTTCATCATTAGGCGCCGCTCGATTAAGCTGTAATATATGCTAAGTGATTGTTGATTAATTAAACTCCGTCTCACACCTATTGATGGCCCAATGGAACTACAAATGGGAGTGGGACGGAATGGCGCATATAGTTTTCCGAGCACGCAAACGTTTCAAATTAAAACTTGTCAAATTAAAAATAAATAAAAATAAAAAAACAAATTAAAAATATGTCATAATGAATACGTAAGTATTCGATACAAGTTAAGTTCGGATTTATTCATCATTCTTTGCAAGTGAAACATCCGCACAAATTGCAAAATATTCCTTCAACCTTCTCCCCCCATGATGATCTCCGATTTGTTGTGCAAACAAAACAAACATACAAATAGCCGTATTCCTTACAGTTTGAAAATCAAATAAAATGTCTGACAAAATGGTGCAATAAGTGGAGGAAGAGTGAGCCCGAGCAGAGCGCCCAGAGATACGAGTAGACTCGGAACGTATACGCATGTGAATGCGATGACAACAAAAAGGCATAATAGTAAAATTAAATGTGTCTATTATGCCAGCCAATACAATGCATACATAAAAGCGCACACCCACACACCCACACATCATGCTCTCCCAGGAGCTACACAATCATTTGGCAGACAAGAAGCGTTTAAGGAAGGATGTGTTGCTGTTGCTTAGAGGAACCACCAAAACCAAGTGGTTTGGGGTGTGGCTGAGGCGGATGGTTTTTGTCGGTACACCCCGCACGAATACGCATAAAAACAAATGCACACAATACCAGCAACAACAGAGGCAACGATTTCATTCAATTCCCCTAACAAAAAGACCGAAAGCAGAGAGACATTCTCATCAACTAGAAGGAAGGCCTTCGGTCTGTGTTTGGTATGGAAATGGTTTGCCCGGAGAGTCCTGGGCGTGTTTGTTCCTAGATAAGCGCAATAATATGCACGTATTTTACGCCAACTTACACACACACACCCCCGCCCATACTCCCATCCCAACCCATCCCAGCAGAGTCCTTGCTTTCATCAACCTCCCCCCTCGGTTCTAAGAATGCGCAAATTTAAATGCGAATTGTTTTCACTTTGTTGCCTTCGTCGCTTTGCCTAATTGACTTTGTGCCACGCCTTGCCCTGCCTTCAGCCGTTCAGCCATTTGCCTGCAAAACTCCAAAAATGGTAATAAAGAAAAAATAAACTGAATAGACGACAATCAGCGTTGCGTTTGCTTTTCTTGCGTTCTTTTCTCTTCTTGTCTAATTTGGCTGCGGTTTATGCTCGAACTGGTGAAAAAAAGGCAGGGAAGCTCCTCCCAAATTCCCACAAATGAAAAAATGTAAAAATTAAAACTTGGATAACACTGGGGGGGCTTATTAATTTTGCAATTGTTAAACCCAAATGGAGTTCGGGGGTTACTTGGGAAACGTTGCTAAATTGCTGACCTGGCAAAGTGGGGGGCGAGGTCGAGGGAAAGTACTTACTTAACATATTTTAAGAGTATTTTCCATGCCTCACGTTGCATGCGAGAATATCCTCCTTATATCCTCCTCTAGCTCTCAGAGCAATGTCCTTGCCTTCTTTCTATCGGGAGCATCTCCATGCTCTCTCGTGGCACTCCTCGGGTATTGTATTTCATTTCCGTTTTCATTATTATTTGTGGCTGTCCGACTTTGACTCCAATTCCGATTCCTGGACTGGCCTCTGAGCTGCAACACTGCCTCTTGGTGTCTCTCCACTGCCCTCTTTTTTATTATCGCCGCTTCTCCGTCTCCGTCGTCGTCGCCGTCTTTTGCCTTGGCTTTTTGTGGAGCGAACGGAGAGAGGAGAATCAAGAACAACGTCAACGACGATGCCAACATCCTGCTATCGTGCTAATTTCCGTTTCTTTATCTTGACACAATGGTGCGCATTAAAACCATGTTGGACGGTGAGGAGGAGGAGTCACAGACAGAGACAGAGTCGGAGTCAGAGTCAGGGGAAACTTCATCACTAAGGGCGGGTTTTTGGTGGGGAGTAACAGAATGGGGCTTTCCCCCGAATATCACTGCTGCAGCTTTGACCATTGCGCTTTTATTTCCGCACCATTCTTGGCAAACACCCTCTCCCCTGGCCACCTCTGGCCAATATGGCTATTAGACGCCATTTTTGCTTTGTCCCCAGAATATGGAAGCAAACGTGAAAGCGACATTTAGATTGAAGTTGGGATCGCTACATTATGGAGGGTTGCTTTAGGAGCTCTCTCTCTCTCCCTCTCTCTCTGACTGTCTCCCCCTGCTCTCTCACACCTTCCCAAAGGCCAAAGGCCCTCCGCTAGGCCAGTAACCAGAAATTTGCATTCCACAACAACATGAAGACAAAATATTGATAAATGCCCGCCATTAAACGCGATTAACAATTTGAATTATGTGGCAAAGCCAAATTTTATTGCCAAAACCCACACACACACACACACACACATAGCAGCAGCAACGACAACAATTCTATGGCCAAACAAATGGCATCATTATTAAAATATTATATACGACGAGTGTATATTGTGTGCATAAACCAGCCATAATTTCCATAGATTGTTTGAGCGGGGACTAGGAATCGCTAGCAATCGCCTCACCTCACCCCGCCACAAGCTTAAAACAACATTTTTGGCTTGGTTTCCATTTTTTCGGCGGGCACGTTCAGATATTTGGAATGCAATTGCGCGAAAGCGAAAATGATTGGCAATTGTTTGGCCCGGCATTCATTCATTCATTCGTTCAGTCATTCATACGGAGGAGATCCAATGGCAATGCCAGTTCCAGTTCCAGTTCCATTTCCATTTCCACTTATCATCCATCCATCCAGCAACAAAAGCATTCACAGACCTAATGCAATTTTAGTCTAAACAGTTGGTAGGAAAATTTTCAATGAATTGCATCAATTGCCGGTCCATTGTTGGCCTCGGTCCTCATTTTTATACGACTCCTGTTTTTGTCCTTCCACTCGCATTTGCAATTGCGTGGGCGTGGCACACTGCACACGACCCAATGGAGGAGGGCTGCAGTGGACGCCGAGAGGGGAATGGATTTTGTAATAAAATAATTGCAGCGCACGTGTCAAAAATATTCAAAAAGGCTTAAGAGGGATTGTGCCGGCATGGGATGGAATGGGACGGGATGGGTTGTGACGAGGGTGCTTCTGTGCTGCAGTGCAGCGTGAAACAGTTACTGGTTTGCGTCCCTTGCTGTGGACACTTTTTTTTTACTTTATTATTTTTTTTTGTCTACTTGTGGAATTTTCATACACTCGTAGTCCAAGGACCAATACCTCTTTATTAGGGGTGGGCTGCCGGGTGTGATGTGGTTACTCTGTGAGGCTATTGTTGTGCTCGTAATGTCAGTGGACATGAGGCTAGACATTTACCGGATGCTCTGCAAATTGAACGCGAATCACGAAGATGTTGAGTTGTTGCTGCAGTTAGACAAAGTTTGTGGAAATTTTTATACATTTATTAGTTTATTTATTTTCATATAACATCTGCATATACATATACCTCTGACAATTGCCATAACCTACACCGATAGAAAAAAAGACTGAAATTTAAATTTTCACTCATTTATGCCATTGATTTTCATCCAAGAGTGGTTGTATTAATATTGAATATTTTTTACTTACATTTTGATATTAATATGAAAATATTTAAATTTTATATCATTTATTATAATTTTAATATATTTAATATTTAAATTTAATATATTTAATATTTATTTTTAAATGTTTTTTATTAAGATTAAATATGAACGTTTAAAAAAGCCATTTTAATACATTTATATTTGAATCAAAGTGAATTATATTTATTTTAACTATGTTTGTATTTAAAATCTCATTTTAAATTCAAATATGATTTTACATAGTTAGTTTTACTTTGGTTTTTTCTATCAGTGTATAGTTATAGAGACAAGAGTATTCGAGTCGTCGTGGGAACTTTCCTAATCACATTGTGACACTCTTTTGTGTGTCAGTGGCGACTGCTTGGAATTTGTTTGATTTGGAACAAATTTGCTACAGGATTGTGAGGATTTTTCTCCTTCGCAGTGTGTGGGCTGAGCGTTTTATTGCTTTTTGCTGTCGCCTGTGGGCTGGAGATGAGGAAGGGGTCCAGGCCTTGCCTGGGGTGGGTCCTGGGTCCAGGGTCCTTTGGCCGGGCATTGTTTACATTGTTGTGGCGTGAATAGCAAATAAGCCGCAACCAATTCGGGGAAAATCCCACTTTTATAGCATACTTTGCAGCGTCTCCCAGCTCTGCAGAGCTCTGATTCCCAACCACCAGCACTCCCACACACACTCGCCCACAAGAGTATTCTAATTGCAATGCATTGAGCGAACGCAGCAGAAATTATTCGCATATTCCCACATTTTCACACCTCATTAGTTGACAAAATCAGAGGGAGCGAGGGAGCTGAATAAAAAGAAATATAAAAAATATAAATGGAAAACCCCTAATAGAAGTGCTGGCTAAAATGCATTTACCGCTGCAATCTGTGGCCACAAAATCAATTTGCGTTTAAAATATATCCCAGCAAAGGGAAGTGAAGGGAGGAGAGGGACAGGCGATGAGCTGCGAGCGGGCTGTTTGTGGGGATAGAAATTAAATGGGTTTCGTATCTGTGGCTGCAAATTGATTGATTTTGCTGTGGCAGCAACAGTAATTGAAAATAAAATATTCTTCGTAAACTATTAGTTTGCCCGCAGATCCTGTCATGTCGGAGCGGGACCATCATCCTCACCACCTGCGTCAGGGAAGGGTGCCTTTCCTGTTTCCGTAATCGCCCTGAGAAGGTAGCCGGATATGCCAGCTATGACAGGTGCGTAGGTATCGTCGTGGACGAGGTGCGAACTGTCGATACCCATAATGATGTTAGTTAGTTGCAATAATGGACGAAGATCTAACATATAATTCTGACATATAATTTAAAATTGTAAATAGAGAAAGCGAAAGAAATAATCTCTGCCTTCAAGGAGTCTCCCCACTCGGTGGTAGCACACATTCGGGACACAATTAATACCTGTTCGCTTAGTCTGGGCATACCCCTGCTATCCTAGACTTTGTTGGGCATTAAAATGTATTCCGCTTCTGCATCTGTAAAGATTTTTTAATCCCACTCGAAGCAAAGCCTCCAGTAAGAACTCCTTTCTCTTCCCTGCTTATCAGACGATGCGCCAAAGCGTGTCAGCCGAGTCAGGGAGTGCGGGGCGGTGCGGGGCGGTGCGTCTTCCAATCATACAATAGCCGAAGAAGAGAGGAAAATCCTTTTGACAATGCAACGCATGAATGTATTTTCTTTACCCAGGTTTTCCTTTTTTCCTTCTCCTTCTCCTTTTTAATTCACAGCAAATTGAATAGACGGGAGAGAGAGCGACAAGAATACAAGATCTCACCTATATATAAATGGAGAATGGATTCTGAATACATTTCATAGAAGCAATTGGCAGGACCTCCCTCTACCTCTCCCTCCCGCTCTCCACCCACCATCCATCCTCCATTAGCCTTTGTGTGTGTGTTTCGGCTGCCTTGCGTATATCACATTTCCGTTTGTTAGCAATTTTTTGTGTACATCTGCATGAATAGCGAAGTTTTCTGCTCAACTTGATAGCCCCATTCCCAAGTTCCTGTCCCAGTCTCAGTCGCAGTCCCCCCTCGTTCTGTTCGTGTAAAAATATTTATTGTACAGTTTTGAATACACCCGGGGGGGTGGGAGATGTTTTGCAATTCTCCCCGCCTTGATTTGGCAGGCAGCTCACGCCTCCTTTCCGTCCAATATTTTCCACACGTCTACCCAGAAGAAAAGGTGGCCAAGGGACAAACCCTTTTGCTTTGATTTGGCCCACATCCACATGGGGGTTTCGTTCCCTTAGACAGCTATCCAACTGTTTTGATATGCAACAATGGATCTTGGGCACCATTTACTCTCATGATTCTATTTTAATTTGCAAACATTTCTTTGCATTCTTTGATGATTAAACTCTTCACTTCAAACGGTTTGGGTAAGCTGCAAATGAGCCGAATATTCGTACAAGTTGCATTGGTCCTCTATTTATATTTCTATGTTTTGATAGAATTAATTATCTATTAAATTTAATCGTTTTATTGCGAACTTTGTTGCTTATCCAATGCGGTTACTTATCTGCCTTATTTCTTTGCGAAAGTATTCCAACGGCTTGTTCGTTTCCTTCTCCATTTGTCCATCTTGTTCGCTTTTATCAGCAAATGGCACAGAATCCTTCACGTTCCATTCATCCAAACTTGCCGGAAGAGTCCTTCAGTTAATTCCCCTCACCGCTCAACCGAATATTCGCAGTTTCGACTGGAGAACTCAACTAGCTGCGAAATTGTTTGCCAGCCACAAAAAAAAAGAGAACTGACAGCCAGGGAAAGGACCATCTCCCCCGATGAGAGAGAAAGGCGCCTCGACGAACACCGTACAGATAAGGCTGCCAACTTGTTTGCTTAATAAATAAACTTTATATTCATAACTGAAAAAGTTTTTGCTGCCAGGAATGGTTACAGTCCCGTCTCCCTACTTCTGAGAGCGAAACAAACGTGGCCGCTAATTTGCGTGCCAAAAACTTTTGCAGCTTCTCCTTCTCCCGGCCGCTGAATAGTATGCTATGGCGAATCTCTGCCGGAATGGAGAGGGTGGGCGGGATAGAGTGTAGGCGCGGCAAAACTACGCGACGGCATTTCCGTTGCCAGAGTGGCAAGGCACAACATAAATTATGGGAGCATTTCCGCCTCAGCTGCTCCTGCTTCAGCTTCAGCTGAAGACGCTATCAGTGCCGTGGCGTGCCGTGGCGGGGAGAGCTCGCTAATCACAAAAGTTTTTGGTTTTCAGCTACCTTCAATGCGGTTTCCTTGGAGGAAAGGGTTTCTTGGGGCTTGATCAACTCATGGGCTAAATACAATTTTGGGCCCCGAGAACCAGCCTCAGACTGATTAACAAGACATAATTATTTTCGCATTAAGCGGCTGCCTAATAGCCCGTGTAATCCCATACTTGTTCTGGGCTCTAATCAGCTCATCAGACACAGAAAAGAGAGAAAATAAAATCAAATACAAAATTGCAAAATATAGAAGGCAGAGGCAGAATGCAGCAACAAAAAAGAGGCAGCCACAGCATAAAGTGAAATAAAACGAACGACAAACCACTCGAAGATAATGAAAGTGCATTGAGGCGGCAGGAGTCGGGAACAGTGTCAGGTCGAGTGCGAACATTTTTCCATTATGCTTCGTGCCACATTCTGTGCCCTCAAAAAGAACAACAGCAAATGACGGCACTCTCCATGAAGTGATCGACTGTGGGTTACCTTATTGGCAAGACAAAATAGATCTCAATCGAAATGAATCAGAGAAAATCTCCACAAAGTGCCATAAAAGCACTCCCGTTTCCGCTTTCGTTCCACAGGGTATATCCCATCCGTATGAGAGCCGCCCCTGCTCTCAGGAAAAATGCAACTTTTGACCGCCTCCAGCTAAATCTGTCTGCCGTTGCTTGGTTGGCTGGCTAACCGCTCCGCTTCGGTCCGTAGCCAGGGTCTGCCCTGATGGGAAAAACGTTTCTATAGCACTCGTAACACTGCACTCGTACAAACAGAGGGTTAAGGGCTGTCGGCTCCAGCCAGTGACAACGTCAGCTCGACAACGGAAAGTGTGATTATATTTTCATTTTCAATTTTTTACGGCCAATTAATTTGGCAATTGACGCTTCGCTGGGCGTCTGCGCCATGCCAGATATGCACAGGTGGTGGGGCGGTGCGTTGGTATGGGAATGGGATGCACTGGGATGGGTTGGGATCTCTGTCGTTGTTGCAAATTGAGTTGTGTGGCAAGAATAAGAAAAGTCTATTATAGTGCCAGGATGGGCTGGCTCTGGCTCGGGCTTTGGCTTTGGCTGCCTTCTAGCCATTTTGTCGTTGCATTGTCTGGCCAGCCCCACATCGACACGTCTTGTGGGCGGCTATTGTTTGGGGGCGTGGCGACTACCTCCCTCCTATAGTACCACCTACCAGCCCCGATGGACATGCAATTTGCATTGAAATTGTTTTCCGAAATTAGAAAATCCAGTCAAGTGTAAGTGAATAGAGCACGAGTATGAGGAGGATAAAGCGATGATATAACCACTTTGAGGACCATTAAGGAAGCTGGCAATTTCAGCCAGAAACCAGCTGGATGAAGCCAATACCCTAGCCAGGAATACCCTGTGGGAATTGCAATAGTTCGTGTGATTTATCTGATAATTGTATGAATTTTTGAATTATTGTGCTTAATAGGCAGAGAAATCCTTCCCTAAAGTCACTGCAATACTCGTTGGATTCTGGTGGTAAAGAGAACCACACCGTTGAGTCCCACCTTGCCCTTCGATTGCTTTAATTAAAACCCATGAAGTTGTAATGCTTTTTTGCATCGATTGCAAAGATTTTACTGAGAGTTAATATAGTTATAGATATAGTACAACGATTACAGGATTAAAGAACATTTTGCTACGGGGAACTGACTGAAAGTTCGTTCAACTAAATGCTAGGTTTCGATTCGTGGACAGGGCGGGTGGGTGGTCGGTCGGTCGGTCGATCGATAGGTCGGTGGTCCGTTCAAGCTTAGTTCTCATGAACGATGACCACTTCCTGCAGGTGGACATTGGGCAGCTGGAGCAGCTCCTGCTCTGCTGTGATGGGTCGGTCCAGGGGGTAGCCGAGCGGACGGATGTCCTGCAGCGAGGCGGAGCCTATGCCCAAGCTGATGCTGGGAATGATCCTCCTCTGCTGCTGCTCCAGAACCGGGGAGGCGATCACAAAGAGCTGCATGGGCAGACCCTCAGGACGGCCGCGGGGCAGCAGAAGACGCTGTGGGAAACGTCCGTTCTCGCCGACCAATTCCTGGGTGTCCATCTCCTGCTGACCTCGCAGCTGCATCATCACACGGCGATAGATCTCGCTGACTGGGGTCACATCGCGGCTGGTCCACGGGATGTCGATGGAACGCTGCTGGATGCGGTTGGTGCCCGACTGAAGCTCCACGTTGATGGCGTCCAGCAGGAGGAAGTCCCGACGGCGCTCGTCCAAGGAGGCCTCGCGGCCCTGGGCATCCAGGCTCGGGCCCAGGAACACACGAATGACCACATCCTGTGCCCGCTCCGAGCTGATCTCCATGTCGATGAGGAAGGGCTTGTTGTTCAGGCGGCGCTGTCGGCCCACAATAGTTTGCTGGATCTGCTGCTGCTGCTGCTGGATCTGCTGATTCTGCTGCTGCTGTCCAATGAGGTTGGTGAGGTCCATGTCGGTCTCCTCAATGCGGGTGCGCAGCTTGTCCACGCGCACATCATTGATGGACACACCCTGCATGCCCAGCTGGTCCCTCCTGTATCCGCCCAAGAGCTGCTCCCGCTGTCCATCGACGATGCTGACGATCCGGCGGAGCGTGTACTGGACCAGGGGGTCGCTGAGGCGAATACCCAGGCCAGAGCGGTCCACTTGCACGCCGTTCTCTTGGATCAGCTCACGCACAATGCGCAGGATGCCGACTTGACCGAGGCGGCCCAGCAGGACATCAGCAATGAGAGCTTCCACTTGGCGCTGCTCCTCGCCCTGACCGTGGATCGACTGAATGTTGAGCTGGCCAATGGCCTGCTGCATGCGCTGCTCGATCTGGTTGATCTGCTCCAGGAGCTGGCGATTGCGCAGGGAATCGATGCGGATCTGGTCCAAGCGGAGGGCATACCGGTCGGATACGGTCAGGCGTGGATTGTTGAGCCCCAGATTCCTCTTGTCGATGGTCTGTCCAGCGGTCTCCTGGTTCAGGCGAGCCACCAGCTGGCGCAGATTGTGCAGCAGAATCTCACTGCGGCGGTAGTCCGAGTCCTGTCCCTGTCCCTGCTGTCCCTGGAGATAGCCGGTGAGGCTGCGGCGGACGCGTTCTCCCTGCTGTTCCTCCTCAGTCGAATCTTCATTGTCATCGCCGTCGTTGCTCGTCGTCAACTTCTGGAGACGATTCTCGCGGTTTCGCTTCAGCATGGCCAAGATCTCGTCATCGCTCATGATGGACAGACGGTGCTCGCCGCGAATGAACTTGAGAATATCCTCGTCTTCGATGGGGCGATTGAGCACCTGACGCACCTCACCGATGGAGGCCACACGACGGGGCACCATCTTCTGCTGCTGGCCGGAGCCGACTCCGATCTGGTTGAGTCGACGACGGTTGATGTGCACCAGACGGTCATCGTCGCGGCTGACGCTCTCCAGTTGATCGGCATAGTTGTGAGTGCCTTCGCCCTGTTGTCGCTGCTGCACCTGATCCTGATCCTCCTGCTCCTCCTGCTGTCCAACTACACGACGTCCTTCGCTGTACCGGCTACCGCGCATCGATCCTGCAAAGCGCTGGCCTCCTGCTCCTGTCTGCTGTCCTTGCTCCTGCTGTATGCTGTTCATTCGGCGGCGGTTGACAAACAAGAGCCGATCGCTGTCAGCATTCACAGTGGGCAAAATGCTGCCCTGCCCGACGCCACGCTGCAGAGGCACACGACTCATCCGAATCTCGTTTTCATCATTATCCTCATCCTCATTATCATCGTTGTTGTTGTTGTTGTCACGAGGCTGCTGTTGCTGCAGGCGACGACGATTCACATAGAGCAGGCGTCCAGTGTCCTGATCCTGTTCTGTCTCTTGGTCTAGGAGAGTGTGCTGCTGCGGAACCTCTTGCGACTCACCCTCACCCTCACCCTCCAGAAGGGCCAATTCCTGAATGAGGTTCTGGACAAAGTTGCGCATGCCAATGTCGTCGGTGAGGAGGGAAATGCCTTGGCCCTGCTCCTGTCCCTCGATGGGAATCACCACGCGGTTCTTTAAAAGCAGAGAGAGACGCGACTTTAGTGCTTGCTGCCTAATCAGCGCCATCTGCATGCGCATTTGCCGCCAGGGATTCAGAATGTTCATAATGGGGTTCGTTGCGCGCTGGCCCAGGCCGACGACATCGATGAGGGAGGGGCGCTGGGTCTGGGTCTGCTCCAGTTGAATGCGCTGCACACGCTCCACCACCTGCGGGTCCAGGTACAGCTCGGGCAGCAGCTCTTGGATTGCGGGCACGATCAGGGACTGGGTGTCCTCGCGGTCGCGAATGGCGCGAACCAAAGCATTAATCAGCAGCACGGGATTGATGTTCCTGCGCAGGTAGACAACGTTGCGCTGCAGAGTGTCGAAGTCCACGGCACGCACCAGCAGGCGGTAGATGCCGCGAAGCTGCTGCACATCCTCCACGCGGACGGCCGAGTAGATCTGATGCTCGTCGAGCAGACGCCGTTGGCGGTCCAAGTCAATGACGCGCTGCATTTCCCCATCAATGCCGCCGTGGTATCGTTGAGGCTCCACAATCAAGCCCTGGTCCAGTCGGATGAGCTCATCGTTCTGCAGCGGCTCCTGGATGTTCTGCACAATATCGAGGATAAACCTTTGACGCTGCAGATCTCCCACAGACATGCGTCCTGCAAAGAAAGTGGAAGCGAACGAAAGGAGAGTCGAGTCTGGGGCACAGAAGCGGAAGGAGAACCCTACCTATACCCTGAACCGTGCCTGGATTCACGGTGATCCGTCCAGCGGCGACCAGGGTGACCGCACAGGCCATCAGCAGCAGGATTTTGTTCATCTTGCTGGCTTCTCAGACTACTCTGGATTGCGAGTGTGGGTGTTGCACTTGTGGGGCACTTGGGGTTGCTGATGCTGAAACACAGACCAGAAGGCGACTGCATATTCCATCGGCATTCGGCGGCTCTTTTATACCCAAGAGTGCCTATCTACCGGCAGGGCTGGATGCACTTCATAGGCCTATCGCTTGACTTTCGGTTGGGTTGAATGCCTTTCGCGGGGCGAAAATATGTTTATCAGTCCAGTGGCAGTTCAGCTCAGAAGCGGAGCTGCGAAATCTGCACGCTCATTATGCAATTAAAATGTTGTTGTTTTCGTGTGAGGCAAGAGGTCACACACCAGCCACAGATTGTACTGGAAACTGAGACGGAGACGCAGTCCTAGTCTCGGACTCGATATGGCTGTTGTTTGCTGTGGGTCACATGATCGCAGATCTATCTTAATTGGTTTTTTGCCTGCAGCATCTCTGACCTTTGAGTGCTGTCCGTGTTTGGGAACAATTTAATTTCCATTTGAATACGTCAAAATTGAGTGTCGAAAGCTTAGCTATATTTAGGTACTGGGTAGAGGTGGGCATGGAACGGCCCATGGTCGTGCGTGTTCGTTCAGAGCAAAATCGGCACGAAAAAGCACGACGAGCCAAGAAACTAAAGTCTTACCGATTGTCCGTTTTATAGCTATATGACATTAGACTTAGCCAATTTAGCTGCATAGAGAGGGATAGCATGAGAGACAAAATGCAACATTCTTGTTCGTAGACGTTCCTAGGCACGACGAATGGCTTTCAGTCGAACTACTGAGGCACTGCTTGATAGAAAATGATGTTTTCCAGCAAAACACAGCCACCAAGTCAGCAAAATTGTATCCGCAAAGTAAAGCAATCGATTCATTTTGCCCGCAGCGCTGCTCCGAGCTCAATTGGACAGCCAGCTTGTCGCATATAGTTCTCACGATCTGACTGCAGGCATTTCCCTTAAGGCCATCTTTATTTTTCCAGCTGTTCAATTAGCAAAGTCTAATGTCATATGGCTTTTAGAACTATGTAGTTGAGTGTGAGCATGAACTTAAGAATCCCAAAAGCGCACAGCCATTCCAGCCAGCTCGGCTACAAGCGAGGGGATGTTTTCTAACTCGGGACAAATCTTAAATGAACTCCGTACATGCTTATTAAGCTCTAAAATTGTACAGTCTTAAAATATGTAATGAATGTTAATATGGACCGTGTTGGACCGTGTTCGGAATTTTTAGCCGTGCGTGTTAGTGCATGTCGGAAAATGGCAGACCATGCCCATCTCTAGTACTGGGTACCTTTTCAAACATCGACACCCAGATTGGCCGAAAAAATAACCCCCAGAATGGAATAATTTGTACAGAAGCTGATAAGAATTATTATTTATTTATTTGTGTAGAAAGTGATAAGCATACAGCATGAATCAGCCGAATCACAATGGGTCGTGCTGCTAATGCCACTCCTAATTAATTTGCTCGATGTTCATGCTAATTGTACTTTGCTTAGAAATATTTGTATTTAGCAGATGGAATTATTTGCTTGCTTTGGCGTGTGAGGATCGATCCCTTCCCTTACAACTCTGTGCGCCTTCCATTAAAGTTGACGTGCGAGCATGTTGCTCTTGCTGATACTCGAAACAGTCTTCGAGTGCAACTTTTGCTTGTGTTGTGTGCGGAACATGGAGTCAAGTTTGGTGGGGCGCCCGGGTGCTGGGTGGCGGCATGTGGCTGCGCCATTGTTTGCGCGAGTGAGTGATTGGCGATTGTGAAAAGATGCATAAAGGAATGCCAGACCTCTATGGGTGCCCCACTCCATGGCAGCGATGGTGGGTGCAATTTTCTATTCACATTTAAATTGCCAATTCGTTTGGCCCTGGCTTTTGTGTGCGACGGGCATTTTTATGGCCCGTTTTTTTCTGGGACTCTGCGTTGCGACAATTTTGCAACGTGCCTGGCATGCAACGGAAGCCGAGCGCGCTACGTGGGTGGCCGTGGCATGTCCTAACTGATGTCATTGTTGCCGCTGCCGCTTCTGATTCTGATTCTGCAACTGCTCTGCTCTGCTCTGCTCTGCTTTGCCTTTTCTAATGTAATTGCAATTGTTTGCCAGCTCCGGCCCTGCCTTTCGGCCTTAATCTCGGACAGCAAATGGCCGGCCAGTAAAAGGCGCCTTTGATTTGCCCCTGCTGCACTTTACGCTTTGCACTTTTTCGATTTGCCACTTTTGTGCATGCGAAGCGCATTTGTGCGGCAGTAATTGCTTCTTTATAGCGCGGGCGCCCCTTCGCCGCTGCGCCACCCCCGCTGCATGTTCAGCAATTATGCAGCTACAATTTCGCATTAATTGCTCCTTTGTGCTGCCCACTCGTCCCCGGACGAGCTCCAGCGTTGCAGCCTGTAAGCTCCGGAAAAAAACATTCCGTCATTGTTCCGCTGCAGCATTTATGAGACTGGACCAGCCGCCAGCCGCCGGACACCAGCTGGTGCTCATTTTAATTGCTTCTGGCCTTGGACACTCGCTGGTCTGTGCGTCCAGGAATCCACTTTATGTGCATGGTAATGCCATCAACTGTGCAACAATTTGCATTATTTCAGCATGCAATTTTATTTGCTTCGACAGTAAAACCCACTCTGACTCTGCTCCTCCATCGCTTTTTGGAGTCTTTCGGTGTCTTTTTTGATTTCCTTCCTGTCGGTCTGTATTCGTGCTGCTCCGGATCAATCGATGCTATATATGTAGATATATAATCCCAGTTCCAAAAGAATATACACACATATTCTAAGTATATGTAAATGTTTTGCAATTTGACTTGGAAACAAGCGACTTAGGTTCCAGGTTCTTCCAGATTATTGAGCTCTTAATTTGTGTACAGACTTCTTATCGCCTTAGAGTTCACATTTTGAAAGACAGTGGAACCTGGCCTTAGCGGAAACCTCTGATTCAATACTCTGTATTCTGTCAATGTGTTAATCGAGTACCATCGAGAACCCATCGAAATTAATATCCAATTGTGTGCCTCTCTATGTCTCCACTCCCCGTACGATTATCGCATGGATTTAAAGAGAGCTCTCATCAACCCGCAAACCCAACGTGATAAGCTCGACGACATATCCTTGTCTCAAGTGGATTGCGAGCACCCAAGACGTATCCGTTGTCCTTGTTCTCCGAGGCACAGCGAGGCAAAGCCAGAGCCAGATCAGAGAGTGGTGGGTGGAGGGTTTCTGGCTTCGGTTTAGGTTTCGGATTTTGGCTTTGTCGCTGCTCGGGCGCTTTGACTTAAATGCGATTTAATGCCTTTTTTGTTTGTCTTTCATGCGTCGGATATCCGTGCGACGCGTCGCACTGTGGGCGTGATAAACCGCAGGCAGGCAGACTCCTCCTTGGTCTTCAGGGGAGGGCCGCACAGTCTCATCCCCCGTCACTGGGTCGCTAATTTGCCTGACGTTGTGTTTTTTTTTTATGTCTTAACTTGGCCCGGGCGTCTTAATCTTATATCCTTTTTGCTTTTTTCGCTTTTTTCGACATTAAAAAATATTTTGTCGCCCTTTGTTGGGTTGATAAAACTGCTTACAAATGCTTAAAAAATTAAAATTTATTACAAGCGATTATGTTGGATGCTTTTGGTGGGGCTTTTCGCAGCTTCCCTTCCCCTCCAGCAAATAAAGAAGAAAATGCAAATGGAATGTCATCGGTTTGGCGCTTCAACATATTTCCGGGCATATTTATTTTTCGGTGGACATTGCCCAATTGATTCATGGCCCCACAATATCCTTTGCGTAATGGCTCTCGACCTCTCAGGGCCACCTTAAACAGCAGTCAGCAGAATGAAATGAACTAAAACGAAACGAACTGAGATGAAGACGCGATGAGATGAGAGGCAGCGCTCGCCAAAGAAAGAAAAAGTACAGCAAATAAATATAAATATAGTAATAATGAAGCACTGGGGGGAAAGAGAAAAGTCGAAAGCCAAAAGAAAATATTTCTTTTTATCAGAGCGGATGTGAGTGTGCCACGAGAGAAATAGCAAAGAAGGGGGAGGGGCAGGGCAGGTTGAAGTGTTCGAGTGCTGGAGTGCTGGGTGCTGGAGTGGGTGCGATGGGCGATAGAGCATGGTTGTGGGGAAGGGGAAGGGGCAGGGGCAGGGGCTGTCAGCATCCTTCCAAATAAAACAAAAAATTCCCTGCCTCGAGTAGTGACAGGAAAAGGAAAGGAACGGAAAGAATGGCAAGGGGAAGGGGAATGCCTGGCAATGCCTGGCTCATTGCTACTTTTGTCACCTCCCCCCTCCACAGCCTCTACACAAAGCAAATCAAACAAACTTTTATTTCACACGTTTCTCGCTCTACTTCTGTCTCCTTCTCCACCCCCAAATGTTTTTCTTATACCCTTACAGAGGATATTCGGCGTATAAGGTGAAACTAGCTACGAATATTTCTGTATGAGTCCACACGCGGTCTCTGAACTGTTTTCCTTTAAAAGCCTGAGGAATGAAACATCTGGGTAGGGTATATGGAACTTCGGTTACTGCAGCTATCCGCCTGTCTCTCTTGTTTGTCTTGAAACAAGTGATTGCTGCGATGGCATGGTGTGGCTTGACTACGGGTGGGGTGTCTGGTCGCACGTGTCTACGCGTGTCTGTTAGTTTTGATAGCTGTTGACTTTGCCACGGAGGGGGGTCTGCGACAAACCGAGCAGTTGACCCGTGAAATTTTGATAATTGCCACAGAAGACAATCGCGCAAAATCGTTAGGGAAAAAGTGCAAGATACTCGTAAGTAGTTGGAATCGGTCAAGTACATAATGAGAAATCTATCCCTGAATGCGATGAGCCTCCGTTTAAGCAGCTCCCGATTAAATATGGAAGTTTAATTAATACAAAATGTTGCCTACTTTTGGATCCATCAACAGAATAAATCATTTTATTATTCAATTAGCTTCAATTATCTCCGCGTGATCTCGGAAACATCTCAATATGCTGTACGTTCCCACAGTTGAGCGATTTCATTCATTGCTCTCTTGGGGGTTGCTGCCAGTACTCCCCATTTCGTTGGGTAAATATTGTTGTAGCATTCCACAGTGCTTGGGACAGCGTGGAAGCTGCTCTGCTGCCTGGTTCTTTGTCTGCGGCGGTGAGAGGTCAGAATACAAACATTAAATGCGTATTCCAGTTCTATCGAGGACTGTGACTAGCACCAGGACACTATAAAAACGACCTTGCGGGCAACAAAAGGCAGACAGACACTACCCTCTTTCTGTCTCACTCTCTCTACCACTCTCTCTACCACTCTCTCTCTCTCGCTTTGTGCCTGCTCTGTGTCTGTGGGGGAGCAGACAATCATTGCACGACTTTTGCCTGCCAGGGGCGGGGGGATTGAGGGGATGAGGACCTGGCCCGAGTTGGGTGTTGGCTTGGGTTGGGAGAGGTCGTCTTCTTCTTTGGTCCTCCTTATCAGCAGTTTGGTTGCGTTGCAGCGTGGCATTTCGGTGACTTTTATGTGCGGCTTTTCAGCTGGTTACGATGCTGTCGCGATTCCCTGCCTCCCATCCAGCCCAGCCCAGCATCACATCACATCCCATCCCATCCCATCCCGCCCAACCTTCCAAGCCACCCCCGTCCTAGTGGTGGTTGCTTCTTTGTTTTGTTGTGCCACCGAATAAAGTGTCAATTGTTTTTGGGCCTGAGCGCATTTATTGACACGCCTCATCGCCGAAGGATTCACAGTTGGTCGCATTAACAAGTGGGCGTACGGGAATCCCATTAACAGACTTAACAGTGAACCATCCCGAACCACTGTCCACACACCCAGTCGATGCGGCAGACAATCCAATCCATCCCCCGCAGCGAGCTGCGGAAATTTAAACTAATAATCAACGCATCAGCAAACATTGTCGTTATTATTCAGACGCCCGTGTAGCCCACAGGCGCTTGCCACTGACTCTTCACAGATTGCATGTTCGTCCTCGCTCAGTCTGAAGAGCTGCTGCTGGGTGGTAGGGGGACAAGTGTGGAGTCATCAATCAGTTAACTTCGGGATACAAGTTCTCGTATGTATACATATGTATATATGTGTGTTGTGTGAACCATTTAAAAATCGTTTATTTTCTTACAGTTTTGTTTAAGTTTTAATTAGGGTTTTACTCGTTTTTTTTATCACAATAAAATATAGTGTCTTTTTTTTTAATACATACATATATATTACACAAAATTTGGGCATTCTTTTGAGCCTCAACCAAATTAAAGCAATAAAACTTAAAAGTCAATTCAAAGATTCTTAAAAGCAATGACTCCATTGGGACTCCATTGTGGCATGTAACCAAAGCTAACTCAACATTCAAGGCTGCGTAAAAAGGAAATGGACTTGTTGGGGATATTTCAAAAGATCAGAACGAAATGCAAACGGATCAAAATATTTGGTTTGAAACTAAATGAAATAGGCGTCGGTGGGGTGGGTCAGTATATTTGGTTTCAAATGCTGCCAATGGGTGTATTTTCAATATTTTATGAAGGTGCACTCGTATCTTGGAAGCTATTAAAAGCACATTAAATTATCAAACAGTCAAAAACTAAAGTGCTGCCTAAGTTTCGAAGGAATTTATCAAAGTGTAGGACCTTATTTGGTTGACATTCGGTAAAGAAAACTTTGCAGAACACGACAATCAAATATTCCATAATAACAAATAAATTACTTTTATTCAATTCGAATTATTTAATAGGCCTTTCACCTCCGTCGAATGTGACCCGCAACAGAACAGATCGAAACGTAAAACGAGAGACAAAACTCAAAGGGATTCAACTAGCACTAGGATCTAACTTCGCTATGTTGGTGGCCAGCAGGGTGACCGACTGTGGGTGAATGTGCTGCTACTCTACTCTGCCATCAGAATGATCTCTTCCAGGTTTACACCGCGTGCTCAGCGGCGGCGGTGCCAGCGCCGAAGCGCAAAGGAGTCGGTCAAATGATGTTCGGCGGTGTGTTGGCCACGTTGGGAGGAACCACTCCCGCGACTGGCGAGGATTTGGCCGACTTCACGCAGCCGTAGGACGAGATGCCAGTGCCGCTGCTGCTGGGCGGGGAGGGAGGCGTCTCGGGGCTGATCAGTGGCAGGTAGCGCCAAGGATGGTAGATGCTGCCGGCGTACATGGCCTGGAGGCGGGCCTGCAGATCGAGGGCCAGTGTCGGGTCCAGCGGGTAGTGGGCGAGGCCGGGGAAGGCGTTGGGCAGGCGGGGCAGGGAGAGCTCTAGGGGGGACCCGAAGCCGTACTTGGCGCTCAGGGTGTTGGCTGCAGCGGCGGCCGCCAGCTGGACGTGGTGCGGATGTGGGTGCTGGTGGTGCGTGTGGTGCGAGTGCGTGAGGTGATGGTGATGCAGGTGGTGTCCATGCAGATGGGGCAACGTCTGGCCCAGCGGCGATAGCTGTGGCTGCATGTCCTTGGGCACGGACGAGGACGATCCTCCAGAGCCGCCGCCAGGAGCTCCACCGTTGTTGTTATTCCCGGAACCACCAGAAGCCGCCCCACCATTGCCACCGCCCGGCACTGGCGACTTGTTGAGCGTCTTGGGCTTGCGACGTGGCCGATACTTGTAGTCGGGATGTTCTTTCATGTGCAGGGCGCTGTAAATTGAGTAAATGTTGGAGCATTGATCAACAGATCGAACGATTGAAACTTCGATGATATCACTAAGTCAACCAAATGTCTGGCGGAGTTCTCTCTGGCCATAAACTCCCAACCAAATGGAACCCTTCCATAAAACTGTAGATACATACATAGGTACATATGGAGTGTGTGTGTATATGTATGACTTTCTTGTCTGCTTATCTGAATTTAGCGAAGACCCGCTGGATTCCCTCAACCTCTACCTTTCCCATTATCATTCTCAGTCGCAGTCCCAGTACCAGTCTCAGTCGCAGTCCCAGCTGCAACAATGCGCAATTGTTGACATTTGTTGGACAAAACGATAAAATCCGATAAAAGGTGTGTTCTTTTCTTTTCTCTTCTTGTTGTACTTTCGATTTCGCTCTCCGTTCCTTTATTTAGTTTTATTTTCTCCGCCACTTCCCTAATTGGTCAGCTCTCTCCCTCCTTGCGTTATCTTGTAGCCGAAAAAAATATTGTTTTCCTTATCACTGAGCATTGGCAAATATTTGAAAAACATTCTCGCTTCTTTTCTTTCAATATGTTCCCTCGAGAACCCCGAATGGCCATTAGTTTAAGCCCCTTCAAGCGAGCTCTCCTCATTTATAACTGTCGCCACAAAATACACATTTTACATTACCGTTTTGGCAGTCAAATCCAATCAATAAAAGGATTATGACAGTGCAAACATTGAGGTATGTCAGTGTCACGAACCGAATATCACGAATATCAACGAAAATGCAGGGCATACGAAAAGGTAAGTATTATTTTTTATTAAGTATGAGCAGTTTCGTTCTAGATTTTTAGATTTAAATGGTGATTTTTATGGGTAAATTATTCATTTTAGTTTTATTTTCTGTGAGAGAAAATCTGTTAAGGGCTTTTCATCCCCTCGTAAATCTCCATCAAATATTTTCAGCCTGTGAATCACCCGCTTAAGATTCAAGTATTCAAGTACTCGCAAGTATTATTTTAGATCGCCATGTGAAAGAGCCCCCAAAACAGTTTACTTTAAGGTAATGTTAGGGTACGCTTTAAGAGGGTGAACAAAAATGTCGTCGAAATGCAAAATGATTGAAGCATTTCATGTGCTGTGTCTCGCTTTTGTGTGACAATTTCAAATGAAATGTTTGCCCAAGATATGCCCAGTGCCAATGGAATTCTGACTAAGCAGGGCGAGCACAATCCGGGACCCAATGCAGGGGAGGAGCCTCTCACAATAGTGAGCCTTTGTCTTAGCTAATCGATCAAATTTTGTGGCCAGACAGAGAGAACTGGGGAAAACTGTAACTGAAACCCAGCCAGAAGCTCCACTCGCACTCCCACGCTTACCTCCATGCGACACTGCCCCCCCCACAGAAATGTACTTACCGCAATCGTTTTGCCTCGTCGATGAATGGACGCTTCTGTCCTTCGGTGAGCAATTTCCACTCGGCACCGAGGCGCTTGGATATTTCGGAATTGTGCATTTTGGGATTGTCCTGGGCCATTTTGCGACGCTGTCCCCGCGACCAGACCATGAAAGCGTTCATTGGTCGCTTAATGTGGTCATGACTGCTGTGATGCGATCCAGAATTTGAATTTGAATGGGAATTGGATGTGGAAGTGGAAGTGGAGTGGGCACTGGTGTGGCTATGATGATGATGTTGCTGATGATGCTGCAGCTTGGCTGCTGGAGCGGGAGCTGGAGCTGCTGGGGGCATGGCGAGGTCAGTTGGCGGCGTTGGTGATGGCCCTGTGCTGGCTCCCAGGCCGACTCCCATTCCCATTCCCATGCCCATGCCCAGGCCCAGGGCCAGGCCGGGCAACTGCGGTGAGAGGCTACTGCTGTGGCTGTGATTGCTGCTCCCGCTGCTCGTGTACCCGTTGCTGTGGCTCCTGTGTAGCAGCGTCGAGATGCTCGTCATGATTCGGTGGGGGGCGCGTGTGCGTGCAGGTGGTAATTGCCAGGTGGGCGCTCTGCAATGCCAACGGAAATGGTATTCAATAGATATGCCTTGTTAGCTGGGGGGTTGTCTGTTCCTCAACTGTCCTCGCCTGAGTCATTTGCCTGAACCTCTAAGGGGCAACCGGACTACTAGGGGCGAATGCTAATGCAAAGAGTTCGCTCAGAATTCACCAGAATGGAGTTTCTTTCAAGGAAATCCGAAATGTCGGAGGAGGGGTGCTAAAGAACTATTTGCTCAATGAGCAATCAATGTTCACATTTACCACAGTTAAATATCAGCTTTCGGATTATCATTCCAGAACTATAACGGTTATACAAGGATTTGGTTATGTGCTATTATCAGGACTTTTAAATTCTTGTAATTTAAGGTGCTAATAATAATATTTACAAATACAAAAATCTGCGTCTGATCGTTTTGAAAGTCAATTAATTTAATTAAATATTACCTACATTAAGAATGGAATCTTAGTCCAGCATTAGCTGTAAATTCCTATACGATTTAGATCTGTACTTCAAAGCAACAAAAACTTATATGTTTTAAGCTATTTCTAACAATAATATATTCATTTTTTAAAGTAAAAAATGGAACTCGTGGGTGCAAAAGAGTAAATCACAAAGTTCCTCCATTTAGAAGAAAGATTCTGACTGTGCTGATGTGCACAAATGATAGGTTAGACTTCAAACCCTTCATCGAATCTACTTACCTCTGCTGAAATTAAATTCTCTTATTTATCCCGTCTTGGTAAATGTTAGCTTTATGATAAGATCAACGGGTATTCCATCAGATAAATGGTACGAGTATTCCACTAATTTATTTCAGATATGATCGTTGCCACAGATTATCGTTACATGCATTTATTATTTCCTTTCCAACACAAACACTACTCACAAACAATAGCAATATTCTAAGTTCGATGCGAAATTCAAGCCAGATTTAAGCCGAGCCCGTGGCCGTTAAACTGAGCAGTTAATCGGTGGCAGTTTACCGTTTTAGCGTTCCGAGCGAAGAAGCGCTGCGCGTCCGTGTCGAGTGCGCGACAATTTTGATTTGAAAACACATTCTATGGGCATTCGAAAACTTGCGACAAAAACGGCAAACAAACACGACAAAAAAAGAGGGGGAAGAAGAAGCAGCGACAGTGGCAGTGGCAGTGACAGGAGGGGGTGTTTGTGTGCTTATGTGTGAGTGTGAGTGCGTTTGTAGTGGTTGCATGTTCGGTTGGCCAAAGACAGGACCGAGTGAGTGGGCGAGCGAAAGAGAGCGAGCTAGGCTATGTGGGTGCGTGAGAAAGATAGAGAGAAGCAGAACCAGAACCCGAAGAGTGCTAGATAAAGAGCGAGAGCGAGAGAGAGAGTGCTTTGTAGAGTTTTTTACACATTCGTAAGGACGGACAAAAAGGACGCGTCAACGTGGCGGCTAAGTGATAAACAGTTCGCTGCTGCCGTGCTTTGCATCCTTGTATCTGCATTTTGTATCTGTATCTTGTGCTTGCTGACAATTGTCTTACGATACCAGACACTCAGCAAATTTAGGGGTATACTCGAATAGTAAATTTCCCAGTAAATAGAGAAAACCCCTTCCAGTTTATCTACAAAAATATATCCTCTAAAAGACAGTATGATCGCGTAATGATCGACTCAGACACTGATTAGGAGGTATCTTGCAGTCGTCTTCTTAGCTGTGTAGAACTTCATTCGGTTCGTTTTATGTGTTTGCTTATGTGGTGCTGCTGCTGCTGTTGTTTCCCTCGCCCTGCCGCCAGGTGATAATATCTGCATTTCCACACGATTATCTCCAAGCCGAAAATTGTCTTGGTTCTTTTATTATCAGTGATGAGCCATGTTTGCTCCCACAATCGATCGATTGGGTCCCATACACTCGCACACATATTTTTGTTTGCCACAAACCTTCCTGCAGCCGATGTTCGAGTAAGGTTGCCCCTTCTTGTTGACTGGGGGAGGTTCACGTTCACTGCGCTCCCTGTTTGTCCCACAAGTTGCACAGGAAATTCTGCATTAATTTGTTGTTGTTCCAACATCGATTTCTGTATAATTGCAACAATAAATTGTCGAGCTATCCGAGAGCCCTAAGAACTGAAACTCCTTATAAATGAGCCCCTTTATAGCCGGGATTTGGGCAACTCAATTGTTGAATTCAGGGAGCTCCCTTGCCGAGTACTGAGAATTTGTGTGGGGCTTACAACTATTTGTTTTGTAATGTAAATAAACTAGAGGGTTCTGTGGTGGGGATTCATCAAAAATACCATTTTTCGATTGGAGTTTCTGTTAACTATTTAAAAATATAAAAAGTGTCCTAGCTTCTGTTTTGGCACTACACAAATTTCGACTGATCAACGGTGGTTATTAGTTTAAAAAAAAATGCATTTCGCGCCATAAAAAAGTGTCCTCTTCAATGAGTTTCCTTTGCGCAGGCGTCGCTCTCCAAAAAGCCGTTGCTTTTGGAGAGTTTCGAGTCCTCACACCGCTCACACGTTTCCCCGCGCAACCCGCCACTCCATTCCGTATTCAACAGTACGAATGTTAAATAGGAAACGCATTTGGCGGCTACAAGCACATCTCTTCCCTCTCGCTCAGTCATAGCCGCACAACAATAAAAATGGCAGCGCTCGGCGGCCCCCACCTGGACCCCGCTCCACCCTTGTGTCTGCGCGCATGTCGATGCCTGTTCTCGAAGTCGCCTTTGGACCAATGGCGGAGACAATGCTTAGAAGCGTTCTCAATGGCGACGCGCTTTTTATCGTTTTTGTTTTGCATGCGAATGGAATGCATTTTATTGGCCAAAAGCCATCCCAGACAAGGCCAAAACAAAGGCGAACAGAAGGAGCTTGAAGCTGGAACGGTGTAAGTAGAGTCAAATAGAGGAGCAGAGGCAAAGAGAGCAACTGGTGTCCGCACGAGAGATGCTGTAGTCGACGCTCCTTATCGTCCGCTGACAGAGGAGCATTCACTCCAGCTGCGAGCCGGACATTCCTTCATTTGTTCTCATTTAATGGACATTATGGCTGGCCCTATTATGCGACCCAGGACAATGAAGAGCTGCAGGAGAAGCAGGCGTCGCACCGAGAGCCCCAGTTGGCAGAGCAGTCACAGACTCCCGACTCTCATCCTCTCTCTAACATCATAATTTTGGGTATTTTCGGGGACTCTGGAGCATTGTTTGGTTGCGTTTAGTTGCAATAATTTATGGCAGGATTTCAACGGCAACGTGCCACAAAATTTTTGCATACTGTTGAGGGTTTGCCTCATTCTCTCTTTCTGCATCTCCATCTATCTCTTTCTCTTTCGATGTTCGTTGGCCAAATATGGGAAAAGTGGCCGCGCTAATCGTGATTTGTGTTTTCAATGAGGCGGCCGTATAAAATAAGGTGTCTGGATGAGGATGTTGTTGGAAGAAGAGTAAATGTGAATAAGGAAAACTGGGTAGAGAACAAAATATAAAAATATACTATAATAGAATATTAATATAATATAAAATATAATTATTATATTTGTTATATCGAAAACATAGTTATGTAGGTATATATGTAGTATGTATGTAGGTACTTGATAATTCCTGAATAATATTGATAATTACATAATCAATATCATTATGGCAATAAATATTTTCTAAATTAATATTATAAAACTGCTCAGATGTTTGTAAGGCGCATAACTAAAATATATTTTATATGGTGGATATGAATTTAGCCTAAGCACTTGGTTTGTTGCTTTGTTTTCTGTGTTGTTGTTGTTTTCTGTAGCTGATTAAATTTAATAAATTACTTATGTACTTAATTTTATAATTGCCACAACGAGCAAGTGATTTTCATTAAAAAACCACTAAGCCAGGGCTGTCCGATGTACCATATTTTGCTTTATTGGAAAATAAAAGATCAGTGAAGAAACAGGAACGAAATCCGAACAGTGGTTTCTTCCAAAACAGTTCTATCAGAGAAATGTATATTATAATATCCAGTTTTTAAATCCGGCACTCAAAGAGTTTAGGGATATATTATTTTGGTGGTGGATGTGGATGTGTTTAAACCCACATGGAAACGTTTCCAACCCTACAAATAAAGTATAAGTAAATATTCTTGATCAGCATTAAAGCCGAGTCGATATAGCTATGTTTGTCTGTCAGTCCGTCCTGATGATCGCCTAGATATTTATTCTGCTTTCAGGTCTCAGATCTTTTCGGCTGCTTTTGTACCATATGTATGTTTATATGCATGCATTTTGATATTGGTGTACTGAATGACGTATGTATGTGTTTGTATGTACATTCAGCACGAAGAACCTTTAAAAATAGATCTTCGTTCATTGTCCTCCTCCAGCACTCATAAGTGAATTTGAAACAAACCAAAACAGTGTGACCGTACATTATGCGCACCTGGTCCCACTCCACTCTGTTGCTGGAAAAAAATTTGCCACTTTATGGAGGTACAAATTACTGCTAGGGTTACTAGGATTAAACAATTTTGCGCTTCAAACTCCTCTAATCAAAAACACGAAATTCATCATTTTAAATTTACCGCGCGAGACAATCGATAGGGGGCAGAAGGAATCGACGTTCAACCATCGATAGTATCAATAGCGCTATCGAAGTTTTCCAGCCCTCACTGGGTCAGCTGTTCAAATTGCATAAATTTTCAAATTTAGATTCAAATTATCCTTTTCAAGTGAAATGGATGAAATGGAAAGTATCTTTTAGCGTCACTCTAAATACGCAAACCGTGGTGCTGAGATAAAGGAAGCAATTCAATTATAAACAAGGAGGAGGAGAAGAAACACATTGAAAGAATGTTCACTGAAGACAAGACATCGATGCGCTCAAGGTATTTGGTCCCTTTTTTGATGATAGACGAGTGGAAGCTTCCAGAACCCAGACCAGATGTAAGTATTGAGTTACTTACACATAAATATATATTAAACATAACATTTTCTATAGCAATGCTGTTTCAAGAAGTAACGGATTCCAGAACCATTGAGAGCGACAAAATTTATGATTCCCTTAAACGGGTGCTGGACTACATCAAGAATAGATCGCCAGAAACAGAAAAAAATTGATTGGCAATGATTTCCAACCGAAATTCTGCAAGTGACTGGTCAATGCGTTACGCCATCGAAAAGTACCCATGCCTGTGAAATTTTGAAATACACTCGTAGCAGTCTGATATCACATGAGTCTCGAAACAAAATTTGCTGTTTTAGCTCTTATAGTTTCTGAGATCTAGGCGCTTATTATTATAGCCTTACGATTCAAAATTCATTCAAATTGCGCGCCATTGCGCCTTAACATTAGGCGAAAACTTAACTGACATACGGCGAAAACATAACATAACCTAAGGCGAAAACAAAACATAACATAAGGCGAAAAGATAACATAACATAACAAAAGGCGAAAACATAAAATAGGGCGAAAACATAATATAACACATAACATTTTATGTTATGTTAACTAACAGAACTGCCAAAAAAAGTCGTAAAAAAAGAAGAAAAGCGACCAAAGCGCCATCTAGTGCTGAAAAGCAGAACTAGAAAATACAACCAACCACCGATAGTTGTCGTTGGTCGAAGGTCGACATAAATTAAATTAAATTTAAATTAAATAAAAACATTAATTACAAGAATTGGATTTATATCCAATCTATCCAATTCTTGTAATTAATGGCTTAATTTAAACGTTAATTAGCATTAAACTCAAGCAAACATTGGCCAAACAGCCAAAGTTAATTTTATCCATTCCCATCCCGTTTAAATAACGATGCCGAGGCTCAAAAGTGCGGAAAATTAATTAAATTCAATTGCAAATATGCGCGCCCACTAATTAGTGGACGGTAATTCCTTTCCTTTCGGCTCTTGAGCTGCCGCGTTAAGTTGCCGTTAAGTTAATACGGATTCTTGAGCAATCAGAGTGCGCATTGGTGGGTTTTGTCAACCTTATTGGCCGGAAGTTGCCCTCATTAGGAAGCGCTTAGCCCACCCCACCCATTCTCCATCCCCCCTAAAAACACTCTTCAACCAATAACAGCCTTTCTGCAATTAATCTGCAGCCACTTCGTCTGTCTGCACTAGTGGAAGGAGGACGGGGACTGCAATTAATTAAAAAAATGGCATTCAGGATAAAAGTTTTCTCCTTGTTGTGTGTTCCGTACAAATCTGATAACTGGTGATCCATTAAATATAATTTGATTACCACTGGACTGTATCTTCTGCTTAAATGCAATGAAATAATTGAAATACAAATGGTAAGTAAGCTCTAGCATTAAATTATACATACTTATGTCTGATTTACTCTCTGGAAAGGTAAACAAAAATATCTTAGAGTATTCTAGAAAGAAGGGAAATCCTTGATGGCCGTACCCTAGGTTGGGGTTTATTTCGAAAGTGTGTTCATGATTTTGAAAGAATATACATATTTGCCATTAAAGATCCCCTGCGATTCCCCCCATCGGAACATCCAACAATTTCGCTGCTTATGACAATGCGCGTCTTTTTTTTATTATTTTTTGTTTGTTTTTCTTTGCTCTTTTTCTGTATTTTATTGTACATATTTTTGTGTGTTGTTTGTTGGTTTTTCGTGTACGTGTGCGTGTGTGTGTGGGTGTGTAGAATTTAAATACATTTCATTTATATTTAAGTTTAAATTTATGCTATGCACTTCGATCTGCGTTTAAAACATAAAAAATTGCACCGCTCGTTGTTGGTTTTTGTTTTGTTTTTTTCTTCTCTTTTTCATTGCTAGCTCCCCTCTCTGTCCCTCTTGCTTAATAACTCTCTCCATCCCTTTCACTGACTTAACGGTAAATGTTGGCTACGTTTAACTTTAATCTCTCGTTTTTCGGTTCGACGTTTCCGGGGCTCGGTCTTCCCTAAGTCATAGACAAGTTCAACTCCTCGCTGCCATTGGAGGATGGTGGTCAGAAGATCACCGTCAGAGGCCGTCGAAAGTCCGCGGCGGCTGCACCTGCACCCCCACCACCTGCTGCCCCACCAGACGATGCCGTGACACCGACTCCACCCACACCGCCAGCCCCCACGGACGCAGCACTGGCCAGCTGTCCGCCATACTGCTGGGCGTACTGCGCGTAGTCGAGACCCACGTCGCTGGGCGAGTGCAGATGGGGCTTGGCCTCCACCACGATGCTGCCGCCGCCGCCTCCTTCCAGCTGGGGCGTGGCATCGCGCTCGTCCAGCCCGCTGCTGCTGTTGTTGTTGTGGGAGCTGGCACTGCCTCCGCCTCCGCCTCCACCGCCACTGCCTGCCATTAGCAACTGCTGCTGATGCTGCTGTTGCTGTTGCTGCTGGTGATGCGCCGCCGCATGCTGCTGGGCTCCGTAGATCTTGGATATGTCGAAGGCATAGTTGGCCGCCCGATCCTGGTACATCTTGGAGTCGAAGTAGGCCTTGGTCAGCACACTGGGGTCCAGGTAGGCGCTGTAGGCGGCGGCACTCGCCTGGCTGCCCGCATTACTCATTGCGTTGCTCAGATACGAACTCCTCTCCAGGGCAAACTTGTCCATCTGTCCCGAGAGGGTGGCCTGTCCAGAGTGAAGTAGGGTGTGGATTAGTATGTGATGGCAACTCGTTAAATATTAGATAAATAAATGAAGAGACTAAGCCCAAATGGTGCCTAATGGTGACCACACGAGTATCTCCTTCCCAATGGTAAACTACTGTTGTGGTAGTGATTCGTTTCCTGTACAGTGTGCAACGTCAGACACCTTTCCGAATCAACATCGATGTACTATCTTAATTATTTGCTACCTCATGCGTTCCTATGGAAACCCCATCGAGCATACTCCATCCATCCAAATCATTCGCACTCTCTTGAACTTTATCACAGCTAACCACAAAGATGTGGAGTGGGATAACCTTCAGATTAGTGCAAATTGCTCAACACTTTTGTGGCTTTATTTGACCAACTAATTGTGGATATGGCCAAGGGCCAACGACAACAACCCCTGACAGGCTAGCGTCGTCCTCCCCTTCTGAACCTCCCCCGCCATGCATACTCCGTGCAAGCCGAAACCGTCTCAATTTAATTTTATTTGATTTGCAATACGTTTTTCATTGCTACACCAGTTGCTAGTTGTTCTGGCTGTTTTCGCCGATGCTGATGCCGATGCTGATGCTGATGGGAGATGCGGAATGGGACTGTAAACGGGTACTAAGCACATCTCTGAGGGTTGTTTCGCTTCATTTCCGTTTTGTTTTGAGTGGTTGCTGCCATGCCATGCCATGCCATGCTCTGCCCTTGGTGAGGGGTTGTGCTGTGCCTGCACTGCGCTCCCCTTTCTGCAGAACACTTTGCTTTGGGCTATAATTATGTTGTTAGCACATCATCACCATCATCACCATCCTCATCGTCCTCTTTCTCATCGCAGGGTTCCCCAAGAACTCGGTGCTCGAGTTTGTGTGCCGAGAGCGTTTTGGATTACAATTTGATTTGATTTGATTTGCACCCAATTGGGAATTAGTGTGGATTCGTAAATATTTTGATGCCTTGCAGTTACTGTGGCTCTGTGGGTTCTGGGTACTTATCTGCGCGGCAGTTAATTGATTTAGAGCCCCGGTTATGTCTGAGTGGGTTATGCAAGAGCAGGTGTGCAGTGTGATGTCACTCGGTGTTTGGTCAGGGACTTTGCGTCAGCTGTGTCAACATTGCATTTCAATTGGAGAGGAAGTCCTTAGCAGGCATTTCTACATACATATGTATCTCTAATTATTGATGTAAGCCCAGGGAGTTCTATGGAATACCTGCGAGGGTTAATGATCTAGAAAGTAGATCAGATCACGTACGTGTGAGCTTCGATAATCTGTGCCCCAAGGTCCACATAAACCCTCAAAGACAGACCATCCATTCGATTCAACTTGGCATTCCTGCTGATCGGAAAGTCATGATCCCAACTGCCAGTTCCAAGTCATTTTAGTCTCAGAAGCTTATTTGTTGGCCATTGCTTTCATCTAGCACCGCTAGAGCGCCTCCAGTGAAGTGAAATCCTGTGAACAATAGCTGAATCGAAGGAATGCTGTCAGCAATTTGCCCTGTCAGTGGTTTGGTCACCGCCCACTATGAAATTTTCCTTTACGATATGAGTTCTCCAACTCCATCCTCCATCATTCAATCAAGATTTTGTTTGGCTTAAACTTAGTCTATTATTACGGCTCCGGCCGAGGAGCAATGTGAGGTGTGTTATTATTAGTTTTAATGCCAGGCTTTCAACACCCGCACCGCATCGCATCGCATGGTATCGCATCTTCAACGCCACATCAATCACGGAGTCAAATAGGCTTCTGCCGCAGAATTACATACTTGCCCCTGAACAGCAACAGGGCGGACAATAGCCAGCGCGAGTCATGAGTTTTAATGGGTTTCGATGGGGCTGGCCACCAGAAGGAGGAGGAATGAGACTCTAAGCTGGGAGCTCTAATTCGTAGAGCTCTTAGCGGGTTTTAGCAGCTGCAGCAGCAGGGGCCCGGGCCCGAGCCCGACTAAGGAACAGTTCCACTTTGAGGACATTTCAGCTCGATCCAAAGTCCTGTCACACCTGTCCTGCCCTGTTTGTTTTTGCTACTGGCCTGGCTACCGCCTGCCCTTGTTTATCACGATGAAGGGGAACCCCAGGCCGCTAAACATGTAATGACAACTGGCTGTGGCCAAATCCTTTGGCATGACATGTCAGAAAACTCAATTGGGCCAGGATGCCTCCTGCTTGCGCTTAGTCACGGCCAGCGGACCGGACCGCATGTTTTCCGCCTTTTAAAGTGGGCGTCAGCCGTAGGAGTTTGTAATTATGTTATTAAGGCGACCCCAGGGCGGCAGGGGCAGAGGGTACCCTCCACCTCCATCTTCCTCCATCCCATCCATCGATGTACGGCTTCACGAGTATTTCCTACTCATACTCGTATCTGTAATTGGTCTTCGCTACCGTTCAGCATTTTTGATGGACGTGCTGGCACTTGAGAGCCCCGCGTTCCATGGACAGGTCCCGTGGCCCGGGGGGGTGGCAAAGAGAGACTCACCTGCGTCGTGTTCGGCGTCGATGTCTGGCTGAGATGGCTGCCCAGGTGATATGCAGCCGCTGTGGGACCGGGAGCGAAGTAACCGGGCGTAATGCCTGCAAGTGAAGCAAACAACCAGAGATGAGATGAGATGAGCTCGGCTCGATTCGGATTCGGATTCGGGAAGGGAACAAAAAAGAGTTTACAACAATTATCACTGTGGATGGCTGCACAGTGGTGCCATGATCGATGAAATGTGCGAGTAAAATGGTTAGAAATATATTTAATTTGTTTTCAATGAGATTGTGGTTAAGTTAATTAAATTAATGCTTAAATTTAAAATCCCTATCGAAAGTATTTGGACTCTGGTCCACTGTGCAATGGCTTCTACAGACTTGGACTGCTTCTTCTTCCTATCTCTTCTGTTGGACTTCGACTTCACCTTGGTGTGTGTTTAAAATAATTGCCACTCGAAATATTTGCGCCCTTTGTTCGGCCAACTCTTTCATTTCTTTTAAATACAAATTTTTTCTTTCGGGGTCGCCATTTAATTGTACGCTGAATCAGCTATTTTACTGGCCCCAGAGAGAGAGAGTGCGATCTGCGTATCCACGCATCCGATAGATACTCTCTGGACGCGGGACTCATTATCAATTGCCCTAAACGGTAGTCGTCCAGCTGCTCTCTTGGCCTTTTATGGCCAAGTTGATAATTGCAGGCGCCGCTTATTGAAAAACAACCAAATTTATTTCATTGATGGCGCTACGCGTTTGATTGAAAGAGTTGTTTGGGCCAGCCAAGACGAGCAATTAAATTCGCTGAGACAACAAAGTTTCACTGTTCATATCTGGAATATTTATTTTCCACTCATTGAAAGTTTGAAGTAGCGACGGTTTCGGATGCCATCATCATCATTGTTATTATTATTATAATAGCGGATTAGGTAGTTGCTCCATTGTTGTGGATCTTACAAACGGAAGCTCCTATATAATTTTGTGGCATTTCTTGGGCCTCTATTTAATGTCGTCTTATTCATCAAATTCTTTATTTAAAATATTCAATTAAGGAACAAAGAAAAACCAATTAATTCGAATAATAAACCTCATAAAACTGTAAATTAAAATTAAATCCCTTTCCTCTAGTTTAATAAGAACATGTATACCCTAAAATTAATATAATATAAACACACACACATATGCTTAACTAATTCCACAGTTGGTTGAACTTTCTGGTCTGTAAGTCCATATCCTTTGCCATCCCATAAGGGGATGGAGTGCATTGATGGGGAAGCCCGAACAGACTAAATAGACTAATTCGGTTAATTTATTACGCATTTCCTAGCATTTTTATTATCATTTCCGTTGGGCATAAATCATCCAGGCCCAGAACGGGGCAGAGCAGAAAGGATCAGGCTGGGCACTAAACTTAGACCGAGAAAACTTGCGCCGAATCGAGAGGCCTAGGACGGTGGCCAGGACGGGGTGAAAGACAAAAAAACGTGACAAATGCTAATTTAAAACCTCCAACCGACAACAGAAACTACAAACACCACCCACCCACTCCTCCCTTCATGAGCAGGGAAAATCATGAATGGAAACTTATGCTCATGATGGTTCTTCCCTGTCCGGGTGTTCTGCCTCCACCCAACCCATCGCTCGAATGAGTTGTTAAGCCAGGATGATGACTTCACAGTTTGTCAGTCAGCCAGTCAGCCAGTCAGATGGGTGGTTCCCGTTTCCACGCGGATCTGGGTGGTGCTGCGGCGGCTTTGACAGTGTCTGGAGTTGGGGATAGTTTGTCATAGACTGCCTGACTGGTGGCTGGTTGCTCCCCCATATCGTGTCACATTTGCATTTGTCTTGAGTCGAGAGCTCATAAAACTCGCTTATTATTTTCGCTCAGTTTTTGTGCTTTGCTTGATGAATTTTCAAGGGTCATTGAAGGGGTGCTTTTGGCATATGTAAATGAAGGATTTCTCCAGCTTTAAAGATTAATTTGTGGAGCATATTGATGGGAAGAAAATGGTTTCTGATTGAATATGGAATACTTTGGTACAAGTACAAGAATTTCTATATTTTTCTAATATTTCATCTGTTTTTGTTTGATCAAATTTGAATCTGATTCAACTTCGAATTGAATAAAATTTACTTACCGGCGCGTAACGCCTCCACGGGCACCGATGGATATGGCATCGGATATGGATAACCATCGCGCCTCAGGGCCTTGGGCTTGCGTCGCGGTCGGTACTTGTAGTCCGGATGCTCCTTCATATGCATGGCCCTGAACAAAACGAAAGGAATATTCTTAGATACTCTTCTTCACATATCCAAGGCTTACCTCAAACGTTTGGCCTCATCGATAAACGGACGTTTCTCCTCCTCTGTAAGCAACTTCCACTCTGCGCCTGCAAGGGGATTTCATTGAAAATGTGGCTGGCTCGTTAATCCATTAGTTACATTTGGTCTAGGGGGAGGGGAGGGAGTAGGGACAGGGAACACTCTATGCTCTTGTTAAAATTCTGGCAACAATCGAAGTGCACTCACGAGAAGCTGTCGAACATAAACATAATTCCCTACATGGGCTTGGGGCCAGAAACTTGTCTTGTCTGTGCAAGAAGGATAACAACAACCAACAATGTCGTTGTCAGTTGTCTCTTGTCTCACTCTTGGCCCATCTCGCTCTACCTCTCTAGCTATCCGTCTCTTTTCCCACCATTGTCGCCAGCCTTTGGTTCCATTCGATTCAGACTCTCTGAGCTTGTGTTAACCCCAGCAGGTGGTTTTGGGCTGCCTTCATCATTCCGAGTATTTCGGGTGGGGGTCGGTCGAGCACAGCGCCGATCCTTCTTGAGGGCGTTGGCCAGGACGTTGTACACATGGATACACGTGCCACACAGCCAAACAAACAGCCAAACACACACACACACACACACACACACACAGGCACGTAAGTGGCGCATGGGGTAGCTTTTGGAGTCCTACGGAGCTTATATCCCAGCTCCGGTACATCCATTGTGTGTGTGGAAATTGCAAATGTTTTTAAGTTAATGTAAAATGTTATAATGACATGTGTCATATGATGTCTGAAGGGGGGCGGAGAGGGAAATGTAACGCAATGGGCACAGGGCTGAGAGTCCTAACAGCCAGTTGGGGAGTCTATTTCTAAGAGATTGGGGTCGTAAAAGGGAGTTTGGGGCAAAATTATGTTTGAATTCTCTTCTGAGGAGTTTTGTACTGTAGAATCATATATGAATGGACTAAACCTCAGCATAATGATAATGGATATTAGATGTGAAAACTAAGGCATTCCAATCGAATTGAGATGAAAAATGATACCGAAAATAATTATATTTGGAAGGGCTAATAACACGATTTTATCGGCCGCGAATTCCAGTTCTTGTCGACATGTGTACACAAGTACTTATCATCCACTGTAATCTGCTTGTACGCCTTAACTGAACAATTGTAATTCCCTAATCACCAAAGAAAAACCAAGAGAATTTGGACATATTGTATATAAATTAGTTGATAAATTGCTAGCGAGCTGAATGTGCGTGGGGGACAAGTCGCTAATTAGTTATAACGTGTAATTTTAGTGGCTTGTCAGGCGGACACAAAGCCAGAATAATGCCACATACTCGTGCGTGAATACGGAGATGCACACATGGGAGACACAGCAGACATTGTTGTGACAGCAGCCTTTATAGCCGGAGAAGGAAACGAAGCGAGTGTCAGACTCAGGCCCACACAGGGACCCACAACAAGTCAGATAAGGCAACAAAAACTATAACAATAGGCCCAATACAAAAGCTCAATTGTACAGCCAGAATCTCCTGACTCCCCCTGGCCACCCACTCATAATGGTAAAATACTAATTTATAGATACATTGACAGCGTCCCAGTCTGCTATCCCCCCATCCCCCAGTCCATGGCCAAGCCAAGTGCCTGCTGCCCATCAAATGAGCAACTTCTCTGTGCTCTCCTTCTGTGGACGACACCTTCAAGAGAATGCCAGCCTGGGGATCGAGGAACAAGAGCGGAATGGAATGGTGCCCTGGACGTTATAATAAACAAGACACAAGCAGGGGTGAGGGGACGGTACGGCAGGGAGAACATCTACAAGTTGAGCAGTTGAATAAACTACGAGTAAGCCCACAAAAGGATGACAATGACAATGTCTATGTTTGTCCAATGTCTATGATGTTGGCGCCCCTTGACCAAACACTGCACAAAGAAAACTGTAGACGGGGAGGAGTCTCCTTCTCTCTCTCCCTATTCGTATCTATCCGTTGCTCTAGTGCGTTGACTGGCGTAATAATTGATAGGAAAAACAAGCTACGAGTATAAGTAGCAAGATGTTGCAACTTGCAACCTCACTGAGGCCTGTTTCTGGTACAATTCTGGTTCAATTAACAAGTTTTTCCGGCCTGGAAAATGCTGCACGTTGTTAACCCACAGAGCAAATATTTAACCGCCACCGGCTCCAGTTGCAATTTACAGTTTATGTTGGGGTCTGCAGCTACACTTTTCACATACTACGAGTACACTCTTACATTTGTATGTAGTTGGTCAACGTTCCTGTCCCCCATTCACACATTGGGACACAATCGGGCTACTTATGGGATTACTTTGCTTCTGTTCAGTTCTGTTCTGTTCTGTTCGGGGCCCACTCATAACATGGCCAGAGATTAAATTGTTTGTCCAGCAATTTAATGCTTTGAGAGCGCTGGGAGTTTTCCTCCTCCTGTTGTTTAACCAGTCGAAATTTGTTTTATTTGCTTGGCTTTTGTGTGGCAGAAATGTGAAACGAAAGGTTAAAATCTTGGATGACATTTCGATGTGTTTTGGTGGATGCGGAGGGGAGTACTCGTACTCCTTAGGCGGGAAAAATAATGCACTTAACTAAATAGGAAATATTGGAAATTATTCAATTGCAAACGGGATAGAAATGGGAAAGTTTTGATAGGTTTAAATTGAATTAGTCTATTGAATATTCAAGTACTATGTGGGTTCTATTTCTGAATTAATATTTTAACATATTGCCACTATTAAAATATTCCCACTCCATTTACAAATATATACTTAGCCGATAAAATCGACTAACCCTTTGGTACAGCTTGATTCTGGTGCTGACTGCTCCCATTGAAAAAATTGCCCCTTTTTGTTTTTGTCCGCTTGTTCTTGTTCTTGATTGAGCGTGCTGTAATTAAGAGTGTACCGTTGTTGTATACAGCCCCACAGACACAAATCCACACACCTGTCAATTGCAAAGGCAGCGGCGTAACCTTCACGCCCACTCACCCCCTCCAGAGCTCTTTTCGAAAGCTTTTCCAATTGCAAACTAATCAATTGTTTGCATTTTATTGTGCAACAAAAGGTTCTCGATGGAGGAGGGGCGTCGGGCAGAGAAGCAAAAAGGCTTGAGTTCAACCTTTTGTGCTCCCAAGCCAAGTCTCTTCTTCTTCCACGAGTATGGCATTGTTCCGTTCCGTTCAGTCATTCAGTCGTTCAGTCAGTCTAACTGTTCATTCATCTAGCTCTCCTTCGCTTTGTTTGGCATTATTTAATATTCCCGCAGGAGTAGGCAGCAACGAAAGAAGGAGCAGCAGCTTTGATTAAAAATAAAGAAGATTGCTGATTCGACAGGTTTTTCAATTATTGTTGAAAAAAACAAAACAAAACAGTTCGGGAAATAAAAGAAGAGGTTAAAGCAAGCCCGGCCCGCAGGAAGAAGCTTTCAATACCCTTGGAAATCGATCGATTCTATTCCGATCTTTTGGGTTCCTTATTACGAGTATAAAGAAAAAGTAAAGAACTGATAGAAACTCTATGCCTTCTACATGTGTATTAAAGGTAGATTGTTGCTGCTGCTGTTTTCGCCTATTGTTGCTGCTGTTGCTGCTGCTGCTGTTGTTCTTGTTGTTGGTAATTCAAATTTCCAGACAGTAATTAATGACAGTTACAATTTCAATTAAGCCCGCGCGCAACACAGAATTGTTTTCTATAACATTCACTTCGTTGTTGAAGTTTTTTCCTTCTCATTCACAGTTTTTTTTTTTCGCATTCTGCATATTTTTGTTGCATCTTTTGTTGGGCTTTGTTTTTGTTTCTGTTTTGTATAATAAAATAAATGGCATCGCCGGCGGCAAACGGTGGCGGTGACGGTGACGGCGTCGGAGGCTGAGCCTGAGCCTGAAGAGGCCTCTCCACAGTTGCCAGTCCTTCTCTCTCTCTCTCTGTCTCTCTTACTCTATCACACGCACACGCTCTGTCTGTCACCCACACACAAACACACACACACACACTCTTTCTTCTTTCTGTCCCTTTCTGCCCTGTGTGTGTGTGGTGAAAAAGTAGCTTTCGCGCCGCCATTTTTTGTGGCGCCTTTGTCTATGCCACAGTTTTTTCCTCTTCCTCCTTTTCCGCCCACTTTTGTGCCTTTTTCTGTTTGGCAATTTCTCATAATGAGCAAAATTTTTTTGTTGCTTTTGTTGCTGCTGAATTATTCATTTAATTGAATGCTGGCTCAACTTTCTCAAGTGCTAAAAACTCTGACATTTTGTGTAAATGTGGCAAATGTTTGCCTTTGCTTTCGTTTTTTATACTCCCATTATTTTGCTGATTTAATAAATTGTTGTTTCGGTTTTGTGGTGTAATGAAAGTTTTGAAAATTGTCCTCGACATTATTAATGGCATAGAAGAAGTGCCAAGTTGAGTGAAAGCAAGTGAATGGGGAGAGCAGCGAATGGTGGCAAAGGAGGAGAGAATTTTTTGTATTCAACGCCACCAACATCTTACTGTTGTGAAATAAGTATTTCTATTTGAAACTGTACTGTTGGAAATATATTTACGTATATTTTAGAAATGTATCTGCCCATCTAATATCTATGTACCTCTTAGATTTTATATAGTTTATTCCTTAACTAAGAAGCTATGAATATTTCGGGATATATTTAAGAGTTTTCGAATATAAATAAATGTATGTACACATGTATAAATGTACATGTGCTTTATAGAAAAATGTGTATCGCATAAAAAATAATTTTTGCTCTTTATGATATTTTTTTTTATCAAACCTTGTTGATGCCAATCCAGCTCTGTCCTTGTTCCACTCTGTCCCACTTTCCACCTTTGCCACAAAAGAATTTTGGGTTCGTTCTCTCTCTCTCTCTCTCTAAACAAACTTAACAAAGACTGCAACTGACAGCAAATATTACACAGTAAAGAAGAGGGAGAGGGAGAGCGGGAGAGAACTGTCAATTCGCATAATGGATTTGCCAAAAAAAGCAGAATAAAAAGGAAAATGTGAAGAGCCAACAAAGCTTTCAACCAAACACAAGGAAAATCGAAAATAATTCGAAATTCAAGTTTGCTTCCTAAATTGTATTTAAGTTTTCTTCTGCTCGTGGATATGTTTACATGAACTGAACCCTTAGATAAGGGGAATTGGAGAAGGCCCCACAGGTCTAGAAAGCTATTTCCCTGAAAGGAATAAGGGGAATTCCCGCCAGAGCCAACCCCTTTTGTTCGAGTCCTTCAAGTGCAGCGAATTTGCTGCCGCTGCTTCTCTTTGGTTCGCCCAACTGAATGGCAAGTGAGTCGCATTTAATTTGCTTTTGTTTTGGCGCAGACAATGGCTAAATAAAAATGCAAGAAAAAGTCATTTAACAAGTGCTTCAATGGAGGAGTGGAAAAGGGCACCCGTCGTGGAGTTTTGTTATAAAAATTTCCAGCAAAATGATCCAAGATGAAGTCGATGACGATGAGGAAGAGGATGAGGATGGGTATTGCTATCGCTGTTATGACAGCACGCACAGAACTGATTAGTGTTTCCTTCTCCTCCAGCCCGGACCAGACCAGACCACACCACACCACACCACACCAGATTCGATTCTCATATAATATGCATGAGCTGATCGAAAAAGGTAGTCTAGGCCCAGCCATTGTTATGCTAAAGAACTCGCCTGCCTGTCACTTGCCACGTGTCGGCCTGAAATTGAATTTACTGCCCGAAAAATGCACGCCCAAAGACCCAAGACACGATAAGACCGGCCCGGGATTAGCTCTCCCCCCTCTCGATCCGAGGAATAAACTACTTAACTTTGCAACTAGTTAAGCGGGACGAGACAAAGCCCTCAAGAGGCCAGTGCCGTGATTTGGCAAACTTAAGCGGGTGGGTGGCATGCTCAGCTTGTGGGAATCATCCCAATCCCTAACCCAAACTCAAACCCGAACCCAAACCCATACGGAACCCCTTCTTCCAGCCATAATCAACAGCTTCCTCCTCGTGGCTGGTGTGCTGCCGCTCTTCCTGCTCCATTGTTTGACAGCCGCTTGTCACTTTTGACAGTTGCGCTGAGTACCAGCGGAGTTAAGGCGGGAGTTTTTTGGTTTGTCATTGTCATTGTACAGTACAGTATTACGTTGATTAGTTTAACTTGCATAAGAGGTCGACACATACAGACTCGGATAAAGAGAAAGAGAGGCAGGAGGCAGGAAGATGGAGCGAGGCGAGAGACACCATTCCATGGTGAGTGGGTGCGAGAGATTGGCAGGTCGTGTGCCGCATTTTAATTTCGTTTTGTATTGCCTCATCCTTTGTCTTCAGATTATATCCATTTCGAGGGCAAAATGTTGCCACCAGATAACCGAGATTTTTGTGGTTTGTGTTACACACACAACAAAAACAACAACCACAACAACAGCAACAACAGAAAAGCAAAGTTGAAGTGAGCTTAGCTTGGATACTCGTATAAATAGTTTGTTTGTTCTGGAAATAACAGCTTTGAAGGAGGCAATTGAGCCACCTTGGAGTACGACAGAAAATATATGCGATTAAATTCACATAATTTGAAGGATGTGAGTTTTAATCCAACATTATTTCTGACACTACAGCGCTTCACTCGTCACTGAATCCAATAGAAAGACTCTACTTACCCAGCCTCTTGGATATCTCTGAGTTATGCATTTTGGGATTATCCTGAGCTATTTTACGCCGCTGCAGACGCGACCAGACCATAAAAGCATTCATCGGACGTTTGATGTGCTCCTCGTTCTGGCGCTTCGTTGTGTTCTGTATCATCAGGCTGAAGAATACATCGCTGGGAAATAATTGAAATGGAAATGAAAATTAGTTGTTCGTCTGGCAGCCCCCTCAATGTAGTCAATGTAGTCTGTGTCCCCATCCCCGGTGACTCGCTCACCTGGCGCTGCTGCCACTGTTCATGAGGGTGCCCATATTCTGGTGCAGGTTGCTGATGGGCGAGCCCTGCGAGTTGTGATGCAGATGGGCGGCGGCTGCGGCGGCCATCACGCTGCTCGATGCACTGGAAGCGGATCCGTGGTGTGCGGCACTACTGTGGTGGTTGCTGCCAGAGGCAGCCCCACCCCCAGACAGGTGCGAGCTGCCGTTGCTGTGGGGCTGGTGCAACGACTGAGCCTGGCTGTGGCTGTGACTGTGACTGTGGTGGGAGGAGGCAGACGACACCGCCGGCTGACTGTGGGAGGACGATGTCTGCTGCTGTTGTTGCTGCTGCTGCTGTCCTGCCTGATGGTGCTGGTGCAGCTGGGAGTGGTGGTGCGCCAGATGCAGGGCCGAATGGGGATGCAGGCCGCTCAATCCACTCGATCCGTTCGGCGAGCCGTTGCTGCTGTTGCTGCTGCACTGATGGTGCTGCTGCTGCGATTGCTGGTGCTGGTGGCCCAGTGCCAACTGTTGACCGTGCAGGTGATGGGCGTGGGTGTGGCTCTGATCGGCCTGCTGGTGGTGCTGCTGGACGGCCGCTGCCAATTGTCCGAGATGATGCGATCCGCTGCCGGAGCTCACTGAGCTCAGGTGACTCTGTAGTGGATGCGCTAGCGATAGGCCGGTGAGCGACAGGTGTGTGGATAGACGTTCCATCATATTGCAGATGGAGCTGTGGGCTCTCTGTGGCTGCTATGTGTCTGGTTGCTCCCGGCACTGGTGTCAGAGGTGATGCGGAGAAGTTGATGTGTTGAGCTGAGGAAATGAAACGTTTAGGTTAGTATTTCTCCTATGAAGTATCCCTCACTACTGGCTTCCATTCCATTGATCCTTAAACAATGGCTTAATTTCCCAACAAATTCAAAATCTTTTCACTTTCAGTCATTTATAATTAGTTTGCCAGGCAAAAACTTCCATTAATTTATGGAACCTTCACCCAACCCGTTGCCCCTGGGATCTTTGTTAATCAATTAACTAATTGATTCGAGCTTTTAAAAGTATGTCGTCTGTGCCCATTCTTCGGAGACAGAAAAACAATGCGGAATGGCCCGGCAATTTCAACGGCAATGGCAATGGACCTGCCCCAGAGCCACTTGCGAGCCGCGCTGGCGGTTGCCACCTCAACTCGACCGAAATTGGATGCGAAACCTTTCCACTCGCCCATTGTCCGGGCCAAATGTCAACCCTTAAAGCCGTGTGGGATGCATACGGCACCAACAACAGCAAAAGCAAAAGCAACAACAACAGCGACACCGACAACGGAGACGGAGATGGAGACGACGTCGTCCATCCTTTTCATTATGCGACGGGGCACTTGAAAACCATTTCTTTCCCATTTCCCATTTTACCACTTTTTGTATTTTATTTTTGCACCCAAGCTGCTTGTTTTGGACACGGGTGAGAGGTGGGATGGGGAGCGTTGATAGGCTTCACTTTTAGGGCTTTTCAATCCCACATGTGCGTGCATTATAAGCGGGATTTACGTGGTCCACTTGATGCCCCGCTCCCTCCTTAATGTGTTGAATGCGAGGTGGGAGAGGAAAAGGGTCAAGAAGCCAGCGTCCGGCTAAACGCTTTCAATTTGTTTAATGGTCCCTTTCGGATTCCGTATTCGAATACGGATTCGGAGCATATCTCGAGTACAATCGAGTGCGGGCGTGCCGTGGACATATGCCACATGTGAGCACTCACTCATTCGACGGCTGCTGCTCTATGCCTCGTATGCCTTGCTCTTTGGCTCGCATTATCCCCGGCAAATGTGTCATCTGCAGTGGATATTTGCATAGAAAGGAGACCAGAGAGTGGTCCGAACTGGAGTTGGCTGTCTATTTTGGCAGCGATATTTCTAAGCAATTAAGTTAGCCAGCAAACCGAGAAAGTCTAAAGAGAGTGACAATGAAAGTGTGTGGCTTGACGTAAGCTATCTGCAACAAAAGGAAATCTATATCTATTATTATATCTAAGTGAAGTGAAAACAACGAGGAATAATTCGACGCTCTATAGATTGAGTTTCTGAGAATATAAACCTGAATTAACGAGACTTCTTTGATTAAATAGAGGTGAGTAACAAGTATTTAAATAAGCAAATTACTGGACACATTTAATATAAAAAAATAAAACCTTACGGTTGCTGCTTCCATTTTTATATTTATATATCTTGCAGAGGTTGTTACCCAACATCTTCGACTCCACAAAGTACATATGTTCACATAAATTCTCGATCCCCATCTAACGCTTCTCTGCTTAATTTATTTTGTTTACTCTTTTTTGCATATCACGCAGTAGGAACCTACAAGATCAGATTACTATATCATACACCAATCACACGAACAAATGTTAGAGCAATTTGTTGTAAAAAAAACTGTAGCTGACATAGTACGATCGATTTGCAAGGTTTTGCACGGAATAAATCATCCATTCTTGTTTATATCGAATTCCAGCCATTCGGTCTATAAATTTGCCCGCCTGTACATCATACGGGTACCACAGACTGTACGACAATTAACTGGTCAAGTTCCCATGGACCATTCATCTTTATCTGTCCGACTCTGTTGTTTTCCCTTGGTGTTGGATTTTGCCCTACCATTTCTCTGGCTTTCTCCCTCTCTCTCTTCCTCGCTCTTTCTGTCTTTGGCTCTTTCCCTGTGCATCTTTCTCTTTCTCTCTAGCTCTGTTCATTTGCATTCTTGGCCGATGAACAGCTTCGTGGTCAATAACTTGTGTTGGGCCTATGCGAGGCGACATCTGCACTGCTTCCGGGCATTACCGCGTGGTGTTAAAGTAAAAATTGCCCAGGCATGCGTATTAAGCATGAAATTTATTTAAAAATTTAAAAAAGAGGAGCAGAAGTAGGAGCTGCAGGAAGGGGAGCCCTAGGACACGCATGCTCGTATTTGTAATCCTTATGGAGTGCAAACAAATTTCTGTGTTGTCAAGTTGCCTTCTTTTCATTTCATTTCGTACCGTATCGTTGCTCTTCCCTTTTCTTGTCTTGTCTTGTCTGTTTGTTGCAGTTGCAGTTGCAGTTGGTGGTGCAGTGGTGCACCACAGGGCCACCATCTGAGGCGACGGTTGCACCACCAGCTGTGCACAAATTGCACTCCAGATATTTTTATTTGCTGTGAATATGGCAAGCCAAAGAGCTTCTTCTTTTCTTTAATCGTCTTCTTATGTATGTATGTATGTATGTATTTGTATATCTGATATTTATTTGTAACGGATATGTAACCGTTAAGCGGCTACAGCGTGGGCCTGGAGAGCACTCCATACATTCCTTGGGTGTTAATCTAGTGGCCTTAATAGATAACCCAGCAGATATTTTATGTCTGGCCTTTCATATGCAGATCTTCTTTTCCCCCTTTTTTTTTGGTATCGCAGTAGGAGTAAAAATTAACCCGATGGCCACTTGAGTTTCGGGGGCTATTCCCCTTCCACATTCCCCCAACCACCAGGCATGGCATGCCTTGTTGTAGCTGCTTCTCGTTCATTTGTTCATCCGTTTGTTGGTGTGTCAAACAAGAATTATGATCGGCTTAGCCACATGCTGAGCCGAGCTGGAAGAGGAGTTCTGTTCGCTGCTCTGCCCCAGAGGAGTCGCGGAGTCTCTGCAGTCGGAGAATCTCAATACAGGTAGAGCTTTAAGTGTCTCCACTTTGTGTTGAAATGTATCGCATCGTGGCCATTCCCATTCCCATTCCCATTCGGTACCAATTCCGATTCCCAATCCCACAGTCCCTCCATTCAAAAGTGTCTCTTGGTCGCCTGCTGGGCCCCGGTATTCTGCTGGGGCCCTAAGCCGCTGGGCCCCCTAATGTTTGTAATTAAGAACTTTCACACTCGCAACAATCGCCTCGTAAATGTATCTCTCCCTACCTCGATTCCAACCATCGTTTCTTTTGGCTGGCTCGGCAGTGTCAAGTTCGTGTCAAGGGCAATGCAGATACTACTACTGCTACGGGGTCGAGTTCAACCGCATAATAATTAGAATTCTCGTCTAAGGTATAGAATGTACATTAATGTTATTGAATAAATAGGTGGCCTAGACAATTGAGCTCGCATAACATCTGTTCCGCTCGCATTTATTTGGCTTCGATAGGTGAGGCAAAATAATTTCACAAAATTCTATTTGCACAATTGTGTTTGCCCTTCCATCGGGTATCGCATTGCCTTTACCCTCTTTCCCTACCAATGTTTTCTCGTTTGCTCCACAGTTCCAAAGTCGAAGGAAGAGTCGCAAGGCACGTCACACTCAATTCTTCTGGCCAATTGTTTTCACGAATTTGGTGCAAATATTAATACACATATTTTCCTCCTATTATTGGCTCTAATTGCGTCATTCCGTTTCTTTGGGGGTTTTGACTTTGAACATTCCCTCAACATACTCGTATGTAGATAGTTTTTGGGTTATACTTTGCAGTTGTTTGAGGCTCCTCATCAAAAATTAAGTTAACCAAACAGCTTTGAATGCTTGAATTCCCTTCGAGGGCAGCAAAAGAACTTGATTTAATTCAAGTGGAAGATCGAAAGCAAAAGTAAACACCAGTCGAGTGGGGCCACAAAGACACCGACACCGACCATGATGTGGCAGAAAAAGAAAAGAGGAAAATCCTGAAATTATCCAAACAAAGAAATCTGTTGATTCTGCTTGTATGGTATGGTACTCTCTCCATGTTAAATGTTTACCTAATTGATGGTTATATAAAGTTTTTAATTTAACAACTAAATCATACCTTACAGAAACGACAAAAAATGTGTTCGAATTTGATTTTATTTTTTAATTCTACGAACTAAATGCCGCAGGAGAAAACTTCCTTAAACATTTCAAATATTTATAATTGTGTTCAGATAAGTTAGGCAATGAAAAAATCATATTTTAGTTCAACCAGTTTCTATTTAGATCTCTTATTTTTAGATGAATGTACATAGGTATACATAATTGATTTTATTTACTAAGGTAGGGATGGAGTAATGTGATCTGAATGTGCCCATGATCTCTATGACAGTTGCTCATATGAATATTTTAATTGAGTTTCGATTTTATTCTTCATCGCAAGGCAGTAAAAGCTATTTTAGAATCTTTGATTCTAATGTATAAATCTGAGCATATTTTATTCGATATCTGGTTGCTTTTAACTCTGGCATTAATGTGAACTAAAAGTTGTTAGTTTGGTAACGTCTCCGGCATTTATATAAATAATATTTTAAAAATTAAGCGCAGTCTTACCTCGGAAAGGTCTGCATTTCCTTTGTATTTCCCGTTTTTCCGGCGATGTGAATCAAGCAATCGATGCCACCATACCACAGAATATACACAGAATATTTGTATTTATGTATACACTACCAAATCATCTGGTTAATATTTGTTTATGGTGTTTTGTTGTTCTTTATAGATTCCACTCTCTCTGAATTGTCATAAAATATTGAATTTATAGACTTTTATGATCGTGAGCTGTTTCTGTTGTTTCTGTTTCGTAACCGAATATGTTTGTCGAACACTTTACATATGGGGTATCACTAGTTTATGTTGGTTTGTTTGCTGTTTGCTGTTTGCTTTCCATTCATTGATAAGATACTTATGGATCTTCTTCTTCTACTGGTTATTGTTATACTGGGGGACTCGATTCTTCGAAGAATAAAGTTTGTTTGATTTGAAGTTTAACGAGGGAAATAAGTAGCTTAGGATTTCACGACTTTGCGGGTGTTCTGTTTGATTTTTATTTTTATTTGGTTTTGTTTTGATGAGACGCACTTTAGTGAGCATAAAACCTGATATAGTTTTGGATATTTTCTTAGGCAGAGTCCACTGTTAGGATTAGGTTTAACTGGAAATTATGGGAACTTCGTGTTTGTTAGAAGCGCACGTTATGAGCACGGATAAGTTTTGAAAAATAATGAAAATTTCTTGTAGATTCCGAACTTGTGCCCAAAGTTTGCTTTTATTTTTCTGATACAATATATATTTTTTGCGAGGGGGCTTTAACCGTCGCTGCTGGCGCTGCTTCTGCTGCTTCTGCTGCCGTTGCTGGTCGATGGCTCTTGGCCAGTTGCTGCATCTAAGCGCGCTTTGGCGGCTATTCAACGGATACGTTCCGACGCGTAACTAAAAACTTGGCGCGCGCTCTCTTAGCCCACACGAGCCAAAAACGAGTCACGGCCCAGACATTGGCCAAGAGGGGATCGGACCGGGGCAGATTGGGGTCGGTCTCTGTTCGGCGACAGCTGCTGCTGCATCGCCGTCTATGTAACGTTTTTGCTTCACACACACACACACACACACACACACACAACTACCTAAGCAGGCACGACAAAATCCTCTCAGAAAGGCAAAACTTTGACTCCGCTCAAAGCTTGTGCTCTCTCTTGCTCCCTCGCAGCTCGGAGTAACTTTTTTTCCTGTCAAAGCTTTCTTTCTTATTGGTTTGATACGAACTCTTTATGGCGGAATATAAGAGGAATGATAAGAAAAACTCTCTAAAGAGAGCAACACTTGCCTGTCGGTATTAGTGAGAGAGCGAGAGAGAGTGTCGGGGAGCTGGAGCCAGGTGACATTTCGTTGAAGAAAAAATAACAACCAAAAAATGTAAAACGGCTGAAACAGATGAGGGAGAAGACGAAAACCAAATGAGAGACAGGGACAAGCTAAGCCAGAGAGTCAAGGAGAGAGACAGAGAGCGAGCGAGAGCTCCAGAGGGAGGGCGATAAGCACGAACAGGTGTTGCGTTGGCGTGCGAGTGGGACCACTCTATCGGCCCAGCAGCATGGCGAGTATAGCCATTGCACTCTATAAAACAGAAGCTGACTGAATGCGGCTCGGCCTGGCCTACGGTGGGCGTTTCCCTTTCGAATGCTTCTGGTTGGGGAAGGTTTCGGATTACATGGAACTGAATCGAGGGGGCAGGCAGCGGTAGTGGGGGTGTCGTGTCCCACCATTTGGGTGGTGAGCTTTTTGGGTGGTGTTTGTCGTCTATTTACCGCTCTCTTAAAAAAAGAAAAGAGGATGGAAAAAAAAGAAAACTATCGAAAGCAAAATCAACTAATCTTAATGGACATTCATTTCTGAATTGAACAGAACGCTGATGCTGACATCTTGCCCCAGCATTGACATTGCCTTCATTCTGAATCTGTTTCATGGCTAATTTTTAGAATTTTAAGGTATGTACTATTCTTAACAGGCAGCGCATTATGGGGACTCCATCTACAGATGTATGGTAAGTACATTTCTGTTACAGTTTTATGGATACATAGTGCGAGGGGTAATTAAGGAAAAAAACCCCATATTATATTTAAAAGGATATTTCAAAAATTAAGTAAGAAATGTTTCCAAAATAATGTAGCTGTTTTATCTGGGTATCACTGGCTTTGTGGGATACCGCTTCAGGAATCTTTTTTGAATTTCACTGCCGAACTCAAAAATAATATCCAACAAAATGTTGAAAAAAAAACAGCCGACATGAATTAAAATTATGACATCTAAAATTGTATACACCAATTAATAAGGCTGTAGAAAAATGTATATGCACATAATTTCCGAACCCCCCACTGTTAAACTTTTCAGCTCTCTACAGGACTTGCTTCTGTGTTGTATCATGGTACCGCAGAATTTACCCCTTCAGAAGGATCTACTATTGCATTTGCCATGTCTAGAATATTGTTGTGTCAATTTGCTTTGGTGTTGGTGTTGGTGGTGTTGCCACGACAACAACCACTCGGGCACTCCACTCCACTACCGACTCCACCACTCGCATTTGGTGCGCTTTGTTTCAGAGCTTTTTGTGTGGAGGGACTGTGACTGGGTCTTGGGCGGGCAAGGGTATAACGCAGGTGTTGGCATTGTTTTTGGGGCGGTTTTTAGCGCATTTTGATTTCCATTCATTTTGTCGAGTCGAGTTTTGTCGTCTGGCACTTGGGTTTCATTTTAATTAACAACAAACTAATGACAAATGCAAACAGACTTGGTGTACCCAGCGTATAAAAAGTACCTGCAAACACTCTAATTTAATTTGACTCTAATGACCTAAGCTTATCTCATATGAAAAATGGTGATGTAGAGTCTGCCAGAGAGCGAAACAGAGAGAGAGAATACGACAGAGTGAGAGGGGAATAGCGAGAGGGAGGGAGAGGGGAAATGCTTGCTGTCTTTTTGCCAATTGTCAGTCAACAATTGCAAGTTGAAAACAATGGAACACATTTTTCCAGCTCTTCTTCTAACTCGGGGACTGACGGATGGATGGATGGATGGATGAGATGGATGCAAGGCTGGCTGGGTGGACTGCAACTGTTCTATTTATTTGGACCTGGTTCTTGTCGGTCTCCATCTCCCATTCTTTCCTTCTCTGTTTTTGTACTTGGCTCTGTCCATTGTCTTTGGCAATGTCTCGTTCTCGTTCGCTTTTCTCTGTCTCTGTGTCTGTCTCTCTTTCTCTGTTAGTCAGCCATTGTAATTATACACTGCACTCACCTGAATGCCCAAAATGGTTCCTATGGCCATGTGGAAGGGTTTGTTTGAGCCTCACGATATCAGTGAATCAACTACGAAGGGATACGATAATAATGCACACACTAGCCAATATTCCTTCGCTGCTATCATATTTATATTTCTGAATGCCATTAAAAATTCGTTCTTTGCTAGAGCATTCGATATTCTCCATTCCTCTCGCATCTTTCCCTTCGACCAGTCTTCTCTTTTAACTCCCATCTCTCTGCCCATTTTTTCGCAATGCATTTTGCTTGTGCCTGTGTCTCTGCCTGTGCCTGTGTCTGTCTCTGTTTTCTGTTTGTCTATCTGGTCATTGTCTGTTTGTCATATTTATCATGGCAGTTGCTTTAGCTTTTGCATTTGCATTTGCCATTGCATTCTCTGCACTTGCAAATAAATGTTAATGAGTAGTTAGACAAAAAGCGCTGACAATGGCGGACTTTGACTGACAGACTGACTGAGTGACTGAGTGACTGACTGACTGCAACTAAAATACAAGATAATATGATGAACAACCTGATGAGGGATTTGCCATCTTGTTGAGCAGCGGCAGAAAAGAAACAACAATCGCAACGAAAAGAATTTCAATGGAGCTCTAATGCCTAAATCGCTATTGTCGGCTGGGGCTGGATACGTTGCCGGGCAGGTTGAGCATGGGGGAAGCATCCACACATACTCCTGTCACGCTTCCCATTTTGAATAGAAAATTTTGTAAAGACTCGAACAACAATTGGGGGAGGGTTGAGGTGAAAAGACTTCGTTGCCATGTAAATTTTTGCACTTTTTGTTGCTCATTAATGTTAATCAAAACGCAGAAAAAGACGAGGAAAATGATTCGAATTTCGGTCGTGTTTTGCCTGCCGCTTGGGACTGAAGGACTGAAGCCATTCCCACTCCAGGTTTTCACTCCCCACAGATAAACATCAGATACAATTTCATAGGCCACAAGGCAAACAGTTTTATGCTCAAGCGATCGGAACATCAGCATCAATCCGTCGAACAATTGTCGCAAACAAATGAGATTGCCATCATTGGGCCTGAGTGCGCTTAATCCTTGCGAATCCTTCCAGCACACATGACAGGAGATACAGCTACAGACCCTAACAAAGCCCAGATTCGCAGCAAATCGATAAGCAAAAGGAGACAAAAAATGAACCGTACGGAAACTGACAAAACCAAAATGCAGTTATGGCACACCGATTGATAGATACTTCGATAGCAGATAACAATGAAAACCCATATGGCTGTGTACGGTTGGGTCTAGACTCTAGAACAAGTGGAGGTTTTAAAAGGAATACCACAAAGGAACTTACTCTCGGGCTTATCCATAAAGATAACTTGCAAAAAAGAAACGTCTCTGAAATGTAGGTTGAAAAATATGAAAATATAGAAGGATAGTGGCCTGTGGGTGCAAGATATACGAACACAGAGTATGATTTTTAAAGATTATATGGTATGGGCTGCTGCTGCTTCCCACAAGCTTCCACCATCCTTAGCTGTTTCCCATGCCTGCCAGCAACTGCCAGGTCTGTGGCTTGGGGCTCCGATATCATCTTGTCCTTTATTTGCCGCATAATCGTCGGCATTTAAATCGACCGATCGATCGACGGGCAGCCCAACTGTCTGTCCTCGTCATGGCTGTGTCCCAGACTACTGCTGCTTGTCCATTAGTACAGTCCATTCCAATTCCAATTCCATTTTTACTTTACTTGTCTGGGACATTGGCCAACTGTTTTTTAAAGCCTGTGAACAACATGATTAAGCATTTTGATAGGACTGGTTGTGTCTACAATCAAGGCCAGGCACTGGGGGAAAGGTAGCTCCTCTAATCAATGATCAATGATCGGTGCGACAGGCTGTCTGGGCTGCATAGTCTCGGTCCTAGTCCAGGTTGTCTTTCAGAATGTATATATAATTAATCTGAGCTTAGTTAAATATATATTTTTATATTCAAAATTTCTTAAGCCGTTGCACTTGACCTTGCCTCAGTTTTTGTTGAATTTGTTTGACTTTGTTTGGTTTCATTGGTGACGCTCTCTTTTCCGACTGCTTCTGATACATCTTCTCCTGCTGGTTCTCGCTCTCTCGCTATCTCCTTCTTGCTGTCTCTTTCCTTCCCCTTCCCCCTTTCGGGGAGATGAGCATTATCCTGTCGGCCATTCGTAACGCTCCACCCGCTGCGTCTTTGTTCCATCGACATCGACGGGCACCGGGCACCGGGTTAGAGACAATGACGCGCACAAAAACACCTACGTGCCCGGGCTGAATGGCAGGACGCGGGCGGCTGTTGCCAAGACAATGGACATGCAGCAAATTGAAAATTCATTCATGTGAAACGAGGCAGGCAGTCGGGGAGCAGACAGGCTGCCAGCAAGGTGGAAGTCTGACCACGTCCACGTCCAGGGTTTTTGGGCATTAAAACACCTTAAAGCGGATTATAGGAATTTTGACACTTTTTCGGCGTATCCTTACCTTAGCCCTGCCGAGAGAGGAGAGCCGAGAGTCGAGTGCCGCAGAGACGTTAAGAGAAGACGTTGCGCCATTGAGAGATTCGTTCGGGATGGGATGGGAAGGGACTGCTGTGGTTCCCTTGGTGCCGCCGCCGCAGCCGCCAGGCTGTCTGGGTGCTCAATGAATTGTCTTCGTCCGACTCCGGCTCCTCTCCAGCATGAATGAATGAAAAAAAGGAAAAAATGTCCGGCACAAAAGTCAATTACATGCATTCTCCTGCCATCCTCCACCCCAGCCTCGGTCAGGTATTATATTTTGTTAGATTTTTGTTATTTTGTGTCTTGTTGCGCTTTTCATCGGATTCTTTGAATTTCTATTCAGTTTTTTCTCTACTCTGTGCTTCTATTTTTCTTTCACAAATCTGCCAGTTGAAGGGTTTTTCTTATAATATGATTTGTCCGTCACTTCGTTCTTTTCTTTTCTTATCCCTGCGGAGGCGTTAACTGGTAGGATGAGTTAAATGTTACGTTTGTGTGTGATATTTTGTTTTGCATTGGGTTCAGGTGCAACCTGTTGGAAAAGGCTGCATCTGGATTTAGATGGAAATATAATAAAAAGGAAGAAAATGTTGTCAATGGGATCTGAGGCTAACCCGAAAGTTTTACCATTAAAGGTTTTGTTTTCTGGAGTGGCAAATTAAATAAAATGTAAATAAAATCCAAGTATAATTTCTAACTTTGCTAAGAATCTTAAGAGTATTATTGGCATCCCATTCCCCTCTATCGGGTTTCTTCGCTTGCACAATTCCCAATGACTAGTCAGCAATTAGCGTAGTCTATTGTGATCGAAACAAACTTGGCAGCTGCGACGAAGCCTCACGAAGCACTTGAGAGAACGGACAGACCACGATCAAGATAGAGGATCTTTCGATCCAGTGAAGGATTCAGGGGTAGACAGAGACAGGGGAAAAGTAACAGCCAGATCAAGTCAAGTAAATTAGCGCGCCCTTGGCCCTGGTCACGGATCCTTCCGATGATGAATTCCTCTCGAAGAGTTACGCATCGTTTTGTGTCAAGAGTGTGTCGACTTGATTGGTTCTGACAGCGCGCGAACCTCTCTGAGAAGGACTCCACTCCAGTCGAAGGACAAGATACCGCTAAAGATGAGGCTGACTCACCCTGGCGGAATCAAGAGCAGCTGCGAAACGGAAGATCGCGATGATCTTGATTTGATCTTGATGATGATCTGGCTGATGGTAGCGTAGCGTAGCCACAGGTCGCACAGATGATGATGAACTGCTCAGGGCGACATAAGTGTAGCAACTCTTTGTTGATCTGTTTGTTTTGGAGAGGGTCAGCGGATCCATATGCAAATCAGGAAGAATTCTCGAAGCTGTTGCTGTTGCTGCTGCTGATGAGCATTGATTGTTCTGTTCCGCATGGCGAAAGTGACCGTGAAGCCCCTTTGAAGACCCCTTTGATTGAATACAAATTAAAGTTGAAAGGGCTTCAGCTTCAGCTTCAGTTTCAGCTTCTCTTTCTGTGATTTCTGGTTCCATTTCCATTTCAAGTTCCAGGTTTTTGTTGCTTTACGAAATCTAGATCTGTCTTTTGGTTGTAACAAGTAAGCTGGCCAACGCGCAACGGTTAAGCCTTTGTAACGATTGTAACATTTGTTAGTCCATTTCTTTTGGACAAGATTTTGCAATTATAATTTAACAAAGAGAAAAAAACTTTCAAAGGCGAAGGGCGGGACCGATGCATAGCGAAATTTAATGGCCAAACTTTGTCATGAAAGAACATGCGGTCGAGCAGAAGGAACAACCGAAATGTAACCCTTTACCACCAACCCCACAGAAGAATAACAATCGAATATACAACCATATACCATAAAGCATATACGTATGTATATATACTCGTGTCCATAAATGTATCTGAGCTGAGAAGGCGTTTCCCTGGTGGTCCATTAAAAAATTTGCCAATTTTCAAATTTTACACAATTCTTTTTATTAGCAACGCCCAGCGATTGACAAATGTCAGAAATTGGGAAAACTATTCTTAATGGCTTCATTAAATGGGCACAATGCTCACTCCCCTAACTGTCAACCTCCCATCTCCCATCTCGCATCCCCTTCCCTAGTTCTGTGCAGACTTCTGTTCTAACCCCTTCTCAAATACGATTTGCATTTAGTTTTAACAAACATCGATTAATGGCCGTTACAAATGTTTTCCATTTATCTGCGTGTGTCGCCTTCCTTCCCCCTAGTTTGCCATTTACGAGTACGTACCCTTCCCCTGCCGCATGTCTCGTATTTTTTTTGCAAATTTCTATATTGCTGGAAAATTTGCGTATCGATTTCGCCAACCCTCGTCATAATTTATGCGAATTTTCGATACGCATCTCGTATGGAATAGAATAGAAAATGAAGGAAATTGAATATGAAATAAATGCGGCTTGTGGCAAACAGAGAAAAGAACAAACCCTGTGGCATGATACGAGACATATGTCTAATGGCATATCGCTGGTAAATCGCCATTAAATTTGTTTCTGACAAACTGTGACTAACTGGGAACATATAAACTTGATTGAGTTCGGTGGCTGAAAAAATCACAAGCACCATTGCTTTATTAACAAAAGACAGGTAGATTGATCCAAGGAACAAATTGTAGTTCTTCATAGATCCAAGCACTGTTGATCAGAATATCATAGAAATTATTTGAAGGAAAACTTTGGCTTCTCGGCCATACACAAGTCTTCGAGTCTCATTATATATTACAAGATTCGTAGATTCGTTTCGGTGCTCAGCTAAAATCTTGCCTGTCATTACCTGATCTAATACTTTTCTGTTGGCAACCCCTGAACGGGTTGTCTACTAGACCATATCTCTTCTGATCTCTGCGCGAAGATGACCAGTTTGTCCCGAACATCCCGCCACTCATCCTGCCCGTGGAAGCATCCTTTGCTTCATTAAGGTTATCCTTGGACTAGTTCCCGTTTTCTCTCCTTTTTTTCAACTTTTGAACCTATGAATTTAATTTAATTTAAACTTTAGCCCCGTGTCTGTCAATTGCTGACGAACGGGGGCAACATTTGACCCTTGTCGGCAGGCGGCCTTTGTCTTATACCTGACCCCGGGATTGTGTTTTTGAGCAACCCTTTTGTCACCTAACCATTTGATGAACTCTCCAACTTCCGGCCAGCCTCTTTTCCCTCCCCCTGCCCCTGCCAGCATCAAATAAACATAGTCGTAGGCCTAGGCCTAGGCCTAGGGTACCTCCGCATCATCTGGATCATCAGAGGGATCTTCGGGCTTGATCTCAGGCCCGGTCTGCTGCCTTGTCAGTTTTGATTAGTTGAACCACTTCAAGTCGCCTCCTGTCCCATGTCCTGTCCCGTGTGGGAATGCGCTGAATCAGAGTCCGTTCGGACTGGTAATTCTTACCTGGCTGGGAGTAATTCGAGTGTTGATCGTCCCCCGATAACGCGATCGTTGCAATCTTGTGCAATTTTCGTTATTCGTTGTTCGGAGTCCGAAGTTTGTTTGTTTGGCTGCTTTTTCATAATTTTCACATGACCAAAACAGCTTCTAAGCTGACAGCTGGCAGTTCCCTTTTTATGATGGTTTGCAAGGAAACATTCGAGGAGCAAACGTAAGTAAGAACGCTAATCCCCCATCCTGGGGTAAACTCTACCGGGTCGAGTACTATCCATTTCCATTCCAATTTCAATTTCATTTCATTTGTTTGTTTCGCCTTTGGCTGGATTGTTTTGTTGTGTTGGCCGGAAAGTTTTCCCAAAACATTGGCAAGTTAATCCCGAGAACCTGTTCCCCATGCAAATGAGTAGCGAACGCTCAATTCGAAGACAATTCCAGATCCAGTTCGGCGCTCATTCAGTTATTCTACCATTCCGGGCCCATTGCCCTTCTCCTTCACGCGGCTGATGATCAATAATAATCATAATGACAGTCTTAAGTGGGTTAGTCTATTTGCATTTCAAATTTCTTCTCTGCCTTTGATGGATAGCTCCGAGTCCTTACATCATCTTCGTATCCAACAGCAATCAATCAGCTTAGCTCAGGGCAGATTCAGCCTTCAGGCTTCAGCTTCATTACGATTATGTGTGTTTGTGTGTGTGTGTGCATATTTAAATGGCAATTTTTATGCCAAGATTGTCAAGATGTAATCCCACCCAAAGTCCCAGACCTCCTTTTGTCCAGAGTCTCTCTTTTTGTGTGGTTTTCTCCCATTCGCATTGTGTTCGGGTTCCTTCTATTGAATGTCTGCCATTAATTCCTTTATAATTTGCGCCTGACTGACCAACTAAAAGAGCTTCACCTACTCTCAAACCAACTCGGCCGTCTCTCCCTGACAACAAACGAAAAAATATGAAAAGAAAAATATCCCACAAAGAAAAAAGGAAACTGAAGTGCACATGAGTATTTGTCCAGCTTTTTTGTGTGTGCTATCAAAGTAAAAGCCAAGATTTTGCGGGTGTCCAAGACCGGGCATGATACCTCCTGGCCCTGCTCTCTTGTCTGCCTCCCCCAACGGTCAGCCACAAATCGGATTAGCCCTAAGCGATTTTGGCACTTGTCCTCAATTCAATTAGGTTGCCACAGAGGGCTTTGGTAGGTGGTTGGGCCTGGAAATTACCTTCTTGTCCTGTCCGTCTCTAGTTTGGGCAAGCGCAGTCCCCCTGCCCTGTCATTTGCTGCCACTAATTGGCCACACCTTAAAAGAGGAAAGGACAGCCCTCTTCTTTCGCCTGTCCCTTCTTCGTTCTCAGCCTCATAAATTACAAGTTTGCCAATGTTCAAAAAGTCACAGGAAATAAAAGAGGAGAGAAAAGAAAATTTAGCGCATCCCATTGCGGTGCCTTCATAAATTTCCTCTTTTTACCCTAATTTAATGATAATGATGATGCTACCGCTACCCAAGTCCAAGGCCCATAAAATTTCAACTTACAATCTGAGAAAATGTGTTCTTCCTTCGTCTAACCAGGGGTGGTTCCCCAGACCAGCCCATATCAGATCAGCCCATTTCGGGCAAGACAATAACCAGACTGACTGACTGACTGACCCAAAGGCCCGTTCCGTTGACATCTTCGCTTAAAAAAAGGATAAAAACTGTCGAGGAAATTTGTAGCAATTTTATGGAAGCCAAGCCTCAAATGGATGGTTGTACAGAGCGAGGGGAAAGCAGTTCAGCTTGTGGCATAGCGAAATGTATGTGTTTACGCTGATTTACCTACAAAGAAAATCTAAAGGAACACTTTTTCCATGCCAGCAAGAAGGAAATTGGACAATTGTATCTGCTGCTTTGAAAACTTGATCAGAACAACAAACTCCCAAAAACAAGAGAAACATGCAAATAAATGTTTTATTCACGAAATATACAAAATACGAAAATAGAGAAAGGCAATAGATTTACATACAGTTCGTTTCATTTCCATAGTGTGTAACTTTGAAGTGCAACAGATATGGAAATGTTAATGTAGTTATAAATTAAATTTATTTATTACAATATAATTTTATACTTTTCCACTTAGATTTGTTACTCTTCAATGTATATTAATAAATCACATCTTCTCTAATCCCGAATCCCTAAAGTATTGTAGACTTTACCTAGAAAATGGATTGAATTATTGAAGCAACTCACTTAAAGGAGGAATTAATTAAAAATGTAACTTCATATTTTGTTATTTCCTTGTTGCAATATAAAACAACAAATTAACATTACGAAATTATTTTGATTTTTATATATCATTAATATCCTGGCATATCATACTTAAATATAAATTACTCCATCTTTTCTCTCGTCATTGTAGAGAGAATTTCCAGAATCCGCTCTATGCTACCGAAACGCACTGTTGCCATGAGATGCGACGCATAACAAGGGATATTTTAGATGCTTTTTTACGAGGCTTTTCTTCTGTTTCTTTTATATTCTTCCCTGTTGCTTTCGACTCAAAGGCGTGAAACACAGCAACAAAAGCCACCATTAATATTTTGTTTGTTTTCTGTTGTATTTCTCATTGTTTTGCCTTTTTTCGGTTATATTTTCATATTCTGCTTAAGTAGTGGTGATTGATGTGTACGAACGTGCTGAAAGATGCAGCGCAAAGGTGATTTGTATCTGTAAGCTACACTCGCCTGGTCTGACGTGGGAGATGGGAGCAGCGAAAGGGGTGTGTTGTGTGCTGCTGTGAATTATTAATTTCTTTTGAATTATTTCACATAGAAAATCAAACTGAAGTAGGGTGGAACATATTTTACGTGGCTGAAAAGTACAAGTTTTTGGAGCTGTAGTAAATTGTGTTACAGATGACAGTTTCAGGGATCGGATCTCAAATAGGGAAGTCAATGGGAATTATTTGATTTTACTAGTCCATACCATATCCATCCTATGGCTGCCATTAATACATACGGATATACGGCTTTTTCTCTTCTTAAGATATGACAAGAAAACTATAAACATTATATATCATTCATATGTAGCCCATTGTCTAGTTACGTTCCACATTGACATATGGTAACTGTCATAAGATAATAATTTCCGAAACTATCTGCGAAGAGATCTAAAACTTTTCCCACATTTTCCCAGCGATTTTCCCCATCCGATCCACTCTCCACTGAGAACTTTGCCCAACAACTGTCTGATGTGCGATCGCTCTGATAAATGAGCTTACAACAATGACAATTGGCTTTTTCATCCAATATTAAGTTGCTTATAATTAAAATTTCTTGGGACAAACAAAGGCTAAATAAGAACGACAGCAACAATTGCAGCTGGGGACAGTGGACAGTGGATAGGGGACAGGGGACAGAGGACAAATGGTAAAAGAAACGGACAGAAAGAGTAGCGAAACGAATGCGACAAAGGTCGGACAGAGAAAGGCAAGACAAAACAGCGACAGCCAACCAATCGAATGACAAAAGCCCACAAATCGGATTGTGGCCAGGGCAGCCTATTCATGCCGTTCAATAACTAAACAACATATATTGGTATTTTACGTGGTAATATGCCACCAAGAAAAACGAGCGGCCCGCTCTGAGTCCCCTACCAACTAGACGAAATGAAAAAACAGTTCAGTTCGGTTCGAAGCAGCGGTGTAACAACTTTTGGTTTCGACTGCTTCCCAAAACGGTTCCGTTCTTTATAGCGGTGCTGCATGAAGCTTAGCCCTACAGTACTGTAAGCGTGGAGAGAAAGAGTCTTTCACTTCTGCTCGTCTGGTGTAATTACAGGCGGGATCATTTTCTATCGATACTTGCAATTTCTTCAGTGGCATAAAGGGGAAGCTCTCATCCCCAATCAATTTATATCCATCTCTCATGTCTGTATGTATGTATCTCCCTCGTATCTCTGAGTTTCCAGATCACAGATAAAGTGTATCACATTGTCCGCATGCCCTTAACATCAGTTTCAGTTTTTCCACTATCGCTTTTTGCAGCAGTTATTATAAATATTCGGTTTCCGCTGTTGACTTTATTGAATTGTTTAATTATTAAGCAATATTTGATTGATTGCGAATTCCATTTCATCTGCTGTTATGTTTTCTTAAGCTTTCTCGAGCTGCTGCTGCTGATGCTGGTGCTGCTGTCCGTTGTTCGGTTGTTATAAATGGTTTCATGTATCTGTTGTATCTTTTGATCATTTTGTCGCTCACTCTCATTATTGTTATTACTTTTCAATCGTTATTTATTTTTTCAGTTACCTATTATTTGTTTCTCTGGCGGCTATCATTATTGCAAACACTTTTTTGACCCAATTTCATGTCCACTCTTTGGCATTGAATGGCAATTTACAAACACCTCAAATGTTGGCCCATGAAAGAGAGAAATACTCGTACGAGTATGGTGGATCTGAAGCGCAGTGGGCCTGGAGCAAAGGGTCTGTTCTGCATGGGCAGGGAATGGGCCCCCATCCACATCTGGTCGTAAATTTTCAGTCGTGACAATGTTGCTGTGTCCTGGGCCTCGAATGAACTACACTACCGATGGCCGCCATATGAACTACAAATGGCCATTAAATGGCTTGTGGGGAAAGCAGAGGCCAAGGAGAAGGTTAAATTGTATCGTGAAAAATTCAAACAATTTTTTCACATTTTTCTAGCTTTTTTTCTCATTGTATTTGGTGTTGTATTGGTTGTGCATTTTTATTTTGTCGCAATTCACAGTGGAGCAAGAGCTGAGAAGTGAACATACACGTGACGTATACGAGTAAAATAGAAGAGAATACATTATTGTGGAACACAGAATGTTTTATTAAAACTTTCTATACCAGGTTACCAGTTTTAAAAGATCTTGAAAACAATTTTGAGATTCTTGAAAGTAATCGTGTATTTCGTTTAGATTTTTTTTCACTATTTATTTATCTTCGGAAGCTTTGAATTCGAATCACTGTGCTACATGTAGCAGTCGTAATTCAGCCATTTCGCTTTCATTAGCTGCTCACTCACAAAGCATCCAGCCAGCCCCCCCAGATTTCTTTTCGGATTGTTGGTGTTGTTATTGGAGACAGACATTATCCCTTTGGCGCTGATAGGCGCAACATTTTTGGTTTTTTGCATTGATAAAGTGTGCCATAGCTTGGGGTTAATGTCGTGCCAATGATTTAGCACCTTGTTACAGACCAGGCCCAGCCCAGCCCAACTGAAAGCCCAGCCGAACCCGATCCGATCCGATTCGACTCTTAATTGCACTGATCGTGTGGACAGGACAGGCTTGAGGAGCCGGACTTGGGCCTGAGCCGGACCTGGGGGCCGGGGAAGCCCACCATGGGCGCGTGTCGAATTGGTTTTGTGTGGGTGCTCGCACTGATTTGTTGTGATAAATAAGTGGCAGCCTATAGTTCCCCCTAGAGGATCAGTGGAAAGAAGGAGGGATAACACCTCATCTTTCTCTTATGGATTTTCATTAAAATTTTTTAGATTTTTGTGCAGCGGTTCGACCTTTTTAATAAGAACAAACAGGCCGTTGAGTCTGGACAATCGCTTGGCGCCCCATGGTGCCCCATATCTGAATTCTTGTGCCTCGCATAATCCCCAGAAGAGCCCGCGAAAGACATAAAATTTGATTATTTATGGATGGCATTGGGCCACATATCCTGCGGCCATTCTTTTCATATTTTTCTCATATATTCATTGGCATTTATGACACGACCAAAAAATTCCAATTGTTTCTGCCGGCCTCCTGTTCGGTCTCTCCATCTGTCTGTCTCTCTTTCTTGTCTCTGTTTCTGTTTCTGTCTCTGTTCTGTTTCTGTCCTCATGTCCAAGTGTAAAGCATCGCTGGAATGGGCTTTGATTAACCTTAAGCGCATAAATAGTGGATTCAATCAGAGACAGCCGGAGCACAGAATACGTTTAGGAGTACAATGGGATGCGTTCATAATAATAGTTGACAGAAATCGGAGAGAAGAAGAGAGAAGGTGAATAAAACATTTTCCATGCTTTCTTTTCTGTTTAACAATATTTTTCTGGTTTAATTATTACTCTATGCACTACACTGATAGAAAAAAACCAAAGTAAAATTAACTACAATCATATTTGAATTTAAAATGCGATTTTTAAATACAAACATAGTAAAATTAAATAGAATTTACTTTGATTCAAATATAAGTGTATTAAAATGGCTTTTTAATAAGTCCATATTTAATCTTAATGCAAACACTTTCAAATTAATAGAATATATTAAAATTTAAATACAAAACACTTTAAAATAAATATAATATATGAAATATACATATTAAAATTAAATATAAAATTTACTAAATTTAAATATTTTCATATTAATATCAAAATGTAAGTGAAAAATATTCATTATCCACTCTTGGATGAAAGTCAATGGCATAAATGAGTGAAAATATTAAAATTGCAGGCTTTTTTCTTTCGGTGTATGCACAGAATTGCTTTAGCTTTAAAATATGATAAATTCACCAATTTGAAGGGGGAGAAGTTAAAAAATAGCACTAAATATTTTTAGCCGAATAAAACGTATAAAATACAAAAATACTTACCTGAAATAACTATTGTTAATATATTAAAAAGTTCATATAATTTTCCTTATATTACTTTGAAGAATCTTTTCTTACCCGCAGCGGCTTCGATCTGTTCCACTGTGCCCCTGCTAACCGGTCCAAGACGCGGCGAGTCGATCGGTCTCGACGTGCTGCTCTCCAACTCATTAGGTTCGATTCTTCTTCTGGGGGCCTTCATAAGAAAAAAACTTTTTGCGGCAGCGTCATTGTTATTGTTGGACTCGGGAGGGAGTGACTTTTGTTGTGCCACGCTGTTGTTGGTATTGTTTGCTCACACGGATACAGTAACAACTGTGGATGCGCTTTTGTCATTTGTGTAGATGCAGATATCGGATGGAAAATGGAAATGTTGCTCTATTGATTATTGGATATTGATTGCTGTGTGCTGCCTTTTAATGCGAGGTGAGCAGCGACAAGGAACGAGAAAAGAAATCATTTCTCTCCTCCCTAGACATTCCAAGAGTCGGGAGACAAGTGGATGGGTTGGGGGGATGGATATGGATATGGATGGGTCTGCGTCTGGGTATGGGCCGCCACTTGGTCTGGCTAAGGCCAGACAGAGTGGAACCACCAGCTGCGAGAGTGTATGTGAAGTCTGGGGAGACCTGCCACTCCACTCCACTCCGCTCCGAGCCACTCCACTTAACTCCAATCGAAATGCATTTCATACAAAGTCATCGTGGCCGTTGTGGAAATGACAGTCGCCACTTTATGTGGGGCTGATCAATGGCTGGATCGCTTTGGCCTGGCTCTTGGCTCTTGTCTTTGAGAAATGCATTTCCATATTGTTTTGATCTCGAAATTCATTCGAATTTCCGATACACAGAATTTTGACAGTTGCATTTGGAAATTCCATGGAACTCTCCGGCAAGATAAAGTTAATTGAGTTATTTTAGGCCTGACAGCTGATTAGTTGGGTTGTTACTGATCCCATGCCTGGACAGCGCATGCTACGGCATGGCATGGCTGAGTGGAAAATTGTTATTAAAGTTGCCCCATTAGGCTGCTCCTTGGCATTGTGCCACAAGACCCCCACGCACCCACACAACATGAAGCTCAGTAACAATAAATTTCATGCAAATTTATTTCACTTTTAAGATACCCTTGCACAGCGTATGGCAAACATGATGAGAAGCTGGATGAATATAGCTAAAAAGGGTCACTAAAATTCTACGCAAAAGTTACGAGGTTAAGGGCTTGGTTTGTAGCACAAAGGCTCTTTATTGATTGGGATGAGCAGAGCAGTTATCGTAAAGAGTATTCAAAGCTTCGAGCAGGCCAGCGAAATTTCAAATTTCTTTGCAAAGGCGTACGCACAAAGTTTCCCAGCGATCTTTCAGTCAGGATAAAAGATTCAATTACAGAGATCCGTGTGACTTTGCACCGAGGAGGCACAACGCTGTAAATAAACAACAACAGAAACGAGGAGCGAGGAGGGGGGAAATAAGTTACGCAAAATGCAAAAAACCCATCAAAATGATGGATGACACTTTGATGGTGTGTTGCACTTCAGGAAACCGCAATTGGCAAGCCAGCTGCCAGAGCCGCCGCCACAAGATCGCTGAGCGAAGGAAAATCAAGAAAATAAATTATAAATCAACAAACAGTAGTCAAGGCGATGTCAATGAATTTGAGATGCATGCAAATGCGAGCGGGCCGGGCCAATGCCAATTGTCTTGTGTCTTGGATTCGCAAAAAGGGCATCTTCGCTACGCAACGAGTTCAAATGTCACACGATCGATCCACGATTGCAAACGTATGACGGGTGGGGTAGTGTTTCTTCTTTTCTTTCTTTCATTTTCGCCACGGTTGCAATTCTCTATTGTTGTGCAATGAAATTGAATCCTTATGTATACATCTATTCGATATTTGCATATAGATCGCTTTGGCCAGATCGCTGGCACACACACTTGATTGGTTTTGAATGGGCTCCGGAATCAATGCATTTGATTTGCAAATTCTGACTGAATGTGGGTCGGGATGGGGATGGGGATGGTGATGGGGGGTAAACTGATACTTTATTGAATTGTTAGTTAGCATTGCTCTTTTTTCTGCCGACTGTCGGTAGCCGCTTTGTGATCTTTTGGTAAAGATGTCATCTACCCGAGGGGCGGGTCATTGATCATTTCTTGGCGGGGAAACCGCTAAACGAAATTTTAAAAGATCGCAAATACGATTCCCGAGATCTTATGGTCAATCTATCATGGGTTATTCGGAGGAGAAATTCGCAGAGATCTTTAAATGATAGTGGAACAAGTTTCAGTGATCAACAAGATCGGGTTTCACATGAAGTATTTAATGTAACGGAAATCTAATAGAATTTAGAAGCGAATTATAGAAGTACAAGCAATCGTCAGATCATCAGATCATACACCATTTCTTAGATAAAATGGTGGATCTAAGACGAGAGATGATGGAGCATTTTGCACATTTTGTGTAACATTTTCGTTTAGTTTCCTTTAATGCTACATTAAAAATATTCAAACTTTTTTAAATACAATAATTGATAGGATTTTCTGGAACATTCTTGTAGTGCTATTTCCAGAACGGACCCTTTTCAGATTTAATATAAATCAATCAATACATTGGATTGCATCTACTGAGAAGATGACAACTTATTGGCATTCTCTTATTTGCATTAATTGCATGTAACCTTTGCCAGATCTGTCAGGGAAATCCTAACAAATCCAATCATAATTGCGACTCCTCACAAGTCCACACACAATCTTGCCGAATGTTCAAAAACTCCTTTTGGCGCCCTTTCGGCTGCGAAACTTATTTTTTCCCGTTTTCGCTTTGCATGTTATTGCAATCAGGATCGCATTGTTCGGTTCCGAATGCAAAAATAAAACCCTTTGCCAAGTCCCAGACTGATCTGCTCTACTTTTCCAGCTCTGATGCCAATAAATAAACAACAAAGGAGTTAAGTTCAATTGCAACTCTTCCTTTCCTGCCGCGACCCTATCGAAAAATATGGGGAGGAGAGGTGGAAGGAGACGAAACTCTTTCTGCCGCCTTTGGCGCGTTTGTCAATCCCTGACAATTACATGCTTGCAAATTTTTTGTTCACAACCTTTCGAACTCAATTATTTTGCACCTTTTGAACCGATCGAAGATCACAGATCGCAGATCAGAGTTCGCTCACATTGAACGCAAAAACTCAATCAAGTCGAAAACCCTAGACTCCTTTCATTCCTTCCTTTTTGGCAAATGCAAAAAGGTGCGTGACCCTTTTTTCCCTTTCAAATATTTTTCTCATCTGCTTTACTTTTTTTGTCAACTACGCAGGTGAGATCACCATTTTGCGATGATTTTTCGGAGGGGTGCGATGCTCGATGCTCGCCTCTAGGCCCAAGTCCTGATTTGATTTCTTGACGGCGAATACAAAAATACTAAAGAAGAAGGGTTCGCGACCCGCGACCTTTCCATGACAATCGATTGCCTAACGAAGGCGAATCTTGCAATTTTCTTTAATTTCGTTTGACATTTTGTCTGGGATTTTCTGGGTTATTGTGTCGGTTCTAGAAATGGTTTTGAATTCGATCTGGATTTCATAAATCATTTTTAAACTTTAACCCCCTTACTATCCTTGCCTTATAGTTGAGATAAAACGGTCTCAAAAAAAGGAACATACAAATATACATACACAAATGTATGTACATTGTACATACTTTATTCACAGGTATGTAGGTATTTTAAGATCCATGAACCATGGAGATTTTCAAGGATAAAAATTTTGTTAAAATTAGGGAAAACTATCAATTTAAAAAAATTAATAAATATTTAGTTTCTTTATCATTTCCACATTTATCTTCAGCATTACTATATTTTCTGCATGAAAGCAAACTCAAATTATTGAAATGGAAGATGAGAATAGTACATTTAGTTTTATTCTTCTAGTGAAATTACTCATTTACACTCAATACAAATTGATTGTATATTTGATGAAACGCTTTTTTTCAGGAAGTTTTAGGTACTAGCTTACTATCTTTGGTATCAAAGGAATGCCCCTGCCTGCCACTGTCGATGGAGAAGAGCTATGTATATAGTGGCAGAAATTCCACAATTTGCATGCGGCTTCTAATTATACAAATCGCTGCTGAGCTGCGGTCGTTTAAATCTGGCCAAGACCAGCCAACCGTTACTCGAGATTTGTCGTATGAGAGATATCCTATGGACTGATAAGTAAAAGCCGGCTTAGAGAGCGGCTTACTTTCTGCGTTGATGTTTCTGCGGCTGTCCACCTGGGCTCGAAAAGAGAAGAGAGTCGAGCCTGGGAAAATCCGTTGTGTGCTTCAGGTGCTTCTCTACCCTGCCCTACCCTGCAGACTGACTGTGGAAGGATCACCTGTTTGGTGTGCGTGTGCGTGTCTGTGTTGGCATTGTCTTGGCTTTAACTACCTTTTATTTGGGAATTTCCCAAAACAAATGAAAATAAAGTGCAAGGCACAACAAAAGTCAAATGGCCCCGGGGCACGGGCTCGCTTAAGGAACGGCAAGAGAGACAGAAACACTAACCAGGGAGGGAGACAGACCGATCGAGATCAGTTACCACTACTGAGTAGGAGGCCATTGTTTTTCTGCTCCCTTGCATCTCCTCTCTTTCTGTCTCGTCTCTCGCACAGCTCGCTCGTAAGTGATCCTCTTGTCTTGTTTCTTCTCTTCTTCAATTGTATTTTTGTCTCGCTCTCATTGTGCGTGTTGTTGTCTCTTGTCTGCTACTTTTTGGTTCTTCCCTTTTGTTGCTGTTGCTGCTGCTGCTGCCGCTCTGCTTCTTCCCCATACTCCTCCCCGTCTTCTTCTGGCGACAGACTGTCTAGCGCGTCGGCGTCGGCGTCAGGGTTGCACTTTATGCATCGTATCAATTTGTGTGGGTCGCCGAATGCACATTGGGTTTTCATAAGGAATTGAGAATGGTTCTCCCTCTCTTTCATTCTTTCTCTCTCTCTATCTGTCTCTCACTCTCTTTGTTATTCTTGATCTGGCATCATTTATATTATAGGATTATTGCTTCGGACATGAGTGCACTCATATGTTTCGATGAGAATTGTATTATGCTCTTCTCTTGATCCGAGCTGAGCTGAGTGGGATTTGGTTTATTGTGATTTGATTGTTAAATGATTCAGAGCATTTCTCCAAGCTACGACAAACGTACATTAGAGGGAGAAAAACTATCCGTAGAATGTCGTTTCCCAAACTTACTTCCATAAAGTTATTCCACCTGTATTTTTATTTTTGAAAAAAATAAAAAAAAGGAAAAAAAACCAATATAGGAATTACATTGTTCGAATCAAATAAAAATCTTTCGCTCCGAGTAATTCTGATATTTTTCAAAACTATATTAATCTTAAAACGGATTTAATAGATTTCATAGTAAAAATTGTTATCTTATAATATTATGATAATAAATAATATGAGAAGATCTAATTCCATTGCTGGGAAGGAAATTGTTTATTGCTAGTGGATTCATGCTATAATTCTGATCAAACTGTAGCTTCAAATAGATAAACTTATTACTTAGAAAATATTAATTAATATTAATTAATTATTATTATTAATTAATATTAATTCTCCAAGCTACGACAAACGTACATTAGAGGGAGAAAAACTATCCGTAGAATGTCGTTTCCCAAACTTACTTCCATGAAGTTATTCCACCTGTATTTTTATTTTTGAAAAAGGAAAAAGGAAAAAAACCAATATAGGAATTACATTGTTCGAATCAAATAAAAATCCTTCGCTCCGAGTAATTCTGATATTTTTCAAAACTATATTAATCTTAAAACGGATTTAATAGATTTCATTGCTAAATTGTTAATTCCCAATATTATTATAATAAATAAAATGAGAAGATTTAATTCCATTTCTGGGAAGGAAATTGTTTATTGCTAGTGGATTCATGCTATAATTCTGATCAAACTGTAGCTTCAAATAGATAAACTTATTACTTAGAAAATATTAATTAACAATTTTCAGTTAAATTAAAAACTTAGAGGTTAATTTTCCATTATACTCGTGTCCCTTATCATAAGTCCCCCCCAATCAGTGGCATTTTTATCATGTCAGCCTCGATAAAGCAAACGTTTCTTGAATTGTTACAGTTTCCTTTTGAGATCCACTGAATTCTCTTTCACACTTTTTTACGAGCCTGAGGGTAGAACAAAGTAAAGTAAAGTTCTACCCTAACAACTCGGTTGTGGATCGGAGCTATTCTTTGGGACTATGAAACCAAATGACACTCCAATTTGGAGAGGCATTTCCACATTAATAAGCAGCAACACATTGGGAATAAAAGCATCGAAATAAATGGATGATAATGGATGAATGCGAACAGAAAGATGGAAACCAGACTGAATAGGGAAGCGTATTTTGTATGGGGCGCAGTCAGCGGAGAAGTCGTTGTCCCTCTCTCTGTGTCCCAGTGTCTCCCTTCTGTTCTACCGGTTGTCACACACTGTTCTACGAAAAGCGTGTGGCCAACAATGGGATCCGAAGCAGACGCATAAACTATGGTCCATGGACAATGACCAGGGTAACGTGGACTTCCTCTCCTGGAGGAAAACCTACCTGCTGCCGCCATCCGACGACTGGCTGTCTGGCCGAGCCACCCGATGGTTCATTGTTTTCGATCGCCGTCGCCAGTATGTCTAGCAAGATCAGCAGTTTTTGGAAACAATGGAACAGTCGCCCTCATGGACGGCAAAGGTAGATTAGTAAAGAATTGCTGAGATCATTCTGAAATTTCATTTCGTTTCATTCATGGCATAATCTATTTTCTTTTAAATGTTTTATACACTCTCTCTGTCTCCGTTTCAATGGGCATTGGAGTGGCGACAAACTGTCTGGCAGGATCATGTTCGGGCACACAGGGAACCACCTTGTGACTGGTCTGGCTTGGTCTATGTATGTTAAATGTTTTATAGCTCTGAGCCGGGTCTAAGAACCATGACAATTCACTAAATAGTTTTCTTTTTCGAGGCTGCTCATTTGTATGGAACGAAAAGGAATGCTAGCCAGACTGGGGAGTGGTGTCGTCTCACAGGCAAGTGTCATCTATAGAGGCTGAGCTTACATTTCCATTTGACAGTTACAGTTTGACACGTCATCCCCCACCCTCAAAAATAAGACTCGAAGGGAGGCATTACCATCCGCCTGGACACCCCACCCTCCTAGAAGCAATTGACCAAAAGCGACCCTAAAACTCCGTACTCCGTACTCCTCTCGAAACAATCAACAATCAACCCCTCTTCAATTGCCAGACAATGGGAAATTTTAAATCCCGAAGCTTAGTATAATAAAAATTCAAGCGAGCGTAAAACGCTAATCTCTGCCACAGAGCAGAGGACGTCCGTGTTCGAGTATCTATGTATCTATGTTATGCATCCATGCCATGCCATGCCACGCCATGCCATGTCATGCATCCATAAGTACGTGTATCTATTCCATGTGCAAATTTGTTTATTGGAAAATCTGTGCAGCGATGCATTGATTGTCTACCAAATGTCAGATTAGATCAGCATGGGATATGCTTTGCTCCACAGAGTCTGGCCCTCACCGATAGGACGAGAGCGAGACAGTGAGCAACGGTGAGCAACGGTGAGTGTCTGATGGCTGAGAGTCGCAATTGATTAAGTACAGTTATGCCTACTCAGCGAATACACTGACCGAAATTGTTTATGAACTAATTGATACATCAATTGATTGATTGCATTTACTAGTCGAAAAAGAATCCTCGTTAATATGATAAATCATTCTCTGTACATCAGTACTTTCCTTAAGAACATTCATCGATTGATTCGCTGTGCAAATTTACTATAAGATAAGCGAAGAGATTAGTTTTAGAATAATAATTCGATCAGCGACAGCTAGGAAAAAGTAAATCATATTTTTGTGGAAAGTACAGTTGAAAGTACGGAAAATTGTCATTACGAGTAAATTTTAGATTATAGATCCAAAAGGAATCACGATCCTACTACGATTATGAATGTAATGCCAATCGAACTGTATGAATGAACGAGGTACATATGTATGTAGGAATGTTTGTATGCATGTAAATACAGTAAGCACACATATTATTCGTACTTATCAAACTATAGCTTGGCATACGTTTAAGTTAAAAAGAAAAATTAAATTTTATATCAAAGATCAACATTTCTACTATGGTACATACATATGTACATACATACATACATACATATTTTTGAATATCTCACAAATCAGTCAAAGCTTTTCTGTCAAACTATGGTAATTCATTTTAATTTAATTTTACATTTTGGTTCAATTCATACCATCAAATCATTTCTCTCAGTGCAATTATTTGATGGGTATACTTGTAAACAGGATCAGGAGCAGGGGTAGCCGCTCAATTAACCCATGGCAAAGGCTGTCATAATGCGCACTTAGTTGCTGCTCCATACATATATAAAAAATAATACCTCCATTTCCTATTCAATCAATAGAAAATATCAGGCTTAATAAAACAGGGAATCCAAAAAAAATAAAATAAAAACGCGAACAAAGCGGAAGGCAAAAACGTTCTCTCCCTTTCTCTCTCTCGCTGTCTGTCTGTGTCTGTCTCTTTTCTTTCTGTCTCCCTCTCCAAGCCGCTGAAAAACACCCAACAACAATGAAAGGCGGCAACAATAACGAGAAAACAACAACAAAAACAGAATAATAGGAGGAATACATATATTGCGCAGGATATATTTGTGTTTAAGGATACTGTCGAGTGGCAATGGGGTGGGGGATGGGAGTAGGGAAGAGGAGGAGTTGGGGGATTTATGTTTCAACAATTTCAATTGTTTCCTAATGTTTTTGAATTGCGTTTTTACCTTTTGTATCCGGAATTGTCTGATATGTATGTCTGGGTATTACTCGTGTTCAGTCGATGGGGGAGGGGCTGGGGTTGGGGGTTGGACAATGGTAGTAGCCGAGTTCAAAGATTACGCAATCGAGTATCGCATTTCCATAGCTTCCATATCGATACGGTTGAGGCTGAGCCTATCGGGACAGCCTTGATCCCCGCCCTCGCACGAATGTGTGAAATTTCCAAAGAATTTTCACAGAGCGGCCGACACGACTGCGAAATCAGCGCGGACAAGCGCTAATCGTCCGCCTTCTCCGAAGCTGGGATTGGGACTGGGTTAATTTCGGAATTTCCTGTCTTCAATAAAAACGCACACACTAATAAGGACAAACAGGCCCGATACAGGACCAGCCCAAAACTCAACCCAGTCCAAGCCAAGAAGCATTAGCATTAGTGGAGACAATAGAATGGGCCAGGCAGTTAGCTTTTGTCCCTGGACACGCGTCCTTTTCGAAGGGACTCAAAGGGAATACCCACAACCGCTCGCGGGACGCTCGCGTCTGTTTCTACTTAGGATTAGGCTGATCATTGCTCGCGCTTCGTCCTTCGCAGATCGCTGATCAAGGTAGAGGCTGTCATAAAGGTCACAGTTTGCCTAATAACTTTAGGTCACAGAGAACGCCTCGCAATCACTCCTACACGAAGCACTGACTGCTGATCGATCAGGGCAAGGACACATGGGCATTCTTGACAGGGTATCTATGATTTTATGATGCTCTTTGGAAAATGGGTGGGTTGTATGAAGATCTCATCATGTTTGCTGGAGTGGCAGAACTAATTACTAGAACTGACCGATTGCATTACAGGAACAAGTTCCATAGACATTTCTTAAGTATATACCTACTATCACTATCTTCTGTGGCATAATCTTACTTAAGAAAATTGTTTTCTTCATGTACATACACATTAAGCAACTGCTCAAAGGTAAATCAATTTCAGCTCCCGTTCAGGGGGTACTCCTGAAACATCAACAGAAAACGAACTTCCTCCTTCTATCGGGCGAGGCAGTAATGTCTAAACAGAAACATAAGAGTACATATGAATATTTATTCTCCTTTTTTATGGACCCATTCAGTTTGGGGCTCTTTGCGTTGAAGGAAGGTGCCAAACTGCGCAGAGAAACAATGAAAAATGGTTTATAGCCCTGCCAGGAGAGCACGTGCAGCCTGTAAAGCGAACAGTAAAAGAATGGTGACCCCGGCGGCTAAGAGATCATTGGGAATCGGTGTATCGGGGGGCGGGATGGGATAGGACAGGAAGACAAGCTACAAAAGCTGCTGGAGGAGATGCTTTTGGTGGCATTTTTGCGCTCTCGCTAACAATATGAAAATTTATACGACAAGTCTGTCATATTTTTACAAACGTTATAAATCACACCTCACAACAGTTACACATGGATGCGTGGTGGTGTGATGGCGATGGTGATGGTCATGGCTCTGCGTCGAGGTTGAGGACGAGGACGAGGTAATGCAAATATTGCTGCAAGGCACGCGATTCCACAGCTCTCTGTTCGGTTCGCTTTTATTGCCCTGACTCTCGTCTCGTTGCGAGAGTTTTATGGCCCTCATTTTTGCCTTGCGGTGGGTCTCAGTTTCAGTCTTAGTCTCAGCCGCAGTCGCAGTCTCAGTTCCTCACTTCTTATGGAACTACTTCTAGGGAAAAAACTGAGGCGCAGTGCAGGAAGAAAACTTGAACGAAAAATGCTAATTTGGCTACAGGCCCAGGCAAAACCGAACCCTGTTCCCCTTCAGGACAATTGTCATTGTCAATTGTTTGGTGGCTCTGTGTCGCGCGGTTCGCTTCAAAAGACAGTGAGGAGAGAAAGACAACAGGGACAGTAGTAGCGCAGTACAACGACATGCAGGACAATCACACAAAAAGGACAATTGCGTATTTAAAATTTTAATTTTGCTTTAAAGAATTGTCTTTTTGTCTAGCGACAAACAGAAATAGAGAGAAAGAGAAAGAGACCACATAAAGTCATATTGGGAGGTCCTTGGTCGCAAAGACAAAGGCAACGTTTAGTGGTAAGTGTCCATCAAAATAGAGTATAGAATGAGAGAATATTTCTCTACTCTACTCCATGTCCCGTCTAAGCCACTTGTGGAGTGCCAGTGGCCAGATGTTCGGTGGTCTTTGTAAAGTTCATATCTTACACGATAATCTCAAGGGGTATAAATGTCGAAGAATGTGTACTTTAAATACATACATATATAGAAATGTGTTCGGCTCTTTGGACGTGACACAAAGTCTTCATGTTTTGTATGTAGACTGAACTAAAAAGGAATCGGATCAAAATGTACTAGCTGGACGTCAGTCAGTCAGTTTGTATTCATCTCACTCAAATGTTTTAATAGCAGTTAAGGAAGTGAATATTTCCCACATCTAATCTAGATCTAGTTCGTCCATCTGGCAAATATTCAATTAGTCCAGCGAGTGACGCGTAAAAATAGCGCGTGGAAAGCCGAGGATGAGTAGGAGCTATCCTCTTCAGAGCACGTTGAACGCTTGGCGGCGTCCTTAGTTAGATGGGGCTCGGCTCTTAATTACGGTGGATTTATACGCTTCTGCATGGGAACAGGCATTGGCAAATGTTTCCACATGCTTTGGCATTTCCGTTTCCGCTTGGCGCCATCACCATCTCTATCCCATCAGACCCAGTAGCGCAGTCGTCGGTCCATGGTCCGTGTGTTGCCTGTTGCCGAATCGTTTTCAAAAGTCAAGTGGCGTAAATTAATTACAGCACCCATGGATTCCCTGAACACGTTAGCTTTGAGAGAGCTTCCTGATACATATATGTACGTGTATCTACTTGTATGGCTTTGTTTTATTCTTTTCCAACAACATTCTGTAGCCAAGGCCTTTTAATTGCTCGTTGGGGTTTTGGGTTTGGTTCGCTTAGCTGCCTGGCATTGTTTATATTTTTGTTAAGGAATTACGTATGTTTTTTCAGTGAAATCATGGCGATATTTTTTAATTGCGTATCGCTATTAGTGGATGAGAACAGCGAGTGCAATTAAAAGAGGTAAATACATATGAATGTAAATCAATAAATGAATGTGAAATGCGGTACTGGGAGTATAGCACTACGATCATCTCATCAAATAAAATACATATTTGAAGGGGATACGAGTATTAATATTCAATTCAAAATGGAAACCCTCACTTTTCGCATACCAAAAACCAGATTAATTGTTTTTACGAGTAGAAACTTTTCTTTAGGCCCCTCCCCCTCCTCAGCCAGGCCCATCTACCAGTTTCACCCCATAAACATAATAGAAGAGTAATTAACACAGAAATCCCAAATTATAACAATCCCGGAGACAACCCTCGACCAGCATAAAAACACTAAAAAAGAATAAAAAAACTTTGCTACTTTTTTTGATGTTTTGTTTGTCCTTCTGAATGACCATTTATCATAGGCAGGAGCCGGGTCGAACAGACCCATTGACGGCCCATTTGCTACAGGAAGCGCGTTTGCCCGACAACACAATGGACAAAGTGGCCATCTGATGTCAGCCTGTTTGGTAAGGTAGAGAAAAATCTTGTAGATCTGTTTAATGTCATCGGGCTTGGACTCGGCTCTTCTCTATCTCTCTAAGACCGAAGGAGTCTCTGAGTCGGAAGTATGTGCAACAATTTGACCGCAGTTGCGGCATATTTGAACCCAAATTACTTCAGATAAATGCGTACTTAATTTGCAAGACTTTTGAGTGGTGGTATCAAAATAATAATCAATGTTCCATTATCCCCTCAGCCCAAGCTCAGCTCGCTCGGGGACTGCGTGAAGATTATGAGCGACACGTCCCTTGTCTTCCCCTTTTTGCTTTGTGTATGCAAATTCCAGTCGAACCCGTTCCCGGTTCGGTTTCGGTTTCGGTTTCGAGGGAAACCAACCTTCGCCTTGGGCGCACAGTCTCTTCTCTGGCTGTGCGAAAAGTTTTGTCGGTGCGAAAATTTGGACATGTTATGTGTTTGCCGAAGTTAAATAGCTGCCGGCTCGGGGGCAAAGGTTAAACAAGGATTTGCCGTGTTTTCGTTGGCCCTTTCTCAGTTCCTCTCCACTGTACCTCTGCTCGCTAAGGAAGTCTTCAACAGATTGCTCTGATTGGGAAATCAAGCTCAGTTGTGGTTCTTTTTCTTAGGTTATGGGAAACTCCACTTAAAAGCTAAACTGTATGTCGGTATGTTTGTTTGTCGGTATGCCTCCTTTTTTTACTTAACGTCTAAGCTTCGCGATCCAGATTTAAACACAATTTTACATGAACTTGAACTATGCCCTCCAGATCTTTGATTCGCTGCCCAAGTGTTCTGCCTGTGCACGTTCAAACTTTAAACCAAATCAGTTATCTTTATCATTTAGCTGTCATGGGAATAAACGTTTTTAAAGAGATTTTCTATGATTTTGAAGCCTCGTCTTGCCCAATCTGTTCCAATCGTCTACGCATTAGCGCGAGAGGTTTTTCCAATTTTATGCTTTATGCAAATCCAATTTGAGGTGACTGCGATCAAGACAGGTAGGCGTGTTGGGCCTTACAGCATGGTAGCCCCATATTATATCGTACAGCAATCGAGTTGGCTCCACGTGAACAAAAGGTGGCCGCGACATTAAAACAAAAGTAAATCAGAGCTTAGTGTCAAAGATGTTAATTTTATGGCCGCCTCTCGCTACCTTTTTCGGTTCGCATTTTTGTCAATATTTTTGTTGTTCCCCCCAAAAATGTATCCAGTCGAAAGGGGCGCGGCAGCAGTCACATAAAAATTCATTTCGAACGTTACAAATCGTTCGATTTGGTTTCCATTTTTTGTATAGATCTGAGATCTCTTAACGGTCAAAGGCTGTTGTTCCCTCTGCTCTCTGGGGGCGCTCCCGCATCTACAATATTGTCATCTGAAAGAAGGAAATCAAATCAAATTCAATGGCGAAAAAATCATCATCATTAGCATGGTTTCAATCAGTTTATTGATGGTCTGACTACCAGCATTTAAGTGGATGGTCACCAGGATTGGATCACAGAGAAATGGATTTGGGAAAAGTCTATTCTTTCATTCCACTATGTACATGAGCGGGTCAGTTATGTTCGTACTGTAATGATTTTGGCTAATTAATGCTAATGATTTCTACAGCATTACTCGTATGTTCGGGAGAAATGTGTGCCGTTCCACACAAAAGCGATACTTCAGCTTTGTTCTTGTGGATCATAGAGTTCCTGCCAATCCACAGTAATCTCTTGCATGGCCACCACTCTCAGGGCCCCTACTTGAGGCCCAATCAATCTCTGGCCATTCAGATGCATTGTCACAGTTTGTTATGTACATATATTATAAGACACATTTCAAAAGAAACCTTTCTCTAAACAAATGCGAGCAACGGTTTCACCGCTCACAAAAGCACGTGCCACTTGAAGATACAACAAACCCATAAGAGATATTCGGAGCCCCAGCTCCAACAGTCCAACAGTCGAACAGTCCCTACCTGGCTGACTTTTTAATTTGACGCAATTGTTATGGCATCGATTTGAAATGATTTTTGAATTGTCAAGGGCTAAGGAACTCGAACAATTAATGTCAAATATATTCATATACGTATGTATATTGAGGCCTTAAAGCGCTTTCAAATGTCACTGAACATGTCATAAAACAAAATCGTTAAACCAAAATGGTCGCCGCCACAAAAAAAAAGATACGAAACTATCTGGGGGCTACTGCCAAGACAGCTACCGCGCTGATCCCCAGTTGAGATCACAGCAGGCGGTTCGAGCTTTAGATATCTGAAATGGATTTGGGTTTAAGGCTTTTATTCTGGCACGGCACTGCCGCAATCCTTGAGTCATCAAGTGAGAGAGCTTTCGAATTGAACTGTTCGGGTATCCCGACTTTGGGATGAACTTTACAGAAAACGAAGAGGAGTTTTAATCTAAACTGTCTAGAAATAATTAAGCCAATGGACTATTTCAATCTAGGAGTAGGGAGGATCACTGGGCGATCTAATTTGTAAACTTGAGCTCTGCATAAAAGTATACCAGCTCGTATTAGAGTATACCCGACCTCGACGTGTGATAGCGAAAAGATTTCTCATTCAGCCTCAGCTTAAATTAAGTTTTTAATTGGCTTTTGTTGTGCTCACATTGTTGTTGCCATGGCATTGGGCTGGGAGTCTGTTCTGTCTCTCCGTGGATTTCGCTGGGACTCTGAGAAAGCAATTCATCATAATTCATTATAGATATTTTTGACATTTTCCCGGGAGTCGGCTCAGTCGGCGAGCAGTGTTGTGGAAACTAATAAAGATGTCATTGGTCATAGGAGACAATCGCGATACGGTGCGATACAGCCCTAAACGGGTATGTGTCTGCTGCAGAGAGCCATAAAAATGGTTTATATACACGGATGTCCTGAAGGCAATTCATAATTTTCATAATTTACGCTTTGTTTGCCAAAACATTTGGCGCCTTCAAGGAGCATTTTCCAGCAAATGGTAATGGAAAATGGGTTCGTAATAGGGTGTGTTCTGCTCTGCGTTTCTGTTGTTTTGCTCTCCGAGAACCGCAGAGGCTTCATCTTCAATAAGTCAAATTTATGGATCCTCTACCTACTCCATAAATCATAGAAATGCCTCGGCCCAAGTGCAGCAGAATTTCAGAAATTCATAATTAATTTTTAATGCTTGACTGCTCGCAGTACTCGCTCCCTTCTCTCACTCTTTTCATGTTTCCTTTTCTGATATTTGATTTATAATTCTTTCGTTTTCTGCCTTTTTACTTTCAACAATTCACTTGAAATGTTTTCGAGTGCATTTTGGCTGCGAGTTGAAGCCGTTTAATGCCCGCGCAATATTATATTGTAATTGCAAAGTGAAATGTCATTATGTATTGCATTTTGTAGCCATTGAAGCAGCGTCAAGTGGTCGGGCCTGTTCCGGAACCGCACTGTGATGCACTGGGCGAAATAATGGGCTCATTTCAGATGTAAATGCAACAAAAAATGTTCATTATATATAATTATATCTGTATATAAAAGCACTCATTAAATATATAAATAAATATTAATCTTATTCCATGTTATTGATTTGTTTCGGATTCAACACCTTATTTCGCACAGTGTACCATGACGGCTTGAGCATATCCCCGCCAGCTGGTGCTGGCCGCCTGCCAACTCGAGTGTTTGGCAAAAGGCAAACTCGACTCCAAAAGCTCAAAAGACTTTTCGATTTCAGATTTCAAATTTGCCGGCGGCATAACTGAATGGCGGCGTAGAGTCGCGTCGACTCACACATGTGACAACTCCGACTTGCACTCCTACACTCCTCTCCTTTGTTGATCCTTTCTTTGGCTAACTGTCAGCTGTGGCTAATTAAATGAAAGCCCGACAAGTGCTGGAACTCTCGCTAGTTGGATGCTGTTGCTGTTGCTCCTGCCCCTCGTGTTGCATGGAGCCTTAGCTTGACTCTTAGCTGCGTTCGCTCTCCCCTCCTCTGATGTTTGGTGGCGGTTTTCTGCTCGCAGAAGCGCATAATTCTCAAAGGTTACATAACCCTTTGGCTGACATGTGTGTGATACATACATACATATGTATGTATGCGGCTGTGTGTGGGTGGCCAACACCTGAGAATAATATATTTATGTATTTATGCGGTAGGTCTAGCTAGATTAAGTTTATTTATTTTACTTATTATTATGCAAACATGACTTAAATGCTTAAAAATGTATGTATATTATTCAGTCTCAAATTGGGTACCAATTAATTGTGTTTGCGTGCCAATTTCGGTCCGCTATAATCCCTGATAAGTAACTAGCTTGAGCACTTTGTGCTTGCCAAACAACAGTTTAAGGATATATTCCGTTTATCTTTCTCTATTTCAATACTCGCAGGGCTTTGTCGGAAATCTATATCATACAGAAAAGGAATATCTTGTAGATACATGTCAGATGCCAAAGGAAGGGTTCTGCGACTTAGTTTAACAACTATGCAACAGATTAAACACTTCTCCTAATTAACATGAATCTATCATGGCATTGTCCCTGATTTGAATATGGCAATTCAATAGCAGACTAACACGTTAATTAGCATCCATCTACTTGGGAGTAATGCCGTTCGTATGGTTATTCTCATACCAATAACCTTGCATTTGATTCCCATTTAGCAACAATAAGTATTCCGCACTCAATGGGAAAACGCTACACATATTTAACCCTTAAATATATTTTTGTAATCTTTTGGGCCAGCCGTCCTCTGCAGGCGCAATTGTCTGTCTAATTGTGCGAGCCACAGCTGGCCTCCTTCAAGTTATCAAGGACTTTTCAGCCCAAAAAAAAACAAAAACCACAGAAAATCTTTACCGAAGCTCACATCCTGCACTCCCCCTGCCGACCCAGCTGCAGCAGCGAAACGCGAAAAATATGTTAGTTCTCTATGTGAGTGAGAGAGTGCGAGAGTGCGAGTGAGCACTCAGCCTCTCAATTATCGTTTCGGGAAATCTGACCCCGGTTCGGATTTTACTTTTTTATGCGAACCCAAAAAAGCGGAGTTTCTTTTTTGATAATTGTTATTTTTCGCGCACTCTTGAGTATAATGAATAAATAACATTAAACATGCTCTAATGGGCGCGCGGTGACGCCGCGGCGGCGGTGGAAATGGAGGGGTGGAAATTCTGAAAGGGAGCAAAACATTTCCATTGTGCGGATTCGACTGAAGTGGGTTGGGAGCCGGAGCCGGAGCAGGGAACACTTGAGTCCAGCCTCAGCCTGGGAGAGAATATTTTCCCGAGCTGCCATCAAATGTGGATAACTGGAGGGCCTCCGAGCTGAAAGGTTTGGACAGAAAATGCTCCAACAGGTGCTAAACAATCTATTGATGTCGATACAGTTGCACAAAAACAGATTTACAATTATCGATCTCGTATCTTTCTATCCCCAACAAAAGGCAATTGTCACCATCGAATGGAAATCAAGCCACAGACTGGGTCCACAAAGGCCGCGCTAATTGGCAGCGTAAATTGCGATCGTCATAGCCAACATCGCACACAACGATCGACAATGGATCGCCAATACAATATGGAAAATTTTAAATGCAACAATCGATACTAACAACGACGAAACGATGAGGTAGTACACTACCACGTGGCTTATGCACATCTTAACCGAATATTAGATGCTCTTGTAGAGATAAAAGTATATCCAAATAGCCAGAAATGATCACTCCAGAGACCACATTCTACAAGAAAGACTACGAAATTATTAAAAATAAATGCAAATCCCGATATTGCCACTCACATGTGCGAGATGGTCAATGAAAAGAAGCCACTCAATGGGAACTAACAGAATTCAGTGGTTCCATTGAGGAAACGAAATCAGCGATCTCATAAACAAGCCAAATTAATTGATAACCAGTCAGGGCAAGCGTTTGGAAGTGTGTGAAAAGAAATTTACAAATTAGTGGGGAGTGTGGCCAGAATACCGCAAAAGCTAAAACCCGCACACGCCCCTCAGGCCAGTGGATAATTTCGATAGGACCGCGAGATAAACAGTGGAAATTAGCTGCAGAGGCAGCAGCAGCAGCGGCAGAGCCAACGAGAGCGACTGTGAAGCCAAAAAACTGATGGTTCGAGGCAGATATTTCCGAGTAACTGCAGCTGAGTCGATTCCATTTGTATGCGCTCGAGCTCGAAGGCCTCTGAAGTGGGCAGGCAGCAATTAGGGGTTGTACGGGAAGGACTTAGCCCGGAAATCGTCCTCAAACAAACGACTCGCGCCCCAAATCAAAAAAAGGAAAAAACGCAACAAAGTGTAAATAAATTTATTAAAGCAATAGCAAGTAGGGGTTAAAAAATGTAACAAAGAAAAACATAGAATAGAAAGCGCAGCAGTTTTCGCGCCATTTGAGCCATTTACGGATCAAACAAATAAAACAAAAATAAATGTAACAAAAACAAATAGAGATCATTGAACGGACAATGCCAATTTTCTTTTTATTCGCAATTGTTCGATATTTTTGTATTTTGTTTCTTTATGCGTAACAGCAGCAACAGGCAGGGCCAAAACACCCCCGCCCCCACCATTGGCGATGTGTACACCTGTGCAATCTGCGTCGAGTGACGCAGTTCCAGTTACCCAGTTTTTTCGCACAATTAACCCGCTTCATTGCGTAACAAGAGGCTGAATGGAAATTAACCCAAAAAGCCAACTTTCAAGCTGTTCTCGCGAAAAGTCCATTAAATTTTGAATTTCCTAGAATATGTTTTCAAATGCTATGGCAATTTGTATTTCTGTAGTAATGGAGAACGAAATGCAAGCCATATTAAGGAATTCCCAATAAATGTTACCAACGATACACACATACATATAGCTGGATTTCCAACAACTCTTCTTGTTTACTCTTCTCAATAGCTTAATCCGGAATTTCTTTAAATTGTCAATAAATATTTATATGTAGAATAAACTTAAAGATTCTTGAATATTTGGCATACATTTAAATATATTAAAAACGTTTTACGATTCAGCTAAATGGATTTTTACATCGTTATATTTAATAAACGTTCTTTATATCCCCTTGAAATTTGAATGTTCCTCGAATTTGTACGCTCTTCTAACTTTTCTGTTCGTTTTCTTTTTGTGAAAATTCCCAACTCAATTTGATTTTTCCATGTGTGAAATATAATTTTCGTTGTATAACCTTTTGCTATAGTAACAATTTCAATGTTCAGCCGCTAATTGGTTTTACACGCCTCGATTGGCAGCAATCCTTTATGTCCGTGCCCCGCCCTCACCACCTCCGCACCGATTCCATACGAGTACACAGCTCCCTCCCCTCCCTTCACACTTTGCTGTATTTTGTAGATGAATTCAGCGAAAAATGTCTCGTCAAAAGTTTGCATTCCTCTCTGCATATTTTTTTCCCCCACTCGATTGTGAGGCCATCGAAGCCTTTCTCTGGGCAGACGGACTGCTCCCTTTGGCGGGCTGCTCCTTTCTGTGACAGTTTCGAGTCCTTTTGTATGCCCAGGGACGAGTAAAAGTTCTGTCGGCTATCAACAGTCGGAGAATGTGCACTTTAGTGTTAGTGGGCAGCAGAGTCGCAGATTGCAGATCTGTAGAGTGCGAGTAGTTCTGGTAATCCGAGACCGGACAGACGCCGAATGTTTTGTGTAATAAATTCCGAAACACTACACTTCCGTCACATCATAAATCAAGCAAAAAATGTATGGAGAGGGAGAGCGAATTCATACCGATATCGGATGCCCTGCGCTACCCTCATACATACATGTATGTACATATGACGAGGGGCACAAAGAATTAACGTAATTATGTTCGCAACAAAATCTCGCTACGGAGTGGAGCGGAATTCGCAATGGTATCGAGCGTAAACGAAAACAAAGATCAGACAATGCCCAGGCCAGGCCAAATCAAACGAAACAGAAAACACCTTTTTTTCTGGACATCGAACATAATGAACCTTAATGATATCCGAACAGGGGCAGGCAGCTGTGGAGTGTGGGGTGGGGGATCCGATGGGATCGGATCGGATCGGATCGCATCGCATCGCATCGGATCGCTCTATGATCGAACACTCGTGCTAAACAACAAAACCAATCGAGTGTTAAGCGGGCCAGCGGAGAGCAATCGAACCTATGAATTACCTAGCCAAACACACAAAAGTCAAGCGACATACAAATGGCCCAAAACAAATAGTTTGGAAACTGCTCTTGTTGTTCCTCTTCATTTGCATATCAGAGACAGAGAGAGAGAGAGAGGGGCTACACTGAAAAAAGTTACCCATAACTAACCTCAATATTAAATCATGCAAGTAGTCTTAGCCCTATGGCGAAACAAATCCTGTAGAAGTATTCACCTACTCTTATTTCTATTATGAGCTTGTGTTCGGTTTTATTCTTTTTTTTGGTGCAGTGTAGGGGCAGCAGGGAAGTTTCAGCAGTTGCAAGATCCAGTTGACACGACCACAGCTGATTGGTAGCCAATCGAGCCTGTTGCTCCCCTGTTTGCCATCGTTTAGTGGCCAGCAGTGAAACCAAACAGATCTCCAGAGCCCCAGACTTCGACTTCAACAGTAGTTGGGCCTTGTCAGGAGCTGGCTCATAGCAAACGATTGTTAATTGACTTGTACACATTCGGCGGGCGCGTTGTTCTCTTCTCGACTATTAACTGGAATTTGTCGCTTCGTGTTTTGTCTGTCTGAAGGGGCTGAAGCAAGATTTTCTGTAATTAACATTGACCAAGTTCAAGGCTCGCCAGGATTCTTTCATATTGATTTTGTCGCGACTTTGTTTGGCCTCTGGGGAGACAGCGCTCAGATTCCATTCTATTTCCTGGTAATCACAGGGTTCGGTGACAGGAGTACAAATAAAATGGACAAAAACTAACTACATATGTGCGTTAGTTTGAATAAATATTAGAATCCTTTTAGCGTTTTTGATTGGACCTCCAGGTTGCAGTTGGATCAGAAACGGAGTAACTTTGAGCCGGGAAAACACACACCTAACCAAGTTCTACCCCATCCACACCGTTTCGCTTACAATTTACTAAAAAACTCCCAGCCATAGATATCACTTGTTCAGCATAAATTCCCAATCATTTGGGTCGGGCACTGGCCAAACCTTTCATTTGGCTCTTTACATAATTATTGGAACGTAACATTTGTCACACAAATGCCCAGAGAATGGAGTCGAGTCGAGCCGAAAGTGTTTGGTCTGGCCCAACCCAGATGCGGACCCACACCCATCCCCACCAGAATCAGAATCAGAACCCAACCCAGTGCTAGTCCCAACCCAAGCCAAGTAAAATTGCGTGCCCAACTGCAACTAGCAAAAATGTTCTCTTTATTTGAATTTGCTTTTATAGTACTCGTATTTTGTTATGACAAAATGCAATTAATTGCTGGAATTGTTTTTTAGCGATGAACGCTAGAAGATTAAAAATAATTATGGGTTCTGTTTCCCGATCTGGATTCCTATCTGGGCCCCCTTCATGAATGAAATGAAATGAACCGAACCCCGTGGAATGCCCCAAAGGCAAAACGATGACTCGCCATCATCATCATCGTCGTCTTTGCTCTTTATTACTTCATTAAAACCGCATTAATACCGCTCTTCACTTGCTGTTCGATTTGTTTAAATCAATAATGAAAACAAGCAACCACAATGAGCTTTTCGGTCAAGAAAAGAGACTCCAAATCAAAATACCAAAACGAACAAGCCGAGCTGGAGGAACCAATCCCATCCCATCCCATTCGAACCCAACCAAACCGAGAGGCTTCGTCGGACAATGCCGATAAATTAGAAAATAATGCGCACCCATTGTCCGCTGGCTTTGTTTCATTTAAGCGCTTTTGTTGTTTGCGTTTTGTTATTATTGTGGGGGGCTCCACAATACATCCAATACCCCATCTCTGGCTCCTACTCTGGTGTGAACCGGTGGGAAAGACTGTACATGAATGTCGCTTGATGTTCTCTTGGATGTATGAAATACTCAGACTGTAAAATATATTAGTTGAATTGGAACATTGAAAATCTCAGTATTTGCTAGATGATTGAGTCGATATTTTGTTATTAAATAAAAGGAAATGCAAGTCTAACTTACACATCAAGACTACATATTTAAAAAAACAAACCCCCTTGGGGGTTTTATAGAGTATCAAATCTTAATTAATAAATTTTATTTCATAATTCTCATAATTCAGTTTTGTTATTCAGTTCCCAGTTTTGTAGGCCCTCTGTCTGCCTGTGTTTATGCTCCACGTTTCTCAGCTCTCAGCTTTTCAACTTTTGTTGAATGAGGCTGATTACTCAAATTTGGTTTTGTCTACGATTCGTCAGGGTGATGGGTTTGATGAGTTGAGCAGTCCCAGGCCCCTCCATGGCGCTCTTTCAGACTCTTTCAGACGATTGCCAAAAACAGAAACACAGAAAAAGAATTGTTATTAGATGTGATTAGTGTCTAGCAATAAAGAGAGCACAATTCTGGTGTCCCAAGCGTTCCGTTGCCCTCGGGGGGCTACAGTTATAATCCTAAGCTATTGGCAGTTAGGAGTGCCAGACAACCATCTGGTGGCGTTTAACCCATTGAGGCGATCAGAGACTGACAAAGGGGGAAAATGCAGTTATCGACAGAAACTATTTTCTATTTATGTTTCCATTGCTGTTACTTTCGGCCGTGTTTTGCTTTCTTTTTGGGATCTGTTTCTGTTTCTGCCTCGGCTTTCTTTTGGATTTTTGTCGCATCGGGCAATGGGCATCAAACATCATCGGGCACAGCTGGCGCTCGGTGCGGACCTTGCGGATCTGGCCATTGTCGGGGGCCCTTTGTTCCCGTCTCCTGTCTAGTCCCCCCGTCCAACAGATGTGCCAGGCTCTCGCCGAGTACGGGTTATTTGTTTGTCCGGAGCGCTGCTTAGAGCCTGCATTTCCGTTTGGTGTTTGCCAAAAATGTAAACAGTTTGCGTTTTGTGCGTAATCGGCAACGTAATCCCTCCGACTCCTCCCCACCCCTCTATTTGGCGTTATGTAATCGCTTGTCGGCCCAAACGAGGAGTTAATTATGTCATAATAGACGCTGGTCCCCATTCAGAACGGAACTGAACTCGTTCAGCTCTGCTCTCTTCCTGTCTCATCTGTTTGCCTTGTGGCAGTTGTTTTGGGTTCGTCTGACAGCCGCACACGTCTCTGTTTTGCCTTGGAGCTCAGCAACTCCCTTTGTCCACGAGAACTGAGAGCTCGGGACACGGGACAAATCAATCACCTAACCAAGCAAAAATTAAGCCAAATCCTTCCTTTTATTTAACCGGAATGAGGCAGGGCAGAATTAGTTCAGTATTGTAGGATTACGTGCATGGTACAGGAAATAGTAGGTATATCTGAAAGGTGTTCCTCGATTTTCATTCCACAAATGATACGTTCTCTATCGCTGTTATCATATTTCATTTCAGTTAGTGCATACATTTGGCTTGACATATATAAAAGTATTCAACAATATGAATACTCCCTTCAGAACCCAGACTAGACCCACCTGGACTGAAACCTCAAGTACCTTCCCTTGAAAACTTCCAGCCAGCTGATCTCTTTCATCATCTGAGACCATTTATCATCATCAGTGGCCATTGAGGCTCACAAAGCGAAGGTGACAAATTTCTAACAAATTAATAAAAATGAAAAACAAAAAGCATAATGAATAAAAAAGAAGCAAAATGAGACACCCGCAACCGGCCACAAATCAAAGGCGGTTCAAGGGGGGAGGATTCGAGATGAGAGTGGAGTGGAGTGGAGTGCCTCGGAACATGCTAATAAAACACAAATTGACGATAAAATTATTACAAATTTATGCAAATATTTGCAGCAGTTGTGAGGGGTGGGGTGGGGAGGGAGAGGGTCGCAAAGTACCACCCTGCCACCCTGGGCTCTGGCCTAAGCAAATTAATGGGCAAACACTTGAGTCTGAATCAGGGGGCGATGCAGTGAAGATGGGTCACATGGCCATGGATCTGGCCCGGTCTGGTCTGGTCTCGGCTATCTGATGGTGGTGGTTTCGGCGCTCAGCGCTCGGCGCTCGGTATTCCGGATTCGGTATTTGCTGAGCCCATGATTCGGGCAATAATTTATACGCCAATGCGCACGCGGCTTGCTGGGTGGATGTGAAATGTCCTGCTGCGCGTAAACAGGAAACAAATTACGCTCGAGAGCAGTTATGAAATGCCATAAAGACTCCAGCGTCTCCTGGTTGTTGTCCTCGTCTCACTGGACAGGAACAATAATGCATTAGGCGGCCACAGCCATGGGCTGGATCGCACAGCATCTCATCCCATCAGCTCGACTCCAGATAGTTGCGCACCCGGAACAGACAACAGACAATGTGGCAACGAGCCAGGGCTTAGCGGCAGGCGGGCCCACCTTCCGTTCCCGTCCCCATGCTTTTGCCACGTGGTGAGGAGCGACCAGGAACGGAACGGAAGCATCCACTCACTTGTGTCATAAAAATCCTTTCAGTTTTCTAAACCATTGTCCTGCCAACGATGGACGCCCGCCAAGAGCTTAAAAAATGTATTAAAACGGTTATGAAAGGTACTCCTGAGGATCGATAGATATGCCCATAAGATATAAATATTCTTGCAATTTATTCCATTGATGATTTAAGCACATTGATTTCCTTCTCCAGTCGCGAATACTCGTATAATGGATGGTTTCCAAGGACTTAAGTTTATTTTTTGAGGGTCTCCTTTTATGATCTTTCCATAAACTTGCAGAAACAATTTTAAAACCATTGAACGGAATACCCACCTGACAAGAAGAGCAAGTAATATGAGCCACACATGGTTTTCCCACTAAGTTTTTTGTATCCATTTACTCACTTATTCATTTTTTGAATATTCTCAATTTAGCAGCTGATCTTGGAAATGATCATCCAAACTTTCAGCAACTCTCCCTGCTTGGAGAGATCTAGTTCCTGTACCCCTAAGCACTTCAAGCTAATTTGAATGCTAATGACGCTGATCATTTGTATGCTTTTTACCCTTTTTTCTTTTTTCTTTCTGATTTCAGAATTTCTGTGTGATTTTTCAATTCCCAGACGGCGGCGATCATCAGCCTAAAATCCAGGGCGTAAGTGTTTTGGCACTCGACGCGTTGACGTCTCGAGCGTCCAGCTCATCAATCGCTGTCGCCGTCGCCGTGGAGGGTTGGGCCCCAGACAAACCACATCAAACCACAGACAGAATTTGTCTCCTCTCCCCGGGTCGGGGCACATTCTGCTTTGACAAATGTCTCGCACCTAATCAAATTTGATACAATTGAATGAGCCTCGACTCTGCAGCAGTTTCCGTTTATGCAAATGCTTCTGGATGCTCCTGGTAGGTCCTGTTCCTGCTGCTGCTCCTTCCACTCATGTTCCTGTGCTCAGCAATCAGTTGTCAAGTCGGGGTTTGTTGCAAATTTATCATCATTTAATTTCCATTTGGCGTTCGTTCGTGCCAAATGTTAATGACGCTGTTGACAACGACTCGAGTACTCCGGGAGAGGCAAATCAACGTTATCCTTCTGGCTGCCTCCTTGCTGCACTCACCAATGCAGTCTCCGTGCTGCTTTGACGCGCTCCATCCACCCATCACCCATCCACCCATTCACGAGCGACTCGTCCTCACTGACAAATTATGTCCCCATTGACATCGCTCATACGCCTCGTGGGTCTCTCGCCAGCGCTGCTCATTTGCCTAAGTGCGCCCGTTCTGTGGTGGAGGCTTTTAATTAATTGTTAGCCTGCGACTTATTGACGGTCTGGTTGGTTGGTTGGCGCTGGCTTCGTTGCCCGTAACCGTAACAGCCAGCAACCAGCCGCGAGCCGCCAAGGGAGGAGGCGGAAGAGCCGAAGCTGAAGGCAACAAAAAATGTCAAACTAGCACTTAAAAAGCCGCCACGCTTTGCTACTTGTCAACCACGCGCCACCGTCGTCGTCGCAGTGGCAGTGCAGTGGCAGCCGGGGCACAGTCAACGCCACCACCCTCAACAATATGCTTCACGTCCAGACGACGGACTGGGGTTGGGGTTGGGGTTTGGGTTGGCAGTTACATGCCGACTGAAATATGAGACATGACACTGAAAAACAAAATTTTGGGCCAATGGAGATCTGTGCAGAGTAAGAGAAGAATTTGTATAAACACTTTTTCGAGTTTCAGCAATGGAAATGCTTCTCACGTTATCCAAAACGATCTCCCAGCAATCACTGTTCAGAAAAGTGTTTCACTTTCCTCAAATAGTTTAATCGAGTTGTTCGCATTTATCCCCTAGAAGTTTCGTTACCGTGTAGCATAGTGTAACTTTCTATCAACCCTGCTAAGCAGTTGCAATATGAAACATTTTGACAAAAAGCCACCACCCACAAATTAGGCTGCAAGACTAGTGGAAAAGGGCTGGGGAGGTGGGGAAAACGGGAGAGGGCCTGGGGGCTTGACAGACGATAGAAATCGTCGCCATGTTTAGTCCACGTTAAGGCGGGGGAATCGAAATGTGACGGTCAGAGCAAAATGGAGATATAGGGAAGAAGTATAGAAACATCAGGGAGATGCGACTGCAACAGCTTGACTTGACCCCTTTGCAAGCTGTCCAACCTACATCGAGGCTCGGTTTATGGCACCCGCAACGCAACGCAACCCATCCCAGCCCAACCCAGACGAAGTGAAGCGGGACCTTCCATGTAAAAGCAATAGATGTGAAAATTGCCAAGAAATATTTGAAAATAAAATGTCGACGAGGTCGTTGCAATCATTTGGCCAGCAAATTGTATCACCGTTATGCTAATCCGTCTGGGCCTAATCCGGCGGATTAGCGATTGTGTCTTTCGCCTAAAAAAGTGCACAAAAATAAAGAGAGTTTTTGGGAAAACTTGAAGGAAATCAAGAGTCTGTTGTCTCTATGTGGTTAATCCGGGTCGGGCCGTCTCAGGTAGCGCTACACAAAGAAGCATAAAAGGAGCTAAAACAGCAACAGCCAAAACAGACGCAGACACAGCTACAGATACAGATACAGATAGATATATAAAAATCTCGCGACATTTTGCACACTCCTTTCTGGAGGACGCTAATCCCGGCCATAAAGTCGTAAAAAAAAGGAATATTACGATGGGAGCAGCAAATTATATTTGTACACATGCCAAAATGGTCTAAGGCGTTGTCCGTTGTCAGGATTCGTGGGCGTTGGGCCATAAAATCTTCAGACAATCCTCAAAAACTGCTCAGGTTCTCGATGAGTTGGATTGGAATTTCAATTAGTTGGTTTTCACATTTTAACTTCCCCCCGAGGAATACAGGCGGGGGGCGAACTCAAGATTAGGGAGACAGACGGGCTCCGGTCAGCGCTTTCAGCTTGGCTCGTGCCCTGGTTGGATGCTCGCTGGATTAGGTATTTAATCTTAAGTTGATCACTTCCGCTATGTTACAGAATGATGGTATGAAGGTAAATGAGAGGTCTTACCATGGATGGGTTGTTAGAAGCGAAAACCTTAACCCATTTTTATTTGGGCTGTCCACAAGCCTACATTTTTATGAATTCAAATAAAGCAAGGAAATAAATTGTAATAAGTGAATAAGAAGAGTAAAACACTATGAGAATTAGTCCATTAGTCCATCCACAAAGGGTTACTCATCTACGAGTGTCTCCCAAAAGCACTACATTAAAGTCAGCCCCTACTCCATTTCCACTTTACCATGATCTAAGCCCCGTTTTTCGGCCAGAAACAGTTCCTAAAGGGCTCTAAGCTTGAAAAATAGAATCTTTATATAATTATTCAATATCACGTCGATGCTAGGTAAATATTTGTGAAATTTATATATCGAAAGGAGAATGGAGAAACACGACAAAACAACAATACGCACAATAACAACAATAATCAATATTTGATATTTTAACACATTTGACATACACAGAGAGAAGGGAAGGTATGAGGAGAGCAGCGGAGTGGAGTGGAGCGGAGTGGAGTTAGAGGTGGAAAAATATTGAATAGAAACCAAAGAGTAGAAAACGGCAATCGAAATGTGTGTGAGAAGAGATCAGAGGAGAAGACAATGCAAGTGGATTTATTAATGACCGCAATTATTCTTATTATTATTACAAGAAGAAGTCAGAAATCAAAACGAGGAAAAACAACAACTCGTTGATTTCTTTAGCCAGGGGATTCTGTTTCACTCGGAGAGTGAGCAGCGGGCGGCCCCCCGTTGCTCTCCAAGAAACACACAAACAACAACACGGTGACCCCCAGCCAAAAGATTGATCCACAGACGACCTTTTGTCCAAACTATCGGATTCTGTCTTGGAGGCGCAAAATAAACAGCGCATTAATCAATAGAAATTAATACACAACGGCAAATAGTTGTATAATGCCAAATCAAATTTCAGTTTTTTCTTCCCTTCGCAGCGGGTGTAAAAAAGCAAACATACAAAAAATGAGCAAAATAATGGTGAAGATATACATACATATGTACATGTACACAATACATACGCACGAGTATAGAAAGACAAGGTTAATCTGGTTGAAAAACGGAACTCTTTGGATCGATCTACACATACATGCACATGTATGTATATGCATATGTACATACAGATTTGAAAAGGTGAAAAGCCGTTCGCATTATTTTTATGAAGATCCAAATGTATCCAAATGACTCACTTATTAGAACTGAGAATATTATGCTAATGTCTCATGAATATTCAAATTGAATATGATTTTTGATGATTCTGGTGTCAGTGGAGGACATCAACTAATTTAAAATATTATTGGATCTTTTGGGGATTGAAAAATTATTAAAATGTTACGATCAAACTGTGAAAATCCAATTATGTGAATTTACATATAAATTTTGGGAAATAAAAAGCTTTAAGCATGAACATCACACTATCCCAAATTCAGATATGTATATAATTTGGAATTATGTACATATTGTAGGTATAAAGATGAAAGCTGAACTGATTGAGTGGGCACACCCAGCCTTATTCCCTACGCAATCGCTTCGTTTGAATACTGTGGGTGCAAACTTATATTTAAGATATTTAAGAGAAAATATTATTATGAGGTAGTACCCAGGTCATATTTAATTTTCATTATATATTTCGTTATTTTTTAAGGTAATTGTTACCATTATTTCAAAAGTCCTGGTCCCTAGCCTACCAGGGATGTTAATATTTTTAATATTTTCTGTTCAGGCTGCAATTGTTTTAAGTATCTTGGAAAATTGAAGATACGTTTATTTATTTTAGATTTTAAGATGTAATTAAATTATGAGATCAATTCGCAAACTCTTGATCCCTTTCCCAATCACCCGAGCTGTAAATAATTTCCTAAGAAATAGACTTGATTTAATTTTTGGGTTTTTGTAATATTTTTGTTTTATTCATTTTGAAATGTCTTTGTTTTGTGTGAGCTTTTTACGTTTACTCTCAATTTCCGCTTAGATGATAACGTTTTATTTTAATACATTAATAATACAATAATACACTGATGAATGTATATACGTTCCTTGCGGCTTCTGGGGACTCTGACTCTATAACGAAATACATACGAGTGGGCTGGGATATTTACAATTTGAGTTGGTTAGACACTAAACACTACAACTTAAGTTAGGTAAGGGCTGGTGCAGGGCTGGGGTGGGGTGCTGACACAAAAAACAACAAGGAGGAGCTCTCTCAATGCTTAAAACTAAATAAAATTAATTTACAATTAGGATTTTCCATACGTATAGTATATCTTGTCTTTTGATACTTTTCTTGATTTCCTTAATTGGTTAGTGCGAGAAATAAATTATAGTTTAGCGTAGATTATAGATGGTGTTTTGTGTGTATTGGCTAGGAGTGTGGTTGTGGTTTCTTGTGTGCGATTTTTCTTAGATCTGTTTAGAGATTTCACTAGAAGTAAGCGGGGAGAGGATAGGGCTGAGAGGAGAGGAGGTTGGCTTACTTAGAGCTTTTGAAGATTTAAAACCAGTGGATCACTTTGGGAATGCTTCAACAATTGTACTCTACTCTGTACTCTACGCGGGGAAGGTATTCATTCCCACTAATAGAGGACCGGCACCGGTCGCCTCAGGGCGCTGTCCATAGAGCCGTCCATGCCGTTGGGTGTGATGGTTCCCGGCGAGGATCCTGGCGAGGAGGTGGACGATGAGGTGTACAGGCCAGCGGCTGCGGCATTGGCGGAGTGGGCGGCGTACAGGGAGGGCGCCGACATGCCCGAGTAGATGCCGGAGTAGAAGCTGCTCAGGGATGTCGGAGGAAGCTGGGGCGGTGCTTGCTGGGACTCCAGCACCTTGTGGCCCTGGTTGTTGACCGCCGCCGCGGCTGCGGCCTGCGACTGGTGCAGCTTTGACAGGGCCAAAGGATCGAATCCTCCGAAGTACGGCACCGGGTACGGCTGATCGAGGTGGTGCGAGGGGGCAAAGTACGGAGGCAGTTGGTGGAACGGATTGTAGCCCCCGGCACCGGGTCCTGGACCACCGCCCAACTTCTGTTGTCCCATTCCGTTGGACTGCATCTGGAGTCCGCCCTGGGGGCCTGCGGTCATGGGGTTCTTGGGCTTGCGACGTGGGCGGTACTTGTAGTCTGGGTGCTCCTTCATGTGGAGGGCACGCAGGCGCTTGGCCTCGTCGATGAACGGCCGCTTCTCGGACTCGGCCAGCAGCTTCCACTCGGCGCCCAGGCGCTTGGAGATCTCGGAGTTGTGCATCTTGGGGTTGTCCTTGGCGATCTGACGCCGCTGGAGCCGCGACCAGACCATGAAGGCGTTCATGGGTCGCTTGATGTGTCCCTCCTGGCCGGGTGAGGTGGCCAGGCTGTGCATGCCCGAGGACTGGTGGTTCGAGTGTCCTGAGGAGCCGATGCTGGCACCGTTGCCCATGCCGCTGCTGCCCAGGCTGCTCTGGCTGCCGAGACTCCCGGCGGAGCCGATGGAGCTGTTGGGCGACAGGGTCTGCTGGGCGGACACGGCGCTGTGCATGTGATGGGGCGTCATGTGATGGGGGTGGCCCATTCCGGCGCCGCTGTGTATCCCGTTGCCGTTTGGCGAGCCGCCCATTGCGGCCAGGCTCTGGGAGTAGTGCAGCACCCGCTTGATATCCATGTCCATGCCGGGGCTCAGCTGCAGCTGGCCCTGGTGGGCGTAGTCGCTGGGCGAGGGGAGCTCCAGGCCCTGGCCGCCGCCGGCGCCCAGGTGGAAGCCGTAGTTCGGGTGTGACGATAAGGTGGCCATTCTAACGGTTTGGTCACTCAAAAAATCTTTTTCTTCAATCAACAAATGTTTTTCTCTCTGTGTACTTTGCTTTGCTTTATCTCTTTTTTTTTTTTTGGTAATCTTTCTTTTATTGGGGTAGTATTCACTTCACTGTTTCTCACAAATGTCTCTGTTATGTTATGTTGTTTTCTTTTTTATTTTTTATTTAATTTTGTTTTTTTTTTGTGGACTTGTGCTCTCAACGGAACGTCTCTGACTGGTTTCTAGTGCTGCTCGATGCTTCTGTTTGGGCCAACAGCTATTCTCTGACTGATTTGTCTGCGCAATTATTGGGACCGACACGACTGCAGTCAAATCCAGTTTTTCTCGCAGTCCGGTTGCTGGGAGAGCGGAGCAGCGGAGCAACCACCCTGGCACAGGTAAGTGGCGGGAGTGCGACTGTGATGGCATGAGAGGACGGCAGGCTACCTGAATGCTTGCCGTCGCTCTTCCTCTCTTTGGCTGCGTTATTGTTGGCTTTGTTCCATTGGCTCTTTTATATCGGTTATAGTTGTTCGCCCATTGAGGGGTGTGTTCAATAGACGAGTGAATAGAGCCAAAAGCCAACAGCAGCAGCAGCAGCAGCAACAACAGCAACAACAACAACGACAACGACAGTTTCTGTGTTCGGCTCTGCTTCGTGTTTCGACCTCATTTGAGTGTTCAGACAGAAGAGAGAGAGAGAGAGAGAGAGAGAGGAGAGAGTGGAGCATGAGAGAGAAGAGAAAGAGGGTCGCCGAACATTGATTTTTGCACAGATTTCCGTTATTGTTCTGCAGCGACGTTGCACTTCCGCGGGCTGCATTGTGGGTGAGAGAGAGGGGGAAAACAAGTCACTCGCTCTCCCTCTCACTTCCTTCTTCTCATTACTCTCTTGATCTCTCTTCTATCTAGCCCCCTCTTGCTCTATCTCTGTCTCTCTCTCTGTCGCTCTTTCTGGCTGTCCCCATGTGTGTGAGTGTGTGTGTGTGTGTGTGTGCGTGTGTTGGGCCAATCACAATGGGTCTTTGGTGTGAATTTTAGTCCATTGTGGGTGGCTGTGTGCGGCTATGTACAGCTCTATATGGCCGGGAGCTGCTGTGCTTGTGTGTGTGCGTGTGAAAAGGACTTTTTAGTTTGTGAAAGGGACATGGAAACACGCTTTCCATTCTCTCGCTCTTCGCTCTCTATGGCCATTCTTTCATTTCGTCTTCCTTTCTTCCCCATTCTTTTGCCTTCCCTTGTTTTGTTGTGCTACTTCTTCCCCGCCGCCCGGAAAGGATATTACTGCAATTATTTACTTATTTGGCCAAAGAAAAGTGGGTCCGGATAAAGGAGCGCACAAAGCAATGAGTGGAAATGAGGCGAAGCTCAGCCAAAATGCATGTAAAGTGTTCCTATATGCTTGCCCCTGGCTGTATGTGGAGTGGTGGTTGGTGGCTGCTTTGTGGGTGGTGCGGGTGGCCACCTAGTTGCCTGTGATTACACAATGCCCGACAAAGGAAGATGTTGAAAAATGTATAACGACAAAAAGTATATATTTTGATACTTTTTCGTTGAGTGGAATTTGTTGTACTCTTACTCGGGAGAAGCTAAAATTAAATTTAAATTAAATAATGAGATACAGATACATCATTACATACAGATGTACGAAGATACATATTGTATATTGATATATTCCAAGAAGATTTAATATAATTTAATGTAATTGCTGTTTTAAATATTTTAACCTTATTTCGCCGAAGCATTTCATTAAATCAAAGCATTGAATATGGTATTTCCATACCCAGCATTCATACGAATGCTGGTTTAATTGTATCTCCTAAACATCACATTGTAGCCCTACATTCACCCTAGACTCGAATCTGACACTTTCTCTAACGCAAACACACACACCCCAACAGTGCAGTTTGCAATTGCATTCAAAATGCTCTTATACCTGGCCCAGGGCATAGAGCATAAAAAGCTTTCAGCGTTCTTAACGTTTCCTTTGTGTCTGCGCTCACCAAAAGAAAAAAAAGGAATAAAACAACAACAAAACTCAAATAATAAATAAAGAAGAAAAAAACTGTAGATGTGTTGTGTAATGGAAAAAGTTTTGTTCGTGCAACGTTTTCCTTTCTAACCATTCAGCTTTTTCCTAAGAAAAAGAGGCAGGGGGAGATGGAGATAGAGACGGAAGGACACATAGTGGGTAGGAGGAGGGGTGCATTGAGGCAGAGAGACAGACAGAGGCATTGCCTTTTAAGAAGCTATCCCTACTCTTTGTCACAAAAGTGCGAGTACTTATGCATAACTATATCGTAAGTTTATAGTTCACATTTTGGTAGATTCTATTTTCGCATTTGAAGACAAGTGAGGGAACTCTCCCGGTTGTATTCAGTTATATGAAAGTGCCGAACCCATTATCCATTATCCTTTCACCTTTCTCTCTGTCCTGCTTAACCCCAGCTCAACTCCTTCGCAGCTCTCTGATTTTAATTCTGTTCAGAGAGTCGCGCGTTTCATTGTTTGCTGCTCGCCATTGTTGATTATTGTTGATTGTGGATTTTTGATTGTTGTTCATGTCATTCAATTGTCATTTGGGGAACTGGTTCTATATACATATACTTTGTTCATTCTTTTTTTTTTAAATTAAATTCAGAAACAATCGAACAAATGTGATATTCAACAATAATGACAATGAATAAATGATAATGAAAAAAATGAAACGAAAATAAAAGCCAAACGAGGTTACATTCAGCCTTTTATTCGAAATGATTGAATTGTTAAATTATTGATGTATGTACATATGTATGTATGTATGTACATATGTATACTGTATGTATACATACTGTGTTTTTTGCAATCGGATTTCCATTTATCCTTATATAATTCTGTATGCACGACACCTGGCATTGGATGAAGAAAAATGAAACATTTTAGCTGGATTTTCTCACGTATTTAGTTACGCCTTTGTTCATTTTGCATTCGAATCGAATTTCCCCATCCAATGCTCTGCCACCCACTAGATTTTCTCTTTGATTTCCTCTCGTTGTGCGGACGTGTCCATTTGATTGCTTCACAGATTTCAGCGCTTTTCACATGTCATTCTAGTTAAGAGCATTTTTGGCATGCTCACGAATTTTCCTTCATTTCACCCGCATTTCCACTCTTGTGATGGTCTCTTCGTGCTCTTTTTGGGTTGGAAAAATGAAAAATTATGGCATATTTATCAGTCAATGGGATGGAGAGAGAGAGTCGTTGGGGCTGGCAGGTCCTGGTTGGGATAATGAAAACATTTCGGTGTAGAATTTACGATAAATGGAAAGAGCAAAAGATATGAAAAATGTATAGAGAACCGTAGTTTGCATTTTAGTATTTAAATTTATTATTGTAATAATATAATTAATTTTCCCACGGCTTAGAAATAATAATGTTATATATTCCTTTATTTCTAATAATTTTTCTAGCTCTGTAAATCTGAAGAATTTATGTGAGTAGATACATACGAGTATAGCACTTTTTATTCAATTTATTCCACCAAATTTAATTAATCGCTTACGTATTTTCATTCCAGATAGTCTTAAATTGATTTATCAATGTCCTTCTGTGCTCAGTTCATCTTAAATCATCTAAACATACAAAACATATCTATTTTGAGAAATTCCTCTATTAACTACAAAACCCCGCCTAATATGCCTATTTTTCAATTAAACTGAACGAAAACTATGCATGGGAAGCATGGGAACACATTATCCGAGCTACTTTTTCAGAACCAGGCGTGATTATGCGACAAGAAATGGCCAAATTGTCTCAGCAATGTCGCTTTTCAGCTCATCCGTGGCTGAGACCATTAGGAGAACAAAACGAGATAATATTCTATGGAAAACTGTCCTTATAGATAGGAAAAGGACGCCCACATGTGTCGTCGACTTCCGTTTCGGCTTCACCTGATGCGAACCGGTTCTGTCATGGATATTGCACAATCCCGTCCCGAGCAGGAACAACTTTTGTATCCGTTTTCCCCCATTGTTCTACTACTCTACTCTCTATGCAGTTCAAGGAACTCTAGCAATGCATTTTGTTGTTTACTATTTCTATGTACAATGCTTTGCAGTGGGCTGTTTCCGGGGTCAGTTATTGTTATTGATAATACATATTTTCCAATATCATCCTGGACAAAACAATTCAGCCGTTTTGCAAACAATTTGCGGTATTTGCTAAAGGGATAATTGGTGGAGAAAACACGTGTAAGCCCGCATGACTTGGTCGCTCTGGGCTCGAAGGAATGTGGGAAAATCGAATGCAAATCCAATTGTCGGAGCTGTCAGAGCGTAGGCCATCGATGGCCACTCATAATCCATGCTCGATTTGAGCTCATTACGGTTCCAGGTCCTAGATGTCATAACAGATTAACCAGGAAACGTTCACATCTCCGATTCTGATTCTGACTCTGACTCTGATTCTCAATTCACCTCCTTCTCTTCCTCCATTGTTCAGAAAAGTTCCTCCATCAGCCACTTGGACTAAACGATGTTAATTTCTTGAACGGTTAGGGTTAGGGCTTCCAGGCTCTGTTCTGCTCTGCTCTGTTCTGTTCTGTTCTGCCTTTTCGTACCTTTTCCTGGCTAGGATCTCATCTTGAGGCTTTTTTCTTCTTCTCATTTGTAATCGAAACGAGCCACTTAAAGAGCTACGCGATCCTTGAGTCAAATTTCTTTATACTTGGTTTTCATATTTAATTTCTTCTTATTTCTGCATATTTAGGGGTTGACTCCGAGGGGGTGTGGCGGGGTGGTATCGGGCAGCTATTCAAGTGCTTTGGTAGGTCTAATTTTTGTTGTCGCTCGTCTCGGGGCAAATCGTCGCCGTCAAAGTGCCCACTCGATGCGACTTGCACTCAAGTGCGGGCCCGGCCATGGAGTGGCCTACAAAGCGGAGGAGAGGTGAGTTCCGTTCCTGGTCGGCGTGCCGAATCCCACGGTGTGTGTTTACGACCAACAAGCACAGTTGGAATGAGTCCAGAACGGGCTGTGACTCAGGGACGGTGACGGTGTCGGGCCCTGTCCCTGGCCCTGGGTCTGACTATGGGTCTGGGAGTACAGCCACCGTGTAATGCGAGAGGAATTAGCTACCCAAATTGTGTCAAAATCTTGTGGTTAGCCCGAGGGCCAAACATCGGTTTTTCATGGGGGTGGTCGTGGGGCGTTTCCCCGGAAAAACCTCAGCCAAATGAGGTCCACTCACCTGATGGGTGAGCGCCTGTCAAAAGCAGTTTATCGTTGGCGTTGACGATGACGATGACGTTTCCAACCCCTGATGGCTGGCATCGGTTTGACAACCTGCAATCATCTTTGGTGCTGTCGTACGCCCACTTTGGAGAGGGTTTTAAAACTTAATTAGAAGTTGCAGATAGAAGTAGCACCAATGTTTGCAATGATAATTTACTGTAGAGGTATGTATTTGGGATCTTTTAAAAGCGATCTGTCCACTCTTACCCTCTAAGTAGACACTATTTCATGTACTGAGCGTTTGAATATAATGGAATCTGTACGAGTATGAATAAGAATTCAAGTCCTATACGTAGGTATTTTTATAATTAAATCATCTACGTATCTGACTTCTGTTTCGTGCTTGTACTTATGCTGTGTTTCCTTTTTAGTTAACCCTATACCCCCCGAAAGCATCTCATCTCCCATTCGTTTTCCCAATTTCTCTCAATTTCAATTACACTTGGCTGTTTTTCCTCCTTTTGCTTTGACTCTTTTAGGTGCGGCTTCTTCGCGTAATTAATTTCAGTCATTTGGCAAATGGTTTCCCACAAAGTCAAAGGGTTTTATTGAGCGCGCTTAATGTTGGCAGAGATCAAAGCGGTCTTTAAGCAATTGAAAGACACCTTGACACAGGAAACGGAAAAAAAAGCACCCTCCATCTGGCCCCTTCGCCCTTCGCTTGTTTGTTTGTGTTTTCTATTTTCTATTTATTATCCTTGGTCGAATGCAACATTTTCACTCAAGTGATTTGATTTGGCGAATTGAATTTTCATTCTAAGTATGTATGCATATCAAGACCAGGGCTTGGAATATCAGAGTGCCTGTGCCCCTGCTGTCCCATCCCAAGCCCCATTCAATCGCCAAGCCCCGTCAATCAGTCATTTAGTCAGTCAGTCACTCAGTCAGTCAGACTTGGCGGCGTCGCCGTCGTCGTTGTCGTTGTTGCGCTGATTGTTTGCTTAGCGTCCTCCCGCGAGACTCAAGTGGCAAAACATTATTTTGTTCAGGAAATTCAATTAAAACTTTGCGGTTTTTTGTTAGAATTTGTTTTTTTTTTTTTTGTACGCTGTGGCTGCTGCTGCTGCTGCTCCTCTGCTGCTTTCAATATTCAAGTGGTTTTCAATCAAAACGAGGCGTATTATTGAACCAATGGGGGGTACTGGGAGGGAGCACAGAGCGGCTCCATGGGCATGAGTCAAATCAATATATTGAAGGTGAGAGTTGGTAGAAATACTCTGAATGGAGCAGAAGTTGGTGGCATTAGAAGTATTTTCCGATTCAAGCTTTAACTAATAACCGTTTGGGAGTACAATTTCTAAAATTCGTTTCTTGTTGCGCGCCATTTCGATTTCTAGCCTTTACCCGAGAACATCTTTTCTTTTCGTCTGTCCTCTTATGATAATATTTGTTGGGCACTTGGCAACGGTCCTTCAGTTCAATCCGAACTATAACCATTGCCACATAATCGATGACTGGCTGAAAGGAGGAGGCACAAGTGTCGAGGCATGCAAATGACAGGCCGAGTGGCAGCCCCAAACACCAAGCACACAAATATCAAAATCAAATTCACTCAAAACAACATTTAATAAAATCAATGTGCTTAAAAAGTTTACCCCGAAAAAAGAAGAGAGCACAATCGGGGAAAAATCATCAATTTCACGTTTCGGGTGCTAGATAAATTTACATTTGCATGTGGGTGAGTGGGGCAACTGAAGTGGCAGTCACACCCGCACACTCACCCCTCTTCCGAGCGCATCGACAGCGTTAAATCAAAGAGCAAAGCTCAAATGCAAACAAAGTTAACAAAGGTCAAACCCTCAACCCTTGCCCAACAATATCAGCCGCCCCTTAGCCCTTAGCCAGACCTCCCACAAAACAAATAAACGATTGCCAAAAACGAAAAAGAAATTGCAAACTTTTTTCTTTTGTACTTTGATTTGCATAAATAATTTACTTTAAACAAACTCTTGAGTATCCAAAGAAATCTGGGCGAAGAAAAAGGCAGTCAAAGGTGAGGGGAAATCGAATTTTCTTTGGGCTCTAGTGGCAGTTCACCTGGGAGAAGTCCATAATTCTTCCTTGAATACTTCTTTAACAATTCACCTTTGCCCGAGCCCAAGCCAACTCCCAAAGGATTCAACTCGAGCTCGGAAACATTATTCAGGATGTTTTTCCTCTTGTCGTGTGCTGTGAAAGCCAAAAAGAAAGAACAGACCATGCAAAACAATTACGATAGTTAAGGCCGAATCACAGACGGCATTTAAAAGTCATTTGGCAAACGCCCCTCGCCGAAATTGCGCTATAAACGATGTTGCTCAAGGATCATAAAGCGGGTCGGGCAGTATTTTTCTAGGAAAAATCAGAGTGGAATGTGAAAAACTGTTCGCATTAGCATTTCACATTTTCCCTCTGCACATTATTTACTCGTACCGTACCGTACCTTCCAGCGCTCAGCTCGTTTTTATTGTTATTGTTTTACAATGTTTGTGTGGGCCGAGGAGGGGCGTAATTAAACAGCTTTCCCAACCTTTTTTTATTGCTGGAAATTTTCACAAGTCGACTGAGAAACCAAGATTCCCTACCACCTCTCTACTCTATAAATCTTTCTCTGCTCAGTTTCGGAATATGTTGTAAATTACAATGATCATTATTCAACAGGTATTGAATGGTATCACTCGATCTTTCATGTATCAAAATACATCTTTGCATCAAGCACAAGAGTATTTTTCCTTAGTCATACAGTAGTTTATACATTTTTGTATATTTTGGTGACTGTACATATAAGAGTGGACATAACTGAGGGTTAGGTAGAGCCAAACAAATTTGTTATCTTAATTTTGTTATCTAAATCTATTGCATATATATTTATACCATTGTTATCGGCATTAACCAATTATTGGCAGCCAAAAAACATGCACAAGTTTTTCCGAAAAATTAAACTAAATATATTTATCTTAGCTGAACTTCCTGATTTTTACCCATCGCTAATTTTTTAACGTTAACTAAAAATAAAAATAACAACTTATTATAAATATGAATTAGTTTCTAAGTTTCAATAACAAAAACAAGAAGACCGACGAATTAGTTTTTTTTAAATGTATATTTAATAAAAAGTATATTTTCTATTCGTGTTGCAACCCCTAAACATCAAACTAAAAATTTGAAAAACATTTTATAATTTTTTTTACTAATAAAGAACAGAAAAAGGGCGCGAAAAAAAAGGAATTTGTTACAATTTTTACTGAACTATAATTCTGTAGTTATTAAGGAGCTTATTTACAACAATAGTTTCACTCCCAAGTTGTCTATATGTATGTATTTATTCCTTCCATACAACACAAGGATCTTAGTCATCTAGTTCTTAGTTCGTTCCAAACTCCAAAGTAGATTTTCGCAAATTTGTGTGATCATTGCAGGAGGGTTTATTCCCAGTCAAGAAGGTCAGGGAAATGTTCTACGCTGAACAAATAAAGGAAGTGGGCGTTGATGTGGGCCTGGCGGTGGGCGTGCCACACCATTCACAGCTGCCACCGAAGCTGAACCCAAAACATATGATTATCCGTCGAACTCGACACCTCAGCCTGTGTGTGTAATTATTACATGTGGACCCAGCCGGGACACAAAGCCAAGGCAAAGCCAACGCCAATCAGCAATCGCCAAAGCTGGGAACATACTTTCTGGCCACACTGTGACATATTCAAATGGTTATTGTTGGATTCGGTCGTTTGCGCATGAACCCCTTTTGTTGTGATCGTCAAGGGTTGGACACCATATCATTAGCGCCACACCCGAACGAAAGTGTGCAGAAGGGGTTTGGGCTGGGAACTTTTGCATGGATCGAATGGGATCGCAAAAATCAAAACTCAGACTTGGCCATGGCACCGAACGCAGCGGGAACTAAATTGCTCTATTCAAACTCAATTAAAGTCAAGCTGCGGCAAGCTGGGCCTCTGAGAGCACTATCTGAGCTGAGTAGTGAGTGATCCTTGCTCTTTAACACTTTCGTACAGAACTCTGGGGCCGGCTTCCCTCACCCTCTCTCGTTGTTTCATTCCTTTGTGCTCGAACGCGAACAAAGGCGCTTGCTAAACGCTTCCGGCAGCGAGGGATCTAGAGGGAGACCCTCGAGGGTCGAGGATCTGATACCAGCCGATGCCGATGCCGCTGCCGATCCCACGCATAATCTCCGACAACGCAACGCTCCCATTGATGTCAATCATCGATATCCCTCGCGATAGGCACACAACAATGCAAGGTGTCAGGCCTTTGTTTGCGAATATTATTCTCCCAACCTTCTTCAATCTCCGGCCTTCGTCTTGTATCCATTCTTTTCCATTTCTTTACTGCTGCCGTTGCTGCTACAATTGCAATTACGTAATCTTTATCATCATGTGCAAATCGATAAGCGGATGTTGTCGACTCCCCCCTCTCTCCTGCTCCATTGGACTCCATCTTTATTGGCCCAGACCCATAAAAGTTGTTGGCTTAATTCAAATGGCCGCCACTTGCCGCGACTTTGCTCTGTTTGCCAAGTCATAAAGCGGAACATTTATGTGGTGTCTTGCGAGTATGAGATGAGGGTGGATAGAATGGACTGGACAGTGCAGAACTCTATTAAATAGAATTTTGTGCTGTGTGCGTTCATCTATTAGATATATTAGATTCGAAGGAGAAGTGAACTGTTGCTGTGAAACGGACTGTAGACTCTCAATTTATTGCACAAACCGAACAGATTTCAACAAGGCTCAATAAAACTTGAACTAATTAAGTGCTTCGTCGTGGGTCGTCAGGACCCTCAGAAGTTGTTGTTCTCGGAACTCTCCGACTTGCGGGCGGTGCCAAAGAACTTCTCGTACTCCTGCTGGCGGCGAAGCGCTCGTGCCTCCCGCTCCGTTTGCCGCTTATTGGAGAAGCGATGATGAATGCGCTTCATTTCCTGCACCTCCTTCATCTCCTCCTTCTCCTCGTCCTGCAAAAGAGAGTTTCTGGATATCAGCTCTGGGCAGAGGAAAGACTGTCTGGACCTACGGTCATATTGAGGCGCAGGACCAGGGCTCTTCTGCCATCCGACATGGGCTGACTGTAGTGCATAAAGTTCTTGAGCCGCTCCGCTGGCGGGACACTCCGCTCCACAACGAGGACAATCCGGGCCCACTGGCGCTGCCACTCGTTGCGTATCTCGGCTATCTTCTGGTAGGTGTTGCCCATCATGGCGATCAACATGTTCACCAACAGCACACTCACAATCACCATGAACAGGAAGAAGAGAATCTTGGCCTCGTACTCGTGCTGGGTGGAGACCATGGCCCCGTAGTAGTCCCCAAAATTGGTAAGCGACATCAGGAACATGGCCACAATGGACTCCATTGGCGAGGGCATGGGATTCGATTCCGCATCCTGGTCCTCTGGCGTCGAGGGATTGTCAAAGGTGAGGAAGATGATGTAGAAGGCCTGGGAGAAGCCCAGCACGAAGACCAAATAGATGGAGACAAATCGGAGCAGATCGCCCATCACCATGCGATATATCATCACCACGAAGGGACCAACGGTCTTGAAGCCACTGCGAATGATCAGACGAGAGTATCAGCAGAGGCTTAAGGGCTAGTCGAGACGTAAATGGGAGGTATTTACCGACAGAAGAATAGAAAGTACGGAGCTGTGGTCAGCATTATAAAAACCGTGACATGGTCGTCTATCTCGGTGAGACAGGACACCCTCAGCCAGGGTATGGTCATCATCAAAGCACAAGAGAACAGAAACATGACTCTCGAGGGAGCCGTCATCTATGGGGAAGATGCCAACCCAAGATTAAAGCTATCGATTGGGGAAACATCCGCGGAGCTTACCAAGTTTTCTATAAACATTTTGTAGCCCAGAAATCTAGCCTCCCGTAGAGCCACCAGCAGATACAGTATGGCGCCCACAAAGTTGATCATCTCGGCCATTATCCTGAGCTTGGCCAGATCGGATTCGAGATTCATGAGCGGACACTGGGCGTAGCTCTCCCACCAGGCGGGCAGGACTTCCACCTCATTGGGGTCGTAGTACTCCGTGAAGTTCAACCAGAAGGTTTCTGCAAGGAAACGGAAGAGTTAAGGACCTTCAGCCTACTCCGGAGCAACACTTAACTGTATTCGGTGCTCGGGGATGAACCCCTTTTGCTCTGTTGATGGTGAACACCGGAGCTATCGTTTCTGTATAGATCGTTTTTAGCCGTAGTGCTGTTTGCATTCTCCTCATCCTCCTCCTTGGCATCCGGGCCTGGCCGCAGGATGAAGCTAAACAGCGAGATCAGAAAGTAGAACGCGAACATGTAGAACTGCTTGTAGAATCGCGACTTGCAGAATGTGTCCCATTTGGTCTTCAGGAGGTCTATGACCACGCCATCCAACAGCTCCAGATGCTCCAACTTGTCCCCAAAGACGACGAAGTTCAGCACGGAGTCCTTGTTGATGTTCCCAGTCTGCTCGTTGATCGTGTCGATCATCAGCAGGGGGTACGCGGCACAGGTGATGCTGCCCAGCTGCCAGTAGATCTCCCGCTCGATGCTCATCACATGGAAGAACATCTCGACGCGTCCCAGCTTGGCGGCCAGCGTAAGTGGGGTCAGGTTCTGAATGTTCTTTATGTGGATATTGGTGCCCACTTCGTAGCCCACATCGAACATTTCCATTTTCTCGTAGATGACCAGCATGTGGAGCACGGTGTTGCCATTGGTGTCCTGGAAGTTGGGATCTGCTCCCCGGGCCAGCACCAGGCGGAAGCACTCCTCCTGCGACAGGCAAGCGGCAAAGCTCAAGGGATACTCGCCCCAGTAGACATAGCCGTCGTAGTTGGTGATGGGACACAGAGCCACGTACTCGTGATCAGGCGAATCCGTGCGCGAGAACTTTGTGTCCTCCGCCGACATGAAGGCCCCGCAGCAGCTAGTTTCAACAGACTCGAGGGGTCAAAGCGTTGGGCTTCGAAGTTCGATGGGTACTCACCGCTCCTGGACATCGGCATTGGCATCCAACAGATACTTGACCATGGCCGGATCCTCGTTTACTATGGCTATGTGCAGGACGCTCTCCCCGTAGTACTCGTCGCTCATGTAGATGTCCAGTATCAGCTTCGGGTAGAACTTGAGCAGCCGCTTGGCCAGGTCCGCGTGCAGCGAGGAGGCGTTGAGCAGACACAAATGGAGGATGGTCTCGCCCACGGCTCCACGCTCCTGCAATGCAAGGCAGAAAGGGAATAAATAGAGGGTGCTTCTGGAACACTGGAGCTGGACAACTCCACTCACGTTCAGATCCCAGCACACGAATCGGTAGGCACTCGGATTGGAGATGTACTCCGCCTCCGATACGTCGGGACAGTAGTCGTGGATGTTAAAGTCGTCGTCGGGGTTCTCCAGGGCGCGGATCTCGGGCAGCTGGCGCGTCCTTGGGCGGTCTCGATTGCGCAGCAGCACCAGCTTGGAGATGGGGAAGTAACGTCCTGCTCCCTTGTTGTAGAGAAAGGGTTCGACCTTCGTCTTGATGGCGTGGTCGATCTCGGCGAACTGTTTCGTCTGGCAGGCGCGCTTCATCATGTCCACGAGGAGGCCGCCGCCCTTGAGATTGACAAATTTGTAGAGGGCCTGGGTGGAGACTCCCGCCTGCTTCTTGACGCCACTGGTCACGTTGCTCTCCGTATTCCCCATGGTCAGAGAATACCTTTAACCTTGGTGCTTGGGCTTAGTGGGTATCTTTTTCTGCTTAATTTTTGTTTTTATGGCGCGACATTGCTGGATTGCATCTATCTGTTCTTGGAATTTACTTTGTTATGGCAGTTTTGTGTGGTCCTTGTCCGTTTTGGGTATCGACAAAACATTCCATCGAACTTCTCGTTGCCAATGCAACAGCTGAACTTGAGCTCCATTTTTCTGTTTACCCTGCGTTGCCAGGACATCCCGGACCTGTTGCACTCGCTCGCTCAACAAGTTCGGGGTTTTACCACTGTTTTGCATGTTCTTTGCGTGCCTGCTTTTGGGGTTTGGGAAACTTGTAGAATGCGGGGCAATGAAGCGACTTAAATTGGCTTTAGAGGTATGTTCTTATCATTTCAAAAATCATTTCATTAATGTCCGACTTTAATCTTTTTGACCTTTCTAATGTTCTTGTTCTCTATTCTTAATTACCATATATTGTAATGCATTCGTACATTTTTTTAAATTGTAATTCCATGCCCAAATTGGCACATGTAACAATAAAATATAAAATTGCAAAACTTCGGCGAATCCGATGAGACAATCTGCATAAAACTATTTTTTTGCATATGGGCAAAAATTATGAAAAGTCAATACAACCAGTTTTGCAAATAATTTTGCCCCAATACTATTTTCCAAATTTATTGAAAGGTAACTCCCAATTGACATATGTATAATGTCTTTAATTTAATTTTATGGTATTTATTTCTTTTACTGTGAACTTCGCTTATTTTAATATGTTTTTAAATCAAAGTAAATAAAATTTAATGGATGCCAATTGGTTAAATTGGCAAACTCTCAATATATTTAGAAAACATTAAATATCTGAACAAAACTATGTGGAAACCTGTTTTTATTGACTTTTAGAATACAAAATTGGTATTTTAAACATTACATAGCAGATTAATTCAAAAATTAAATATTAATAATTATGTCTAGTAAAAATTAGCCCTAGAATTACTAATTAATAAAAAACCAATTCACTGGTAAATAATTTAATACATGTAAAATTTAAAAAAATAAACAAAATTCTAGGGTTTCAGAAAATAAACGCATTTTACAGCACTTAAGTAGGTATCGTATTGTATTGTATTACATCGATATTACACGATGTTCGCGATGATGATGATGATAGTAATGCCGAAAACGGAATGCTAATACATGACGAGAAATTTAACTACTGTTTCCAGCAGAGCAGCGGCAAAGAAAAGTTGTCTCCATGAGTTTAATCTAAAAAACTAAAAAAAATATCCACTAAATTGATTTTCCTTACATGGTAACTACACATTTGCTACATTTTATCTACATATTTATGTAACTATCGACACAGACGAGAAAATGGTACGGCCAAGTTTGACAGTTTTTTTCAAACAAATTCAAATAAAAACACTGCCGCTGCAACATAATTGGCGGAAATGCCCATATTTATTTTGAAAAAGTTCAATGTGACCAGACATTAAAAAAAGAATAAAAGTCCCGAAAAAGATTTTATTAAATTTGAACCACTTTCTCGGCAACATTTTATGCAACATGTATGAAATTTCTATTTTCGCAACATCATCCACAGTATTCTTCGGCAACATAAGCATACAAAAATTTGTATGAAAATTCTAACAATGCAACATTTTATTGTTTCCTAACATTTCTTTGCAGTATACATATGTTGCGTGCATCATTCAACATCAGTTGAATTTTTAAATTTAAGAAATGTATGGTTTGAACCGTTAAATGCCAGCAGAGCTTTGACCAATCAGTTAAGGAGCAAGCAGAAATCAATTATTCCTACCACGAATTTTTAAGTTTTGAGGCCATCATCTGCTGGTTGGTGCCAGCACTTGAATACAGATAATTCATATTCTTCAGATCGCACCCATTCATAATAACAACAAAGGAAAAATTCTATAAGTACCGAAAATTGGATTTCCGATAGTGCTCCGATATTGTATGCTTCAATGTTCTCTCTTTTTAATTTTCAATCGTGCTGTTTTTTTTTCTTCAAAATTTCAATAAAAATGGATCTAAGATAGATCAAAATGTTTGTTAAAATGAATCAGTATTTTATAAGCAACACCTGTTAACTTGATTTTGTTTTTTTTAAACGGTCTGGGACTTCGAAATATGTATGAATAAAAAGAAAGCGCCAAAAATATCAGAATTTATGTATTTCAAAAAACACAACTTATCCTGATATTTTAGATTTTTTTAATACATTTTTTATAATTTCACATTTATGATCTTTTATTTTCAAATGAAAGTTAATCCCGCCAACTATAAAGCAGTGCGTCGACGCTGTTAATGTTTAACATTCCTAGGTCCTCCATTTTGTAATATCCTAACATAGTTTTGTCTCATAATAATTTAACAGTATTTTGTCTGTTCATTTGTACGAAAAATACATTTCAATAACAGACGCTGTTAGGACAAGCATGGTGTAATAGGAGGACAAGGTAGAGGTATTTTCACAGTATGTTAATTGGGGTAGGTTTACCTTGCAATGTTTAAATTTTCTGGTCCGTTTTACCTGTTGTCCATACCTTTTTTTGGCCTTGCCTGCAACATGTTTCTAGCAACATGAGTAGTAAAACCGAGCATATTGTAGCCAGCAAAAGGAAAATGGTCCAGGGTGACCGTTTGTGGTTTACTTTACGGGATATTTTGACGTCGAAATCGAGTTCAAAGTATAAATACGGTATGTCGGTATATAAAAGTATATTTAATCAAGTTCCAATTTATTTTTAGAGTAAATTAAAGTAATTTTCAAAATGACCGCCAAACTCCATTAGCGCACAGAAAATATCGAAATTTTTAGCTCTCAAATCGTGGTGGTTTTTCAAAATTTCGTGGTGTGACCAACATGCAAAAGCATTTTTATTGAAATTCCCAAAATAATGAGCGATTTATTATTAAATGTGGAAAATGGTGCATTTGGGAGTTTCACTGCGAGCAACCAATTGTTTATTGAGCTTGTTCAGGAGGACTCCACAGCAAGTGGAGCAGCATTGATCTGCAACCTTGCACGGAATGCGCAACAAGGCTGCTACACTTGGGAGAAAGGATATTATAGAATTAAGATATTGTTTGTAATTTCTGGCTCCAATTAAAGCAGAAACTACTAAGTCTCTGTTTTAAAGTTATTAATAATATTCTAGGTATCGGGACCGGGATAGAAGTAAATAAAAACAACCAATTATATGCATTAATGGGTAAATAACATGTCATTCTAATACAAATTCATTATTAATGTTTCAAAGCAGCTTGGAAAAACAAATGTACCACTAATTAAAGGAAATAGGGTGTACAAATGTCCATACGCATGCAGAAACTTGGTTGACCAGCAACAATGACGTTACATTCCGGTACACACTTTCATTTAATGCTTTGGCTGCTTTTGTTTGAACCTTATTATGTAAGAAATCCAGTAAAAAGGATTTCTAAAAACTAGTCAATCTTGTACAAAATTGATTGAGGAATTGGATAAAACTGTTTTCGTTAGGCCTGAAAGGGCTTACTTGCTAGTAATTTTAAACCGAATATCAAAATCATGGAATACGATTTCAATCAATAAAATGGAACGTTATCCCATTGTCGACCAAGGGGGTATTTAGTATTTCCACGAAATTTATGTAAATTTAACATATCTTACGCATTGCAGGTGAAAGATGTCGGTGTTCATTTTTGTTTTGTTAGTAAAAAGGAGGATGGAGCTACAAGGAGCTTTCTCAAACAGCATTATTTTCCGCGGTTTAGCAAGGGCTGCTTAACTTTTTAATTAGAGGAGTGTTAAGTGGGTTAAGTCTCAAAAACATCGGTGTTTGAGAAAAATCATCGGTGTCTGCAGCTCGTTCCAGCTCTAATTTACACTAACAAACAACCGTCAATTCAGTTTCGCCGCGAACCATGAAACAACAAGACATTGTCGAATTATTTACTGAATTCAGAAAATTCCGTTGATATCACACAAAAATATCAATATTTGCCGCCAGAAAAAAAATACCACCTAAAAAATATCGTTAATCGCCTCAAGCCTTAGGTGCACGCGTCGAAGAAAACAAATTGAAAACTGCATTTAAAACAGACGAAATAAGTCGGGCTTTTCGACAAACATTTCTTGTCGTTCGGAGCGAGGCAGCTTAGCGGAAAAATCACAGCCAATGGTGGTGGTTGCCAACGTTACGCACGCGTACAATACCTTTGCAAGACCGAAAAACACACCTATGCGAGGCGAAGAGTGAAGGAATGCCTCCGCCCTGAGTGAAAGTGCAAGAGAAGAGCCGCCAGTTAACGTTTTTAAACCAATTTCGTATTGTTTGTGCAACACCAACAACAACAAAATCAACAACAACTACTGCGACGACCTGTTCTACCTGTAGCAGCCGTAGCGAAAATCCATTACCTCCCCCCTCCACACAATATCCATCTGTTGCTCGCTGCTGCTCTTCGGTTCTCGCGTGTGTGTGTGTCTCTCTGTGTGTATATGTGTGTGCAAACGTTTGTGCAAAAATTGGTTTTGTTTTGTTTTGAAACAAATTGATGTCATATTAACGGGTCTGCTGCTGCCACAGCCACTGCTGCTCCCATTGGATACCTACATACGTATTTAAACAGGTGCGTTAGCTTTAAGTGTCCCCAATCTTCGCAGCGTTTTTAAAATTCGATTGCGTTAAAAAAACTGTAGAGCTGTCTAGGCATGACAATTAGCAAAAACAATCACTGAGAATGACAGAGGAATGTAATAATTATACACAGGTGGAAAAGATACATCTCTTAGAGGAAGAATGGGAAGTCTACGGGTATATTAATTTCTTTAAGCATGCCTCCCTCTCCAATGTAATTATTGATTCTTTAACTTTTTGATCAGGGGTATACATAAGTATATATGTACATATCCAAATGCCATCTTAATCTCCCTCTTTCGCCACCTTGGCACATTGTGGGCACGCAACGTTAATGTTTATTGATTCTCAAAGTGTGTGCCGTCTTACTATTCCCCATCATTTGAACATTTTAATTTTTTTTTGGGCAATTAAATAAATGACTCGGTCCCTGTTCGCGTTTTATGTGTGTGGTGGGACAGTTGTAACATTTTCCCGAATGCGAAAATTCGCAATTGTTTTCTGTTTTCCTCTCTTTATTCGTTTTACTCGTTGTTGTTGCTTATTGTTGTTGGTTTGAGTCAGGTTCGTGCCAGTTGGTGCCGTCGTTGACTTTCTTGTGCTCTGCTGGATTTTCTTTTGTCTCTATCTCTTTCCCCGCACACCTCAACCCGCCTTTTAGCTTGTGGCTTGAATTTGAGGAAGTTTTGAGTCTGGAAAGAGAGCGGAACAAGTGTTTCCGGATTTCCTTTAGGGACCACCTGCCACAGGACAAGATCCTGGTCACAAGTGCACCATCTTCCACTCAACGAATCATCATCCTCTCATCCCTTTCCGCCTGTAATCGGAAACCCACTTTCGAGTAGATGGAAATCTCTAGTAGCAGCTGCTTCCTCCTACCCATGCCCCCAGTCGCCTGCATTGCATCACGCTGCACATGGTGCTTCTCCATGTAATTTGATATATTTCGTGTCCATTTCCATTTCCCCCATAGAATCCATTTTGGCCTCTGTTTAACATTGTTTAGAGCGCCCTCTAAAATTACAGCTATGTACATACTGTGTGAATATGTATGTGCAGTGTGCGGCTATCTCCCTCACGCTCTAACGGTTCTCGTTTCACATTTGCACTTTGCATATTCTGGCCAAAAACAACAAAGCGGCTCTGAAAATAAATGTTGCCTCGTTTTGGAATGGGTCGCCTTGGCACAGTTATGCGGCTTTGCTCATGTTTTTTCTTCATATTTTTGTTGTTGTTTGTTTTTTCTTGCCTAATTGCTTTTGGACAGGAAAGACTGTAGCTAAATTTTGGAGATCTTTCAACTCTTGGCGGGACACGGAAGGATCAAGTTTCCCAACGTCCAATTTGGATCCCTAAATGTGGCTCAAATCGATTGGAATTAGTAACTGATAGTTTGCAACACCTGCGGTAGGTAGTAGTCTATGCTCATGTTGATCCGAGAGACCGGCAACAAAGTACACAGACCGAGAAGGCAAAAAGGAAATACACGCCGTGTATAGACGCAGTGGGTGCGACTGAGTTGTTGGACTGGGCACGGTACCTCTGATTTTTGCTACTGAGTATTTTCAGGCAAACAGCTGTCCACCATTGCAAGTTTCACTGTAATAACTTGGACTCATGACAGCTTTTTACTCGTATTGATTTACAGTAATAAACGTTTGCTGTCAGAAATCCCCTTTCGAAACGTAAACCAATAACACTCGCAAATTAAACAAAAAAAGCAATTCACTTTTCAGATATAATATTAAAAGCCATTTTACAAAAGCGCATTCAATAAAAAAGTAAAAGCAACAAAAAAGAACAACAAAAAACCAGCTAAAATTGTAATTAATTATTTGAACTTCAATTCAGTGCGATTCAAGGTAAACAAGTCGAAAAAAGATTTTGAATGGCTTTTATTTTAATTCATTTTATTTTTTGAATGTTTTTTTTTGTATTTGTTGTGCTTTTGTTTATGCACGACGAGAACGAGCTCGTGCCAAAGCAAAAGAGAATGAACGAGGAAAGAAGGAAACAGATGGAAAGCCAGAAATGCCAGAGCCAAGGAATGAGAATCGTGTCAGCAGATATTTAGAAAAAGAAGCTCCCAAAAGCTGGTGGGTGGGGGAGAGGCGAGCAAAAGAGCGATGCAGCGACAGAAAGAGCAAGAGCAATGGTTACAGCTGATTGAAGAGAAGAGCAAGATGACGTCTTCTCTCCAATTGACACTGTAATTGGTTTGGACAACCTGAAAGCTCGTTGATCGACTGACTGGCTGAGAGATTGACATGGAAATGAAAATGAATTCAAATGCAATTCAATCAATGTGGGTCAGCGGCGGCATAGGTTCCCCTCTTGCTCCACCTGCAGGCAGTTCAATGCACCGAGAGGAATCTCTCAAGGGACGACTAGAGAATACCCTATCAAAAAAGGTAGAGCTCCCCTAGATGCCAAATTTCTATCCTTGTTATGTTAGCAATAATTTTCGACATTATGGCAGAATTGGTGGAATTAAAACATATTTATTTTGGCAAATTGTTCAGATCCAGGCGGATACTCTTGTGCCCTTTGATTACAGGGTATAGAAAAGTGTGTGTGTGTGTGTGTTTGGTTCTCTCTCGTGTAATTAGTGAGGAAATGCTCTTGGGGAATTCATCTAATTCCGTGTTTTGTTTGGTTTGGCTCTACCTTTTTGAAGAGCCCGCATCCGAGCGATGGCATAAGTAAATAATTGCGGTAAATGCAGCACGAAAAGAACTCACAAAAGTGACGGGGACGGAGGAGTGCTACGTGCATGGGGAAGAGGGAGAGGTAGGGAGGGACTGCCACAACTTTAAACAGGTGTCGTCGCTTTTTATGACAGTCGCCCGCCGTCTGGAACAAAGTCAGTTCGTCTGTGTGTATGTTTCTGTCAGTCATGTGTTGCATGGGTATGCATGTGTTTTCATCTTTTGTTGTTGTCAGTGCATCGCTGGGTATTCTAGAATCTAGATATGTACATACATATGTATTTACGTATGAGAGTACTCGTCTCGTACTACAATTATATACCATACGTAAATATGTATTTACATCCACATGAACCTCGTTTACCTGTCGGAGGGAGACTTCCGTGTTTATTTTTTACTTTACATTTTATTAAAGGTTGTTTCCATTGCTGAAACAGGAGAAGGCTATTGTAGCTGATGCTGAATACCATTTTCTTCAGTGCTCTTGAAACTGTAAAACCTATCCAAGCTCATCAATGATCCCTCGATGATCTCACAAAAGAAGAGCTACTAAATATACCTGACTAGAAGAATATTTTAAATTCAAATCATTTCCTCTTACACCCAACACTTTATGTCTTGTCAGGTCCACGTGCATTTCCTCCTTGACCTGCCTCTCAGTTCAGTTCGCCTGTGATGGCCCAGACAGGTCTGCCTGTCTAGTATTGTACCAATTGTTATTCCTTTCTGCACACTCCCCACACTCGTATCATCTCCTCGAGGAGCTACAGCACGCCCGCCTCATTATTCATTGAGGCATTCACAAAAAACCTGACATGGAATTTTCTCTTTCGGATCACAGCTGGCTGTCCGCCCTGGAGAATGTTAAGCCTGCAGGGAAGAGCACAAATTAGCGGGAACTGCCAACGAAACATTCACCAGATCAGAAATAGAGTGTCAACGAAAGAGCAGGCGGAGGGCGTTCTTCCCCCTTGGGAGGTGCAGACAGTTCCGGGCATAAAAATAAAATTATAAAATTATATGTCAACAGAGGCGTAAATGAGATTTGTATTTTAGTTTCGGGTAACTAATTGATTTTAAAGTATTCTCAGGCAGAGTGTGTGTCCTACAGTGCGTTTCACAACTATAAACTTCTCACTGTCCGTTGAGGCATTTTGGATATTAAAAGTTCAGTTTGAATAAGTTAGCATTCGGATTAAGCCCCTTCCTTTTCTTTTCTTTTCTTTTTATTTCATTTCTTTATTTTCTCTCACATTTTGGTTTGTTAATTTTCCCCACGTTCCCCTTCATTTCACTCCCTCGCTTGACCCAATTTTTCCGATTCAAGTGTTGTAACAGAATTTTCTCTTTTCCTTCGTTGTTTTTCCAGTCTGTATTTTGTATAATTCATCAATATTGTCTCAATCTATTGGGTATTTTTTCTGATTGTCTCTGATTGTTTGTCGTTCTTTTGTGGGCGTTTTGTTTGCTTTTAGAGGGCGTTTACCATGGGGATCCAAGGGACTGTAATATTGGATATAAAGCTCCTTATTATTAAAGGTTTAGAGGGTATTCCAAATCAAGCAAAGTGTGCTTTGTACATTGTTTGCATCGAAGCGGGTTTTAAGAGAAATCCCAGTAGTAAAATCCAAGTTTTAATGTCTTGTATAATCAATCACTATTCTGACTATATGAATATTTACTCAAAAGCACGTTCAACGTTTGAAATGCATTTCAGTTCAACGAAACACGTTTTCCAGCATGGAATTTGCACGCTGCCAGATTTGGCTTGGCGTTGGATACGATTTTCTTTACTTGCCTCAACCAAAGCGAATGGGAAATGGGAAATGAGTGCAACAGTTGTGCATTTCTGTAGTTTACTTATCGATGCGATCTCTCAAGCAGGTAGTTCGAGGGAAAACCCTCGAGATGCTGTCTGGCGCATCTGTTTGCCACTTGAGAAAAGGATCTTTCGAAATCTCTGTCTGTCTCTCTTTTTAATTAAGGGTTTTCATTGGAATTTCGGAACTGTTCTGTTGAAGTGTAGCATCCACTTTCGTTATGGATCGAATTCGATCTCCTATACACTGCCATATGGCCCTCGGCCATGTACTGAGCATGTTCTGTCTTCTGGTGGTACGTGTGGTTCCCCAATCCCCAAGCATTATTACCACATCACAACATCTGAATAATTACAAAGATATATACATAGATGGATGGATGGATGGATGGATGGATGGATTACATGTGTGTGACAAAACAACTCACAAAAGCAATTGAATGGGCTAAGAATTGCGGTATCCCTTCTACCCTTCCATCTCTGCACCCATCTATCCCCACTTATTGTATTTCTCAGCTGTGTGAGGCTCTCGTCGGATCAATTTTTCAATTGTTTTCTCGCACACAAGTTCAAGTTTATTAGTCACACAAGCCAGGGGGCGTATGGGGGCATGGGGTATGGCAGCTGGTCAAGTCTCGGATAACATCTAATAAAAATACAACTGAAACTCTGCTGCTCGCCGCCGCGTCTGTGCTGCTGTGCCCGTGCTCGTGCCCCCACTCAACCCACTCTCCGCTTCGGAACAATTTGTTCTATAATTAAACAATTCCATATTCAGCTGTACTCGAATGAGTGTAGATCCCCACTCGCTGGAGTTGGAGGCGGATTTTTAATCTCTAGCATATGGCTAATGAATGATTCGGCATATGAACTGCAGTGCAGAAAATCATACGATGGATGAACTAAACATACATATGTACATTCATTTGTATCCACATCCCCATTCAGAGCTGTATATATCTCGTTTTTCCCACAATTCTTTATTCATTTATTTGTACATATTTCATATTTTACTGTTTGCGCTGCGTATCAGGTAACAATAATTGCGAGGAGAAGATGCAAACAAAGGAAAACTATTCATGGGAAATAAAATATACGGAGTAGACGGAGTGTATATGTATCCATGTACATCTTATAATCATGGACTGAATCTGTGGAAAGAAGCGAGAGAGAGGGATGGAGATAGAGATGAGTGTGAGCGTAGTTTTGCAGTAACGGAACACAAAGCGGATTGGCTAGCTGTGTTGCTGCTTCTTCGCCTTGGGATGCTGCTCTAACTGCACTTCTTGGCTGCTTTTTTGTTGCTGGCATTAATCCATGTTTAGTTGTGGATGTATACCCTACTAGAGGGTATTATAGTTTTGACCATATTCCCAATATCGATCAAAATAAGCAGAAATTTATGAAACGAAATTAATGAAAAGTTTAAAAATTTTCCTTGGAACTTTTTGGAAACGTTTATTATGATTACAACAATATTCCAGCTAAATTCAACTCTATGAAATTTGATTAAGCAACGAAAGGGTATCTAAATCTTCGATCCACCGAATATATTATTTACGAATATTTCTTGGTGTCCCAAGCAGCTGCCGATGCTGCTGTTGCTGCTGCTGACACAGATTGCATTAGCTGCCATGTTAAAAGAAATATCAAGAAAAAAAAATATGGTACGAGAAATAAAATAAAAACCTGTAGCAATCAGTCTTTGGCAACTTAATCAAGTGTCATAGCTGTCTGCGATGTGAACGGCAGAGGGTGCCAGCTCTCACACACGCCCTGCCCTCCCACCCCTTTTCTTATGCAAAACATAAAAACCAACAAAAATATCATTGCATAAGTGGGAAAAGTTTTGGGGGGTTGTACTATAAATTTTTTCTTTGTTTTGTTTTGTTTTTGAGTAACTTTCATCGATTTTTTCAGTGCAATTTGTTGGGGTTTTTGTTGGTTGTTGGGTTCGTCCAGAGTTCGTTGCTCCCCTGCTTGGGACTCACTCATCCGCTCTTCACCTCTTCGCTGATTTGCTGTGATTTTGTCCGTGCACCCGAGTATCATAATTTTCTTTTTGCTTTCTTTTCAAACCCCACCCCGCTCGCTTGTAATCACATGCTATTTTTCTGCTCATTATGGCATATTATTCCAGCTGGAAACGCTTTGCATCGAATTGGGCAGACAATCGATATTTAATCACAACTTTATGGTTAGTTTATTATGAAATTGGTGGCTGTGCGGATAACGAGGCTCCTCTAATGCAATGTCAATGCATATAATTTGGAGTACTTGAAGTGAAACTAGAGATGCCATATTAATGGTTAATTCAATCAAGACAGAGACATAAGATGGATGGAATATAAGTGGGAATAGTTATGAAAGATGTAAAGAGTTTAATACTTTAAGCCCATTCCACATATTGGTTCTTGCCTTCATTGTTAAGTTGTTTATCCTAATCCCAATCCTATTCATTCATTTATACGTTTACACATGTCTAAGTATTCCTATAAGTGTTACACATTTCCTTAATCCCTCTAGAGAACGTTGACCCACTTACTCTTTTACATCTAACGGCCCTGACATATCAATCAAGCAACCAACAACACAACACTCGACCAATTGTATCAACAGTATTTATAGATATTCCATACTCCCTCTCCCTGTGACAATTCAAAAAAGAAACGAAAGCGTGAAACACGAAAAAGAAAACCGAAAATGATGTGAAGGCAAAGCTCCAACAATTAAGGAAGAAATATAGGTAATTACTCACGCTTAGATCGGGAACCTCTCCCATCCATACAGCACTTTATGGAGGCCCAGCCAGTCATGCCCTGAAGTAAGAGGTAATTGCTGTTGAGGAACGGAAGTGTCCACAACAGACCTCGACCCAATTTGGTTTCTGATAGATAATGTTGATAAAAAACCATTTTCCCTTGGTCGAAGTTTGATTCAAGTCGGAAGTAGAAAGTGCACCTGTTGCACGTTGAGCCCTCTACGTTGAGGTTCCTTCGAATCGATAATTAGCGTAGGGCTAATTACATTCAAGTATTCGTGGAGCTGAAGTAAACATAGTTTTACAAGCACTGGGTAGGCATTGGGACCATTTCAAATGCATTGGATAACCGGTTTGCGGCCTATTGACCTGCATGTCAGGCATGCATGGCATACAGATTCCTCTCAGACCTTTATAAATGTTTGATTGTTGTTCTTTGTTGTTTATCAGTTCTTCCACTCTCAAGATGGCTCCCATGCCGCGCATTCAGTTGCCCAACAGCAATGCGGCGGCCATCAAAGCCAACACAAATAGTTTTCTCTATGCGGAAACTATGTCCGGCGACAGCAGCCCCACACCCAGCAGTCCGCCCTCCAGCACAGGTACAGTACTCGATTAAATGAACCCAGGCCTGACCTTTGATCGCTAATAATCCACTTTTTGTGTGACCTTAGCGGGCGTTGCCAAATCTCAGTGTTCGTCTTTATCCGATGGCGAGTCCTTCGAGGGCTATGGCGAGAACGAGTATCCCGCCCAACTGAGGGAAGGGCGGAACGCCTCCAATACCAACAACAACAGCACCAGCAACAACAACAACAACAACATCACCGGCAACAATGGCAACAACAATCTCAGCGTGGGAAGCAATTCCCAGCACAATCACAGTGGACACTCGAATGATGGGAACAACAATCTGAACGCTAGCGTTGGCATCGAACTCGATCTGGCCCCGCATGTGGGATCATCCACGCCCCAAGAGTGAGTCAAATGAGTATAAGTAGATATGTATGTATGTGCAGTGCCTTACAGGATATGTCAGATACACTTGGAAGAGCGGTCTTATCATTCTGAAATGCACTCTACATACTCGTACAAATATTTATGTGCATATATCCTTGGGAATTTCGAACTAATTATAATATCATTTACAGCGATGACGAACTGAACATAATGCCTCGGGACAATTGGGCCAGACGCAGTCTGAGACGAACACCGACAAGGTAAACCCACACTCCATTAGTCACTCGGTTCACTCTCAAAATGGAAGTCGAATCGAATGCGAATCTCTACAGTTGTAGGAAATTTATAAGGTTGCACACATAATCAGGCTACGTAATGGCCATAAAGCTGCCCCAACCAGTCAGCAGTCAGCAGTCCAGTCCAGACCAGAGACTTCATCAATTCAAAACTCTCAATTTGTCCGTAGCAAAAACAAAAAGCCACACAATTTGAATAGTTAACCTTTTCTGTATGTGCTCGAATGTCGAATGTGTGTGTGCTGTCGAGTTTGTGGCATTAAAATGCATACAGAAAACCAGTTTTTCTATGCTCGTCTTGGGCCATGTGTATGATATAGCCGCTATAAGCCGTGATTCATGCGTGTCTCTGTCTTCGAGTCGAAAATCCAATCACAGTCGGTGCTCGTCGAGCTTGATCTTTGTGCCCATGCATGCACATGTTCGATTCCATTTGAGACTGGACTTAAGCCACAATGTTTCGGCATCGAACATAAAAATATAGCCGAATTTATAGTCATAAATATCAAATTTTTGGTATTCATTTTAATGTTAACATTCATACGGAAACGAACATTTGGATACCCAATTTAACAGAGTTTTGTTCATTCAATTCCATCATTTACATCAACCGAAGACTGTTAACGCTGTTAACGCAGTCGAGCTGCAAGGTATATAGGAAATAGGAAGGGTGCCTAGCATGTTGTACTGTGGCAATGATATGAGAAGGGATGTACAATATTGTGCTTAGCTACTTAAAGAAATAACTTAATTTAGATTCTGAAGATAAATGTTTCCCCAAATAATAATGAAATATTGTAAATTCTTAGACTCATCGCAATATCGCATAAAGATGCGGGAATAGTTCAATTTCAAATGGTCCCTAGCTCGCCTTTCTTGGGCACGATCTAATTTGTATATTATAAATTAACTTGAGATAAATGTAGAGCTAAATTTATACCGAAAATTTATGGATATTTTTCTTACAGCAATCCCGATAGTTTATCCCAGCGTCGTTGGGGCTCCATGAGACAGTAAGCCAAAAATCATTATTCCTTTGGGTTTCATGTAGAATCTTCTCACACAAAAACAAACCATCTAACTCTCATTTTTGGCCCATTCTGGTTTTGGCTTAATCCTTTGAATGCACAATACTACATACATATGTACATATGTATGTATATGTACATATAAAAATTAATTATTCAACTAATTTAAATTTTATGGGAATTGAAGGAAATTTGTACAAACCATTTTAATATGTTCAGCATTAAAAACATTCAATAATTGTGTTTTTATCTAAAATGTTATCAATCCTTTTATTTTAATCTTTTTGAAATGATTTTCTTGAAAATTGTTTTTTCCAATTTAATTTCGTTTCGTTCACTTATTGCTGAATTTTCTCCATCCTATCTTCAATTGTTATCAGGTTTTCCCATATTCTTGTGCGTCCACTTCAATTCTAGGAAACCGAAAGATTGGATTGTACAATTTAGTCTCAGTTTCAAGAGCTTTCTTTCTGCCAACCCCCAAAATACCAAAAACAAAATTTATGTTTATTGCGGTCCCATCATAAAAGTTACAGAAAAAATTGGCACATTTCTCTTTGCTTTAATTGCGACTGAGACCACAATAAATATATCAGATTAATGGAGAGAGATTTTACTGGAACGAAGGGAAATAAATGAGAACTTTGAGATGAGATCTGGCAGTTGTTTATACAACTTCCTTGATAGTTCTGCTTGGAGTTCACATGGAGACCTTGTTTCCTGTTTGCCCTCTCCACTCTCCCCTCCCAAAGTAGTTTGGCTGCTTTTGTGAGCGCTCTTCTCTCGTTTTGCGGAAAGGTTGAAGGTACACGAATACCCATACATACTCGTATGATGCGGGTCTGGCTCTAACCATCTCCTTTTCCCCTTGGTTCGGCTTGACTTGGCTTACAAGTTTCGCTGTCTCTCTGGGGTAGTCATGCCATTGGAATTTGACCAGAGAGCTCTGTCTCTGGTCTGGCTCTGGCTGCGGCTCTGACTCTGCCTCTGGCTCTGAGGAAGTGAGGAGATTGAGGCTCTGAAAACAGGTTTGACTTGAGGCAAGGCAATTGTTTACTCTTCAGAATTTAGGCCGACACTTTTGTCAAGTTGCGAATAAAATTGACCCAAAATAAAATTCACGCAAAGATGGATGCTAGAGCTGTGCCAAACATGGTTTGTCCACTGCGAGGCTTTCATCTTGAATCCAATTCGGACGGTCTGTGACGGTGTGGAGTTCGTATCTGCAGAAGTACGAGTAATTAGATTTCCATCCGTTCAAGGCGTGTGCAGATCGGTTAACCCTTTCTTCCCAGGCCCTAAATTGTTGCTGGTCTGTCAACTTTCCAGACAGACCCTGTTGTTCCCAGACCAGAGCGAGCTCCCTCCCTATTGAAGTTGTCATGCAAATGCCTTTGTCTTTGCTCATCCGCTGGGAATTTTTTGCCTTCGGTCTGCACTTGGCATTCAACAAAATATATGGCCATGGAGTTTGATAGGAAAAAGTGCACTTTAAGAAACGAAAGAGACGAAAAAAGAAAACGCAAATATCTAGAAAGAAAGATCTTACAGGAAATCATTCCCATATGCACCTGAAACACTAAGAGATGTTTATTTAATGAGAAATCGCTTAATCTAGTATACATTCCAAAATACCGTGATTACCCTTCTAATTTGGCTTTAAAATCTGCCTTTGGCTCTGTTAAATTTTCGCTTACAAATGTGTAATGTTGCCAGGAAAACGACTAAAAAATGGCAATAGACTTGCTGGCTAGGAGAAGAAGTGGAATAGTGGAATTAAATGCTTGTTTGTTTTAACATTCTTAGCTTAAAGTAGCATGCTGCGCAAATGAATCCCAATTTACATTCAACAGGAACAAGGATGATATTCCAACAAAGTATCACTTTCATTTTATTTCAAATCAAATCAGTCTGCATCACAAATTTTATTCAACTACTCGTAGAAGTAAAAAGTTCTTTTAAATTTTTAAGTAACTGATTTAACGCTCCAAATTTTTGTGCAAAAATGTGGGAATGTCGCCAGGACTTGGACTTGCAGACGCGGCTGAAAATTAAGCCATTCTGTAATGAATGGCAATCGGCGTGCTGGTTCCTGCTGAAGGGCTTGGAGATCTACAATTCAGTGTTGGGGTTGATTCCCTACCTTATTTTGGTGGCGTTGGTCAGCTTCATATTCCTGGTGCTGAAGCGATGGCTCGATCTAGGTAATAAAGAGGGGGAAACCTTCCCAGAGTCTTCTCCAGCGGCAGGTAGGGAAGATCAACCAAAAGAATATCACGAATTGAAATTGACAAATCATTTCTTAGATGAAGATCAGTCAGACAATTTGCCAGAGGAAACTCCAATACCGATGTTAAAGGAACCCGACTTGTGCCAACAATTAACAGAATCTGAAATCCGCCAAGTCCTCCAAGAGGCATCTTTTGCTACTCGATTTATTGCGATTCCTTCGTTTCATCAAGATCCGTCCGACGTTTGGCCAGTGGTTCCGCTTGCCAGTCCGGATAGACTGCCCAGTGAGGCCATAGAAGACTGCATCAAATCGAACAGTCCCCCACAAGTCTCAAAGAATTGTACTCTGACGCAGCCGACGCCGCATAATAATCGCAAATTGCTCGCAGGGAAGCCAGCGAAGCCAGCGAAGATTCAAACTGTCGCTAAATACAAGCCTAGGCCACAGTGGAAAATTTAATTCTACTACAAGATCTAAGATTTTAAAAATTTCAAGTTATTGTTCATTAACCATTTGGCAGTAGTATGTTTTAATTTAAATAAGATATGTATTTAGATGATCCTTCCAGGATGACTTCTTGTGTTCTTTCATTCAGTTCCTTCCGCTTCAAGCTAAAGCTTGTTTCCTGAACCTCAATGCTGCCTTGGAAAGGCCATTAAGCGCTTTGAAAGCTTGCCCAAAAGTGTTTTTTCAATTGTCTCCCATGGCCCAACCTTCGCTGCACTTATGCCTTCCTTCCCCCTTTCTGTTTTGCTCAGACATAATTACACAGTTGTCTGTGGCTTGTTTTTCGGGGGCCCTCAATTAGGCTTAAGTTGTCCGCCCCTCCACCTAATGGAGGCATTTTGCGGGGGCTCCACTGAGGCACTCATGCGGCCGTTGGCTTGCACTTCTTGTTGGCGCTAAAATGGCATCGTTTCGACGGTGGTTTAGTGTGTCACTTGTGAGAAAACTAAATGGTCAACAAGTACCAACTGTCTACGAATTTGTTGTCACTCGATTTTCTCGTAGTGCAAAAAGCTAATGCTGCAGGTTTTAATTTTCTATTGGCAACACGTTAAAAGAGTTGCCAGATGGTTGACTTTGCCACCTTACCTGCTTTTAACGGTATGTTTCAGGTAACAGGCTTTCGGAGCAACCCTTTTGCCTCAGAGCAATCGTTGGCGCTCTTGGCCTGGCTCTCATCTCTCTCTGTTTCTCTCTCTCTCCCCACACACTTGTTCGCTGCCGTTGCGTTGCCTCTTTCTGCCATGTTTATTTTGCTTTGGCCTGTTGTTGCCGCTTCGAGCCATGTTGGGGGAATGCGGTTAGTTCGAGTTGGAACTTGGCTGGAAACGCGTGCGGGCAAACATTTTCTGTCGGCGCTTTTTTCCCGACTTAATTATTTATCAAATCCCGCACAGAGAGTCTGTGACGAACAGTGTTCCGGTGGTGTCTACGCAAAACAAAAACAAATAGACAAAAAGTATGTGAAAGTGTGTGGGTTTTGGGACCAGACATCGCGGCGAATGCGAAATATTTGCGCAAACTTAATTGTGATTTTTTTGTTTTGTTTTGTTTTTCGGTGTTTGGTTTTGGCCATAAATTTCGCTTTCCATGGAATAGAAAACGATTTTAATTTGAGCTGCGCTGCGCGGTTTTATGGGATCTTGTACATAGTTTTGGGCTGTTGTAGTTTACACTTTGGTAATTTACGGCGTCACGCCTTAATGACTGAAGCTAAAACACAACAAAACAAGCCCAATAATAGTGTCTACAAGTAAAACAACAACAAGGCACATTCCCAGGCGAAACTACTTGGCAATATCTCTGCTTGTTCTTCTCCATCCCCATCTCTTTGCCATCTCCTCTCCTCTTTTATCTTCGACATGTCTGCCCCGTTCCTTACACGTGACTGTTGGCCGGTTCTCAGGAGGCCCACGCCCTTTGTGCTGCACTTTTCCCATTCCCATTCCCATCCCCATCCATCGAAATCAAAGAGCTCTCTTTACGCTACAAACGAAGAAGAATTAAATAGGGACACACCTGAGAAAAAAGTACCTACAATATTTAATAATTTAAGAAAATAACTATAACCTTTTGTGTTGAATTTAAATCATTTGAAATGAAGAATTGTCTGAGACTAAATTAAGAATTGTCAGACAACAGATCCATATCATATTGTTGTAGCCTTCTCGGAGTATTTTTCTTGAGTAATTTCCCACTCTTTTACTTGCACAATCATTTCTCTTTCCACACCCTTTGTGACCACAATACAAACGCTTTCCTTTGCAATCGAAGTTTTGAAAGCAATTACTGCAATGCAGGTCTTAGGTGCAATCAAATCGAACCCATTTCCACACCGTGAGAGACCCACACTCTCCGCTTTGGACCTTTTTTCTCGCCTTGTCGCGATCCATCAATCAAAATCGAATCATCTTTATAGCCTTAATTACCCGTGGAGCAGCCATATAAATGTTACCCGTCAGTTGCTGAACATTTTCATTGTTAGTTGGTCAGCGAAGCCGTCTGCCGACTGTAGTTTTCCTTTTGATTTCGCTTTCGGAGAGCTTTTAACGACGTTATCAGAGCGATGTTAGGCCACAAGAGACGCGTGTTCGTAAAATATTAACCACAAGACGGCGAAATGGTGTTCGGCTTGAGAAGATTCGTAATGAAAAGTGAAGTGTGGCCAGGCACCTCGACGATCCAATCTAATCCGAAGTGACGAGGAGTTTTTCCATTGCGAAAGTGTGTCTTATTTGTCGATGATGGCTTCGATTCCGAGTCGGTTTTAGCTGCGTTCGGTGTGCGTTTTTCAAATGAAATTTCCTTTTCTCGCGTCACAAATTGGATGAGAAGCTCGTAAGCCAAAGAAAAGTGAAGTTAATATGTAGTGCAGCTCCAATCAAGAACTGATGCAATGCTTGCGATGATTCAAAGTGAATGAAAATGCAATGCAGACTCGTATAAAATGCTCAATAAATAAAAACAAATCTAAATCATACTTAAAATCATACTTCAAAGGCTTAAAAAAGGTCAAAAATAATTTTAATTAAATCATGTGAAAGTCTAAAACTAAAAAAATTTATGTTTTCAGTGGAATCCTATGGCTTATAGGGCCTAAAGAGTGCTGTAATTAAAGCTTATCCAATATACATACATACCTTATCGGTTAAAGCAAACAAAAGCGACTCAATGACGCCCACAGTGCGGACAATGACAGCAGAAACTGATAACCAAATCAGCTAACCGAAAGATAAAAGTTCCGCGGAGTCCTAAACAGTCGCATGCGAACAGAGATCTCACATAAATGGATGATGAGTATTTCGAGTACTTTCCTTATGACCGTCGTCGCAGTCATATGAGAAAAAAGTGCGTATTAAATTCTCACTAAATCATTTCACCAAGTTGTTGTTGTTGCACTTAGTGGTATTCGTTTTGTGGTTATAAATATAGTATGTATTCTTAAGAAATCAGTCAGCAGTCAAGACACGCCCAGTCAGAGTAGTCGACGAACTACACGCCCTCACTGCCACATTTACTTTCCCTTGTCGACCAACAAAAGACGTAAATTTCTTCATGAAATCTCGGGCATTGTTTCTTTTGAAAACCGCAACAATCGCGACATTTCCTGACCCCTTATAACTTGGAATTTTTCTTAACATTTTTAAAAGAAATGAGCTCAAGCGTAATTAAATGTTCGTTAGGTGTAAAAGTTTCTTTCAGGGAAAAAAAGAATTCCAACAACAATGTATAACATTTATTTTTAGATTTTAAAAAAGATAATCGAATACATCTACTACATTTTTTTGTAGTTTCTGTATGAACGATAGATATTGCTTAGAATTAAATTTAATTGAAATTTAACTTTCAGAGATTTCTACTTTATTCCTCACATCAAAATCAGTTTAACAAACTCTCTCTCTCTCTCTCTTTTTGTCAACCCTTTCCCTAATTTGAACATTTAATTAAAGACTTTAAACATTTTTCCCTAATTAAATTATTAAAAACTCAAGAAAATACATAAAAAGACAGTTTTTCTCGCCGAAGTCCATATACCCTTGCAGCTTGTCGCCCAGCAAACGTGTAGGAGTACTTTCTTTAATTCACGACAGAATTCTATTCAGAATAGCTATGATTCTTATTGTGCGGTGCAAGCTTTGGGCTTAAATTAAAATGCCCTCTGCAAGGGTATACTAATTTACAAAATCCAAGAAACAAGAGATTCTCGTAATGAGACAACAACCTGTCTGGAGTTCCCAAAATGGTTTGCTGAAAAAAAGCAGTTTTTAATAGTTTCAATTAGTTGAACTTCCCAGGCACCTAATGAGGGGTTTCGGGAGCGGAGAGGAGGAGCTAGGTGAGTGATTGAGTGAGTAAGTGACCGAGGTGTGTCCGCGCCTTTGGCAACTATTTTCGTTGCTGCTGAAACAGAAACAGAAACCGTAACCTAACAGTAAGCCACGGTGCATTGAGGCGTTTCGATGGGAACAGTCATTTTCTGCAATAGAAAACTTGATTTGGGCAGGCCAAAAAAGTTTCCGGCACTCAGATGGAGAGAGAGGAGCTGATACTATCTGGGTCAGTCTCACCTGACTGCGACAGGTGCTTGTCCAAATTATTTTAGTCAGCTTCACTTGTGCCTTATATTTTGCATAATCCGATCGTGATTGATTGACTTGACTCTCTTGGGGATTGGCGTGGCCATTATGAGCCGTAGACATTCGGAGTGAAAGATAGAAAGAGCAAATGGGGAGAGGAACACAAAGAGGCAGAAGGGAGTAGAGAGAGGTATAATAACAATGAAGAAAGAAACATACAGCCACATAAACTTGACTCGATCCATTGTCTGCTGGTGGCTTGAATTTAAAACAGCAAAGTTCAAGAAACTTGACACCTCTAGACGATTATTTAATGTTTTGTTGTTGTTTTTTTGTTGTTTTGGAAGGCCCTCCGACTGGGCCTGGGCCTGAGGATCATTAAAGTTTTTCTGGCTTTGCCTCTTTGACTTTAACTTCAGTGTAAGGTGTAAAGCCTAACCCCACAGAAAGTGCGGCAAACAGACTGCGCTTTCTGGCTAAACACTAACTGGTTATGAGATGGGACCCTTTGTCAGGTGATTTCAGTGGAGGAGTGAGGGTCTCTCCTTTCCTTCCCCCCGTCAATTAACAGTTGGTTGTTAAAATGGATAAGTGAGGCTGTAAATTTGATCAGCGAACTTGGAGATGTGTATTCGGAATACCCTGTAATAGATCGGCTGAAGGAATTATTCTCCCATAGCATTTCCCAGCATAAAAAAGAACTCGTTTCGAACTGCAGCCTTGTTGCTTTTACATATTTTGCGCCTCTAATTATATGAATTTCATAAGCATTTCAGAAAAAAAAACAAAAAAATACTCGTACTGCTGTACAATTCATTCTAAACAACAATTGAAATTCCACTTCGTGCACCCACCACTCCCTCCTGTTCCCGCCCGCCTCAGCTGACCCCTCTCTCAAAGGCTAACGAAGCGGAACGCAATGCGAGTGGGCGGCTGGTAGCAGAGGGAGAGCAAACGAACGGTAATTGTGGTGCTGGAGAGTGCGCGGGAAGGGTGACTGTGGGGAAGAGAGGCCGATTTTGTTATTCAACAGGTGTTTGGACGAATGCTTTGACAGTTTTTTTTACCTTTACCTCCACTTGTGCCTCTTCCTGTTTTATTACCCCCTAAAGTTGCTGTGGAGAATCAGAATATCTCCAGACCGAATTTCGAGTAAACTCTGCTATAAAGAAAACCAGCCGCAGACCATAACTTCCGGCCCACGTTTCGAATTTCATTTTCACGTTGCAGGGGAAGAGAACACTCCCTCGGCCTCTGACGCTCCCCCTTTGCCCATAACCGCCGAGATTGAAGGTTACCCAAATGTTGGAACTGATTCAGTCATTCAGCCTCCACTGCACTCTTCTCCGTTCCACTCCCTCCTTCCTCCATGTGCTGCCAACGACCTTAATCATATTTAAACAGCTTTTTGTTTTTGTGGCTGCTATACTGATTACACGGCATTACCTCGATCGTTTTTGCTGTTCATAATTAGCTGTCATTTTTTGATTCGTTTTCTTTTGGATGTTTTTATTTTGTTTTTGTTTTATGTGGACTTAAGTTTGAAGCTCTACATGTATTTTTGTGTAAAAGTTAGATGAGTTTGTATGTTATATAAAGCTATCACTGGCAAACGAATCTAAACTGTTATTTTTCATGGTTTTGCTTTGAGTCATTTACAAATTATATTGCATATAACGAGTATATTAAAACATAATTTTTGAAATAAAAATGATTCATAATTCCGACCCCTTCCGGTATAAGTAATTCGCTGACTACCAAAATCTCCCCCTCCTATTAACCATCAAATCAATTCGTCCCTTTTGGGAATAGCAATAACAAAGGACAGGGAATTAGTATGCGGCAGTCATCGACTCTGATTCAAATTCCACTAATCACGTACATATAGTTCAGGTATAAAAGAAGAGACGCGGCTCACAACGTTCCCGCTCGTTAAAATTCAATCGCAGAATTTAAGATTTCTTTAAAATATAATTATTACAACTGGCTAAGTTTTGGACCACGACTGCCCAACTTTTGGCTACAATTTAATGTCAACTCCATTTTGCATCAATAACATGCCACCGCATTGAGTCATAAAATGCAGCCCCCAGACAAACCGCGCAGCATAGTGGGTGGAAAAAGCAATCTATGAAAACATTTATTATTATTACATACATAAATCCATTTTTACAGAAAGAAATTTGACTTCAAATTTTGATTCATTTGAACAAATTCAATGAACTTTACAGCGGCAGCTGGCGCAGGTATTTTGGAATAATAAAGTGCGGTTTTTATCCCACTGTGCGCAGATGACTTTTTGAATTTCCACTTCTACTGTTTGCTGGCACAAATTGCGCAATATTTTTCTGCAAGAGCAGCAGCAGCAGCAGCAGCAGGTTTCCCCAAACAATTTTGTGGCATTTTTTCAATAATTTGCTGGTTTTTTATATTTCTTGTTTGCATATTTTTACGAGCACGGTAATTTAGTTTTTATGTCTTTTACTTATACAAAGTCGAATAAAAAACAAAACGAAATTGGCTGGCAAAAATGTAGCTAATTTGAATGGGTTTTATGTTGGTCCTGTTGTGGTTTATGTAGGTTTAAAAATAGAGTTCATAGCAGTGCCATAAAACCCAGATGAGATGAGACTGATTTTCATCTATGAGTATGTGTGTGTGTGTGTGTGTGTGGATGTTCACATGTACACTTGTTCGGTAGGAGTGTACACGGACACTCGAAACTGGGTTAATGAGTTTAGTTGGGGCAGCATTAAGAGGCATAGAGTAGAATGACAACAGTAAGAGAGCGGAATTGATAAAGTTTGAAAACTTTTTGGTTTTTCGCACATTTCTATGGAAAACGAAACCTATTTGCGGTTTTGCTTATCTACTAAACAAACGCATACAAATATTTGCCATGAGATCATCTTTAGCTGGAAACCGCAAAACAAAACAAAATAATAATAAATTACGCGAATGCCCAAGTTTTACGGGAATAGTACGGTTTGGGAGACACTGGGTTGCTTTACCCTTACAACGTCATAGAGTATCTTTTCCCCTTCATTTTGCTTTCGCTACTTGAAATGGCAAAATGTCTCCCCTCCCTCCCTCCCACCTTTGACCTATATTTCCGATGTGCACTGTGACTGTGTGCAACAAAGAGCATTTTCCACGCCACGCCACACCCTCCCAAGTTCTACTTTAACTCAAAGTGAAGCTGTCTGTCTCTCTGTCTCATCGTCTTTGATTTCCTCGTTTTTCTGCTGCTGTCTCTTGCTGTTGCAAATATTTACTTATATTCATGGTATTCTACTCCTTTCAACTATATGTACACATGTACTTTTCTTTCAGATTGTTTATTAACGTATTTTAATGTGACGTGATCTTTTTATTATGACTCTACAGACGGTTTTTTTTAGAATAATCGGATCTTTAATATTTCACCATTAAAAATCTAAAGCGAAAACAAATCTCTTTCGGGAATACCACTATTTATTTGTCGACTTTTTCTATTTTCGCTGGCACTGGCACATTTTCTTGGCTGCAGTCAGACACAGACACTGATGTCGCGTTTCGACTGCCTTTGTTGGCATTTTTCTTCCCTTTTTGTTTTCTACCTGATCGTGTGGGTGGCCATTCCATTGTTGTTGTTGCTGCTATTTCTCTTTCCTTTCGTTATCACGTGTTTTGTGTATTTTTCTTTTTACAAGTTTATTTTCTTTTTTTCTTTTCTTTTCCCACATCCAATGTCAGGGATTTTTTGCATCTCGAAATGGTTCCAAATTCTTTCTTTTCTTTTATGGTTTTTGGGCCTAAATTCACAAGATTTTTTTATTTAAAGCTAATATTAATCTATTAATGAATTCATATAAAACAAAGAAAGTTTGATCAACATCTGAATGCGTACGAAGGCAAAGCGGAATCGACAACTAACAAAATATCTTTTCAACTCACTACTAAAATACACTGATAGAAAAAAAACCAAAGTAAAATTAACTACAATCATATTTGAATTTAAAATGCGATTTTTAAATACAAAACAAGTAAAATTAAATAGAATTCACTTTGATTCAAATATAAATGTATTAAAATGGCTTTTTAATACGTTCATATTTAATATTAATACAAAACACTTTAAAATAAATATAATATATTAAATTTAAATACAAAACACTTTAAAATAAATATAATATATTAAATTTAAATATGAAATATATTAAAATTACATATAAATATATATTAAATTTAAATATTTTCATATTAATATCAAAATGTAAGTGAAAAATATTCAATATTAATACAACCACTCTTGGATGAAAATCAATGGCATAAATGAGTGAAAATATTAAAATTGCAGGGATTTTTTCTATCGCTGTATGCATTACTAATTATTATTAATATTTATATTTATTTATTTAGTTTATATCTATTATTAACGGGTTTGGTGTCATTAATGTTATTTTTGTCGAGATATTCTCTATATTTATATATATTTTATATTGGGCATGGTGGCATTCAAGTTATGTTTTTTTCTAGATATTCTCTACAAAATATGTATTAAAATTTTTCTTTTCATTGTTTTGCAGTTCTGGCCGTAGACAGATTAGCACCAATGCCTTAGCCAGGTAAGTTTTTTTTACTGGAATATAACTCGTATGTATACTCGTATAATATAAGTTAATTACACATTTTTATCTAATCTGAACAAGATCAGAAAGCCAGATAAACCTCCGTAAAAAGGTCTACTACAGATTCAGGTGCTACAGTTTTAGATCCACAAACAACTACAGTTTTATACATACTGTGTTAATGGTTTGTGTCTCGACTAACTGAAATGTAAAATTACATGTAGTAGCTTAGCAACTTTTTCAAAATGCTGCGCAGCATTTGGTTATGCTTTAGCAACATTTGGATTTTTCGCAACATTTGGCTCTGGAGCTTTTTGCAAGTTCCAGTTCAATTCAACTCTGAACTCCGTTTGATTTCAAAATTAACAATAACAATACACTGTAAATGTCTGTCTATAATGTCTGCCAAGTTAGATGATAAATTCGGCCGCCACTCAGTTGACCAAAATGTTGTCTACGCCGTTAAATGAAAGGGAGGATAGCAGTAGAACTAGAATTTTATTATGTGTTTATTAGTAGGTATATAACTACTTCGTATCTGTTTTCTTTTTAGCCAACTGTATAGATCATCGAGCTTTAACTCCTCGGGCCGTAGCTCCAACTGTGATACAACCGAAGACATGTACAGCGACATAAGCTTGGAGAATCGTCATGACTACGATTACAGGGTAAGCATGAGCTCCTTTCTTCATAGAAGAAAGAAACGAAATACATATATGACTTTTGGCAATCAAATGTGATTGGGATTGGGAAATTGGGATTCCTATTTGGATCCTATTTATTAGTTTCAGTAACTCGTTTTACTTGTTTTCTTGCCCGATTTGCCCTCAAAAAGTTCGCATTGAATAGCGGAATATAAGTAAATAACAGTGGCAATGATTTGGCAGAAAAATTGACGGTTTGTCAATGTCTGTCGACATTTCATCAAAGAAATTACCAATGAGCAGGCAAAAGCTGCACTTGAACGGACCGGAGACAAGTTCGCTTATTCGATGATATTTCTCAAGATTCGCGCATGTGGAAATCATTTTCATTGATACGAAATTCCAAAAATGTTTTCCATTGAAAAAAAGTTCCCTGGAAAAGTGACTTTGTGACTTTTCACTATGAGATAAAACGTGTTTTCTCTCCCTGGAACGCCATTCCCCATCACCTTCGCTGGCATCTCAGAGATTGGAGTTCGTGGCTACCTGGCAGGTGAAACTTTACTTTTGGTGTTGTGTGGGTTGCTGTTGTCTGCCACGATCCAATCCGCTGCGATCCGATCCGATTGTTATATAAAAAGTGGAAAGAGATGGCATTTCACTGAGCTCTCCCTGGCCACTACCAGGCCGAATACATTGGCGCCTCAAGGTCGTTGAAATGTATTCCCCCGACCTCTCAAATGATTGCCAATTTGATTTCCCACCCGGCGGGGGTGGCATTTTGATCAAGTGCCATAAAGGTCGCCCAGATTATATTTTCACTTTTATTAATGCGCTATGGGAAACGACTGGAGGGAGACCCGAAGCCTTGGATCAGATTGTTGTGGTAGGTTTTAAGTGCTAAATTCTGTGCCATAAAATATGTTTTATGTAAAGGTTACTCAATGCTAAAAACTTAGTTTTGTTGTGGACTTTTCTTAGATAAAGTTTATCTTTTATTCCCCAATCAAACTGTTGTATTTGACAAATACTTTCTTTCCTCTGAAAACTGTGGCCCTCTCCAGTGGAAGATTTCCGCTGAGGAACTCTCATTACTCCTGAAGGAAAAGACAAAAGAAACGCGCTGAGGTGTAGGATGTGAGTGTGACAGGTGTAAAATTCGTAATTACAAAAAATAAACAAATAAAGGAAAAAGCAACTCATCAGAGAGGGCAAAGAGAAAGCCAGGAAAGGAGAGGAACAAATAAAGCTGAAAAGATTTTTGCAAAAATGCTCACGTACGAATCAATTTTTGAAAGGCTGAGAGGCCGCAATTGTTCTTTTATGCAACAGGCCAACGGGAAACGGAAGTCGCTCTGTAGGAGGGAGGAGGAGAATAGCCAGTTGGAGGGTAGAGTGGGGGCCAGAAGATCATTACAAGTCATAGAAGTCCCTCGCATTTGGTTTGATTGTTGTGTGAAACTTGGCGCTGCATACGAAATGAGTTGAAAGACAAGGAATCGGGAGGCGAAACAGAGGACTCTTCTTGCGTGTTAGACAGTGGCTGTACCCACAATTATTAAGCTCTTTCAAGTTTGTTTCAGAACTGAAAGTGCATGGTGAGTGGGATTATTACGAGTACCTTCTGGCATTCGTATCGGAAAGTTTATTTGGAAATCGGAAACTTTCCACACCTCACCTTGGCCCAATGCCCGGGAAAGTGTTGAGCGTATCCAAAAAGATTTTCACTGAACCAAATACGATTTTCGTTTTAATTTTTCTTTCACTTCTTTTGGCCCAATTCCATCCCTTACCCATTTCTTGTTTGTTTAATGCTCTGCTGGCGGCTTAATTAAGTTGAGGTCAGTTTTGGTTGAAATATCTAAGGCGGAAGAAAAAGAATCTCCATCCAATTGGCTTATATAAGGCTTGGGGACAGAGATTTTCCGAGTTCCCACTGCTGTCGGAGGATGATCGCAATCTGGTCTCTCTCTCTCTCTCGCTGTCTGTATGTGTGGTTTTGCATCGTCGCACTTATGCAATTATAACTGTAGGCACACAAAAACAATGCCACAATTGCAATTTGTTCAATTGTCAGAGACTCGCAGAGAGACCCCCACAGATGGCACGGGAAAGATCCATTTGGGTTAATACATGCACAAGTGGAGTGTCTGCAATGACGACATCACTTGAGGAGTTGCCCAAGCAAACTGTTTAAGATTTGGTAATCTTTCAAATTGAATATCTCCCCGTATCTGAGGCAATCTGAGGCGGCTCTTTGCTCTATGGTGAAGGCGTTGACTGCCAGCAGCCACCTACAAGGCATCGCATAAACAAAGAGCCCAAGCCCAGCCAGGTGTCTGCCTGCCTGCAGAATGCATAAATAGAATAATCGAATACTCAATGAAGTAAGAAGATGCAGAGAGGAAGGAACAGGAATACCTTTGGCAGGCTTGGACTGCCGATCATCAATCAACAAACACCTTTTCGGGTCGGGTCTTGTTATATAAACTTGCAAGGGAACTAAAATATAATCCGAGTCGATATGTGTAACGGAAACAGTGGATACTCGTAACGAAGAATGAAAAAAGAAGAGCACAAATCCAAGAGATTCGCCCCCAACCATTACGAAGACTTGCACAGAAAATAAGTATCCGAACGAAGATGGTACCCACAAGAGCGTTCAACTAATACCGTTCCACCCTACGTACGAACACTCATCGATCGATCCATCACCTAAAAAAGCGGCAAAGGAAAACGGTTTCTGTACCCACACCCTCCCCATAAAGAGACAACAACGAATGGGTTCCCCACCTGCGATGGCCGTCTTATCGATTAAACAATTTTGCTGGCACCTTTGCTGCCACTCATTGAGCGACGCCCACCTTAAGGCCCAAGACCACAGACCCCAGACCCGACACAACATAAAAAGCATAAAGGCGAAACTGAAGAGATATTCGTGCTAGGAAAAACCATAAACGAAAATCGATTTTAACCCAAATGTGACGTTGACCCAGAAATAGCAAAAAAAAAACTTAAGACAATGGACCCAAAGAGACTGGGAATGAGACTTGGTCTTGGATGACTTGGAGACAGACCCACACACACACACACACACACACACACACACACACAACGAAATGAAGCATAAACGTTGCAATTATCATAATTAATGCAAATGCGCCTTAAAGTAGACCGAAAAGAATTATACACTTGGAGATGTTTACGAAAACGTTTAGCCTAAATGGGGAAAAATAGCTAGAGAGGTTTCTGCTCTGGGTGGGATGATGGGTGAGACTTCCCTTCGCTTGACATTTTGTTTATATTTTACAATCATTTCATTTCCATGGTCATTATCTTCCTGTTCTCCTACCAAATCTATTTATTGTTCGTTTTTTAGCAGCAAAACAACGCAATTACCTCAGGCACCAGCTTATCTTACCAATTCTAGTGGGTGAGTGTGAAAACGAACCCAGAAAAGTGTTTCTACTGTCTGTGCCTCTATCTGAACTGAGAAATCGCCCAAAGAATTGGCCATAATGTGGATTTATGTATGTTCCCACTCGCACACACCACGCTCTGCAGAGAGGCGCCTGGCCTGGCTTGGCCTGGCTGGCCTGGCTCTGGCTCTGGGGGTGAGGGTGCGGCTCTTGCTCTGGGAGCAGTTGCCAAGTACAAATCCTACGCCTTCTGTTAGTCTCTATTACGTCATGTCTGTAGTCTTGTATCTGTTTTTGTTTTTTTTTTGAAGCTTTTTTCATTATTTTTTGCACAAGGTTGTACAAGGCAAACGGGGCGTTACATTAATGGGTAATTTGGACTATTTGGACGTACAACAATTTATGATAAATAATGAGACAGTTGCTGTTGCCGGCCTGCTGGAGAGCTAACAATTACGGCCTACGTGCGGATCACTCGCTTTAATGCCTGTAACTCTTATACCACATCATCTTGAACTCTTGACATTTCTGGGGGAAGAAGAAGGGAAACGAAAGCTGTAGGTTGAAGAGTTTTACGATTTCCTATAGGGATGTGTTGTTTTGGGGTAGATTTCACTTGCAATATAGCACACAAAAGGATTATCAACCAAAGTATTCGAGCAGACGATGACGGGTTCCCCACAGTTGACGCGTCAAAGTTTCTGTTTACAAGTTCCTTAGTTACTAGGCAATCTTATCGTATACCAACCTTCCTTCGCGGCCCCCCTTTTTAGGTATTTACCCCGAAGTAGCCGCCACTTGGGTACGTACGTCGCCCCGACAACTAACAAAACACTGAAAAATACGAGTATTGTGTACACAGTTAGAGCCAAACACAAACAAATATGTGTACGAGTAAGCTAGTGGGTTGATAGTATATTGAATACAAACAAGTTCCTGCATTGAAATTGGTATTGCGACTTCTTGAAACTTGGATAATTCTCACAGTTTCGAGCAACTCTTTTATTTGCCCTGCTAAATAAGTATTGGCTAAGTATTTGCCTAATTATAAGAACACATACTGATATACATACTCATACTCATACTTCCTATATGAATGGTACACAAATGAGAATTAAATGCAAATAATGCTGGTTTTGATCATTTACCGACTGGGTGGTGTATAGAGAACAAAGTTACGTGGTAGGATCTATAAAGATATCGAAATATATATCTCTGAGTTGCTTTATAATTGAAGATAAGCCTGTCCACTGTTAGAAATTAACCAGACCTGCTGTGGAATACTTTCCAAGGATCTAGTTAGCTTTTCCTGAAGTTCAGAATTTCTTTTCCTGAAATTTGAAATATTTTTTGTATGAAGAAGGCTGTGAAATCGAATTTGCTTTGGCCTCAGTCCTGATACTTGACCTCCCAAAATAAAACTTCATTCTAACTCCAACCGTTCGGGTGTAAGCATCTAAGTCTTACATTTTCCTGGCACAATAATTCAGAGTAACTTTTTCCGGTAAATATTCCTAACAAAAAAAAAATAATATTCGGTTTTGAAAAAAAAAAAAAAAATTGAAACCCCTAGATCTGGCATTTTTGCGTTCGTTCAGCAATTCGGCAAAAATGTCGTTGCCACGAGTTTTCTTCGATATTAGCGCTGGAAATGAAAAGCTGGGACGCATCGTCATGGAGCTGCGCTCGGATGTGGTCCCGAAGACGGCGGAGAATTTCCGTGCCCTGTGCACTGGCGAGAAGGGCTATGGATACAAGGGCTCTCCCTTCCATCGCGTCATACCCAACTTCATGTGCCAGGGTGGAGACTTCACCAATCAGAATGGAACCGGAGGCCGTTCCATTTACGGCAACAAGTTCCCCGACGAGAACTTCGAGCTGAAGCACACTGGACCGGGCATCCTCTCCATGGCCAATGCTGGGGCCAACACCAATGGATCGCAGTTCTTCATCTGCACTGGCAAGACCAACTGGCTGGACAAAAAGCATGTGGTCTTTGGCAAGGTCGTCGAGGGCATGGAGATTGTCCAGAAGGTCGAATCGTACGGCTCCACCACTGGCAAGACTGCCAAGCCAATCTTCATTGAGGATTGTGGCGCCTTATAAGTAGGCAAACCCCTCCCACCACCACCAACAATATTAAGAAACAATTAAGCAACATTTACACATATATTCACACACACACAAAAAAGAACTAGTTCCGTTCCGTAGCACTCCTACAATTGGCATTCATAAACAGTGTTGTATTCAAACCAAAGAAACACCTAATGAAATGAGCATACATGCATATATTGTTTTGTGTGTTTAATATCTGGGAAGTAGATCAACTAATATGCTAAGGATTTTCGAATCCACCCATCATATCATTGAGTTTCCTCCTATTTCCCTTACTTTTCTTGATTTTTCGAGTTGGTTTCCTCGCTCATCTTGCAGCTTATCCATGTGAACTACTTTCCTGACTGGCTTTCCTTTGATTTTCCACCCTATTAGTGTTAATTGACTCAATTCTGTTGTAGAGCTGCTTACAAGCGTCGCAGCTGATTCTTTTCACTCGATTCCTTTGGCCCGCAGCCCTCCCCTACCCGCTTCCCACACAACAGGCTACTTCACCCATGCACTTTGAACGAATCTCTTTAGATACTTTGTCTGCCTCTGTCTCTCTTTGTCTCTCTATCTGCCTGTCTCTCTCATCCGCTACCAGTGCACATTTCCCCCGTCCCCCAATTCTACGAGCAATACAAATTTCCTCCACTACTAAGCAGCATTAGTCGCATTTTTGTTGCTGCTGCGCTGCCTTTACTTTGCTTTTGTTATACCCTTGACGAGGGTATATTGATTTTGACCAGATGTTTAGATCGTTGTTCGTCTGTTCTCTTCACTGTAAACTAGTCGGTCGTTTTGTCGTAGAAACTATCTCTCGATTTCAATTAAATTATTAAAATCACAATTTAATATACAGCTGAAATCCGTACGATCGATCGATCGCAAAGAGTATCAAAGGCTTCGGCCCCATAAAACTAACCCTCCTCCCTCGTGGTTTGCTGCTGCTTCTGTTTTTGGGCAAACAAAACAAGTCGCAGACCCAGCTGTGTGACGACGCCGGCAGAGACGCCAGCGTTGGGCGCTTGGCGCTCGCTGGCCGCTGGCGCTCTGTCTCTGGCTCTGCTCAGATTGCATTTAACTCTTGCCGCGTGCGCTACACGAACAGCGGAGACGGACGGAACGGAAAGTCGTCGCGCTGGGGTCGGCCCTCTGCCGCTCTCTCTGGGACTCTCTTTGGTGGGTTTCGCGTGCAATTGAACATGCAGCTGCTTGGGTTGCCCCCTGCCGTTGCAGTCTCGTTGGTGGGTGTCTAAATAGTTTGCAACCAATTTTCGTGCCAAAAAGAAAAGAAAAAGTGCCAAAAAAGTGTAAATTTTATTTGCTCCAACTAGTAAAATGATACTACATACATATGTATTTTGTTTGCGTGTGTTGGTGGCCTTTTTATCGATCCACTTTGTTTATCAGGTGTGTCAGGTGCCTTGGCCTGGCCGGTCTCGGGCTCGGGGCTGACGGCTCATTAAACGATTATTTAATATGGAAAATAAAGCCAAGCATAATGGCGAAAATACACTGTTAATTAAAGCATACATATGTTGTGGAAAAGCCTTACGTGTCTGTGTGCCCAGCCGTGCCGCCGGCTAATCAAAATTTCTACCCTCCCTCCGTACCCTTGCAATACCCATTCACGAGTGCACATCCCCATCCTATCCTGAGGCAATTGGTTGATTGATCACAAATTGAAAAGTGCGGTTGAATAAGTCTGCGAAAGTGTTTTATGGAAAAATGGAATCAAGTGTGGCATCAAATTGATAAATGATGAAATTGATGGCAAAGAAAACACACATTTAAAAACCAATAAAAAAATGATAAAAATTGAACAAATAAAGTTGAAGTTTTCAACCAAAAAAAAGACTATAAACGTTTTAAAATAGCCTCAGAAATCTGTTAAATTATATTAATGATGAAAAAAAGTATCTGAAATGCTCGTACTTGTAATGACTTTGTGAGCCGAAATGTATTTAAAATTATCGGAATTGTCTTTAGAGTGGTATAACTACAGGAACTACTTGAACGTTAATTTCATTGTATTCTTCTATGATGTAGGATATGTATAATTTAAAAATTTGTAAAGTTTATTTTAAACTTTTTGTTAGGTACGGGAAATAGTTCCATTAAGACATTTTCCTAACAATTCGAAATTACTCTCAGAACTTTCCTGCATTTCATTCCACCACATTCGTTGCCTTAGCATTGCTTTTTTTTTAGAGAGAATTTCCCCCTTTATAAAAAACATATTAAAATAAATCAACAACAACAAATCACGCACAGAATTTTCAAGTTCATTCTAAAAGTATCTCCCCATGAACGTAAGAGTATGCCTCTCCCAATCTATGCTCAAGCATTTTCCATACCGTTAGCTTCGAGCTTTGAATATGGAAAATATTCTTTCATTAGCAATGCAAAGTCAATTAGCAGGCATATAAATCTAACGGCACACTGCTCCTAAGCCGTAGGAGAAGAAGGGAGAAGAAAAGTGGGAAGAGGAACCGGAACTAAAAGCAAAACATAAAATCCAATAAGAAAAAAAGGTCTAAAAAACAACAACAAAAACAGGCAATGACATCAACGGAATAAAAGGGAGTGCGAAGATAGCAGATAGCAGACAGAGCCCAGAGAGGCAGACGCCATCCCGCATGCGTCCCGTGTCATTACTTCGGTTTCGGTTTGTTTCGTGTCCCTGCTTATTCACTTGCGCTTTTGTTTGTGGATGCGTACCGATGGGGCGGGCAGTACTCCGGGCCGGCGGCTCCTATTAAATTCCTCATAATTATGCGTTGTCGCTGAGTCAAGAACCATATGTTGGAGAGAGATGCAGGAGCACAGAGAGAGAGAGAGAGGGAGAGCAGAAAAGAGAGTCACCCTCGCACATATGGCGAAAAGTTTTTCTCAAAATTGTGGATTGTTGATACCCCCAGTCGGAGACGATCGTTTCGTGCGTTCTCTGACTTTTGTTTGTTGATTATTATTTTTCCTATTTATAAAGATTGCTCTCAGTCTTTCCCTCTCTGCGGATCTTCTCTCTTTCTCTGTGAGAATGCTTTGGATGATTGTGCCCCTGAATTTCTGGTTCTGGTTCCGTTCAGTATGTTTTCGCGTTTCGCGGGCTTCAATCGACACTGGTGGCTGTCCTCGCCCGAATTCTTTCTGTAATTTTGTTTATTATTTTCCATAATTCAATGTGAATATTTTCCTGAAAAATCTCTGCACATGAGATTTCCGACAACGAATCGGAAACTCTTTTGCTTAAAGATTTTCCTTTGCCAACATTTTCCTTCTTTGTTGCATGAAAAATGAGCAGATGAGTAAAATTTGCATTTAATGAGCTCCCTCCCCTCCACAAGACCAGGCGATTGTATGCAAATATTTTGTGGAATTCAATTTGGTTGAAGAGTAGCTAGTGATAATTTTCTTGCACGAGTACGAGTACGGGTATGTGGCTTTGTATTTGAGCCATTTGTAAGGCAGCAAACTGTTGAACCGATATTGAAATCTCGGCAGACAGAGATGTCAGAAAGGGAAAGTTTGCTTCATTAAATATTAATGTTTTAATTGCGTTGGTTCAGTTAACAAAATTTGTGTGTGATATTCAAGATGTGTATGTATGTATGTATAACGAACTGAACTAATTGCAGCTCCATTAATCCTATTAGGAAAGTGCTCTCTTTGAACTAGTTCCGTGAGAACAATGCGCAACAGTTCTTAATTAATTCATCTCAATAAACTAGACTAGAACATTATCAGTCATGAACTCCTATAGCTTGTTTGACCTTTCTTTATTTGTATGTACACACATATATGGATGTGAGTATGTATTTGGCTTCGACAAGGGCAGCTCACCTATAAAACTCGTCGAACATTTCGATAAGCCTGGCAATGAATCGTCCCCCATTCCCCAGCCCATTGTTTTTCGGACCGAAATAAAGCACTAAACGGAATAAATAGAAAAGCGAATAGAAAACTTAGGCAGGCATTGCATTTTGTGGTAATTAGAGACTTGTTGGATGGTCAGAATCCAAACAAAAGAAATTCCAGAAAAACTAACATGGATGCCGCTGTGGAGGGAGGATATGCAAAGAGGAATTTTTTGTTGTCTACGAATTTTGCCTTGAAGTCTGAACAAAAATTGTATTTAATGCTCTGCTGACTAAGCAAACAAGGGAGAGAGAGAGAGGGAGATTGCTTATATAATGCATAGCGAGAGAGAGCAAGAGAGATAGAGAGAGAGAACTAACTGTGATTGCCAGAGTTGTCTGTGTATCTTTTGGTTTTCATTATGATGCAAAGCCCAGGTGAGATATGTGGGTGGGAAGAGGCAGCCAGAATCAGAGGTAGAGGCAGAGGTGGATCAGAGTGTGACAGCAAACAGCTGTTGTCTGTCTGTCTGTCTGCCTGTCTGGATCCCGTCAAGCCGTGAATTGAGGTTAGCATGTTGGCTCAGTTTCACCTTTTAGTTCTTGGCCGTCTTTGCGTGGGCGGGCGTCTAAAACGTGCACTGAAAATGCAAAATAAGAAAAGAATTACAGGGAAATTGGGTTAATTTTGGCTTAGCTTGAATATACATATAGGAATAGGTTAAAGTTGTATCAACGGAAATGTTAAAGATCTGGCTTCCAACTCAAACATAAATCATTCCACCTATTCAGCTTACTGCAGTCCTATTCCTGTACACAAGTCGTAATCTATTTATGCTAAACAAGTCAATCTTTACGGCACCACATAAATGCTTTATCTCCCGCAATAAAATCGAATGGCTGCACAGGGGCAGTACACATATACTGTTGACTAGAAATATATCGATTTTCCATTTGCCTCCAGTTCAGATCTTGAGCGGTGAACGCTGAAAGATGCATCATAAAATCTGTCTGCAACTGTGTAAAGATCCCAAAATATTGCAGTTGAAAAAGGAAAATGTGATTAAGGCGCTTGTTTCACTCACTTTCAGTTTTCATCGTTTTCGAACGAAACGAAACAGGTTGGTCGACAGGGTCTTAATATTGGAGCTTGGGTTGTTCACCAGACGACCGGCTGATTGGTGGTTGGTGAAAGTTGTTGTTGTTGTTGTTGTTTGGATTGCAATGGTTCATTGACAAAATTGGACTCAGACTAATGGATTTTGTGGTCTAAGTGCTTCGAGTTTTGTTTATTTCTTGAATATTTCTGTGGTTTTAGTTTTTAGGCACATTCATTCATCTGATCTTCAAAATCTTAGAACTTCTGTGATGTTCTCATTCCCACAAATAAAAAATAAATTCAAATTTATTATGACAGGCCACTTAAACCCATTTGGCATGAGCCTCGCCTCTGAGCGAGCAATTGTGCAGAATTTGTGTAGCATCTCTGAAATATTCATCTCTCTGTATTTTATTTTGCCTCTGCTCTGCTTGTGAATCATGCAATTTATTATAAACAATCTACATAGCAGAAGAGGGAAAATTCCGTCAAATTCATGACACATTTTCATTTAAGTTCTCTAGCGGCGCCGAATTGAATCACCAATTGGCTGCAAGAGAAGACGCTCTCCGCTCCGGCTACGTTATGCAACTCTACAAGTTACAGAAGAATTGCAGATGGCGAAGAAGAAGAAGAACTGCATGCTCCAGCAGATTTGCTTCTTCTTAGCTGCATTTTGCAGTTGCTGCTTTTGTTTTTGCGATTATCTACACGAAGTTCATCAATTCCACTAGGAAATTAAACTCAGGCAGAAACCCAGAAGACCAGAGCAACCAAAACCCAGTCGTGTAGAAAGAACCAAACCTGGAAAGGGGTTGCGAGAGTGAAGAAACGTGGTGAGGTTGGTTTGGGGAGGGGTGTAGGGTGAAGTCCAAGAAGTTCATGATTGTTCTTGGATTGTCTTCCTCGGTTGCTTCTTTGTCTGTGTCTCTCTTTTTTTCCATCGCCCATTTCCTGCATGAAATACACAAAATACAGCGCTGCCCTGCCTGTATTTTGTCTTCCTCCTCTTTTTCCATTGTTTCCAGTCGATTTCTTGCTCTGCTTTCTGGCCAAATCCCAATCTAAATCCCCAACAATTACCTTTCAATTTGTTAAGAACTGTGCTAAAGGCCATCCGAGATACAAAAGCAGAAATCATTTGCTAAGCTTCTATTTATTTATTTATTCTGCACAATTCATTTTTCTGCCCGAGGGGGAAATTCTTTTGTTTTTTTTTTACTGAACTTTGGTCCAAGAAAAGTTCAAGAAACCCACTTTTGGGGAGACATCTTCGGGCACAGAGCTAAAGAATAAAATAATAAAACTGCTTTTAATTGTGAGAAAACAACCGGAGGGCAGGTACTAAAGGGGAAAATGGTAGAAGAAAGAACAGGAAAGAAGTCTCTCAAACTTAATGATAAATAAATTACACTAAATTATGGAAAATGTGAATGAAATTTAATGAACTTAAGAGTATAAAATATACTACCTTAAACTACTAAGTGAATACGGAACCAAATTAAAACCGATAAAATATATAAATTTTGTTCATGCAGTCAGAGCCAAGCCTTAAAATGCATAGAAAAGTGCCGCAGACAAATGATTGAAAGATAGAAAAAACATTGATAAGTAAAGAGACAAATAAAACAGTCTTCCCAATCTAAAATACAAATAAAAAAAAACAGCACAAAAAATACTCATCAAAGTGACAAACAAACTAGTGCCACGCCTACGATAGATCAATAAAGCCAAACTAAAGCAAATATAAACACCGACTAAATCATGAGTAGTCAACCTGCCAGCCAGCCCGATAGCATCGACTTAGCCTATGATATGTGGGCGGGCCAATTCGAGTTTGTCGGACCCACAACGAACCACCCAGAGGCGAACAAAAACAACAACAACCTGAACAACAAGTGCCGGATCGGAGGAGCAGGACAGCAGAGCCGGAAACTTTCGACGGAGAGTCTGGAGGATTTGAATCTGAACTTCAACACGAGCTCCACGCAGAATCCACTGAGCAACGCCTACAGCTTGGGCAGTGGCGTGGGCGTGGGAGTGGGCGGTGGGGAGTACGAGTATTGCGGGTTTGGCAAGCATCCACCCATACTGATCGATCAGGAGACATTTCTGAGCCTCAATCCGGCCGACTTTGAGGATATAGTGCCATCGAATTCGGAGCCCAACTCGTTGGTCTTCATCGAGAACAAATTGGAGACGAACAACAACAGCATCGAATCGAACAACAACCACATTAATAGCAACAGCAATAGTAATAGCAATAACAATAACAATAACAAAGTCTACAATTTGGAGACGTTGACAAGTAAATTCAACAACAAAACCAACAATACGAACACCAACGGATTCAAGTTGGAGAATTTAAAGAATTTCAAAAACAAATTGCTCTGTGATTTCGAGGACAACAGCGGGGGAGTTGGCGTTGGAGGTGGTGCCCCAGGAGGATCTGGCAACAAAATGAACGGTGCGCTCAGTGCCGAGATCTGCGACAATCTCAACGAGCAAGTAAGCAGCCCAATTATAATTTACCCTTGCTTCTGCATTCGGCATTCGCTGAGGTTAATTCCATCAAAAGTTCAGGGTTCCCTTTTCACCGTGGGGGTTCCGGTAGCCGATGGCCGGTTGCTGGTGCCACCCACCCACTTAGGGTTCGCATGTCATGACAGAAATACTAGATATAGCATGTCAATAATGCCCATTCGCTATAAATGTGGTACACTAGAATGCAATTAGCTTCAGTCTAACTTTGTATGGCATTGGTTTAACTGCCTTGTCCTTTTCGAGGTGGAATTTCTCTCCCATTTGACATTTGACTCGATGGCTGCTGGGACTTTGAGCAGGAAAAATACTATGCTGGAAACAAATGATGTGAGTGTTACACCATTTAAGGCAGAGTTTTAAAGGAGTTTCCACTGGCCATACAGTATTTGAGCAACCTCCAGGCTGCCTGCTTTCTACATATCAACAGCCTTGTTTTAATAGAAGTTCTCATTAATGTGTGTGTTTATTGTTTCCTTGACATATTTACCTTTTTCAACGTCAAAACTTAGACAGAAATAACATTTCAAAGTCGAAGAAACTTTGCTGTGTGCCTGGCGTGTATAATTTGCCAAACATCTGCCAACTATAAACAGAAATAAATTATATTTTGCGTCAAATGAGATCAGCATCATCAGTCAGTCAGAGAAGAAAAGAAAAACAGACCACAAATTTAGAGAAATTAGTTGAAAAAAACCGAAAATGAATGATGGAAAACTATAACGAAAATGGTGAATAGGGGAAATGTGTCAACGAAAGTAAGAGAGAATTAAGCCCAAATGAGTAGAGCAGAGCCCTTGAGGTCCGGTCCACGGTCCCCGGTCTCCATAGCTTCGACTATGAGAAAGCAGCTCGTGGAACGTTAATTTCCAAGACGATTGCTCTAGTTACGGGCTCCCATTAGAGACAGATTAGAAACAAGAATCCCTGGCTGCCTTTTTTCCCCCGTTCCATCCACACAGCTACATAATTATGGGGCCAAGCATCCCACTGTGAACGGGAGCCCAGAGATGCGGAATATCTTTCCACACTTGCTGGAGGTCAGTACTTCTGCGATAGCCTCCAGCGGATGCCCGATTTGTTTACTATATTGTTTTGGGGGGAGCGGAGTTCATTTGATAAATGAAACAAATGCAGGGCACTGTATCGCTGGGAGGAGGATATCCAGTGTGTGCTGCAATCGAACATTGCTTTTGGGGTCAAAGCTAATGCTGATTATAATGCTCAAATGCTTAAAGATTTTCCAATTGTTTTTGACGCTGTTATTTATGATTCGTTAACGAGTGGACTGGGAAGCCGTTGGGGCTTGTTGGGTAAACTAATAATAGTAGGGAATCACTAGAGCAGCCCAAACATTCGATATCTCAAGACGATTCCCCTCTAAACTTAGCTGGAATGCTGAGCGTTCTGTTCTTATTTATTTCTTGCTTGCCCTTTGGCTCCACAGCTGTTGCGTGTTGCCACTTGCCGTCGAAAAACTTCCCATCATTCACTGGCACCTGTCAGGCCTTCAACTTGTCAAAGCGAAAACTGGAAAAATCAAAGTGCAGGCAGCGGCAATCTGACCCTGGAACACCTTTCCACTTCCACGCTGTCCGCGGAGGAAAGACGGAAAGTGACAAGAAAAAGTAAAGCCCATTTAAAGAAGCCGTTTCCCCCTTCTTAGGCCGATGCCATCTCCTTGGGAGCTGCCATGTCATCGTCATCGTCGTCGTCGTCGTCTTCGTCACTTGTTACTCAATTTGTCTTACAGTTTTATTGTTTTCTCCTTATGCCCAACAACAACTGTTTTATGTTTATAGCTTCTGTACTTCATACCCTGTACTTGTATTTGGGTACTTGGAGGGTATCTTCTCGCTCCTAAATTCTATTATGTATTATAAACATTGATACTGGCACAGGGTATCCCCATAGTCGTTCTTCTTTGTGTGTGTGTGTTCTCCTCCCTTTGTTTACGTTCTGAAGAACGGTTTCTGAATGAGAAGCGACTTCTGTTTTTGCCTCCGCGCCGCTTCTTCTTTCCCTATTTTTTTCGAAAGAATTTTGTAGACATTTAAATTAAATTCTAGTTTCTTGCTGTTTCTATATGGCAGGTACTACGAGTATTTTCTTATATTCTTCTTGTTTTGGCATGGTTCATTGTACACATACTCGTAGTACACAGAGACAGAGGCCGGCCCCGGCCCCGGTCCCAATCGAGAGCCACGCCATATCGCACTTTGAAAGTTGACTCAGCGACTCACTCTCTGTCGTCCCGCATTCTCTATTTCTCTCTGGATCGGAATCATTTAGTTGGCTTTTTTGGGGAGGGCCTCTTTTCAGTTGCTGCCGCGCCGCGTTTGACGTCGATTGTGTTCGTGTGTTCGTTGATAGAGTGTAGTGTACCCTTCGCCTTCCCTGCTCGCCCCATACTGTACACTTGCTGTACATGCTGTAAATCCAGCAAAAATTGTAAACTGGACTGCGAGTTGTGGCCCGCAAATTGCATTTAATTAAGCCTAATTGAACCTCAGGCCAGACAGTTTGGCAGCTACTGCAATGCGACCCCCCCCGAATGACAGCCGCAAAAATGTCGTTCGCTAATTGAACTTCTCAATTGACATTTTCCAGAGCATTAGAACATGAGGGGACGAGTGACTATGGGCGGTATTCGATGTTCAGACGCCCTTTGGGTGGTTTGAATCTGTCGGATGCCCTGCAATTAGTCATTGAGAATGAAATCCCTTAGTAGTTTCAGGCACCCTGTATTCCCTTACACTTATCAAACTGTAAGAGTATGTATGGCCTGGATTCATCTTGCACATTTCTTATCGCTGTGCAACATTTCAGAGTGTGGGTGATTCATGAGTAATGTAGTCCCACAAAATGCAAATACACACAGATATTGACGAAAACTGATTTGTGCACATTCCCGCGACTGTTGCTTGTATGGCCAAAAGCCAAATGCAAAACGCCAACGAGAGGCAAACGTTTTGTTGTTATTCTGCCGCCTGCTGCTCAAGTGTCTGCCCATGAGGCGTATGCGCAATATTTATGAGATACATGTGAGATCCATATGGGCAAGGCATGCGAATGGCACTGGCCAACAAAAGTGTGTAGGCAGCTGCTGGTTGTAGTTTCGTTCTGTCTGGAAATCAGCAGCTTCTTCTCTGCTGTTTGCCAGTGTAATTAACATTGTCGTTGTCGCTGTTGCTGGCTTGGTATTTTGTAAGAAAATAAACGAAGCGGCGGCCACACTCGCAGTCTGCCTCGGCCATCAACTGAGCAAAGACGACGCGAGAAAACATTTAAAGTCTTTCCATAGAGTATAGTGTAGAGAGGAGTGAGCAGTGAGCATTCTTGAGCAATAATGTAAAGACGAAAACAAAATACAACTACGAGTAGATTCACATAGGCAAATGTATCTGAAATATCCCATGGCTGATGTGCAGTTGGTGAACGATCTGCTCCTCGATTTGCGGCACATGAGAAACGATTGTGTTAGTGGAGAGAAGAGCCGCGACAAAGAACTTTGCACTCATAACTCACATCTGCCCCTCTTTTGCTCTGTTTTCTTCCAGCTGGAGCTGCTGCAGCGCAAGGTTGATGATCTGTCGGATACACAAAACATAGCCGAGGATCGAACGACGCGCACCAAGACCGAATATGCAGTGCTGCAGGCTCGATATCACATGCTGGAAGAGCAGTTCAGGGAGGTGAGTAAAACGCATCGCATATGTTCGAAGGAACTGTACCTAACTAGTTTATGCCACTGGCACTCGTTCAGTCGGAGCTGCGCGCCGAGGAACGCCTGGCCGAGGAGCAGAAGCGTCATCGCGAGATCCTGGCCCGGGTGGAGCGCGAAGCCTCACTGCAGAACGAGAACTGCCAGATGAAGATCAGAGCCACCGAGATCGAGGCCAACGCCCTGCGCGACGAGGCGCAGCGCCTGCGTGTGCAGTGCGATAAGCAGGCCAACGATTTGCATCGCACGGAGGAGCAGCTGGAGCTGGCACGCGATCAGATCGCCGCCCTGCAGCAGGAGTACGAAGAGCAGGAGCAGACTCTGCGCAAGCAGGAGATGGAGAAGAAGTCCACGGAGGAGTTAATGCTCGAGCTGAGCCGAGAGCTGCAACGGGCGCGGGAGGAGAACGGGGCGAGGGCCATGCCCACCACATCGCCGGAGAGCATAAGACTGGAGGAGCTGCACCAAGAGCTCGAGGAGATGCGCCAAAAGAATCGATGTGAGTGTTCCAAATATTATTATACGCCAGAGAATCCACTAACGTTCACTCTTTCCCCACCCTCCCCCCCGTAGCACTCGAAGAGCAGAACGAGGAGCTGCAGGCCACCATGCTCACCAACCAGGCCACCATGCTGAACAACGGGGTGGAGCAGGGTCGCCATCTGCTCAACGGCACGCTGGGCAGTCTGGCCCAGGAGCTGGAGGAGATGTCACAAGCGCAGGTGTGTATCCAGAACCCTCTGTGAGATGCCTCACGCTTCAGCTTTTAGTCTCTGCTGTGCTGTCCACACCCAATCCACAATCCACAACCCACGATCCGCAATTCAATCCATACCCAAACACACAGACACACAGTCACTAGCCACACGCACAGCCACCGCCAAAAGAATACGTACCGTTTGAGTCTCCTAGTGCTAGTGATCGTACCTCATTGCGTCCCCTGCTGATACTACTGTCCACTTGCATACTCGTACTGCCTATATGTGTATCTGTATTTATATTGAAATTTATTGTATTACAGGATTCTGTGGATTCAGCCACATTAGCATCCTTAAGTCAGGTAATGCTTGAATCACGCCACAATTAAACCAAAATCAAACACGGTTTCGGAGCCACTGTGCACGCCTTGCAGTTGTTGAATTTTCACCATTCGTTTGACTTAATATAAATCTTAATCGACGGGTTCATTGGTCTCTAATCATTTTCTCAAGAACATTTTGGCGTGGTCTCTAACTTCATGTTGTACATTTCTTAACGCAACTCTGTTTCTTATGTTTCCAAAAACATTTATTCAACGCCAGAACTAATCGAACATTTTGTGTTGCAGCTGCAGCAGGCCTTCCAGGAAAAGGAAGACGAGAATGTCCGGCTCAAGCACTATATTGATACCATCCTACTCAACATTGTGGAGAACTATCCCCAGCTGCTGGAAGTCAAGGCCATGGAGCGCAAGTGAAGCAGAAGCAGAAACAAAACAAACATAACCAGAACCAGAAGACACTGGCGGCAGTGTCCAACCACCTAACACCAACTAAATTGAACAACTAAACTAAACAAAAAACAAAACAAAACTGTACTTTACGTTCACTATTTTAAGCTCTAATCTATTTAGATATTTATACCTAACTTAAGACACTAATTTATTTTATAACAATTTATTGTAGATTTTTAAACCCAACCCAAACAACACAGAGTAGGAAGATGAAAAGGAACAGAAAAGTAGGAGGAACAAAAATTGTATGTCTGAAAGCGAAAATCCTTAAATTGTTTATACGAATGGAGGGGAAGTTTAGTGTGTTGTTTAAGTCAGAAGTCAGTAGTTGTGTGCAAGTTTCTTTGCTCGTTTCTAGTTGGATTTTGTATATTATGTGTTGTTCAGGCCCTAAGATATTAACTATAAATACTGCTAGCTCCTAAGAACTGAAATTCGTTTCGTTTCCTTTCAAATGGAACCGCACCCAATAATCTGTTGATCCACTGACAAGTTACGATAATTGCTTTAACTGTTTGTTTATGAGGGCTGTGTATAGCGCGAGATGAGAAACTTTATTGAAATGTTAACGTTTGAAACGAGATATTTTCCAATTTTCGTTTGAACGGGGATAGCTGTGAAAGTCTTCATGGGAACTGCTGAATAAATCTCTGTTCTAATCAGTACTATTCATTCTATTCTCTTATTTCTCCTTAATCTATTCCCATAATGACCTTCTCGCTGGCTATCCCTGAAGTAGTTGCAGAAATCTATCAAAAAATTTGCGTTTATGGTATGGACAATCCCAGGATATGAGACGGAGTTTAAGTTTGAGAAGAAGCAATTATCACTAGAGCGAAAGATATCATAGCCCTGAACCATATGTCAATGTATAGCACAGTTACAACTTACAGATCCCCAGACCAGGGGATCCCCATTCATACTACTCGTACATAAATACAATACGTCATACGTACTACTTACTCTGCATATTGTTTATAACCCCAATCCAATGAAACGGACGCAATGTGCAAACATTTAGGGATCGATGGTGAGCCAAGAAGCTTCAATTAAATACGATCCCTAATAGACTAGAACAACTCAAGCGGTCAACCCCATAGCAACTAATATATCAATACAACTGAAGCAATTCTGATATATGTAATACGTAAATCAAAATTAGATTGCCTTAAATGAATTTGTTTAAAGTGTTTTAAAGAACAGTCCATTGATTAATGATACTACTGAATACTGAATACCATGGATTATGGATTTTTAAAATGTAATTTACCAGATGCAGAAGAAGAAGAACTTTATCAAAATAAAGAGTAATATTTTATAAAAAGAACAAAAAACATCTTGCCTTGCCCTGCAATCAAGTGGATGCTAATTAGGCAAACCCGTTCAAAGGCAATAAACATAAATGCTAAATTTATTAAGGAAACCCGAACTGGGGAACAGGTTCTGAAGGAGTGATTGTTAATACGTAACACTTGGGGGGGTTATATAAGCTGTGATACGATACCCCTAAAGGACAGAGAAGACACTGAAGTCGACGGTTAAAGATGTTCAAGCTAATTTTCTATTCGGCCGCAGGTGGGAACTTAAATATACAAATATGTACGATGCGGTCCTTAATTATCTAATTTTCTTCTCTTTTTAGTGCTGCTGTGCGCCATTCACGCCACAGCGCAGGTTGTGCCAAATGCAGAGATCGGTCGGGTTACCATCCAAGTGCCGTTGCTATCTAATGGAAAGCCCGTCCTTCTGGGTAAACACGAAAGTGTTGAGGTGGCCCGCGTGGAGGAGATCAAGCCGGGAAAGATCCAGGTGGTCAATGAGATAGTAGTGCCTCCAACGCTCAGCAAACTTCGGAGTGCGAGATCAATTGTAGATCATTCAAATCCGGGGATACCAAATGCAGGAATTCCGAATCCTGGCATTCCCAATGCAGGAATACCGAATCCTGGGATACCCAATGAAGGAATACCGAACCGGGGCATTCCGAATGAAGGAGTTCCAAATCCTGGGATACCAAATGAAGGAATACCGAACCGTGGCATTCCGAATGAAGGAATTCCGAATCCTGGCATTCCGAATGAAGGAATTCCGAATCCTGGCATTCCGAACGCAGGAGTTCCAAATCCTGGGATACCAAATGAAGGAATACCGAACCGTGGCATTCCGAATGAAGGAATTCCGAATCCTGGCATTCCGAATGAAGGAATTCCCAATCCTGGCATTCCCAACGCTGGAATTCCGAATCCTGGGATACCCAATGAAGGAATTCCGAATCCTGGGATACCCAATGAAGGAATTCCGAATCCTGGCATTCCCAACCAAGGCATTCCGATTCCCGATGCCTCTGTGATCCAGCCTGTTGCTGTAATGCCAACCCACCGCACCACCACCAGCCACACTATGACGACAATACTGCCAAGGCGTGTGCCGTCCAAGAATTGCCATCACCTGCTGATGGCTGGGATGACCACCGTCTCCCCGTTGGAAACGATAGCCACTCCACCATCAGAGAACTGCGACGAGCTGTGCACCAAGCACGAATACATGCCCATCTGCGCCCACAACGGAGTGTGTGTCCACGAGTTTGCCAATCAGTGTGTAATGGACACGTTCAACTGCAAGCATCGGGATCTGTCCTTCCGCAGCGTGGATGAGGATGTTTGCAGGTTGGAGCTGTGTGCCAGGCGATGCAAGGAGGAGGACCTAAAGCTTTAAAACTATGATAACATACATATTCCGTAATCATTAAATTCATATATCCGTAAAGCATTAAATACAAATGGCAAAAATTTAAGCAAACCTCTTGAATTCACATTTTTTGATCTGTTGATCTCACAGTTTCTCTCTTTCAAGCTGCAAATTAAGGCTAATATTTCACTATCTTTCTGACTTCAGCATATTGTTGCGAAATAAATGCAACAAGTCACTGAGCAACTCTCCAATTCAGTGTTGTAATGGACAAAATACTCTTGTAATTCTTCCTTATCGAGTTTCATACACCGATAGAAAAAAGCCTTAAAATTGTAATATTTTCACTTATTTATGCCATTGATTTTCATCCAAGAGTGGTTGTATTAATATTGAATATTGAATATTTTTCACCTACATTTTGATATAAATATGAAAATATTTAAATTTAATATATATTTTATATTTAATATAAATAGAATATATTAATATGAAATATACATATTAATATATTCTATTTATTTTTAAGTGTTTTGTATTAAGATTAAATATGAACGTATTAAAAAAGCCATTTTAATATTTGAATGAGTGAATTCTTTTTAATTTTACTATGTTTGTATTTAAAAATCGCATTTTAAATTCAAATAGTTAATTTTACTTTGGTTTTTTTTATGAGAGTAATACTGGTAAGTTCCATTTGTTCAATCCAATTGTTTCCTTGTCGAGGGCAACGATCCATTTACGTATCACATGGCAGACATAGGATCCATTAGTCGAAGAAAAATTCTTTATAATGGTAGCTAAAGAAAATTGCATCAAAGTCCCATTCTTTTCAGATTTCGTTTCTGGCTTGTTGTCTAAAATTGCCTATCAATATTATCTGACTCCCTAACTACAAAGTTTTCGTTTAGATAAATTTATCGCTCAAATAAAATGTCTCCAGAACTATAAATATTATGCAGCGAATTGAATTTTATACAATTTAAAAATTGTTTAAGTGAAATAAAAAAATAAAAACAAATATAAAAATTAACGTATTATACTGCTTATTTCTTACAGCTTCCTCGATCTCACTGCAACTTTTGGAAGGAATATCTGTGAATACCCTAGCTATTAATCTATTTGTAATTATAAGGGACTTTATACTTCCCCACAGAATACTCCGTTTCGTGTATTGTTTTTTATGTCTTTATTCCTTTAATGCTACAACCTCATAGCCAAAACCGTTTCTACAACCCAAATTCTCTGAGATCCGACTCCAAGCACATGGGCTCCCAGTCCTTGGTGCAGCGGTGATCTTCCACAATGCTGAAGGGCTTCTGGGGATTTCGGCAGTTGTAGGCGGCCATGCTACAGCGGCTCTCAAACTTTAGCAGGCACTGTCCGTTGGAGGAGCACACGGATGGGTCCCGCTCCGTGCAATGATAGTGGCACTTGTCGTCTTCCATCTGATCCTTATACACCCTTTGTCCATGCTGATCAATGCTGAGATCACCGTTACCAGGCAATACCTTTGCCATGGCACAGCCGGCAACGAAAACTGTGAAGAAAAGACAGTTGTAGGGGGACATTGGGAGCAAAGAGAAGAGAAGCTTACGCGGCAACAGAAGCGACAGGAGATTCATCTTTGAGCTTTGCAACGGTGGTTGGCTGTGACTGTTGTTTCAGTGTTGTCTCTGTTGTTCACCTTGCTGTGTGTGCAGCAACTGTAAAACTGTGGATTCTGCCATCCTCCGACTTCTTTTTTATACCAAAAGCAAATTTCAGCTGACAAAAGCTGCTGTCTGTCCCTGTGCCTGTCCATGTCTCTGTCCTTCCTGCTTGCCTGCATAATCCTTTATTTTAACACCTGCCAGAGATATAAAATTGCATCATCATCGGCATCGGCATCAACGGCTTTGCCTGGCACTTTGATTCTTTTCTGGCTTGTAATTAAATGTTCTCCCGTCTGGCTAAAAATAAGACCGCGAAATTCCATATTTGCATATTTTTTTGTCAGCGCTTCAATTTGGTGTGGCTCCATTGTTTTTAGGGGGAAAATCCCGTTGGAAAATCCCGTTGGGTGGCTATGGCGGCGCTATGTTTTTTCCATATCGAAATTTAGCTGTGTTGGATGAGGGGTTGGGGTTGGAGTAGTTTGTGATGGGCACCAATTTTTTAACCAATGAGATTACTTTTGAATTTCATGTTGTATTCTTAATCAAATTTACTTACAAACGTTTGTAAAATAAATGGAAATTCTGTTTTTGTTAATCATAATTACGAATTAAGACAATAAATATTTGTTATTAATTTATATCCCAACCTCCTGTATAATATCTCAAAATAATTCACAAATTTCTGAATTTAAACATCTACAGCCAAACATCATATTGTATTCCATAAGGAAGCGATTAAAGCAAAATATGAGCTGGGGGTAAGTCTCTCCAGACAAGTCTCAGCGCAGTGTTCCGCTCAAGCGAGACCAGAAAACCTGTTCATGGCCAGAACTGAAATAAAATCCATAAATGATATGATCAAATGCTAATACGAACTGGTGACAAGGCAGGTGATGTTCGGGGATCGGAAAATACTTTATAAGGCGGGAACTTTCGGGAATGCAGCCACAGAACGCCTTCGAACGCCTTCGAATGCAAAGGACTGTAAAGACAAATACGAACCACAAAATGAATTTTGAAAACAAAATGAGAGTGCTGTTGGTGCTTGGTGAGTCTGGGCTGCTGCTACTCTAAGCGAGAATCCCACTACAATACTTGACTTTTGCAGGCACAGCTCTCCTGTCCCTAGCACAGGCCACAGAGGTGCCCCAGACCACAGAGGCAACAACAACGACAGGGAAACCCCAGCAGGTGGAGCTGCCCGAGCACATAAAGACACTGATAACCAATCACATCCATCAAGTGCTCCAGCACGTGAAAAACAATCCTCAGAGGCCCCACACACTGACTGGCACTGTGGAGGCGGGCAAAGGGAGCGGGTCGCCAGTGGTTGAGCCCTTTTCAGATCTCCTTCCACCACTTGCACACCCTGGTGATGTCCATCTCCCTTCCCTTGACCAGCCAGCGGCTTCACCTGCGCTGCAACCTGGCCTACAATCGCTGCAAGCTAATGATCCACAGGTGAGGGTGATAAATCACGAGGCCACCGGCTCAATTTTCCACCCAGGGCGCCCGGTGGTGCAGAACAAGGTAGTGATGTCCCCGGTGCCGCAAGTGGTGCTCTCCCTGCCCGGCCAGCAGCCCGTCGATGTGGCGGACAAGGTGAACAAGCTGCAACAACATGTCACTCATGTGATGCAACAGGCGCAGCTCCATATTCCTCTGGCCATTCAAGAGGCGATCAAGAGCAAGAAGGAGCAGCAGAAGCAGCAGGAAGCGAAGGATCAGAACAAGGGAGAGCAGAAGGAGCAAGAGCAGGCAAACGAAGATCCAAAGACGCCCCAGCCGGACTCCACATCAACACCACAGCCAACAAAAACCAAAACAGGTCGCTCCCTGGACAAGTGGCCTCACCACGCCAACCAGGTGAACATCCCCCAGTTGATTGCCCAGCATCAGGAGGAGATCGAGCTGGGCAAGTGCAGCTTCGAGTGTCCACGCCAGGCCCTGTCCGTCTGTGCCAGCAATGGCAAGTGCGTGGTCAACTTTCCCGGCCAATGCGAGCTGAGTCAATGGAATTGCTTCAATACCAAAAACGGTAAGCTCTCCGCAGTCAGAGTTCCCATGTTGCCATGTCTGAGCATCTGTTTTTGTTTCTTCTTAGTTTTCCATCAAGTGCACGATGCCGAGTGCCAGAATACCGTCACGTGCTACAAGCGAGATATGATGTAGAGGTTGCAGGATGAGAGATGCGATACCCTAGACCATGGAAAAGTCGTTCCTCAATGCACATTCCATTTAGGTTGTACTGCAAATATCTTAAAATTTAATAAAGAATTAAAGTTAACTGTAGAAAGGAGAGGAGGATTATTTGCACAGCCGAATGTGATATAACTTGAAAGATTTCCTCTCTGTTCTCTTCGTTAAGTGTGTCCCACACCATGCGAGTAGAGCCCCATAGAGCCCCGTTCCATTTAATAGCCACAGCCACAACCTCATTCCCAAGCCAATCGCTGTCACTGGTGATGTTGTTTTCTTGATATTCTATCTTCACTTTCGCCACACTTTCGCAAGTGCAGACTTCCCTCTCTTCCACCACCACCCCAGGCGGTGTCCCATCTGCTGCTGGCACCCAACAACCAGAACAACAGCGACAACGACAACGACGACGACGAGGACTTTGAAGACGACTACACAATCATCCAATTTGTCAAAATGGCTTATTAACGGATTTCGGTTAGAGCCCCGCAAAAGGACGCCAAGTGATGGCGCAAATAAATGTCATTATCATTGATTTGCCAATACAAATGCCACAAAACAGATATGGCCATGGGATGGAGATTGGGCCGGGGGCTGAAGTTGAGGCTGAAGCTGAAGCTGGAGCTAGAGCAGACAGCTGTGCCACTTCGGCCAACAAAGTTGGCTAACATTTTTGTGGCGGCTTATCAGAATATGTTGCCGTATGCAGAGCGAGCGACACGAAAATACGTCGAGTTGGATCTGCAAATGGAACGGGGACCTGGTTCGGCTGTCAGCTCAGGCACCGATAAACGCTTGAAATGTTCGCTGGAATTGCAATGGGATTTTTGGTCAATTAAAAAGCACTTTATGGTTTCTGCCGAGAGAGTTCAAGGTGAATTTCAACATTGAAAGAAAGATTTCTATCTTCTTCTTCGCCGGGCATCGATGCCTCCTCTTGTTTTTATTTTCTCTTACACGTATCCATGTATCTACATGGGCAGAGATCTTGGGCTTCTCCTGATCCTGCTACTGCCCCATCCACAACTGTTAACTATTCTCTCCAGCATGCGGAATCTACGACATCTATTCGCCTTTTGGGGCCCATAAATTTTGCACTTTTCCATTCGCAATTCCCCGCCTGGGGATCCTCCTGATATCCCGCTCTGTCTCGCGTACTTCTCGGTGTTCTACAAATGTTTGACTTAGTTTCGCTCCATTTGGGTCCATTGCCGCTTCTGCTGATGCTGCTGCTGCACTGTTGGGCCGCCTGCTGCGTGTCTGCCACGCATGCGCCCATCGCCATCTCATACATCGTCTCCGTCTCCTCTCTCCTTATTCCTCCTCATCCCTGCTCTCTGCGGTTCCTTCTGAGCCACAAAAAAAAAAGAGCCGTTAACTCTGCTGCCGCTTGCTTATCTCTGCCAAATGCTTTGGTTTGGCTTGGCCTGGCCACATTTACTTCTGCACAACACTGCGGGAAATAATATGCAAGCTTTAAGCTACAAACCTTTGTATGAATAAATAAATACACAAAGACGTTGAGGAGAGACACAAACCCATCTATCCTATTATATTTTAGCAGCATTGGTCTTGTATTTATTTATCGGAAATATATTTTAACATTTATGTTTATTATTTTCCATCTGGCTTAAACTTCCCACCTTTGCTCTTCCACCTGGTTTTTCTCAGTGTGTGTAGGCTGGCTCTGGTTAATGCCAAATGCGTGAGCTGTGGGCCGTGCCGCATTTTGATGGCTCGGATGGCTTCTGCTGCCGCTGCTGCGCCTGGTCGGGGGCTTCTTGGGCTAGCAGCAGAACAGAGCAGAGGCAGCAGGCAGCAGGCAGAGGCAGCTGGCAGCAGGCAGAACAGCGGAAATGCAATTAACACTTTGGGCCGTAATTGCGTGCCAAATGCATTTCGCTTGCTCTGTGGCCAGTCCACAGCATTGGTAATGGTCCAGGATGGAGCAAAGGAGACAGCCGAGTGAGACAGAGTGAGAGGGTAGAACAGGAATCTGGGGGCCTGCCCTGTTCCTAGTCTTGTTTTGATTTGCTTGGCTCATTTGCAAGAAATGTGGTCATAAATCAATTTGGGAATTCTCGTTGACTACTGTCCGCTCACGAGAGTTTCTCTCTGCTTCAGTTTCAATTGGGTCTGGTCTTTGTGGAGGCGCAAGTTTCGGATGATGCAAGTATCTCCAAGGGTCACTTCAATGCAAAGATACTCTTGAAGTTTTCTTACACAGAAGTTAACTTAAACTTAGAATTATCTGGAATTTATGGAATAGTGAGCACTTTTTCGATTATTCCAGATTCTCCTTTGTTTTATTCTGCTTAATTTAATCTTATTTGACCCATAAACTCCCGCTCCCCGCTCCCTTCTTTATCCATGGCCAATTAGCCGTGATTTCCATACAAATGGTAGCCCATTTGGTAGCGAGATCCGGAGAGAAAATTTCTCGCTTATGACCGGTCAAACCTTCAGCAATAAACGCTGTGTTTAACTTTTCATTCAACTGAAATTAATTGAGTAATTTGATGCGAAATGCTTGCGACACGCACTGCAAAATGAAAAACAAAAACAGAAAACAATTCTGCAAACAAGATTAAGAGCGGGAAATGGTGGGGTGGGCATTGTGGGTGGGTTTGGGGGAAGTCTAGGGAACTGTGGCAGATGCAGATTATAAAATGGTTCGCAGGCAGCGCAAATGAAACGAGGCCAGACAGACAACAGAAGAATTTAATATAAATTATATTAACTTTGGTGGCGAATGACCGCGGGGTCAGGTCGGGCTTGGGAGCAGAGGGGAGCAGCAGAGTCCAACATATGGTTTGATGATGATGCGCGCTTTTGAAGTCGCTGGGAGTTTGGCCCCAACGTGGGTTCTACACCGCCTGACAACCGTTTAAAAAGGTTTTATTTACACCGAAGACAGCTCCAAAAGGAGATTGCGATGCGATGCGAGTACATGTAGACACACTATACATACATACATGCATATGTATGTATGTTGTATGTATGAACGAGTATGTATGGTAAGAGAGGGTCTTGGTCTTGGCCTTGGCCGTGGTCCAACATGCAGCGCAATTAAGTTGCCAACAACTTTGAAATTATGCAATTATGGGTATGAGAAATTGCCTGGAAATTACATGAGGAACTTGACGAACAGCAGCAGCTCCAACAGCTCCACCGGCAGCACAGAATGGAAGCTCAAAGCAGCTCAAGTGGAGCTCAACGGAGAGAGAGGAGCCCCGGTTGGAGTCAGCCTACTTGATTATTTATTAAAACGAAAGTTAAACAGCGAAAGGAAGCAATTTTCCATATAAAAGAAGCCAGAAACAGAGCAGAGCTTTGGTTCTGGGCTTCTCGTCTGCCGAAGCTGAAGCTGAAGCTGAAGTAGCCACGATTCGCCTTGGCCGTGTGTCTATGCAAGTGGGTTCGCCCCTGCTACCAGCCAGAAGCCACCAGCTACCAGCTTCCAGTTCCCAGCTCCCCTCTCGGCCTGCTGAGCCTGTCCCGCGTAATTGCCATGTTTAAAGTGTGATTAATTTGTAATCATCAAAAAGGCAAAAAGAGGCATGTAGGGGAAGCTGGAGCATCATCTGAGCATCTGAACAGAGAAGCTGGGGCAAATGTTTGCATTTTAAGTTTCCTGGCAAAAAGCGGAGACTTGGCCAGGAATTACTCTAGGGCCCTCCAAGGGAGGCTGGGGCATGGCGAGCAGCACTGTGTTCCCTAAGTAATTGAGTTTGCTCGGTGATGCGTTGAAAGTGGCCGCCAGAATGCCAGCACTCGGGGAGACAGAGAGAACAGAGAGAAGCCAGAGAGATGTCAGAGAGCTGGGGTATGGCTGAAGTGCAGATAATGCGCTGGAGAGAGCATTGTTATGCATAAAGTTATGGTTTATCCTGACATGTTGCAGCCAAGATCTGGTGGGGTGATGGATATGCAAATTGTGAATATTAAGTACTGTGGATAGGAGATATAAGCAAGTAAGCCAAAGAATTAGGAATACAAGAAATACTACAAGAAACTATACAGATTTTTATTTAATGTTTCCATAAGAAAACATCCGATGGAGTTGGAGTGTTTTCGAGCATAATTTGGGAAGCCATTTAAGCAGTTATTCAGAAAGCATACACAAATCAATTCCAAAATGAAATGGAGAAAATCTTCATGGCGAAATACGGTATGCAGTTCCGGAGAGAACTCCAGAAAGATCGACTTGATTTCCATACAGAATTTGGTTAAGTGCGCTTAGCTGAAGTCCAAGCCCCGTTCGACTATCAAATCCAAGAGGGAAAGACAAACAATTATTTCGAGAATTAAATCCGCGTCCAATTCCTTAATTTTCAAGCAGTGTTGGCTCTTCTGGGGCCAACTGTTACCGTTTTGCCAGAGTGAGAAGAATGGCAGGCCAAGCTGTCTTGTCTTGATCAATCGTTTATCTGCTAACAATCATGATTGGGACTTTTGCCATTGCCAATTTCATTAGCTGACAACTTTATTAGCACCTAAGAGAGAGGGAGAGGGAGAGAGCGAGAGCTTGAGCACTATAAACACGATTCTCAGCACTGGACTGTGGATAATTACAGACTCTGGCTGCGCGAATGCATCCAGCAGATACGCGTACAATCCATAAAAGCCATCGAAGCCAATCACAGTCGCCGGAGCATTGCCATTAATTAAGGCAAAGTATAAATCTGGCATTCGGCATTCTGGCAGCACAGCCGAAAAGCAAACAAAGCAGGAAGCAGCCAAAGTCTTCGTCTCAGCCATCAGCCAAAAGGCAACAGCCTGCACTTCGACTCGGACCCCCTGCCGCGCATGAGCAGAGCAAAGCAGTGCAGAGAGTGGAGTAGATGTGGATGTGGATCCCCCAGTCTCAGTCGCAGAGTCGCAGTGCCGTCTAGTTCGACATTCCAAATAATTACAAGCTATAAAAATTTATGAGCGCCAAGGATTTTTTTTGCCACCACAAAAAGCGAATGCGTGTGTGCGCCTCGGGCGGCAGAGCCAAGTGAACAGCACAAAAAAACGTGTATCTACGTATCTATAAGATACAATGCGCTCACCCATAAAACAGTCGCCGCAATTGCAGTCGTCGCTCCACGCCACTCGGGGCTACCGGTTCCTCTCTCTCTCTCTCTCTCTCTCTCACCAGCCAACAACCCAAGCCGATTGCCGGTTTGTTTTGTCTTTTGTTCTGGTTCGTTCTTTTTTATGCTTTGATTGAAAATTAAGTTGTGCCCCGACTTTTCCAGCCTATTGGGTGGCTCGCCAATTCATTCCTCCACTCGTCCACTCAATCACTCGCTCACGATATGTGTTAAAATTCAATTATAAATGCTGGCAAAGGAAAGAGACTTTCGGGGAGTTGCCGCCCTAGCTGGAAGGTTTTCCCATATTTCTGCTGTGTAAATCTCATGGCTGTAATTCTCTTAAAGTCTTTGCTGCTTCCGTTGAACTATGAACCTTTTGCACTCTGAATTTTTGTTTCCTTTGTTGCCTTTGCACATTAAATGGTTAAGGTTCCAATCAATTGGCGCCCCTGTCTCTTCAATTGTAGTCAGTTTACCTTTATTTCTACTTGGATATACGATTATTTCGATGGTTATCCTTGTCAATAGTCTGACTTCTTAAAGCCCTTTTCTGTCCTTATGCCCCACATCCGTTTGACCCTCTTTCATACTTTATTGATTCCGTCGCATGTCCTGTCTGTTCGCAGCCTCCCCGGAGACCATCGGTCAGAGCGAGCCCACAGACAGGCCCACTGACATTCGATTTGAATTGTTGTCATACGAAGTCAACGCAGTAGCTGCCCCCCCAGCCACCATCGCAGCCGAACGCAGCACCGGCCCGGGTGATGGCTACATCATGCTCTTCCACTTGATTTACGTCTAACTGTAATCGAATAATATATCAGGCAAGAGGCTAGCCAGAGTCCCCACCGGCCAGGTAGCCCCAACTATACCAGCCACGAAAACCAATCCAGTCTGCGGATGGCTGTCTACTCTAGCTACGGCTACCTATTTCCCCCATCCCATCCCATCCCATCCCCTCCCATACCTATATCCCCCTCCGCGTAGTCCCTACGCAAACGAACTTAACGGCACGACAACCTTAGTCAAAAGCTCAGGCATAAAATCAATTACATTGACAAATGAGCAGCTGACAAGCGGAGCGAGGAGCGAGGAGAGTGGAGAGAGGAGGGAGGTGGGGACACAGCCAGGAGGGAGCATGTGTCAAAGCGTCCCAAAAGCGCAGTTGCCCCACAGGCCACGGATGCTACCCGGACTCAGTAGGCGCAACGTGCACAGTGCTTCAATTATTGAGAAATTCCGATACATTCCATATGTTCTATGAGATGTTAGATACAAAATTATAACCCTCCTTATAATATCTTTACCAATTCCCTTTGCTCTTCAATGGTTTCAAGCTTAACCTCGAAGATCATGCCGATTGAGCTCCGTTTAATGACCCGCTTGAACAATTTCTCAACTAAACTTAACCAATATTTTTGTATGCATCATTTCCTTAATGAAGTCCCAGTGCTATTTCTTTCTACCACTATTCTTGTTGAGTTGTTTACTCTGTTTAATGATCACCTACAGCTATGGCTTTCTCTTATACCGTTTACAGCCACTTGACCCACGGTAGGGTAGCGGTTGCCTTGCAATCTCCATGCTTAACGTGTAATCTGGCGTTTTGGGGCACGCGGCAACATTCACATTCGCCATCCTCGACTTTGCAGAGACTCCACCATCCAGCAGTCTCCCGCCACTCATCCTCCAGCTCCAGCCCCATCCACATCAACCCATCCACCCATCCACATCGTCGTCGCATGAATTATGTGACTTATTAAAACGTCATTCGAGCTGACAAGTTGCCTTTGCCACTGTCGTTTGTCCACTTGGCTTCAGTTTACCTGTGTCCCCCCACGTCCCCTCTATATCTGATTCCATAGCCGAGCAGGAAACTTCTAATTGTTATATACTGTCCATCCGTCTTGCCTCCGTCGGTGGCGTGTGCGTTCCGTGTGTGATTCTGTGGTGGGCCTTTGTTTGTGCTGTGGCATCTCCACCTCCCTCTCCGGGTAATCAATGAGTTGTCGGCTGTCTGCTGCCTGCTGCCTGCCTGACTTTATCAATTTGCATTTGTAATTTTCAAATTGATTGACTTTCGAGACTGGCCTCTGTTTTCGCAATGGATAACCCTGTGATGACAGCCACAGAGCATTGGCAGAGGTCGAAGGTTTCTTCGCCCTTGGAAGTGTCGGACTGCTCTGTTTTATTGCAGTCAGCAGGATGGCCGTGTGCTTCGCTAGTCCTTTAGGCCATGGAAAGTTGAATTGAATTTAATTGAAGAAGCTTCACGTGCATTTACAATTGTTTTATTATTCATATTTAAAAGAAAAGGGAATTTTATCTTGGATTAAATCTATTTTAATTCAGTTTAAATGTGGCTCGGCCCGTTCCTTTGCTTTTCTATCATGTTTCGACAATAATAATTCATTCGAATTAATTTGATTTACTTTTGTTTTAATTTATTTCCTCATGTTTTAGTTTTCACCAATTAAAGTTCACTCCATATCCATCCCTTTGTGTTGTGTATTATGCATTGAAATCCATTGTCATAATCATTCTATAATCCCGCTATACATAAGCCTCCTTTCTCACAAATCTCACTCCAAATCCTTTTCACAGGATTCTCCGCCCACTCCCATGTCAAGGCCGACATGCCTACACATGTTTCAATTACATTGCACATCTTTTTGGAGGCGACAAATGTAACACATCATAAAACCAAATAACCTCGTTCTCTCATTTTATTTTTAGCTGTTATGTTCATACCCCCCACTCATACTTCCCTCCCACTGCCACTGCCACACCCACTCTCAGTTTCATTCTCATTCATTCCGTGCTGACATAATGTTCTCCTCATCGTTGCTGGTGCTGGAGGATGCTGCTGAATGCATTAATTAAATTTAATTAAAATGTGTCAACTGAGCTTGTCATAACAAATTCGTCTCACATTTGTGTTATACCCCTCACCACCCACTCCCACTCCCACTCCCACTCACACTTCCGCTCTTTGTTGGCCAAAATGTGACAACAACAACAACAGAATGGCTCATTAAAAACTTTTATGCTGATGAGATGGCTGAAACGAAAGCTGTAATAGCTTGGCCAAAGAAGTGCGGCCAAGGCAAGTGCTCCTTCCTACACGTATGTATGTACATACGTGTGTATGCGTTTAGTTAATTAGAGGCATAATAATGCAGATCCACACAGCCGCTCTCGCCCTCTCTCTTTGTCTTTTACAGCGCACACCTTTGCAGCCACACGGAGATCCACTAGCACGCTTACAGCATATCCTGCCCCATCAAGTGTCTCTTCGCCGGGTCACCTCTTCCTCAAGTTATTCCATCACTTGCTGTGACTTCTTCTTTTTTCTAACTGCCTTTCCTGCGTCCTCCCCTTTGCCCTACATTAGCCGTGCCAAACAGTGTTGAGCAGTTAGCCAAAAGTCACTGCGACTTTTTGTGGCTTTTAAAGGTATCATGAGAGTTAAATAGCATAAGCCAGGGTACCTAGATAGTGACAAAGGATAAATGAGTCATGCAGAACTAAAGGACTTTGAACTAGTTCAAAAAGTCACTAATACTGCTGGCAGCTACTAATTAAAGTGACTTGGTTCTCCTATGAAATATGTTAGATCATGCAAAACTGAAAAAAATATTCATGTATGCAGGTCTACAAGTAAAGATCACTCTAAGCAGATGATTTGGGAGTTTTTCCAGAAAATGATCAGTTTGAAAATATTAAAATTGCACTGAGAGTTATGGGGCTCAGATCTTAAAGTGCCATTCTATTCGACTCGAACTGAACTGCGCCGCAAGCTTAACACAAATCGGAGCTATGGTTGTGCTAATTAAGATGTGATTTACCGCATCCCTATCACGGCGCGTTGCACATACACCTGGCCCCATTTCTCCTGTATAGTACAGCTACTCCTGTTCCAGGAGTTCCTGTCCTTCCTGTCGTTCCTTTCGCTCCTGGTGCTGCTGTACAAACACACCCGTGGGTGTCGTTAATTGAAATTATTATACTTGTCTGTGGTATCATAAATGCGACTCGTTAAATTTGTATGTATGACACTCGTGTACACACCACACACACATTCTATGCGTGTGTGTGTGTGTGTGTGTGTGTGTATGTATTTATATCCCAGATATATGCAGGCTCATATCCTGCTCATTTCGCGCGTACTCCCTTCTGCCATCCTCCGGTCCATTCCATGTCTATGGAGTGTCTCATATTTGCATGGCGTTGCCGTCGCGTCGTCTCGTCCTCGTGTCCTCATTCAGCGACAAAATGGAAATTTGTTGCCGCATTGCTCATAGCGTTTCCCCGCCACACTGGCCCGCCCACGTTATCCTCCGCCTGGCAGCCTGGCTGCCAACCTGCCCCATGTGTGTGGCCCTGTTGTTGCTGTTTTAATGTGTCAAGTGTTTTATTTGCGCGTGTTACCTACTTTGATTTTATTTGCCCGCTCGCCAGGGCAACCATGGAGGAGCGGAACCCACTCCCTCCCCCAAGCGCTTGGAGATCCTTCCCGAAGGGGTGTGGGCTGGAGCTGGGGCTGCGGCAGGTGCAGGGGGCTAGGGCATTCCACTCGTGTATACCTCACTTGCTTTTATGTTTAATTCATGCGCAAATTGTCGCGGAAATCTGACGTCAAGTGTATTAAACGCCATGCGCTGCTTTTGATTTATGGACCCAGTTGCTGCCACTGCCATTTGAGGTGGGTCCAGGGGTGTTTCACGGGGGAGATGGGGTCGGGGGTAATGTAGCCTGGCCGTCAATTCCAATAGCGAAATGAAATTGTTGCTAATTTATGAGAGAGTAAGCGTAAGCCATACCCAGACCCATATCCCAGACCCCAGACCGAGTCCCAGTCCCAGCACAGGTCCAGTCCTGGGGACGACGGCTGTTCCAGGTCCGCAAACCGAAAATTCTTTGGATGCCTAATGAGCTGCGACAGTTGGGACACTTTAAAATCCTGCTTTAAAGTGGAACTGAAAGGGATTGTGCGAACAGTAACGATAAATCGCACATCATTGAGAGATATTTATTGGAATTCAGATGTGGCCGCAGCTGGAAAGCTCCAGCAATCTATGTGGAAGAACCTAAAGGGAATAGATTAGATTGGTGTAGGCCTTCTTTCTGGTGAGTATTCTTAGATTGATTATGAATAAAGACATCTCAAGAAAGGTTCCCCAACAACTCTCTCGAGCACTTCTAATAATCTCCCGCGCTGTATCTCTGCGGTCAATCACATAGAAAAGGATACTTGAGTTGGCCATTTAAAATCAATTAACACAACAATTTGGGTGAACACACCCCTCACACGAGAGGCGGTAATTATGCTGAAACGGTTATCAAGTGACTGGCTCACATACACACACACATACGCACACACACAACTGAGATGTAGAAGAAACTTGTAGATTGCAATCTGAAGATGAAAGTGTGGCAATTGCTTAGGGCTTGGATGATAATGGAGCTGTAATTATGTGTCAATTATAAATGTATTAATCAAGTAAGGAACAACCATCCGGAGAAGACACTGGAGATGGGCAAAAGAGAGTTGGCAGTGGAAATGGGAGTTGCAGTGAGACATTGGACGCTTATCTAGTGGAAATCACTCATGAGGAGGCATTCCTCCGTATCCTGAGATTCACTTTAAGCGAGGTTTCGAGGTTTATCTGCTGGAAATCACTCAGCATCTACCGAATTAATTGACGATCCTGCCACTTTGTCTTCCTTGTCTGCATATCAAGTGGCTGTCGCTGCAGACTCAGCGCTTTCGAATGCCAGGCAAGGCTTCCCAGATGCTTCTGCCCAGATAACTGAGTGGAGTCGGAGACAAGGCAGAGGCCTTGGCCATCCCAACCAGGTGGGCTCCCAATCGATGCCAAATCAGGAAGCCAACGCGCCAAGACAACAACGGAAATCACTCGGGAGACTGGCAAGAGGAGACTGGCAAGAGGAGACTGGCAAGAGGAGACTCGCAAGAGGAGACTCGATCAGATCATTATGCAAGGCCTGCCCAGAAGAGTCCCACTCCGGTCCGGTCTTCGCGTACTTGTTGCTGGTGTCTTCTCTCACTGGATACGTAATCGCGCACAGAGTCGGGTCTGCTGTAGACCGTTTTAATTGCTGCAAATTAAACTATCATTAAAATATGTAGAAAATCTGAGGAAAGCTCTGGCTCTCTGCCCCTCTGCCACTCTGCCGTTGCTCCACATGCGAGTACCAACAGCAATATCAATTTCATATTACACATTACATCACAGCCCAGCGAGCTCGACATGAATAAGAGTGAAAAACTATATAGAAAAATGGAAAAATTGCAAATTGATTAAAAGCCATTAACATGTTCTTTATCACTCAACACACATGGCCGACTGGGAGACTGGCCGGGTGAGGAGATGCTGTGCTGGCGCTCTTCCTCTCGAGTGGCTCTGAGTGGGATTGGGTGTAGGCTGAAGTTGGTGCAGAGCTGCAGACTGCAGAGCGTCCAGCCCATGGATAAATGGCAGCTATGGGCTGAAGGAGGAGTCGTTCAGTGGGGTGCTCAAATTTTATGGGCATGCGTTGATGGATGGTTTCAATGAGCAGGATGTTGACATTCAGATGGGGTCCCAAAACGGGGATTCCTAAGGGGAATACTCCTCATACATACGAGTATGTAGACTGCTATAAAGTTCTTAAATGTACTAGGACCCAGTAGATATTCAAGATGATCCACTTTTCTAATAGTACGGGATTCCCCTTAGGGCCAGCTGCTTTCCGTTCCCTTCTGGCATCTCACACAATCCATCGATAGCCAAATGCTATTCCTCATCCGGCAAACTTTACCGAACTCTAGCAAAGTTCACCGCAAACTTCCCACTGCACCCACCAAGGACCCCTCAACCGCCCGCACCTATTCTCTGTTCTCTATATTATGCGATTCATCAATTTTATTGTTTCCCCTTTCTCTGATTCGATCCGTGTGCGTACGGGTATTGTTGGTTTTTTGTGCCATAAAACTATTGCAATTCCAATTTAGCAATTTCCATTTGGAACCGCAACTAATTTCAACTTTATTATTTGAATTCGAATCGGGCAATGGCCAAATAGCCAGTGGCCAATGTCCAGTGGCGAGTGGATAGTGGCCAGTGGCCAGTGACCAGGGACCAGTGACCAGGAGAGGGAGTCAAAGGCGATAAATCACTCATACGGCAAGTGTGCCAGGCCAGAGGAGAAAACTGATTGGAGTTGGGCTTAGCGAAGGGGAAATGTCTCCAAGTGATGTAGAAATGTTCATGGTTCGTTGCTTGTGAGAGGGTTTGGGTCCTGTCCTGTCCTGTCCTGGCTTTCTCTTTCTTCCCAGTCTTTTGGCCAATTTCCCGCTTATTTACGCAGTTGACATGTGCAACACGTGCGCCGACAAATCATCGAGAGAGTGTATGGAGTGCGGAGGGGTGGTGGTGATGGCATTAACCCCTTGCCGGTAAGACAATTTAACACCTGAGCGAGAGCCAAGCTGAAATAATTTATTGACACATTTTGCCTGCCACACACTTGGCCACTCTGCTTTGATTTCCTCAAGCCACACGGAGAGACCCCCACCCAACAGCCCTCGCATACCCTCAACAATTTCATGCCCAAGCGAGCAGAAGAGACCCCCTTTCGGCAGGGGCTGGGGGTCAATAGCCGACAGATATTCCGATTTTCCCCTGCCAAAAGGGAAACTCAAACTCCACTACGAGTGCTCGTATCTATCCTGATTTGATTCTGCTTTGCGTCTTTTTCCTTGCCTTAACACTTGACTGGGCTTAAATGGTGGTGCTGCTTTTGTCGCTTGTATTACACTCACTTAGGGCCAATTATGGCTAATGTCTCAATTAAGCGGCAGTTATGAAAATTATTGACTTGCGCACATCCCCGACCTGAGCCTGAGCCTGAGTCCGAGCCTCAGCCTCAGCCTGGCCTCGCCAGTTTCCACCTTTTTGCAGTTGCAACTTTTCATTGCTTTTGTTGCACCTATTCTCTGCGGCAATTGCAGCTAATGGGGTAAGTGCAAGTCTCCCAGCTTCACCTGATTAGATGACGTTGCCTCTGGGTGCTGTCGTGCTGCTCTGCCACAGTTGACGGCCACCGGCTTTGGGTCTTTGGTCTTAGCTGAGGTTGAATGCACCCAAGTCGAGTCAACGGGCAGACTGAACGAAAGACAAAAGTTGGTAGGTTGGGTTAGGCTAATGCCCGGCTTGCATGCCTTCCATATAATCGAAATATAATGTCCCTGTATACATAAGTCTTCCCAAATGATCCTGCAGTGGACTCTAATCTCTTGAAATTAAATAAAATATATATTTAAATGAATATGGAAAATTGCTAGTACCTTCTCCTTTACCTATTAGTTAATCTGGGATAACACACATTAACATACCCACATTGATGGTTATGTGAATTCTACGACTTCCATTTAATTATTTCTTGCTCCTTACCAAATAATTTATAATCACAAAACAATTTACTACTTTCTTTAAATTCTTCAATCTCTCTCACCCCACTGCTCCACAGGCAAACAACTTTATTTAGCTGGCACTCAGCTCGTGGTTAGCTCATTGTACGGATGTTCTTTTTGGGAAACTCACGATATCCAGCTGGTAACTTTCGCAGAGAAATCCACATAAGTTGTACAATTTACAGGTTTTTTGTGCTGCATCATGAGGTGTATCCTCTCTCCGCTTGTATGTAGATAGTGTAGCTACCAAACTGTAACCCCTCACGCCAGTTCTCTCGGTGATCTATTCAAATTTCATAACATGTGTCAAAGTCAAAGCGAGAGGCAGTTAAATGGTAATGGTTCAAGTCCCCTCCCCTCCCCTCCTCTGCAGAGGTAATAAGATATGCTCAGCGAGCTCCTCTCCTGCTCTCCTGCTCTCTGATTAAGATTGCGGATGCCTGCAGTGCAGGCCCCAGCTACCGTTGGGGCCGCGCTAGTGCTATGACGGGGCTGTGTCTGGGTCTGGGGTCTGGTTCTTATTCTTTTTCTTCCACTGAAAAATTTGCCTTAAATTTAATTTTTATACCCGTACTCAAAAAGAGTTAAGGGGTATATTGTATTTGTGGTAAATCTGGTACAGATCAGATTATTATAGCCTGAATGAAGAAATTAATTTTCAGTTGCTTCCCCCACCTCTTGTGGCGTTGCTGACGATATTTATTCTCTTTCTCGCTCGCACACACTCTGCCCTGTGCAGTGCGCGACCCTTGCGGAGAAAATGTTCAATCTGAACTACATACACATTGTAGCATATACATTTATATTATGGATTTATGTGATTCATAGTTGGGGACGGGGTACGGTAATTCTTCTTAGAATTCGTATACAACATCTACCGACTACATCATTATGTTTCTAACTCTAACTAGAATCACACCGTGACCATAAGCAGCAATCAACAGCAACAACAAATCTAGAGGGGACCAAAAATTATTTACACTGAGATATCAAAACATTTCATCATATTGTATGTACGAGAACATAAAATTAACAGTAGGAAAAACAGAAACAATATTTTGGTTCACTTACCTTTTACACTCTTCTTTTCTGCGTTTCCATTCCGCGCAATTTGCGCCCTTCTTTTTCATATTTGCTTGTATTTGCATTTGTTGTCCTTTTCACACATACATATGTACATACACCCGCGCGACGTTGCTGCGAAACGAAACGAACGAAGAGACACCAAACGTAACGGGATCGAACGAGAAATTCTAATAAGAGCGCACATTTTGGGCATATATTTATTTAGGGTGAGGTATTAGGACTGACGTTCGTGCCTACACACCAAACGAAAGAGAGAGTCAGATCAGCAAGATTAGGAATGCCTCACCTTATTTGAAGACATGAGAGAGCTGCAGCACGCTATTTATTTTCTTCTCTTCTTCTTTGCGCTTTTTACATGATTGAGCGGGAGAGGGACACAATTTCGCGCACTTTTTGGCATATTTTCACACACACAGACACAATGCGCATTGCGCACACACGCATTGCAAATGTATGCCTGTAGGTTATGAAAAAAAAAACACTTTACACTGCACTTTCATATATTTGCCGCATATATTTCTTCGCCGATCTGCCATTTAGCCTAGTTGTGCGCCTCGCACTGGATCAAACGCATTTTTGCCTTAATCACACACTTTCTGGACATTTTCCAGGCCAAATCACTGCACTACACTACACACAGCTGCGCGACACTTTTTTCCGTTTAATTTCCCGTATTTTCCCAGTTTCCGCGGACCGAAACAAGGAGTGGACTAAACACTCTGACCGCTCTCAAAAAACTGGAGGGAGTAAATGTTGAAGCTGTGAGAGCGGCAAGTGCGTAGGTGTTGGTGTTGGATCTCTTTTACGTTCGCTCTTCTTGCATTGAGCTCATAAGGAGCGAAAAGGACGGAGAATAGGAACTTCTCGCGCTGCTGAAGTGTGCCGGCTTGATTTCAAATCAAAGTAATCGACGCGGAGCATCGTTCAAAGTTTTCTCGATCAGAAAATTTAAACTATACACGTGGCAATGTGGAAAGGAAAGTGTAAGTGGTGTTAAATTTAGGAATTATTACAAACAAACATCAAATTCCTCTGTTTTTCTTTGCTGCGTTTATTTTTTCTTTTTGGTTCTCTCTGGATTTCTGGTGACAGCAAAGTAACTGTGAAACTCAACTCTCTCATTCTTTTGTTCTGCTGAGAGTGAATAAGAATGCCAAATGAAAGACAATGGAATGAAGAAGGCAATGATAGTTCGGTTTGGGCAATGATTTTGATGGCTTTTCAAACAGCAACGAAGAGCAATTAATTTATGTAAGTTTTAAAACTGTTATGCTGCCATAGTTCTGCGGCTTAAACTTTTCTCCAGTTGATCAGCATCATTTTTTGCAAATAAACCGTAGCCAACAATAATGGCTAAGACCACGATAATTAGAGAATTCAGAAGAATAGAACTGAACAGGGACGAATATCCGTACAATAGTTATAGAGCGCCACATCTACATACATTTACATGTATGTATGTATATATGTAAACCGTATTAATGGATGCGAAATCAAGCAAATCGGTTTGGCAGCCACTGGCTAAAAGTTTGTTAATACTCATAGACATACTCATAGACAGAGCTGCGATCCTTGGAGCTTGTTTCGTATTATTTATAAAGGTTTCCCTGCCACTCGTCGTAACTTGTATAAAGTTGTATAAAAGTAGAGTCGCGTCTAGAAGCGACTTACACGTTTTTTCTCGTTTTTATTCGTTTTTCGGTTGGCTCATTCATGCTGCCAGGCTGTCTCAAAGCTCCGTTATAGCCAGCCTCTGTCCAGAAACCAGTTGGCCCATTCACCGCCCCCCTTCCGCCTTCTAGTAGCAGAGTGTCCAGCTCTCCCAGTTGGCAGCTTAAGGTGAGCGCTGCATAGTCGGGGGGATTACTTAATTATGAAGTAACTTGCGGACCATCTGCGGGAAGGGGAGAGGGGAGCTGTAAGCGGCACTAGAAACGAGAAGGAAGGCTCCTTGCTCCGCCTTGAACTTCCTCTTTATCCTCGTGTTGCCAGTTAAACTTTATCATTTGCAATTTTTGCAGGCTCCTTCTTTCATATTTTTTTGTCAGGGTGCAACTTTTGCTTTATAGCGAGGAAATGTGGAAGTTGAGTATAGTTTTATTTTATAAGAGTAAGAAACGCGTGGCGTATTTTTCATAACAAGTGAAATGGTATTGAATATGATAACAGCTCAGATCAAAGATTAATAATTTGATTGTTCCTATCTCTACATATGTATAGATTCGATTGGCATCTGGATAAAAAAATATTTTTTTAAGCTCGACACAATCTCTCTGATTCTGACAAAAAATGTAAAAGAATTAAACTTAAATGATTAATTTTTTTTAACTGTTCTGTTAGAGCATTTGAAATGCATCCTCGCCAATTATTTCCTCTCTCTCTACTGCCTGCTATTTTTTGTGTGTTTTTAGCCGTCTGCATTTGTTTTAAGCTTATCGGCTAGTACAAGTCTGAAGCACCAAAAAATTGCTGTAAGCTTCGCAAAAAATATGACATTGACAGACACTTAAAGCTGCTTAGTGGCGTTTCCAGATAGCTGGCAAAAAAGTTGGTCCTTTGCATAATTTTTCCTGCGCCACCCGCCTGGCCATCTATCTATGTCTCTGGTGCAGAATTTTTAACTTTTCCTTTGTGGATTATTTGCATAGAATGCTTAAAGCCTCGCGTAAGCTGCTTCTCAGCTGCTGACAGTGGCAGGGACTTCCATTTTGCTTTAATTAGATAATTTGCCAGGGTCCACACCTGAGGGCCCCCGCCCAGCGCGCATTTGCATTGCTAAGCACTCGCAAACATTTCATTATACAGCTTAGCGAAATATCCAATGCAGCCCAAGGACAAAATGAATACAAAAGTGCTACCCCTGCCATGCAACCATGCAAAAAAAAAACGAAACAGAAAACAGAAAGAGTGAACGAAGAAGGCTAAGAAGAGAAAGCATAAAGCAGGAGGCACTTGAAGGAATTTTCGCTAGGTTATGATTCATTCATGACTTTTGAACTGATTCAAGACCTAAGAAATTGACTTAATGCTGCTTTAAATAAAAATATTATTCCATCAAAAATACTCGAATTAAATTATATTATTCCAAAACGAAAATAAAATCTGTATCAATGTTTTGTATAAACCTTTTTAGATATTCAGCATTTTCTTCCGTTTTCCAATTCTCTCTCAAAGGTTCTTTTCAACCCAATCCCAATCCCATTAACGCTTTCATTTGTTTCTTGTCCATCCTCTTGAGGCGCTTGCGTTGAAAAATTATAACGCAAAGTATTTTCAATTTAGAAAATAAGCAGAAAATGGCATGCCATGCCATGCATTTGTGCTGCGCATTTTCTTCTGCTCCTTCGCCGCTTAACTGCTTTTCCCCCAGTGACCATTTGATTTTGCCCCTCTTCCATTACGCGCCATTTTTTGCGCCACTTGCATCGCCTCAGTCTGACTGTCTTTCCAGATATTTTGCTGTGCTTTCAGCATTCTGTGCACTGTGGACTGGGCTCTGTGTTCTGTATTTTTTATTTAAGTTGGCCTTAAAACAATTTTATGACACCATAAGTACAAAACAAATAAATTCCCTGGTCACTGCCGCGGACCGCACGCTTTTTCCTCTAATGCGCACTGCATTCATCATGCGACCCGTTGGCCCGTTGCAGCCCTGCCCACTCGTCGCGCTCCTCGGTTGGCCGTGGGGCGCGCCAGAAACAAAAGAAAGAATATGATAAATAAATGCAACCCGAACTGGGGAAAAGGGAGAATATTTCGCTACAATGCGAAGGATTCAAGGCAGCATGCAACAGCAACAGCTGCCCCCGCTGTTATCTGTGTCTCTCCTGCTACCAGTAAAAGCAAAAAAAACCTCTGAACAAAAGGAAAAACCATGCTGAAGATGGGATGCCCTCAAGACTGTAGAGCACTGTGAACAGAACAGAAGAGAGGGAATTGTTTCAAGGAAAACTTATTATCCAAAGGAAATAAATTAATATCAGAGATAAGAAATAGAGCATGATTCCCAGATCAGGCGATGTACTATTTACTTCAATCTTGCGGCCATGCCAGGCCCAAGCTAACGTGCAAGTTTGGCATATACTTTAGGGATCTCGCTTGCTTCTACACCAGTTTCAAAAATGCTTACAAATTAGCAACTATACTGTAAAGTGGACTAGATGGACCTCCCGCAGTTGCCATAACAAACCGATCCGTAATACCCTAAGCCAAGGGGACTCGGATGCAGGAAAAAAGCGCAGCTCGGGACTTCATAGCGCCGCAGCGTGGCAAATAAGTGTGTGCGCTTTTGGGTTGATTTATACGGTCTGCCCCGACTGCCCCACTGAGCAAACACACCCCGAACGAACCGAGGGGTACACTGGGGGATATACTCGTGTGCACATACATATATCGTCCTGCAACTGTAGCGTGCACTGTAGCTCAGTTGCAGATTTTGGTCGCTGTTCTGCGGTGGCCTCTGCCTCATCCCTGTGGATGGACGGACGGACAGTGGGTGGGAAAAACTTTTATTATTACAACGCTCTGCGAAAATGCGTCCAACGATTTCGGTCTCCCCCTGTCTGGGCTTCTTCTTCTGTTTTCATTTTCGTTTTTGGTTTTTAATAAAACACGCAGCAATAAAATTCCAGCTGTGTTTACGTGATTGGAAAACGATTTTCCATAGCGGCGAGCATGAAAAATTGTTTGGCTTCAGCTATCCAAAAAACAAAAAAAAATTAAATAAAGGGAAGAGTTCGCTTTTATTTTTTTTGCAAAATGGTGTGAAAAATGCAGCAGAAATGTATAAAACGTTTTCATATTTTTATTGCGCAGATTAAAAAGATATTTCGTCTGGCCGAAGAGGTAATTGTCAGCAAGGTCGTGCCCAGCCTCCCCCGATCCATGCATTTTTAATGACCTTGTAAATTTTATGGGCCCGCCGAGAGGGAGTCAATAAATTTTCATTACCTTAATTCATGTTTTATGCACGCCGAAGTTGAAGTCGCAGTCGAAGTAGCTTTTAGCTGCTGCTCTCAATCTTCAGTTTTCCCCTACATTCATATGTACTCGTATATGTATGTATAAATACATTTATATTATATATATATATATATGTATGTTTGCCGTGCTGGTCAGTCGCCTGGTCAGCTCTCGACATGGAGCTGCTGCCGCTTCACATGTTAAATCCCAGAATTTATGATGCTGTGGTCAATTTGGAACATATGGCTGCCATTTCTATGGCTTCCCATTCCCTCCGTCCAGGCTCCTTTTCTTCTATGTAGCTTGTTGCCTTAAATTGGTTTTCTCAGAAAAAAGGGTTCTCTTTTGGGGTTATATTTGAGGGATTTTTATGGATAAAGTTGCTGATGAGTGGTGAGTGTGGGTGGGGTTGGGGCCTGTGACGTTAGAACAACAGCTGGGTGCGAAAATATTGAAATCGAATCAAATTTACAATCTATAATAAACATTTCCAATGCCAAAAGCAGTGTGTAGTATTTTCAGCGACAGAAGAACTCTCTGTTTGGTTTCCTATGAAACCTATCCAGAATGTATTAAAAATTCTATTATCTAAAAACACATATTCCGAGCATCATATGTCAGCTTCCGAACAAAATTTATGACATGAGAGGGTTAAGCCTAAGAGCTTTCCTTTCTCCAGGGTGTATGTGCCATTTATCATGTTTAATGCCTTTGAGTGATTATGGCTCGTACCTGCTCGTACCTGGAAATGCTCCACTAATATTTTAGCATCAGTCTCAAGCTGTGGGCTATAACTTTGTCTAGATGAATTATTTATATACGGCCAGGAATGCTCGCACTGGCATGCACAGGAACGGAGCTAAAACCAAATGAATTGCAAATTTAAAGTGCTGACAAAAAACAGCAGCTACTCCTCACTCGTACTCGTAGTCGTACCCATACCCGTATCCGTTCCCGTACTCGCATAAAAGTGAAATGTGATCTAAGCTGTCAGACGAATGTAACTGTATCTCGAACTGGGGCTCCGTAGATGTATCTTTTGGACAGGCTGCCAAAGAACTTTGAGCTTATTGAATCATCCGATTTGTGCATCAATTGGCAGTCTTCTCGTGATGCGAAAGTTGACTGAGACCAGCAACTGGAAGTGCAACTGTAAATGCAAATGCAATCGAATGATTTCACTAAGAACTTACCTGACGCCAACCAAAGTTTGTGGGGCAACTTGGGCCGTGTGTCCCAAATCAATCGATAAATTAAATGTAATCCCCATGCAGATACCTCACCGAGGCGCTGCAGTTGCATTCGTGTTTTGTATACGTTTAATGCAGCCTCACCCCCCCTACCAATTCTGCTGAAAACTTTGCGCCATCCATTCTGGGGCGAAAATATTGCTACTATACGGAAAAAGTTTGCTTACATGACAAAAAAAAAACACACGGATGTGCACCCGTGTAAGGGAGTTTCAGGAAATGGATTGGAGACTGCGCCACTGCCCTGTAAAGGAAGTTGGAAGCGAACTAATGCTACAATCAAATCGAAAAAAAAGGCGATTTTTTATTAATTATTGAGAATGAAATGAGAGCAATGTAATATCGAAACAATATGATTCGATCATTTTACATAATCTATAATTAAGCAGATGAAATAACCCAAAAGATCATAGGGATAGTTGTACAAATTCCCCCAAAAGAACCTCCATACTACTTCCCCCTTTACTTTTTCCATTTGAAAGCCCAGAAAATACATAAGAAAATGGGAGTAGGAAAAAGAGAAATACAAATCGAGTCGGGTAAAAATGTTTAGGTAGCAAATGCGGCACGTGACAACTGCAACTGTGAAAGTTTTCCTCCTGCTTTCCGCCTGCCGCTCCCTCGGCTTCCATCGCATCGCTTATACGACGTGTGGCACATTGGCAACTGCCATCGCGAACCCCAGCCACTCTCTACTTTCCCTGTCAAGGCCCTTTTTAGCCTTCTCCTGGCTGTTGTCTATTGAGCAATATGTTTTATTTTTATCGCAAATTGGTTGAGTTGGGGGCCGAAAGGGAGGCGGAGCAGGCGCAGGGAGAAAGTCTCCTTTTTTATGTGCATTTAGTGTGTATTTTTTTGGGAACTGCGGCTGAGTTCTCTGACAAAGTAGTCAGGCCTAAAAAGCGTCAAATGCCCAACTTGAGGCGATGTCTTTTATTTAGCTGGAGGCCATTGACACGCACGGTGTAAAAAGAATTTGTCACTTGGGTGGTTGGGCTGTTGGTTGTTGGGGGGTTGGAAGTATTCCTTAGAGAAACGCATGGGGCGTTTGTACACTTAAAGTAGATTACCAGAGGGCTGTCTGTAAATGTCGGCAGAAGTTCAAGATAGTTTAAGATTGCTTAATTTCGACTACACAACATAGTTTTGGGGATAGCTTTAAGAAATCTATTTATAAGGGTGGTTAAGGCACTGTCAAATTTTATTTCATTTTATTGCAGTTCTCCTGTAAAGGGATTTTGTCTTTCCTGAGCATCGTTTCAAACTTTAAACATTTTTATAGATTACGATTTTAATCAGATCTTTTAAAGTATGCATGTATATAACTGATCATGATCACGAACTAAGTTGAGAGACTGCTTTTTCCCCACTCAGAGGACAAGGGAAAGGGCTAATATCCTGCCGCTCCTTTCTAACTTATCAGCCGCTAATGGCTAAACTTCATAAGCACAAGTACATAGCCAGTTGATGTGATATTAAATCAGGGACCGTAAATAATGATTATTATATTTTTGTTTAATAAAAAAATCACATACTTATAATGGACATAGAAAAATGTTTGTTTCTGTGCAATCTCTGCATTTCCGCCATGATTTTTCAATTTATGATTTTTTACGTTTTTCTTCAATGATAATAATTATTTTTGAGTAATTTAATAAACTTTACACAAAGCTGGGAACAGACTTTTTTGTCCCCAAACTATCACGTGATCGGCTCGCTTGCCGCAATAATAAGGAACCAAAAATTAGGACTGGGTAGCTTTGTGGTGAAAAGTCAAACTTACTGTTGAGTTTTATTTTGAGCGAAAAAATAAAAATCATTTATAATCATTATTTTAAAGTTGAATTTTTTTGATCAAAAATAATGATTATGTGTAAAGTTTATTAAATTAAAAATAATTGTTATCATTGAAGAAAAACGTAAACAATTCATATATAATCATTAAAATATAATTTTTAAAATATAACTTATAATGATTACGGTCCCTGTATTAAATCCCTTTTCATCAGACACTTTGTGATGCATTTGTGTAGTTAAAGGTTCCAATGGAAGGCTAGAGACTTTAAAAGATTTTCCTTGAACTACACAGAAAATCCATGAATATATCCCTTTATATATTCAGCATTTCACTGTGCAGCTGACCTCGTTCCCTCTCCATTTCTTGCCTTATTTCATTATTTGCCATCAGCAATTGTGCTCGAGGCACTCGAATCCTTGGCTAAACATTCCTTAACTTCTCATCTAACCTGTCTAGGCTGTGGCACACGCACACTCAGATACGCTGATACGGAGATACAGAGATGCAGAGATACAGCCTCAATAGCCTCATTTCAAACTGCCAGGCTGGCTCCTGGCTGTGCCCACTCTCGGGCCCCCTCTGAGAGCCGCTCACGTCGCATCGAAGGAAAGGAAATCCTTGTGGGGGCGAGATGTCTGTGCTAGTTATAGCCATTTCTCCGCTGGAATTGCTAGAGGAATCGCAATCACAATCGGAGTCATAGCCATAGTAGACCCAGCATTTTTATACATATACATACACAGACACACATACCTACCTACAATATTATGTATTAGTATGGGGAATTTTTCCAATTTTGCTGATGGCATTTTAGGTGACGCGGAGAGGAGACTTTCTCTGGTGTATTGTAAGGAGCAGTCATCTCTTTAGCCCTTCTCCTTTTTTTACAACTTGTGTCCTGGTGTCCTTGCCCTGATAGGCATCAGACAGCGGCAGTCAATGGAGAGGGGTAAATATTGATGGCACATTAAATTGGGCCACCAGAACATGACAGCCTCGGAGTCTATCAATGCAACATGGCAGCAGACACGCTGCCAGCTGCCAATGGCTCAATATGGAATGGGCTTTTTATTGTCCTTCAAGGAGCGGAGCCGAGCCGAGCCGGCGGGTGAAGTGTCAAGTAGTAGCAGACCGTATCCCTCTCAAAAACGTTGGGGGAAAACTCAATTTTCTGGCTCATAAATATTTGTTTAAGCTCGAGCTTTGATTCAGTCTTGTTTTCTTTTCGCTACCCCCATCAAAATTTGTTTACAATTTTCTCGTTTTTACTCCTGGAATATCCTGCATCCTATATGTACAGCCAGTATGTACATATTACTGACTCCTTTTTATACGTCGATATTTTCCATTTTTTTACGTTTGTGTTTATTGATTTATAATGTTTGCAAAATATAAAAATATTATCCGCATAAAAATATGCATATACTCGTACTTGCGTATTCCTCCCCCCCCCCCCCCCAGCGATATTTGCTCTCCCCGTGAGATGGAATTGAATTCGTTTGATTGATGGGTAGCGCATTAACATATGCACTCGTACACCGTTATTCCATTTTATTCATGCCGTTTCGTTGTTTTGTTTATTATTAAATATTGTTTATTTATTTGTGTGTTTTTTTTTGCATCAATTTGCTTGGATTTGGTTTGTATTTTTGCTGTTTTTTATTGCGACAAGTCAATTTGCCGCTTGGGGAATATTCGAGTATAATTAAATGTGCAATAATTCATTTCCAATGACTGATTTATGGCTGATTAATAGGCGAGTGGTAAGCGCTGGCTTACCTTTAATGATGGGAAATTATCAATTGTCAAATGGCTATCAGTTCAGATTATAGATGCTTTACAATGACCTCAAGCTGAAGAGATTTATTTGCGGCACATCGGATTACATTTTATTTTGCACCATTCGGACATTTTTCAATGTTTTTCTACTTTTGATTATCAGAAATGATTGGTTTGACTTTGCTTTTATTTAATGAAAAGTTCTTATTGTGCTATCTAGTCACGTTAAGGGAACAGTGCCAGCTTGTTCTTTGGAGCTGCTCGTTCCGCAAATAAATACGAACCAAAGTTAAGCCGATTTGTTGCATTCGTTGCGTACAGTTGTCCATTAATCATTGAGTTGTTTGTGGGCCCGTTGTCTGGCACTTGTAACTAACCATTTACTCGGAAAAGGAAAACTTAGTCCCTTGCCTGTTTCCCTCCTATGTCGTCAGTCATCAGAGTTCTCCCCATTCCCATTTCTTCCATCTTCGACGTGGCCAATTAATGCTCACTTTTGGACAAATTTCCCAGTAGTTTGGCCGCAATTTCCTTACACTTTACCAGCCGACCCTCCCAGCCCTTCCCCAGCCTGTGGCAAACAACTAATTTGAGGGTTGAGGGAAAATTGCATTGTTTACTTTGAATGTGGCCAAGAGTGGAGCGTTGGCTAAGGGGGGGATGTGAAGCAGAAGTGAAAAGCATTTCCCCAACCGGATTAAAATTTCTTTACTGTGTTTTTTGTTTTGTTTTTCAGCTTCATTTTGGTTTTGTTTTTGGTTTGCTATATTTTTTTGCTGGCTCTTGGCTGCTGGCTGAAAAACTGAAAATCCCCAAACAAGCCAAAATCATTAGCAACAAAATTGCACCCCCTTTTGGGGCAGCTCCCCCCTGACTCGACCATGCAGACTTAACATTTTAATTTAATTTGCGCACAACACAAAAAACGGGAATACATTTTTTCAGCTCTGTCTCTGTTGACATTCGTTTGTTGTTTTTGGTGGTTTCCCTAGAGATTTGCTGGGCGGCGGGGAGGACAGATCTCTGGTTTTGCATATTCGGTTGGTATCTCCACCATACTACCGTACATACATACATACATATATCCTTCTCTCTTTCTCTTTGTTTGGGCTCCCTTTTATACACATACCCTGGAAACGGGAGTGCGTCTATAATTTTATTTCCTTGATAGTTCCGCCTTTACGAGTAACATTGGCAGACCCTTTCCAGGATCGAGTGTGCAGCAGGATCGATTGTGTTTCAAAATAATTTTTTAAATATAAAAAAACAACAAACTGTGTAACTGCAAGGGTATAGCAAGTTTCGAATTCGAAACTTACCTGGCTTCTTGTTTTGTGGATTCTTTGTTGGCTTGCATGTCTCGTCCTGTGGCAAATCCTTTTTCGCCTGTTGTCACAATCAGGAACCAGATGGGGTAGGAGGGGAAGGCAGAGGGAAGGCATCGCTAAAAAGAGTGAGAGGGAGAGAGGGGTAAAAATTCCACCGTTCTTGTTCGCTTTTAATGTGCATTTGACATGCAAATTTATTTAATTTTCTGCTCCAAATGTTACGGCTTCCCAACCCGCCTTTCATCCTGCCACCTTCAGGCATAATTTCCCTGTTGCGCTTTTAATTACGCAACAAATTCCTAGATACCCCCCCACTCCCTCCTTGCCACTCTTAAAGCTCTCAGGCGATGGAGCTTTAAGCCAAAATCAATAGAATTTTTGTAGCGCCTGCTGGCATGGTGGCATGGCTGCAATAACCTCACCATCCCCTCTTAATGTTACACCCCCGCCCCTCTCCTGATAAAATTATGCATATACTCGCCGTACATACCAACGCCACTCTGTTCCCCCCCCCGTCAACGATTATGTTTCGGTATTTTCCTCATGTGAAAAAACTTTCCAACGGATGCGGAAGTGTGCGGATCGTCAGCGTCAGCGTCGGCGGCAGCAGTTCTTCCATCGTCACTTTAACTCACCTCTGCATCTACCTCCACCTGCTTCCACTTCCACTTCCACTTCCTCCATCCCTCCCCGCTCAACTCGGCAAATATTACCAGACGCCAATTCCAGACGGGGAAACGAACCCAAAAGCGCGTCTCATTTTGCAGGGCAACCCCAGAAATATTTGAGCTTGTTATGATTATGCCCTAACTTGGGCACGGGACTCAGGCCGGTCGTGTGGGAATACCCAAAGGACTTGCCCAACCGCACGAGAGAAGAGGAAACCAAACCAGTTTCTAGCATTGCAATTTGTGAGTTGTGTCTGGGTCTTTGCTGCTAGAACATATTATAATAGAGTTTCGGGTATTTGAAATACATAGATGGGGCTTGTACATACGAGTAGGTCTTTCTGGGGAAGAATTATAGACTCTAAATGAAGTAAGATAAGTTTAATAAGATTTTAAACTCTGATGTGATGTTTTTAGGTTAAGCTAACAATCCACGTTCACTGTGTAAATGAATTCCTATCCAATGAGAGCATTCTCCCGTCTGCTTTGTGGCTGTGTCTCCTCGTTTGTGTTTACACTCTTCATGTGGCTGGCTGCTTCCGTTTAGGTAGGCGCCCACGCCCACACCGGGCTTGAAGAGGTAGCAGCAGAGGCCCAGCTCTCTTGCCACATTCCCCGAGTCGCCGTTTGATGTTTGGGCGCACGTGGCGTATGAGCAGCGCAACCCTTAGCCAAGGTCCAACCCTTTGCTGGACTCCGACTCCTGCCACACGTTTCGGCCATCAGGTGGCGTTAATTTTAGAGTCAGCACACGTTCTGACCCTCTCCCAAAAGTTGGCCAAGTCGGCTTCATTTCTGGGTGTTCTCTTCTTTTTTTTTTTTGCTTTCGTTTGGTTTGACTTTGCCGTTGCCTTTTTCTGTTTCTGCTTCTGTTTTTGTTGCTAGTTTGTGTTTTGGTCTGCCATTTTTCCAGACGATATGTTGCCGCCGCCGCCGCCACCGCCGCCATATTTAATTTGTTGCAAGTTTGCTGGGGGGGCTGGGTGGCTTGTTGGCTGGGCCTGATAAGCCTGAAATGAGGGAATGGCTGGCGGTCAGGCTTCCGTTTCCGTTTATTTTTTTTCGGGGTGGCAACAGCTGTGGAGTCTGCCCCTTTCGGAGGTGGCAAATGCATCACAACGGAAAATCTCTGGACCATAAATTAGTTGTGTGGCAAATTCTCAACCGAGGGCCATAAAAAAGAAAGCCGGTCAGATTCTGTTTACGAGGCAAAATAGTTTAATATAATTGAAGTGGCTCCAGCTCGGCCACAGGCCCATCGCAGGTTCGGGGTTGGGTGTGGGTTTGGGTTCAGGTTCTGGCTCAGATTTTGTTATGGGATCAACTTGGGTCAGTTGTGTTAATTGGCTGAGGGACTGCTAATCAAATTTGTTGAGTTGGGTGAGTCCTTAGCTGTCTCTGGAGAGGGTATGGTATGCGATTAGCTAATGCAGAGAAAGGGGGAAGACCCAAGTAACAGTAACACTTGGCCTATGACCTATGACCCATGAAAGCCTCTTTAAACCCTTAAACTATTACTGGAAAATTCCTTGCACACCGTTTTCAATTAAATACACAACAAGCGGAGCCAAAGGGGAGCCGCTTCGACTTCGACTTTAGCTTCAGCTTTAACAAAACCCCCAAACCCAACCAAAACCCAACACCAGAACTCTGTAACGCCCAATTAACCAGCATGTCGACAACTCCACACAACTCCCAGCTCTCAGGCTCCATCCAACAGCACCAACTCCTGCTCCATTTTGCCACTCCATTCTGCCTGTCGTAGAGCTGCCCCTCTCAGCCTTTCCCCCTGGCCCCCCACCAATGTTGGCCAACTACAACCCGTCGACGCTTCCTCTCGCCTCGTCTTACTGCATGTAAATCAAATGCAGTTCAAAGTTGAAAATGGGCCGAACAACAAGCAAAAATCTTTGAGGCCCTGCAGCCAAAGTTGATCAAATCTTCACCCATGGATACATTGCCACTTCCACTGCTGCCTCCCTCCACGGACAAGCCAGGAAGAGTCGTAAGCCAAATCGCATAAATAACGCCCTGGGGCCTAGGCCAAAGCCTCGCGTCCCTCTCCCGACCGTGGACCGCTATCCGCTGCCTGTTGGAGCAGGAGAGGAGATGGAGAGAGAGCGAGGCACGCGTAGGTGGGCACCGCACACACATTTCCGCTACTCTTTCAGCCCCTTTCCACGCCACGCCACGCCCACGCGAGAGCACATTTATCACGCATACGCAGCGTATGCTGGTTAGCCAGAGGCACCGGTACGGTACCCCCGCTCCGGGGGCCTATTGCATTGCCTGCGCCCAGGCGAATTGCAAATTTCCGTAGCCCCAAAAGTGAGTGCCGACCACCGAACGCAGTCAAGGGGCAGCCTTAACCAAATATCGTATAACCGCACGAAACTACAGAATTTCTGACCCTGTGCCCGCAGTGGGGGCGGGTTCAGGGGCGGGGAATGCAATTAATTATGCGAGTGGCTCTTAAAGTACAGAAGGGGCAAGAGTCATAAAGATGCAGCAATGAGATTGAAAGAACTTTAGGGCTATGTGGAGAGTCCGCTTTTACGAGTAGTCGAGCTGAGAAAATCAAAAAATGGCAGGCATTCATGCTTCGGGGGATAGAATTTGTGAGGCTTAATAGCTTAAAAGGTGATTTTATTGGGATGAAGATGAAACTATTTCCACGGAACTCTGTTTGGTGTGCTTATATGTATGTACGTCTCTAGTCCGATAATGGTCATATCTAAGAGCAGCTTAAAATGTGTCCAATCTAATTTTAAATGTACCCCCAAGCAATGTATTATTATTATCAACGTACGAGTATTAGCTAGCATCTTAAATGGTGGAAAGATTATACAAATTTCTTGCATGGCATTGATTGGCTCACTTCACCATTGATGCACCTGGGGGCGAATGACCCGTGGATGTTACAAATATTTAAAAATCCCATGGCCATCCGTATTTCCCGCTTGCCCAACTCTCCACCTCTGCTTTCCCATTCCTCCCACCGCCCACAGAAATGCAACGTCATGCAACAGTTCGAAGGGAATGGAACGCAAATGGGAGAGACTTAATGAGATTCCGTTTCGCCCTTTGATTGATTGCACCAAAACGATGCGGTGCTGAGCAGTTCCAGGTCCAGGTCCAGGTCCATTCCATTCTCCACCCATGGCCACTTCTCTCTGCTCTTCGCACACCACCCCCAGCCGCAGGACTTTGGCAATTTTTCAAAAAATTTAATTGAGCTTTTGGCCGTTGGCTGTTTTTGAGTAAATAAATGTTTTATTTATGAGAAATGTCTGGATGGGCCTATAGCCAATAGCGCGCAATGGTTGGGGGGGAGCTCTGCTTGGGGCATTTCTGATTGCACAAATGGCAACAAATGATCTGTAAAAATCCCGAAACCAACCGAATATTGTAAACTTTCAATCAAGAGATACACTTGAGGGGCTTTTTCGTCAATCCCCCAATACCCGGCACCCACCCACCCATCCCTTGGAAGAGCTTTTACATCTAATTAGAGGGAAGTAGTATACTTGGTTAGTGGCTTTTCGAGAGTGAGCGAGTGTGAGAGGGAGGGGACGAGTGGCGTGTGGGCGAGCCTGTTAAAAGTTGACATTTTACTTTGGTTTCTCTGTGTGGAGACGGAGACCCTGGACGAAAGTTTTGCCTGCCACGTGACCTTTTCGTGGGTTAAGAGAGGGATGTGTGGGGGGTTAACTAGTGTGACTTGAGACGCTCATCCAGACAGGGTGGATAGCGGGAGCTCATCTTGGGGGGTGTTGGGGAGTGTTGGTAGGTCAGACGCAAAGTAAAGTAAATACTTGTATTTTTCTATGTAAGTAAATGAAAACCCTTTTTATGGCTTAGGGCCAAGTCCCTTTTGCATTAGGACTCCACACATGTGCGTCCTTAAGGGGGTTTTGAGAGCGGGGCCTGTTTATTTTTTGGCTTTGCTTTGGCTTTCGCTCTCCATGCGAGACACGAGACATGACTGAACTTGTGCGGATTGATTTGTTTATACCATGTATTTTGTAAGCTACAAATGATTGGGGTTCTTTTGTTGGGAAGCAGTCGGAGCTCTTTTGTGCACTAATCAGACTAATTGAAGAGGGAAATCAGAAGGGAAAACCCTTTTTAAGTCTACAAAATCCCTTCTAATATGCGTTGGATAATTTGAAAACAGTTCTTAAGTCCGCCTCTTCCCTAACCACATCAACCATGACGAATGCGATACAACCTAAGAAAATCACTTCCATAATGCGCATGCATTTGCTTGTTGCATCGTTTTAACAGCTCTTAACTTCATTTAGAGCTTGTTCTGAAACCCCTTCATTAACTATCATTATATGTTTGTATGTATGGACCTACTTACATTGTATATAATTATTCTTAATTTAAACTACTTCCAAAGAGTGAAGCGGTAGAGCGGGCGACGAGGAATTTTCAATTTTACTTTCGCTTATCTCAGGAAGTTCATCTGATTCTTCGTTCCGTCGCTCAGAGTATTTTTTCTCAAAGCAATTCCATTTTAATTACATTAAATTACATATTCCAAAAACAGACGCGCGAGAAGAGAAGAACAGCAGCAAAAACACTTTCTAACAAGGGAAGAGAGAGGCAGCGAAGTGGTGACGGAGAGAGCGAAACGTCAAAGTTCGTTCACTTGTAAACAGCAAAACAGAGGGAAAGAAGGTAGCTTCGAGAGCCGAAACTTTAGATACCCTCAAAGTGTCAGAACATATTTTATGTTTATAAACTTAATTCCTTATGCAGAATATCCTGCAAGAAGTATCTGATATTGTTGATTATGTTGACTCGGCTTTGGATTCCAGAAAAAACATAATACCCTTACTCTTGTAGGGTACAAGAAACAGCAACGGAAACCGTCGCCAGCGAGCAACAACAATGAAGCCAAAGCAAAAGGCAGAGCGAAGAAGCAAAAGACAGAGACAGCGACAGCGACAGCGACAACGACGGAGATTGAGACAGAGACAGAGAAGAAAGAGCCTTTTTATGCGGCGCAACTTTGGCGCTTTTTATTAAACAAGCCGACGAAGTGTGGAGCGGGGGCCTGGTGGAGATGATGCTACGGGGAATTGGGGGAGCAGCATAAGGTGAAGGAGCATAGAATGAACATTGCCGGCTAAACCGGTAACACTTGTTTATCAGCGGCAACCAACCCACACGACCGACAAAAGAGAATGAGTGAGAGAGAGAGAGCAAAAACCCGTATGTCAGTGGATTGAGCATGGAAATATGTTAAGCAGTGAATGAGCGAGAGGGAGAGACAGCCAGAGGATGATGATGATCAGTCAAAAGGGCTTCTTCTTTCGCATTGCAGGTGACAAAGACAAAAGAAAAACAGAGAGAGAGAGAGAGAGAGGAAGAGAAAGAACTAAGGAGAGAGACTCCCCTCTAATGTCATCATTATTGTCAATATAACAAGTTTATTGACTGCCATCTGCCCCGGCCCCATGCACCCCTTGCTGGGGGTCATTAGAGAAATGCTTGGCATCGGCGAAGTTTGTTCTCCTTCTGCGCGACCACACTCTCCGCGCTGCTGAGCTTAGATTAAACGCAAGTTAATGACTTAATTAAGTGCATGGCAAAAAAAAACAAACAAATGAGAGCCGAAAGGAGAGATGGAACAGATAGATAAAGATAAATGATAGATATTGTCGCAGCAAATTGTGGATATTAACGCGTGCAAATATGCTCCGGCCGAAGAGAGTAGGAGAGTAGGAGATTGATGAGTGTGGGAGAGGGAGAGGGGGACGAGAGCAGGGCCTAATGTGTTTTAACGGTACCAGTGCAAGAACAAATTGGCTGCATAGAGGAGAGGGAGAGGACAATAAGAAATGTAACGGCATCGGCCAACAGATAAAGGTTGAACGACATTTCCCTAGGAAGAACGGAAACATGCCCTCTAACCTCCGAGAATCTCCAAGAAGACCAATTATAGCCTAATTTAAATTCAAATTAATTCCTTCAGCCCACATTTAACCATTTGTTGATATTTCGTTGGCCTAATCAACAGGAGGGAGAGAGAGAGAGCGAAAGCAGCATCAACATGAAGAGAAAGATAAAGAGAGAAACAAAACAAATGGCATAAAATCTGTCTCTCTGACTAGTTGCACTGAGAGGCGGTTCAAATTCAAGGTCGCTGTTAAGTTTACCCAATGTTATCTTCCAAATGGCAATCTTACGGCTGAATAAAAGAGCGCAGGCATATTCAGCACATCAGTTAAGAAAAGAGAGGCTCTGTTGTAATGTTAACAGGTTGAGAGCTAGCAATGTTGACGGAACACCCGAAGAGAGTAAGTTAAGAGAGCCCCGACCGGTTTTGAGTGGACTAATGCTCAAATAAGACACGCAAATATGAACATACGGCTCTCTTTTTGACTCAGCCACAGTATGTTAAGCATTGGGGGTGGATTTTACATGGCATGCGTTGTACTTTCTGAGCTGTTTTGCCTGTTGTCCATACCCCATACCTTTTCTTACCTTGCCGTCTGACAAATTTCGCAGGCCAGTCGAATGCAAACGTTCAAGTTTTCCACTATTCTTTCCGAGGGCATGTTGTGTTTTTCCGTGTTTTTCCGTGTCCAAGTCGCGCGCGCTTTTTGACGTAAAGTGCCCGAGAAATTCCGGATTCGCGGCGCGTCGCGTCCCCTAGGAGGGAATCAAGTGATAAGAGAAACAAATATTAAAATCAAATATTTACAGCAAGTAAAGAAAGAAGGGAAAATAAATTGAAATTGAAAATTAAGGGAAATATTTGTCGCGGGCAAATGATGGAAGAGTGCTAAGTGTTTGTATCCCAGATAAATATTACCCCTCCTCACTAGTATAACGGTGATTGTGTGCGAGTGTCGCGAGTGTCAATATGTGCGAGATCTGAAGATTAGATAAAGGAGGATATAAAGAGAAAGAGCATAACGAAACGAGAAAGAATTAACCCCAGAAAGTAATTGCAACCGCGAGAAACCCCAAAATGTGGCCACATCTCCTCCTCTTAGTGCTCCCCACAATCATCCAAGGCGTCCAGCGGTACGATCAGACCCCCCTGGACGCCAGTCCCTACTACCGCAGTGGCGGCGGCCTGATGGGCCCAGATCTGAGCGGCACCTCCGCCACCTCCCTGGACGGCTTCCCGCACCACAACCGTTGCGAGGCGATCACCATTTCGATCTGCAAGAATATACCCTACAACATGACCATTATGCCCAATCTGATCGGGCACACCAAGCAGGAGGAGGCCGGCCTGGAGGTACACCAGTTCGCGCCGCTCGTCAAGATCGGCTGCAGCGACGACCTGCAGCTCTTCCTCTGCTCCCTGTACGTGCCCGTCTGCACCATCCTGGAGCGCCCCATCCCGCCCTGCCGCTCCCTCTGCGAGTCCGCACGCGTCTGCGAGAAGCTGATGAAGACCTACAACTTCAACTGGCCGGAGAACCTCGAGTGCTCCAAGTTCCCCGTCCACGGGGGCGAGGACTTGTGCGTCGCCGAGAACACCACCTCCTCCACACCGGCGCCCACCAGGAGCGCCCCCAAGGTGACCACCAGGAAGCACCAGCTAGGAGTCGAGATTCCCCATCGCAATATTGGATTCGTCTGCCCCGTGCAGCTAAAGACGCCGCTGGGCATGGGCTACGAGCTGAAAGTCGGTGGAAAGGTGCGTTGCTCAAAGATCATTTCTATAGAAATTAAATTGAAGCCCCTGGAAATGTTTGGGAGAGTGTGTTTGTGAGTTCACAGGAAAAATCATTCACATGCTCGTATTGGTATTTTTTACATTTTTAAATAAAAGATGAAGCCTTTCATTGAGTGTCCATTTTAATTCTGCCTGTTGCTGCCATTGAAAAAACTTGAAATAAAATTGTGCATGTCCGACGGGATTCTGAAATGTCTTAAAACAAGGGAAAAGCCTTCAGTTTTGTATCCCATTTAAATCCCCAACTAATATCGAAGGCATGTAGATTATTCCTGGAAGTTGATCGGTTACAGATATCGCCTCATCATACATATTTGTATGTAGGTTAAATGTGTTGGTTTTTTATGTCTTCATCTGGGGTCTGGTGCAATTTGCTTGCGCTGCATACAAGCAGGTCGGTGGAGAGCAGAGAGCAGAATGCATATCCTGTTGCGTTGAGCAGTAAACAATTTCCAACCACCACCAGGAAAACCAGCAGGAGGTCCTGCCAACAACACAGAGACAGGCAACGGGGAACAGGGAACGATATATAGAGAGAGAGAACAAAAAGAAGTATGGTATGGTATTGAGGAGCCCGCATTCCAATTGCTACCTGCCCTAACCGTACATCATCGAAGAGCAGCATTAACCAACGTCAGGTAGATCGCTTCTTTGGCTTCCCTCGAGGAAAGGTAAACCAGTTTTCATCTCAGTTTTCATCTTTTTTCTTGCGCGCAAGAGGCGGAGATAGAAGAGAATAATTCTGTAATTTGTAATGCCTGGTTATGTAACCCACAAAAAAAAAGCCAAAAAAAAACATAACAAGAAGTGGAGAATATTTAATAACCTGAACTGCACGATGGGGTCAGGCCTGTTGCATTTTCACGTTCTTTAATTAATTTTCCAACCATTTTCAACTCATCGTCTTCGGGCGGGCGACTTTCCACAGTTCACTTTATCCAGCAGCGAACATTTTCGAGTTGAGTTTGTTTGAGTAATGATCAAATGTTTTTCCAATGTTTTTCTTTGGGATTTTCTCTGCTTTTCCTTGGCTATTATTAGCCTTCAGTCCTTTCCGTTTGCCGCTTGCCGCTTGCCACTCTATCTGTTGGCTGGCATGTGTAAAGCGCATTAAATACTTTGAGGCAGGATAATTCACACTTCGCTCCGAGTCTGGTATCTGGTATCTGGCGGATACATGTGTATCTCTCAGCTACTTTAGCTATGCGATTCTGTTGCTTTTTTTCTCCCTCTCAGTCTTGATTGGTCTCGTTTTTCTTTTCTTTTCTGCTCCTCAGTGTGTGTCATCAGCAACACTCTGCTCCAGCTCCATCCAGCCCTCTCCATCATCCTTGTCAGCATCTTTGGTTTATTCAGGGACTACTCGTCGTAGTCCGTGTCTGAATGCCTTTCGAGAGAGCTGCGTGCGAAATTTAGCAGCTTGTTTTCCTCGCCTCGCCTCGCCTCGCCACGCCTAGCTTTCGATTGCATTTGGATTGCCTCCATATCATGATTGTCTGGGTCTCTCTGCCTCTGCTTCTGTGTCTGTGTCTGTCTCTGCTAATGATAATGGCACGGCGTGAGAGCGTAAATTAATGCTTATTGGATAGATAATGATCCCGATACACGGGGGAGTGTTTTCTGACTAGATTCGAGATATCCATTCACATCTGTGGATAATAGTGGTTCCATTGGGATGTGACATCCGAAACGAAGAATCTAAGAATTTCCGAGTATTTTTTCCCATTAAGTCAGTCACTATAGTATCTAAAAATATACTCGTAACTAAACAAGAAGAAGCTAATTCACTTCCTCGAATCATTAGCCATAACCCTTCAAGCTCCTGCCGGAACCAACCGATTAGGCCAGGCCAATGCCCTATGCCCGATTGATGGCTACATGTGTAGACAACTGGGCCAGAACCAGACACAAATTCCACCCCCACCCCATGAACCAACCACCCCTTTGAAAGCCCAACCTCATCGTGATCCGTGGCAGCCAAAAATAAATTAATCAAAGAGCGCGAAAGGACACCAGCTCGGTTGGGGGGGGGGGGACTGGTTGCCCAGACGCGTGAGGAGGAGGGATTGTGTTCGGCTGTTTGGTAAATCGTAAAACCATTAAAAGCCTCATTTGGGACGCTTTTGACGCATTTAGAGGGCGATAGAGGACAGCTGCCCCTTTTAGGGATTATTTGTAGGCCCCCAAATTGATTCATTTGAGAGCGAGAGAACGAGCAGATCCCTGGCTTCCACTCTTAATTGTGAACCGATTCTGTAATTGATTGCTCCGCTCCCCCCTACTGCCAAAGAGATTTCCCATGCCTTCGGATGAGCAAAAGGATTGGGCTTTTCTGCCTTTTAGGCATCTTTAGGACTTTGACTATGATTATAGGCAAGCAGAGAACACTGCGAACATTTCCACTTAATTCAATTCAGCATTTCCCTTCAGGCCTTCTGGCTCTCCCACTCGCTATGCTATCCGAGGGGTTTGGGTAATTGATTTCCGAAATTACATATTTTGTATGCGGCATTTTTGGTTGTTTGTGCAAATTTCAATGAGTGACTGCTTAATTTAGTCAAAAAGGGTCGATTATGGTGATGGGTGATGGGTGATGGTGGGTGGGGGATTGCGTGAGGGATTAGACCAAGTTGAATAGAGTTAATATTTAATAGATTCTGATCGGATGCTTGTTTCGTTTGTTTTATAGCCAAAAGCTATTGGATGCTATTGGGATAATTTCAGTGATTTAAATGATTAAAATGGTTTCAAATTCAATGCTTACTTTTCGGATTATAATTAGCAAGTGTTTGCATGGCATTAAAATTAAAGGAATCAATGTGAGTCCACACTTTGTGTAGCCTTGACAGATGCCCAACTTTACATTTTATCTGTCTTAAGCACTGAATGAATGCCAGCACAAAAGATACATTTATCACTGTCCATGGATGGCTGCCATGAAGTAATCCCTGCACTACTGGACTTTCAGTCGTTGCTCCTCAACATCAACAGCAACATCCACTTCCACTTCCACATCATCATCATCAGCACTCACTCGCAGCAACAATTCACGAGCAAAGCCCAGGGATAATCTCTCTGGCTAACTTTCTCCTGTCCTGCCTGTTAAATTGATCTCATGGAATGGCCTTTAATATCCTTCAACGAAACTACATACATACATATATTGTGCTGTGCTGTGCTCTGCCGTGTGTGTTCTGCTCTCCTCGCATTAAAACTATAATCCACTTTATATTTTACGCTCGAACTGTTCAATTTATAACCAATAAATGTTAAGCCGATGTCGATTATTTATTTATTTTTACACACGGCTCGGATCTTATGCTCTCCGCCGGAGAGTACGAGAACAGCATCGAAAGCGTTTTCAACTCAATTAATTTGCCGGTAAGCGAGAGCTGGAGAAAAAATCCAACATACTTCCTTCCGGCTACTTAAGCACAGAGACAAACAAAGACAGGGCCCACTCCTCTCCTCACCCAAGTGAAAGTCCCCCCTGCCCCCGTACATCCATAAAAGTGACCAGAGAACGGGAAAGCAATTTTTCCTATACGTGCTGCCAGGCCAGGCTCTGGTCCTGGTCCTGGTCCTGGCCCTGGCCCTGAGCGATAAGAGCGCTTTGTACTACATGGAAGGGAGTGTCCTGTCGGACAACAAACCTTGTACGAGCTGACAAGCGATGACCATTTGGCGTGGTTGGGGGCGAGCAGAGTAGTTTGAACGGAGGAAAGTGTAAGTTTGTAAGCAAAATATAGAAGGACAGCCACATCCACAGCCATCAGATTTCAAGGAGTACTATAAAGATTATGGATAAATTATAACTAAATTGTATTGTGTAGGGAAAGTGTCTGTAGCACTTGCATTTATCTATCCGCATGACTATCCAATGACTTCTGAAGCTAAAAATTGTACTTAAATGGGGACTAAGAAACTCACAATATTTAGGCAGATAAATAGAGAGAGAGAGACATACAATTTCCGAAATATCTTTTTGTTGCTGTTCGCCTTGGACCCACACAGCTAAATCTGTTGATGGATAGATTGGTAAACCCCAAAACATAACCCCTTCCCTTCCCCTTATGCGGCCGCCCACATTAAATGTTCATGCTCCATCGCTTCGGATCCGAATTGGAACTGAAACTGGAATTGGAATTGGAATGGAAATGAAAATGGATTTGAAATTGGAATTGTTAACGAAATGAAATGCTAATGCCTGGCTTTGACTTTTGCCTGACAGTTTGGCCAGTTAAGTACGCCTAAATATTTAATTACTGGCATCCATTTAATGGCCAGTGCTGTGCAGTCGAGTCCAGTCCACATGGCAGTTTGCAAATTTGCAAATTTACAATTTTTGGCTTAATAACTCTGGCTAACCGCACCCCCAAATACAACGCAAAAAAAACATTCTGAAAATTCACAATTCGGTTGACACCTTTTATGCATTTCAGTCTGCTCTTATTGTGTGAATTTACTAAACGGCATGTTGCCAGTTTCCAGTTGCCTGTCGCCTGCCATTTGCGGGTTGTAAAATCCATTGAAAATGTAACAAGTTTTTTCCTTTGGGCTCAATTTACACCGATATCAAAAGTGTTGAGGTTGATGGATCTGCACAAAGAGGCTTTGTCTGGTTTGTTAGCAAAAAGTGTGTCAAACGAATAGGAGAAATTCTTGGAATTATCATCAATTTATTACATATACAGACATGTACGGGGGGGGGAATGGAACTTTGCCCAGCATCAATCGCCATGCTCCACCAAGTGACGAATTATTTCTCTATCATCCATTAAGATATATGTACATAGATCTATATATCCATCACATAACTTCAAAGACTGCGCTGTTCCACAGATATTGATTTGTCAGTGGAAATCGCTTGGCAATTCTTCAGCTAAACATAGTAAAATCCGAAGTAATGCTACCAGAACTATACGAAATATCCCAACAATATTTACATTGGGATTGTTTTTGGTGCCAGTTCCTTGAGGAAAATGTTTTTGCTGTCCAAATGTTGGGTCACAACCTTTCCAAGACGTTTCCTGCAGAGTAATTCCCGCTTTTGTTGTGCAAACTGGAGCATAAAACTAAACACACACACACATACATGTACATAGCATGTACATATATGTATGTATTCCCTTTTAATCAGAAAACTAGCACCCCTTGCCGAACCACTTGCCCCACCCAGTAGCCAACCCCCATCTGTTCCATGCAGATGTTTTTGTTAGGCTTATGCCACAGAATTCTTTCAATGAAGTGGCTTTCATTTGCACCCACGTGCCCCACTTTGCACTCTACACTTGCCACACTCACAGCCCATGGAATATTTGACACAATTAAAAACAAAAGCAAAAGCAAGCCCAAACCAAACAAATGTCAACCTCAGACAGAAGCAGGAATCTTCTCAGACAGAGGAATCCTTTTTTTCTGTCCTCGGTATTTTGGTCTCTTTGCTCTCTTTAGTTGTTTGCTGTCTGTTTTGCTGTTTTGCATTGTTCTGTGAAGCGCTGCGCCATTTTGCGAAGGCAAAAGCCATCTTACAGATACTTGAGATACACTCGGATACATTATGCAGGCCATCCTTTGAGGCTCCTTCTCCACTCCACTCCACTCCCCACTCCATCCATCCATCCATCCGTCCGTCCTTTCATTCATATGTAAGCCAGAGAGTAAGTCGGTCTGATGAATTTATAATGCCCATTGTCTGCCAGTGCCCAGACAATGGCAAACAAAAGCAATACTCTCCATTCATTCTCCACTCCCCACTCTCCATCTCCATAACTTCTCGTTCCCCATTCCGCACTCCACCCAGGCCAAATAAACAAAATATTTGGGTCTCCAAGATGGTCGACTGACTGACACACTAAGTGGGTTCGGTTTGGTTCGGTTCGGCGGATTATGGGGCAATAAACTACGATATTTTATATGAAAAGAACTGAAATCCTTGGGGCCACAAATTTTTGCAGTGCCCGTGCCTTTGCCTGTGCCTGTGCCCCGTGCCACTTGGGTCAGTTAACACCTCGCCGTCGCGGATGGCCAAGACTTAATTAAATAATTCCGTCGATGTCCGAAGAAGTTGGCCACGCAGGCGCAAAGTCCACAAATGGAAGGCTGGAAACGAGTTCCACAAACAGGGGACAAACAGGGAACCAAAAAGGCAAATCATAAATTGAGTTCTCCTCCATCTGGGAGGGGCAAAGGGGAGTTCGACTTGTCTGCGTGTGTGGGTTCGGATCTGGTTTATATGTGTGTGTAAAAAAGTAGAGGAAATTAAAGGTTTATGGAGCATCCCATTCGGTTGGCCAATTAATAATAAGCCAGCAGCTCTAAGCAGCAGCTTCGCGACGTGCTATTAAGAAATGAAAATGAGATTCATTAAGGATCAGTTGGTATCCAAGCCATAAAGATAATGCCACAATTGGTGGCATAAATATATTTGCAGCAATGTGGAAGTAAAATGTAGGCAGGAAATGCCAAATCAAGAAAATTTCAATTAAAATTATGAGCTGGCTGTGCCTGTGGAGGGATTTTTTGTTGGCAAATTCTAATGAGGATACTCGGATCGCCTTAAATGAGTTTATGTTCACATGATAGACACAATAATTTCACCGCTAGAAAAAAAGCCATGAAATTTTAATATTTTCACTCATCTATGCCATTTATTTTCATCCAAGAGTGGTTGTATTAATATTGAATATTTTTCACTTACATTTTGATATAAATATGAAAATATTTAAATTTAATATATTTTATATTTAATATAAATATATTTAATATTTAAATTTAATTTACTATATTATATTTATTTTAAAGTGTTTTGTATTAATATTAAATATGAACGTATTAAAAAAGCCATTCTAATACATTTATAGTGATTTCTATTTAATTTTACTATGTTTGTATTTAAAAATCGCATTTTAAATTCAAATATGATTATAGTTAATTTTACTTTGGTTTTTTTCTATCAGTGTTTCTATTACTTACTTTGAAATCATCAGCTTTGTACCTATAGATTACCGATTCCATAGAACTAAACATTTGGCAATGTTCGTTGTAGAATTTTAATATAAAATATCATCCATTCAGCTCTCCTCCAGCTTTTGTGAACATCAAATACTCGCATCATCGGGAATTCTTTGCTTTTTCTATCGCATGCCACATCCTAATAGAGAAAGTTCTCTGCAGTCTGGCATGCAGGAAGAGCAAAAAATCATTCAATTAACGTTGGCCCCCGCCACAGCCACCGCCTCCAACTCGCATGCATGCCGCAGGCCTCCACACACGGGTTGGTTGGGGGGTGGGTAGAGAGATACGTAAACAGCCATTAGTTGGATATAATTTAGCGTTTTAGTTATGGCCATAATGCAGCTACTTAAACGCAACTCCAAACAGCAGGGAAGCAGTATGGCAGGGGGGGGAAGCGGGGTATGGCGGATGCTTTACTCAAAAATGCTGACAGTGGCTATTAATTAAAGTGCAGGCACACACCACTATACCCACCACGAGAGAGTGTAGTGTGGGGATCCAGATGAGCAGAAGACCAGACTCCAAATGGATAACGATCGGAGTCACGATGGGGGAGAGAGGAAAATAGTTGTATGCAGTCCATAACAAGACGTTTGTAATCATCTTCAATCATAACACAGACAGACGGACAGACACATTCAGGCACGCACACAACACGAAAGAGTTACGAGTGCATCTGTATCTGTATCTCTGTATCTCTGTGTGTGTGTGTGTGTGTATTTCTCTAATGAACCAACTTAAAATTGTCATAACTGTAAATCATCTCAGACTTATGGAGGGAACGGGCGCACATGTGGAGCAATCTATCGTATGTGTCCGCAGACGTGGGCAGGCGTAGACCTACATATAAACTATTGGGGGGAATCGGATCAGAAATATGGGAAATTTTAAGTACCCTTAACGACTTTCGTGGCAGAGATTCTCCGTTTCTTCTAAGGTTTTCATAGAGAGTCAATCCCAAGCCACAAACGTCTTCCCATGGCTCATATACCCCAAGGAAAAAACATCTTCCGACTCTGAAGATAAGTCGACCGTTGATAAAGTCAAATTCAAGACCCCAAATATTCAAGATGGATCGCTCTACTATGACGATAACGATGATGCTGCATGATGGCCTGGCATTGGATTGGACTGATAGAAGGCCAGAAATCTGTGGGCAGTTGTGGCCCGTTGTGCTGTGGGTCAGCCTCATTTGGAGCTTTGACGTGGCCGAATGTTCGGATCAATCATGTGACAACATTTGGCGGCTACAATTTGATTGTCGCGTTAATTAGAATGAAGCAATCCCCATGGGAAAGGACCATGGATGATGGACCATTATCCAGAATGGGTCCCCTCTCGGGCCGTGCCATGACGAGTCCCGATTACCGACATGATTTGTGATTTGTCTGGATTTATGTTTACGGCAAAGTCAAATTGCGTTTGGCGGATAATTTCCCAATCTCAGCGGAGCTGCTGCTCCCCAAATCACATTTTCCCTTTTGACAAGTGGAAATTGTTTTTCCTGTTTTCGTGTGTGTGTGTCAGTGTTGCTATCGAGATTTGCGTGACGCGTCACAAAACTTCGATTGTTCCCCCAGTGCAGAGTCGGGGCAGGGCAGAGCAGGGCAGGTCTCTTTTGATTTATGTCGGGAGCTATAAAAACTAGTTCCACATTTGGAAGCATGGCCAGGGTCCCATCGTGGGGGGCAGGGAAGAGTCTCCACTCACATTACAGTGAGAAATTTGGTGTAATTTGGCGCATGTTTTTGGCTAAACGCTTCTTATCAGGCAAATTGGATGATTGGATGACTGTGAGAGCCCCAGACCCAGCCCCAGCCCCAGCCCCGGTGCGAGTCCGAAGAGAGCTTTGCATGTTGATGAATTTTTGGCGTGTTCGTCCCCAAAATCGTGACCAAATTGTGTTAAGTTTATGTTGCTTTCGCACAGGGCACAAGCGTCTGCTTTTGTGTGCATGTTTCTGCTGCCTATTCGGCCTGGCCTGGATGGGGGCTGGGATATGTAAAGGGCACACAGGCACGATACAGATAGATCCAATGACAGAGTGGGTGAATAAGTCAAATGTTTTGTCAAATATGCAAAAGGTTATTTATGGGCCGAACGAAACAACTTTCCTCGCTTGATGTGGGTCAAATTAGCTGGAACAAGGCAAAGTCAAATGTTTGGCTTAATTTGAGGAATCTATTTCTGGAAACGTATCGCATGTGTAGCTCGAGGAGGGACTGCAAAAGCCAAAGGATAGTAGATAAAATGAGATTGTATACTAAGTACTATAGATATACAGATCATTTGAAGGCATCATCTAGTTCTTTTACTCGTGCCCCACTGCACCCTGCACTTGTCCATTCCCACTTGCCACTATATTTCCATGTCGTCAGGTTCTGCATGCAGTCCCAACTTTAATTGAATAACACAAACCACATGAGATGGTAACAAAAATTGTCGTAAAATTGGTGCGGGGTCTTCATCCATATCCCTGGGCCTAGGATACGAGGAGGTGCGAGATGTCGATAGAAGAGGGAGAGAGGAGGGACTGTCTGTCCACCTGTCCATCCGGCCATCCATGTCCCCCTGACACGTGACTCAAAGTAAAGTTTAATTTAATTAAAATTTCTGCATTCACTTGGAGGGGCAAAGGCGAGAAGGAGACTGCAGATCATCTTCGGCACGCATGTCGGACAAGGCAAACACAATCAGAGCACCTGCACCTGCAGATACCAATGCAGATGCAGATGCCGATGCAGATGCCGATGCCGAGGCGTGGGGGCTGAGATTGAGGTTGCTGGTTGAGACTCTCTGGTGGAAGCTTTTGCGCTGCGTTGCGTTGAAATAAAAATAAAACTAGTCCACATTTTGACGTGATCTATAAGAGAAGAGAATCTATAAAGAATCTTTAGTTTATTTTGTCTGCACCAAGCCAGTAAGCACTTGGTAGATATATTTATATCCAGCCTATACTCATGGCACACGAAGTCTCAGTATACCCCTGCTGCGAATGCCATACCCTCTAGAAAATCCTTTAGTATTCTAGGGGCAAGCTCTCAGTCCATTTTCGCACTCTTTCTCCCTTGCAGGTGAGCAAACAATCAAGCAGAATCTCGTTTTTCTTTGCCCTCATCCGTTCGTGTGTGTGCTGCAACATTCTGGATATACATACCTATACATATGTGGACATATGTATATATATTTTGTGGTCAGTAGGCCCCCCCTCTGTAGAGCTGTTCCCCCCCGTGTGGCCTGCGTTGGCCAGCTGTCAATGCATCAAGTGAAAATTGCTGGCCATGTCAGGGAGCCGAAGTCCCTATATGGCAGGCTGGCATAACGCCTATGGCCATCGAACTATTACCAGAGCATTATTTTAATGCCGAGCCGCCGCACCAAACGGAGCCGTTAATAGCCCCCCCACTCCGGGGTATGTGCGCTGTGCTCTGCTGTGCCACTTTTTGTGGCAAAGATTTACAATTAAAGTTGGCGATTAAATTGTTGCGATAGCCTTGCTTTGATTTGCAATATGCGTTGCATTGATTATATTATTTATAGAGTGAAAGCCCAAGCCGCAGCTCCAGCTCCAGCCCGAGCCCCAGTGCCAGTGCCAGTGCCAGTTCCAGTCCTCTAGTTGATGCATATCTCGAGTCCATCGGCCGATCGATCCGATGACCACATTTATCTAAGGCACTGGCTTATAAGTGTAACTCTTAGCCAGCGAGTGCTTCGAGTGCGTAATTTATGGCCATTTCTGAGAGTATGACTTTATCTTGAAAGGAAATTTGTTCGGCACAGGGGCCATAGAGGCGATAAAACGATAAACGATAAATGTTTCTTGCGTCTCTCTGGTGTTTACGGTGTTGGCGTGTCAGAAATGGGAGGGGCGCGGACTGGGCGTAGTCTAAAAATGGCCACCAAATCAATTTGCCATGGCTAATACGGGTTAAATGCCATGATTTTGGCTTTTACAACTTTAGCCGTTACTTAGCGCATTTATGTGCCGTTATAATGGCAAAACGGCACAAAATATGGTCGCTACCCGAATTAAATTGAAGGTAAATTAAATTCAAATTGCCGCCCTAATGGTTCACAATAATTCGAAGTTGTGTTTTTCCGCTTTTTTTTAGGTGGTTCTGCACTTGCTGTTGGGAGTTTTATTGCTAATCAAAAATTGGTATTACTTTTATGTCCTTAAAGGGGCTGTATTAAAATTGCAATGAAGTCTACAATTCATAGAAGAAATCATTTTCGGCTTCTATATAATATATGCAGGATCGATCGCTTGAGAGCTTTTCGTTAATCAATAGACAGCTAATGTGTACAAGTCGGATAGAATGGGACTGCTAATAAATATTTGTAGTTTCCATATTAATGCTTAGATATAGTCTAAAATGGTTTCCATACAAACGGAATATACGTTATACACTGATAGAAAAAAACCAAAGTAAAATTAACTATAATCATATTTGAATTTAAAATGCGATTTTTAAATACAAACATATTAAAATTGAATAGGATTCACTTTGATTCAAATATAAATGTATTAAAATGGATTTTTTAATACGTTCATATTTAATCTTAATACAAAACACTTTAAAACAAATAAAATATATTAAATTTAAATACAAAACACTTTAAAATTAATATTATATATTTAATTTATATATGAAATATATTTAAATTAAATATAAAATATATTAAATTTAAATATTTTCATATATACTATGTACATATATCAAAATGTAAGTGAAAAATATTCAATATTAACACAACCACTCTTGGATGAAAATCAATGGCATAAATGACTTTTTCTATCGGTGTATTGAAAATATGGTATAATTTCGAAAATCATAAATCCATTCCGTTTATATGAACTTCCTTGATTCATTTTCACAGCTAATGAATGAAAGTTAATTTTATTGTGATTAGGGAACATTTATTTTTATTTTTTTTGGGTAGATGTTCTACTCAGATCGTAGTTCATATACCCATAGAAAAATACCCAGAGCCTCAAGCTATTACATTTGAATTGTTTTCAATCAAATTTCTACATTAATATACAAATATTTGATTTGATTTAAATTGAATATAGTCATATTTAAATTATTTAGATGCTATAGTAAAATGAAATATTTCTGTGAGTACTTGAACAGATTCAGATCGGCACAGACTCTGCTCGACCAAGTACTCGTATTGATGCTGTTTCATGGGGTAAATTTAGAAGGAAACCGTTTGGTGCATTGATTGTCAACAATTAACCTTTCAGTGCATTAAACTCCTATTTAAAGCTACACTTTTGCCTCTCCGTACTGGAGAGAAGACTTGGCACCCAGATTATGTACACTTAAGCACTCACTTGGGAGGACGCTAGTCCACTCCCCTGTTGGCAGTCCCACCGAAAAACCAACCCCATCATTTATAACTGTCATCAGTTTTTGTGGCCCCAAACACACAGCACAGCACAACAAAATACGGTAACTGGAAGCAGCAACAACTAATGTTTAAGCCATCAGCAGCGGAGCGGCTGAGAGGAGGAGACCGGCCGCTGAGGCAATTGCCACTCCACTGCCACTTGGGCACTTTTACGCGGTGCGGTCCGATCCCCTTCCTCCTTCCTCCAGCTCCAGCCTGATGCCACTGCCACGCTAGACAAACAAATTATGGTTACTGTCAATAGACGTGCATTTTGAAGCCAGACAACAAGAAAACAAGTCAAACAAGAAAAAGACAGGGCTAAGAGATGCACCCACAGTGGCGGCAGTTGGACGTTTGACTGATGCCACAGCATGAGGCAAGCAGAAGTGGAAGAAACGAATTTAGCTGCAGTTTTTCTTGGCCATCTTCCTCTCTCGCTGTATCTCTCTCTCTCTCTCTCTCACCCCCCTTTCTGTTTGACAAACTGTGAAAATCGCCGTCGGGCAGTTTGAGCCAAAACCGAAGCCAAAGCTAAAGCCAAGAAAGCAACAGGCAACAGGCAACAGACAACAGCAGCCCCCAATCTCGATCCCCAGCCAATCCGCACCAAAACCTGCAGCTAATCACAGTCTGCCTGCCACATGTTGAATGCTTCGCCAGTTGCAAATTCTAAGCCAACTCAATAATTGAACAAAAAAAAACAAAGGCTGCTATTTTTTGTTTTCAATTTATTTAAAATTTTGCTGTTGCTTTTTGTTTATTTCTACAGACATTTTTTTGTTGCTTAGTTTCGTGCCCCAGGACTTTTGCGAGAGATATTGAGGCCAGGCCAACGAGTTTGTCAGGAATTCAGTTTCCATATCCTGCAGCAGTTTTTGTGCTTTTCTAAATTATTTCTGCACTGCTTTTGTAGTTTTGCCTTTTGTTCGGCTGCAAAATATTTTCTGATTGTTTAAGTTTAGTTTGGAAAGCTGTTGAAAGCGAATTTCCATGGACTTTATACCATACCATAGAGGGATATTGAGAAAGTTTTTGCAAAATAAATAATGAATGATCATTTGATGGGTTCGCAGTTCAGCCGAGAATGGCTGAGAATTTCGTCAGCGGTAAAGGGGAATGTAAAAATTATAAAATATCTCACAGCCAAAACATCGTGAAGAAACAGTCTTTAAATATCGCAGAAATCAAAGATAACGGAAATATTGAACCAATTATATTTTTATTGGGATATTTACTCCACTGAAATCTACAAAACATAAGCGATGCCTTCCCTCCCTTCTTCACAACTTCCATACTCATATTTTCCATACATATTTGACGGCCCTTGCCAGCTCATTTTCCGTAACTTAAATATACAGTTTGCGAGGCTTTCCTTCATCGTAACTGCAATTTGCATTTGAAAAATGACCCGAGAATGAAGTCAGAGCTGAGTTAAGTAGAAATCGCAGTCTGCCACTTGAAGCGTATCCCCGAAAATGAAGGGCGCCAGGGCTCAGACCCCAGGGGCATCCTCTGTGGCACTGGTCCGTCTCCGTCTTCATCTCCGTCCCGCTCGGCTCCATTCCGTGGCATAATTAAAAACGTGCTAAGCGTTTTAACGATGCCTGGACGCTGTCCGACAACTGCGATGATGATGATGATGATTCCTCAGGCTCCTGCCCTTCTCCGACCCTTACCTCACACTATTCTCTCTCTCGCTCGACTCTCGGCACTCGACACTCGGACTCTTGGCCATGACCAACGCCAACGATGATATGCCAGTTTCAAGAGCTTCATACACACGATGAGAGCAGCAGAGCAACAGAGGCCGACGGAGAATAGAATAAACTTCAATCTTGGTCTGCCGTCTGCCTTTCCCTTCTTTTTTATTGTTGTTTATTTATTTAGCATTCTTCGCTTTTTTCCATTCAATGATTTGAAAACTGAATTTTCAGTCTCAGATTTGTTCCTTCTGCATTTATATTTATTTTTGCTTTCGAGTGCTTATGCCACCGTTAAGGGGCGAAGGGAGGAAGGCACTAAGGGAAGTGCTCTAATGAGATGAGACTCGGACTTGGACTTGGACTCGGGGAGTGGTCATGGAGCTCTGTGTGCTCCGGCGGCCCCAAGGCAGTGGCTTGGTCCCTCTTGGTGGATTGCATGGCTTTTATTTTTTTTAATTACGAAAATTGGATTTTTATGTACCACAGAGGTGGGGCAGCCAGAGACACTTGACATGCATGGTGGCGATGAGTGGCCCTGGCTCTGGATGGGGTCCAAATGAGAGTGCGAAGATGCATAGATTGGAGGCAACAGTAGCCGGAGACTGTGACGGAGCTGGCGCTGGCGCTGGAGCTGCGGCTGGTGCTAGTGCTGGATGCTGTCCCCATTCGAGTTTTTATCTCTGCTGTGTGGCTTAATTGAGTTGGTGGTGAGTGGTACAGTCACCGCTTACCGCTCACCCCTCTGGGTAATAAAATTAGGTTAAAGCGGTTGTAAATAGGTAGGAAAAAGAAGAAGAAAAACAGATGCCGGTAAACAGACTCGGACTCGAGTCAGACTCTACTCTCTGCCTCCAATGCCAATCCAACGAGAAATCGTAATTCTGCCCGCATGCATGTGCAACATTGCACCAAATTGCTCCTTCCCCCCGACAGGTGGCACGGCGACTGGCAGTGGGTTAAGGATTGGGGTTTGGCGTTTGAGTGAAAGCCTCAGAAGTCGAGGCCTGCAATTGGAGTACTTCACCGCAATTGCTGTTGGTCAACTGATTGGGGGAGTGGAGTGGGGTTCTGTGGCGGAATGCTAATGATAGTAACAGAATAGGGGGATTACAGGAGCCGAACGAGGATGTAGGTGAGTGGGTAAAACACAATTGGAAAATCTCTAAAGCTTCTAAGGAAAGGAAAAATAAATATATAAAAATATATATATTGTTCCAGGAACCTCTTTAAAGAACTTTAATGTTCAAATAATAAAAAACTAAAAAAGTAATCTGCCTAAATTGGGTTTATTCTAGACTCTACTTCAAAGCTCATCCGGATCAATCGGTCTCCTTTTAACCCTTCTTCCAAGGTCACCCGAATGCGAGTGCGAATGGGAATCGAATCCTTCCCTGTTTGGAAACTCGAAACTTTGCATGCTGGGCTGCTTCCTGTTTGGAAGTGTGGAAGGGCCACACACTTGCCAATTGTTGCACTCTGTGGCACTCCTCGCTCCCTTGCACTCCTTACGCTTCTCTGCCTTCGCCACCAGAAGGTAACGGACACCCCTTTGGTGGCTCGGTAGTTTATTTACCACAATATCATATCGTGTTTCCCAGCCAGCAAGCTCGCCCTCGACCACAATGTGTGCCACGGTGATACAACCAGTCCCTGCAACATTCTCTGCACCCTCGGAGAGCTGCTGCGGAGTAGTCACCTCGTTCGGGTTTGGCACTGCAGCTCCTTGCTGCTCCGCGCACCTCCCTCTGTGGATGGATGGATGGATATGGATGCCTGAGATCCATCTTCATAATGAAACGTGTCAATTTACATGAAAATGATTTTTCCCTCTCTCTCTGTCGCAGGCAAAGTGGCAACGTGTTCTTAAGCAACCCATTAGAGGCTTATTCCTCGGCTGCTTCCCGCTTTCCCCATTTCCCACCTTGTCAGCACACCATCCATACCTCCATCTCACTCGTCGCTTAAGTGTTTTTTATGGCACGCTCAAACTTTTTATGGTCGCCTGCATCCTGCCACACAGCGAGGGAAAGAGAGAGAGCGAGGGCTCTCCTCTTGTTTATTATTTAAAGCAAATTATCAAAATGCGTTTGCATATCGTAAAAAAAGGATTTTTTATGTTTTACATCATTAAGCATAATAATCTTGCCACCGGTGGAAGATGCAAGATGGAAGTTGGAAGTTAGAAGGGAACCTGCTCCCCGGGAGAGGGAGATTCACTTTTTATGGCTACTAATTTTTAAGCTGATTAAAAGCCATCAAAATGAAATCAGGAATTCTTCTTTCTTTTTTTATTTTTTGAGTGATTGTATCCCTTGCTTAGGGTGCACAGAATATTTATGTGGCCAGAGCTCTAGAGATAAAATGTTCAAGTCTTGAGTCAATCTCCCCATTCGATGGCTAGCAGAAAACTTTTACGAGTATACAAATATTTAATGTAGGATTCATGTTGTGGAATATATTAAGAACCAATAGTAGTTGGCCACCCTCTTAGCTGTAAGCTTCCAAAATGAATATCTGTACGATTTCCATCTAACAATCATTATTCTCTCTGTTCCAGGTACGTTGTCCCAATCTCCTATTCCAAAATCCTATCCCTCTGTCCGAGGATGAGTGTGAGCAACCGAAACCCTTTCTAAGCCTCCAGAAGAGAGTCCTCCTCGAGCTCCAAAACTGTCAAAACTTTTGCCCGAAGCCAATTGGGACCAAAGTTTCGTCGATGGGGCGGTGGCTGTGGAGTGGGGTCCAAAAGGGTCAACCATAAATACGCAATTATTTGGGGTGTCGCTCTCTCTGGATTAAAGTCCTAATAAACGAGTTTCCCTGACTCCTACCTGTAAGTCCTCTCAGCTTACTGTCTTTCCGTCTCCATTATCTAGAAGAGCCAGACCCACACCCACACCCACCCCCACACCCACAAACATTATTATTATTCTTATTTTTTGGCAATTACCAAAAACTGGTAGAACTTTGCAGGCCTCAAATGCTCGAGTATTCGTGGGCATGCCAGGGGTTTCGGATCTGTTGGGGATTGTCTTCGCTTGAACAAGTTTCCAACAAACATTTTTCTGATTCTTTGTCCAGACTTTCATTTCGTTTCGTTTCATTTCGTTGCCTTTTTTTTGTTGGTCCTACGCATTGTTGCAGGTGCGGCGGAATTCTAGTTTCCAAAATGTTTTGCAAAATACGCAAAACAGAAAAAATAAACTTTTCTCCTCTCATTTTGCCCGGGTTCTTCTTTTTGTCGGGCGATGGCTTAATTTGGTTTTCATGGAATGGAATATCCCCCAAAACAAACAGCATTCCATTTTTTCCTCTTTCTGTGTTTTGTTATGCGAGCCATTGACTTTTATATCCAGATACTGTATGTGGGAGAACGGAACAGAACGGAACCCGAACCTCATCGACTCTCAGACTGAACCGAATTGAAGTTTCACTCTCTCTCTCTCTCTCTCGCACTCTCTCCCATTCCGCTTGTCTCTCTGTTTTGTTTGTCGTACTTTTGGCTGGCACTGTTCACGCTCAAGTGAAGCGATGTTGTTTTTAGCTATTGCCTATAAATTTTCCTGTGGTCGTCGCTCTACGGGGAATGAATGGGGGATTTCGGGCTGAGTTAGTGTTCGGTTCGTGGGTGGGTGATGGTGAGGGGGAGAGAGGATGGCGGCTGGAACGAACGGGTTTTGGTATATCGGTATTTTTGGTGCCATTTTTGGGGTAACCATCCAGGCATCCGTTCATCCATTCATCCATTCTTCGCCTCCTTTTTGTAGGTGCGTTGGCGAACGCATTTTTGCATGCTCCACAGCCCCCCACCTCCCTCTGGCTGCCACCAAGCCTCTGTGTTGACAAATGGCTTAAAGTTTTCGGCCATGGGTCGGTCGGTCGTGTCCATGCTGAAATGGCTTTAATTTGAGGCAATTTGGAGGTGACTTAGGACAGCGATTATCAGGTGGGTTGAGATTGTATTGGAGAGTGAGATTCAAGAGAGAAAATACTTGTAAAACACCTTTAAGGACGCCGAAAGCTGCGATAAGTTTCCGCTTCCATCCGCCATCAGGACGTGCCGCGATGAGCTCCATTCAATCACAATCAAATCGAATGCCAAATACGAATGATGCACAATATTAATAGCGAATTTCAAATTCTGTTAAACCCATGAAACCATCCCTAAGAGGTTTCCCCAGTTCCCTTACCTGCTCCTCTATCGGTACTCTATCTTATTGAAAAGCGAAAAACCTTTAAACCGCGCACACTGATGACTGATAAATGTGGCCTGAAAGCAGCGCTTACAAATAATTCAATGCCAAATGCTGAATCACTTCCCATTCCCAGCCACAGCCACAGCCTAGCCAAAAGCAGCGGGGCCACGGATAGGGCTGGACAGGGCGCTTCCTGTGCCGTCCTGGCCAGTCCTCTACTGATCCCTCGACCAGAACAGCAGAACAGCAGGTTGTGGGCCTTCATTATCAGATAGTTTTCCATGGAGCAAAGCATTTTCCAGCAATTGAATATCCAGCCATGCCGGACAAAGCATTTGAATGTCAGTCGGTCTTCCTCTTCTCTCTTTTTACGCTCTTTTATTTCCCTTTTTTCTGCTGTTGTTGCTGTTGTTGGGATGCGAAAATTAATGAGACTGACAGGCTTTTGACGCAATTTGATGCCCCGCAGTTTCTTTTTCTGTTTCTGTTCGTTTTTTTTGTATGTATTTTTTTTTATAAATATTGAAATCATTTATCAGCAGCAGCCACAAAAGAAAGACCGACGGATGGACAGGCAGTGTGGTGCTGTGCGGTGTGGGTCACTGAGGAATGCGCGAAATCAATGAGCGATTGTGTGTCGTGTTTTTGTTCAGTCTCCGAGTAAAAACAGCTCCCCTTTTGGCTCCGAACCTTGCACCGCCTGGGCGATAGCAAAAAAGCACTCTCAGAACAAAAACAAAAAATTATCCGTAAAAAATTGGAGGCTTTGTCTTATGCAAAAGTTCCATTTGCCGCACATTTAAATTCGCTCCACTGTTTTTGTTGATCTGTTGATCTATGGAGGTTCCATTTGCCAGAATCTTTAGGGTCTATCTGCGAGTATCTATGACTTTATACGAGTATTGTGGGAGCCACTTTGAGACGCTTTTGAATCACAGCTAAAGGGAAATACTAACGATAGTGTTTTCATTTATTAAAATGCATAACTTCACATCGATTACTTCTTCCTACCTGATTAATATGGGAAAATTCCAATCCTTTCTACTGTGAGTCGGTAATGTCTGTTCGTCATTTGGAAATCGGTTCAACGAATCATTCGGCTGCTGCCAAGCGCTGGCCAAATGTTCTCTAAAAATGCGACAAACCAAACAGAAAAGTAAGAACATAAATGGGCTCCTAATTGTAGTCATACATTAATTAGTACCGAAGTACCGTAGCTGCAACAGTTCGGCCTGTGCTGGCCATGCAGACGATGGATGAACCCGCATGGATAATTAGTGTAACCTCACTTGAAATTTGCACTGGCCGAGGGATCCGACAGAGGGCACTCTTGATCCAGAGAATGCTGTTGGCCTGTTGGGCTGTGGGCCTGTTGTTCTGTTGGGCTGTCATCATCGTGGGTACATGGCCGAAATAAATACGAAATCATTTGTATACGAGTATTTGCCGGAGTTTCGAAGCGAAGCCTGTGTTTGCAATGCTGAAACATTTATCGCTGTCGTGGCCCCACCAGAGGAGGACGCGGCGGAGGACAATACGGATGCGGACATGGCAAATGGCCTGGCAGGAGACGAGTCCGATGAGTCCGATGAGCCTGCCGCTGAGCAGCTAAAAACTTGCAGAGGGCCAGCCAGCCAGCAGTCGGTTTTCTTTAGACTGCAAACTGTGAGATAAATTGTGGTGTATCTGTATCTGAGCATGGCATCTGCAGCAAATGCAGCAGGCCCACTACCACTACCAGTGCTAGTGCCAGTGCCAGTCTCAGTCTCTGTACCAATCCCTGTCTCCCTCTATTCATGGTTGATTACAAAGCGTTGGCCAGTGTACCGAGAAATGGAAATGGAAATGCAGTCGGGGAATCGCGAACAGTCGCTCTATCTCCAGTCCTGGACCCTCCGTCCTCCTTCTTCTGCTCCTGCTGCTGCTCCCCATCTAAACGTCATCGTTTAAAGTGTTAAAATAAAAGCAAAAGATTCTCATCCGACTCCGCCACTGGACGGGCCTGGACTGGACCCCATGTTCATCTGCGGGGTTTTGTGTGAAAAATTATGGCAGCTGACTGTGAAAAATTGTTGCAAATAGTTTTCAGTGAATGTTTTTTATTTCTCCTCCATTTGTTGTTGTTTTTGTTTTTGCTTTTGCTTTTGCTGGCCGCCGCACCGTCGATATCCACTCGCTCCGCTCGGAGCTCCACTGGAGTGGAGGCTTTTAGTTAATGCGCACTCGACTTGGCCCAACCAACGTCAAGTGGTTTCGGTTTATCGGCAATGGAATGAGGATGGAGATGGCTATGGGTATGGGAATGGGTATGGGTATGGGTATGGGAATGGGCAGGGGTTAGGAGGAAAGATTATGCAGCAGAAGCACCATCGATGGGATCGATGTCAGTGGCTTTGGATGGTGGAAATGTGGATGTGATGTGCACAAGTGCTTCACATGTGTTGCTGTGCTGCTGTGATGCTGTTCTGTAAGCATTTCAAGTGTCAGAGGGGTTCGATGTTGCGCCAACTCTGACATTTCCCAGCATCATGGAAAACTCGTACAATTTTTGCAATTTGTACGTGATATGATAGCTGAAACTTATCTATCCCAAACCCAAAATGGCGCCCAAAAGGGGGAGCCAAAGCACATTGATTGATTGTCTTTTGCCAATCAACAATCACAGAACAACACCAAATAAGCGATAAACGCATCGAAATTAAATAAATTCAAGCGAAATGGCCAAAAGGGGAAAGAGAAGACTGTGTCAAGTCCATAAGGATCTACTATTACCCATCTAGAGGTGAACAAACGAAGATTCTAGCTCTGATGTGTTGGCCCTAAACACTGCTTAAGCATTACCTTAACACTGCTGTATCAATAGTAGCAATTCCATTAAATTACTCACCATTCAGCACCACTTTAAGCAATGACAACTCTTCGATTCCTCTCCCTTTTCCAATGAACCAAAGCAAGTGATGATTTAGGCATCCATCCTTCTCCTTCTCCTCCAGAGACTTCAATTACGGCCTAGCCTTTCATTGGCGCACATTTCGTTGATGTAATTTGATGCGTTATTATTCAAATAATATATAATTTGCGGCATTATATCGTCCGGCTGACAGCCAGACCTGAGCTTTTGTTCACTTTTCCTTCTGGCTGGCTGGCTGCCACTCCACTCCACTCAGTCGCCATGGTACATGGTACATGGTACATGGTCCCTGCCACCTGCCATAACTTCTTGTTCTTGTAATTATTATGGCACAGTGTCCAGGAGCGAGGGAAACCGGTTTGGCTGTCGGTTGATTTTGCGTCGGCTATCGGCTGAACGCCTTCGTCTAACTGTACGTAAGCGCAGCAGGCAGCAACAGGCAGCAACAGGCAGCAGCCTCATCCCGATCCCAATGCCGATCCCGATCTGTGGCATCCCGAACATCTCCGATGTACGTTACGTGTATCTACTCGAAGAGTTGCAGGCGCACACTTTTTGCCGTTAGCCGCGTGGTCTTGTGGCGTATCTGTATCTCGAATGTTGCATGCCACAGACGCCATCGCTGTTGGAATCGCCATCGCAGCCGCAACCGGAGCCGCCGCCGCCGCCGCCGCCGTCGTCGTCTCCAAATCGTAACAGTAACAGACTTTATGCAAATTGTTGTAATATTTTGTGTGCTGTTCTGTTGCTTCTTCCTACTCTCTTTCTCTTTCCACGATTTGGTTCTTATTGCGTGTAGTGTAACCATTGGACAGGGGGCAGGGGCAGTGCCAGTGCTGGTCAGGTGGGGGCCATGGAGAAGGAGAAGCAGAGGGATAGGATGGGATGGGATGGCACATCAAATGGACCGTTGCTTGTTACGGTCCGCATAGGCGACACTCCATGAAACGGAATTACCGTTTTCGTAGTTTGATTCTGACAAAGCTCATTGGGCATTTATTTCGCTTTATTATGCGACTTTTGGGTGGGACTGTGACTGCGACTGCTCTGCCGGGGATTTGTCACAGATGAAAATCTATTACGGGGGATGATTGGTTAACCACAGCCAAAGACTGGGAAATTACCGTTCTCGTTTGACACCTTCTGAGACGAAACGTCGGCCCTTTGCTATCGATTCGCAACGGTTATAAAGAGCCTGTCCAAAATGGTAAGGGACATATTCTGAACAGGTTGAACTTTCCTCTGAATTTTGTTCATTTTCAAACATTTCCTTGGCGGTCACAAAAAGGCTCCCAGTCCGGATTAGATGCCGTCGAACACTTTGAATAAATAATAACAAAACTCTCGCATTCTTCTCAATTTCATGGACAAATTGTCTGAGATCCTCCATGGACATGACATAAGTAATGGCCCTCCCCTTTAGGCAGACACGCCTACTTTAACACAGTTCCCCCTGCAACCCTGCACACTCGATGGTATATACATTTCAGTTTCAGTGAACGGAGACCAAAGAGCAGAGAGAGAGCCACCGCAAAGTTGTGGCCACGCAAACACGTTCCTCTCTATTAAATTTCATAAATTTATTAAATTATGCCCCACCAAAGCCAGAAAAACGAAGACAAGAGAGAATCCCCAATGAAGTCGCTTAAATATAGAAAATAATACGGGGGGAAGGCAACGACGAAGAGGAGGAGGAGGAGTAGGAGTAGGAGAACAAGTTGGAAAACTGGGACCAAGAGAACTCGAACTAGAGAGGCAACAAAAAATGCCACCAACTGAGAGACGAGTGCAATTGGGTGAAGATACAAAGAGGCATCACAACATGGGGCAAAATGCTAAGGAGGAGGGTGAAGGTGGAGGAGGAATGACGGTAGATGGGTATCTGAACTTGCCCCCTTTTTGCCCTATCCTATCCTATCTCCCCGACCGTGCTCATTAGCTGTTGTCAGGCAGGAGACACGACAGACAGCCTAGCCTACTAAAAATTAATATGTCAAATTATGCAGCATTCAGGGCAGCATTAAAAGAGACTGAAGCGTGTCCAAGCAACATGCAAAGACGTTCGTTCCACTGTGCCCCCAGAACTCTTTTTGCCCCGCTACACGTCCCAGCTGCAATTAGAAAGAAGCGACTGAGGCTCCTGCCAAAATGTCAAACCGAAAATTTGCTGCGTTTGCTGCTGATGCTGCTGCTGCTGCTGTCTCCATGTCAATGTCACAAGAGAAAGAGCGGGAGAGAATGAGAGAGAGAAAAGTGGTCCAGGTACAGGTTTGGTTGTAAAGTGGAAATTGGGAAATGGGATATGGGAAGTGCACCTGCTTGTTCCACTTGACATGTTTCTGTGGCAGCATCTGAGAATGTTGTTGGTACTCGTACTGTAAAAGTAATTCCCATAAGTCGGGTATGATTTTCGGGAAACAGAGAAACTGTAAGAAATTCCTTAAAGTATTTGAATTCTTTCCGGGAACAGTTCCAGCAACATGTACCCAGTTGTTGTCCAGCAAATTATTTAATTTGCATTCGAGCTAATGCCTCCTGATGCTGACTGATGTTGTGACTGGGTATCCGTTACGCCCCCACCCTCCTGCTCCTACTACGTATGTACACGAGTAGGTTAGCATGTTTAACGTGTCTCGGAGGCCGTCAGATGGTCAATGAGTGTTAGCGTCACGTTGGCGTCCGTCCCCCTGCAGAGCTCTCCCCAGCGCCGCTTTCCACCCAACTCCACTTGGGAGTACGTGACATGCATGACCGATAAATATTTGTTGTACTGTGGTATTATATGTAGTGAGATATCTCCATATATTTATGCGTAAAAGTTTGTCTGGGAGATGCCGAAGCGAAGCTCGAGCTTAAGTTGGTTTTAAGTTGTAAGCATTTAGTTGACATTAACTGGGATTTGGCGCTCCGAGGGAAGAGAACTTGACTTGGATTGTTTATCAGAGATGATTTCTAGGAGGGGGGGAGACGCATCAGCATTTCAGAAATATCTATAGGGAATATAATCAGAAGGGTCTATGCTGAGATGCAACATAATTGTATTCAGATATGATATATTTTATGTGTCCTAGAAACAACTGGTTTGATGTTCGCTTTTTATCCTTCCCCTTTTCGCTGATAATATTAAATGAAATAAATTTGAATATTCAAATAAGAAATAATAAAGGGAAGAGGACAACACACAACCCTAATTCATATGCACAGCCCTTTTGCTAGCCTCAATTTTCAATGACTAATTACCAGGCTTCAAGAGAGAGAGAGGCACGCGGGCACAGAGAGGGAACCACCTGTGGTCCTTTATAAATACAATATTCATACGAGCGACGACCCACGGAAAAAATTCCCCCAGCTTAACACCTTGCATGTATAATGGGTTATTGGTCGGTCCTCTTCCTGTGCCTTCACTCCGCCTCCCAGACCCAGCAATGACCCGAGAACAATTCGCATAGCTTCGGGGCGCGGACCTTGTGCTGTGTCACCTTTCGAGGCTGAATGGAAAGGAGAACCAAATATAAGAGTAAAAATTTAAAACAGATGCTCATTATAAATATCCATTAAAATTACATGGGCTTTAATCAAGGGGTGGACCTGGAACTGGACCAGGACAGGGCAGCCAGAGGGTTAAGGATGATGCGCGGAGTTGCCTCTGCCAGTCTTCACTTCTCTCCTTCTTTTGGTCTCTCTTTTGTGCCCTCGCTGGAGGCATAATTTGCATGTAGTCAAGTGTAGACCTTAACAGCATTTTTTTCTGTTTCTTGTTGGCTCGGAAAGGGTTAAACGCACAGCCAGCCCCGGCATGGACATGGGCAAGGGGGCGTTAACCGAAAAAGGAAATCGCGCTAAAAGTTGTTGGGCCTCGGGTTCCCCGTTCCCCCGTCTCTTCTGCTCCTCTTCCTTTTGAACCTCGTCACTTCTCCCCGTTCTCCACTCCTCAGCCAAAAACCCAACCAACATATGGACGGGTCGACATTTTATGGCCCCGGGATCAGTTTCGTTTTTGGCAGACCGCAAAAAATGCTCACAAAAAAATAAAGGGAATACGAGTAGGAGGAGGAATCCTCCAATATCGAATCAGAATCCTTAAAACCCTTTTTTGTCTGCCTTTGGTTGGCTTTTAATAAAGTGTCGACATGTGTAATTTGCGGGGGGCCTTTGTATGTGCCAGGAAGAGGCTAGGGGAGGCTAGGGGAGGCTGGGGAGCGCTGGTGGTGACCTCGACCAATAATATTAATAAATTATGGGCAGGAATTTTGAGCATTGTGCTGCGGTCAGCAAGAAAATGTGTGAAAAGTGCTTGTTGACTCTTTGACTCCTTTTTATTATTATTATTTTGTGTGTGTGTCCATTTGAACTTCTGACCCGACTTGGGGCCCGAACAAGACTTCCTGGTATTCTGCTCCTTCTCTTTCGTCGCATCCTTATTGAATTCAAATTGTTGTTTTTTTCTGTGTCTGTCTGTCTGCTTTGTTTGTGTTGCAAGAGGATGGAAAGAAGAGCAAAGAGAGGAGAGAACAACAACAACAACAACAGTGGACAGCTTGTCCTTTGGGCCTTTCAATCGGCCGGCTATGCCTGTTCCTTCCTGCTAAATTCAACCCTTAGGACAATCGACAACTCTCTCTCTCTCTCTCTGTGTGTTGCTGTTCTCTTTTGCAGTGCTGTCTGTTGCTCTGTCTATTTTGACTTTAACAACGTCAGCAACACCCCCAAAAGTACACACAAACATGCAACTGTACGAGTACAGGGGGGAGTCATCATTAACGCTGTCCGAGGGTTGTCTGAGCAGTCAATAGACAGAGGGAGGAATGTGGGGGATCGGCCTGAAACTGAAGGCTGAAATTGAAGTGTATTCGAATAAGGTTTCTCGGCTGTTGGCGGACAGTGGAATATGCGTAGCCTTTTTCAGTATAGGCAATATGTAGATGCTGTGCCAGTGGAGAGGAGTGACTGCAAACGGAGAGTAAGAGAGGGGGAAGATGACTTTGAAGACTGCCTTCATAGAGGAAGCTGGGCTCAGGTCCAGGTACTAGGTCCAGTACTTTTTTCTCCATGATCTCCATCGCATTTGGTCCCACTGTATCCCTCAGGATGACTGGCTCTTCCGTTGCTTTAACGTTTCGACTCTTAATAATTTTCAGCATCTCCACCATCATCATCAACACGCCCCCAACGTAAACGTGGAGAAGAGGGCCAGCTGGTAGAGTTCTCTTCTCCTTTGCCACTCTACCCCTGCACCTCTCTTGCCCTTTGGCCTTTCATAACTCGCGCTGGGCATAAAATGTATCTGCAATAAATTAAAAACTCCTTAAATGTTGGCATAACTTCGTTTACTCTCCTCTATCCCTTCTTGTCTTCTATCTCTTCCCCTTCCCCTTCCCCTTCTACTGTTCCACCTACTTCCCTTCGGCCCATTGTCATTGTCTGCCATCTTTTTTTGTTGCATTATATTTGTGGCCTCCAGCCAAAATACAAAAACTGAAACATTATTTTTGTATTGTTTTGTTCTTGTAGAATTGCCACTTTGGACTGGGCGGGGGAGTGAATCCAGAGTGTACAAAGATGAGGGGTGGGGAGGGGTTTCAGGGCATTTTAGTCGGTTGTCCGGCCTTTGTTGCTGCTCCTGGTCGGATGCTCACGCGGCCGGCATGAAAACTTATGTCGGCGGCCTTTGGGCGCAATTATTTATACATGCCTCATAAAAATCGCAAGACAATGGGACCCCGGACTGGGACTCGAGTCCCATACCCTAGACCCCAAGCCAGACCAGATCAGGCCGAAAAGGGACAGCACCAAACACAACTTGGAGTCCAACTCCTCCAACTCCGACTTGGGCCTAACAATGCAGTGCAGTCTCTGGACTCCTTTTGTTGTGGTCAATGCTGCAACTCGAAGCATTCTCTTGTAAGCTGAGGTGAGTGGATAAGATGGAGAGTGGGTGGGGGGCTGGAGTCCACTACAATTACCCATAGAAGAGGCCGTCTGTTTGATTTTGGTTCGGTAATAAAGATAGATCGATGGATCAGTGGAACAGGAAGCGCTCGCTTGATCGGTAAATGCGATAGCATCCGTCTATGGAATCGAGCATGATGAATATGATGATATGGCGGAGATTTCCATTTAGCAACAGTAATTTCATTATTTTTCATTGGAGTGATTGGAAAGAAAACTCAACTAGAGAGACAAACAGGTTTATTGAGAGGTGATTAAGTGTTTAAAGGAAAGTACCAAATAGTATATTTAATGTAGAAATCTAAGAGACTAAATCCACGAACCATTTTGAGTTTTCATAGCAACACTTCCAGTTCGCTGTCCGCTCTCCGCTGGGAGACTTTAATTTCGTTTAATTCAAAATGTCTTTTTGATAACGATATAATACCACCCCATTGAGGAGCCCTTAAAGCTTGTTGGCTTTACCCAATTGTCTCTTCAGCTTCCTTGTGCGCCCAAAATGTGGCTCATTCCCTTTCTCTTGCCCATGCCAATCCCTCAAAATGAGTTCATTAAAATTTAAATTTTCAACGCTGACTTGGCTGCAGGAAGCTTAAGCTTGAAGGATAATTTCAGATAAATGTGGCTACTTCTCCATGGACTACGGAACAAAAAAAGAACTTCGGGCAATTTGGAGGAGTACCCAGGCCCAGTCCCCGCCCCCGACCCTTCTCAGCCATCTCTTTCTTCGCCTGCTTTATGTTATTGTGGCGGATCTGTTGCTTTATGCGTCTCAAATATGCGTAAATATTGTTCCCCCAGCATTCAGCTGGTGCCGTCTCTTTCCGTCCGCCCTTGCCTAACATTACCATTGGCTCCTGCCATCCCTTTTGCTCTCTCTCTCTCTCTCTCTCCCTCAGAGGAAAAAACGCAATTTGCGCCGCTAACCTAACGATGATTGCCAAAAACGATGAGCGGGATAGCCGTGGGGGGGGAGGATTTTAAATTTTTAATGGGAATTTGAAATAAGGCCCAGTGCCCAGACAGGGACGAGGACGAGTACGAATACGACAGACAGGGGCAGACAACACTTTTGGTGGAGTTTGCTCTTTGACAGAGAGACTGACGACGGCTTCTGTTGCTCTGTTTCCTCTCAGTCTCAGCCGGATGGCTGGCTTGGGCTTTGGCAGGGGCAGGGGCGGGGGAGGACCTGCAGTCACTGTCAGTCTGAGTTTGAACGACTCTTGCTCGCTCTCTCTCCGACTGGCAGCCAAGGAATTGTGATACCCAGCAGATGTATGTAAGTCCATTAATTTTATTCCTCATGAGTTTTCCAGTTCAGATTTGATCATTTTTGGGTGTCTTTGGTATTGTTGTACTCGTTTTGGATTTGTTTTGAAAATACATCATTCCGTTCCATGTAGTTGCTGCAGGGTATCTCAAGCTTCGACTACTTTTTCATTAGCTCTCTTCTTCCTCTTTCCAATTGTTTTCGATTGCCAGCCGCCAGCAGTCAGTCAGCCAGCCTGCCTGCCTGTGTGTGTGCGTGCGTGTCGTGCTATCTAAAATTCAAATCTCTTGCGGTTTACAATGCGCCAGAACAGAACTTCACTCTTTTCGCTCTCTCCTCTTCTCTCTCTTTCTCTGTCTGTCCCTCTCAGTTCCACAGAACGAGGCTTGGGGCGTCTGTCTGCCGTTTTCGTTGTTGTTCGTCCGTTTGCATTGTTGCCACACTTCGTAATGCAATTTTGTGGGGGATGAATTCTCCTTCAGTTTTTGGAGTTCAAGGTTGAGTCGGGTCGGTCCCTGTTTCGGGCAAATCTCATTAAACTGCAGTTATTGTGATGAGATTTACACGGAGGGTTGACATTTCTGTGCTGATTCCACCCCGGAGGTGGAAAATGTTTTCAAAATCTATGTTAATATTTCGTTATTTTTCGAGTTACGGGGATCTTCTGGATGGGGGTTTTGGCAACAAAATGATTATACTTGAGGAGTGGAATTAGGGTTGGAATCTGGAAGAAAGAGTTATTTAATTAAAATTACAATTATTTCACAATAAAGTTTTAAGCTAAAAAAAATATATATTTAAAAAAAAAAAAACAATTTTCGCTTGATTAAGTTACATATGTGTAGGTTCTGTTATCTATCTGTTATGTATGTATGTACTTATACATGTCCTTCCATATCTCTCCATCCTTTAAGCTGTCTACATATCCTGTGTCCTGTGTCCTGTACATAAGCCCACTCCACGGCACTCATTCATATTCCTTTCCCATGAGTCTCCTTCCTTTAATCCCCTTTAATTACAACCCACAATCCCCATTTTGCCCACAATTAATTTAAGCCTTATTAATTAATCGCTGCCAGCAAATGAATTTCCCTCTTTGTAGGCTTCCCTTTACGCCCATAGCAATTTACTCATTTGTATCTCCTTTATTTCTCTGCAGGATCTCCATGACTGCGGAGCCCCATGCCACGCCATGTTCTTCCCGGAGCGAGAGCGGACCGTTCTCCGCTACTGGGTGGGATCCTGGGCGGCAGTCTGCGTGGCGAGCTGCCTTTTCACGGTAAGTTTTTGATCCAATATTTTCGTTGAAAATCATGAGGAATTGTTCGTAGCACAGGGGCTTGGGGCTGCCTTCCATTTCCATCTTTCTGCTACCAGCCAGCCGCCCACCTTTGTTATCCTTCGCTGAGTGCTGCCATATTTTCTTTAAGTAGAGCTGAAAGCAAACATCTTTTCCAAGCGAAACGACTGAATCCTGCTGCTCCTCCAGCCAGTCTATTGTCAAGGGGGACGGGACAGCGAGGGTTCGGATGGCAGAACGAGGTCGTTTGGCACTTTGGCAAATCCCACGCTTTGACATATTACCTGTCAGTGCATATTTTTCAATAAACTTGGCAAAACATATGCAGAAGCCACCCCACCCTCGCACATCATCCCTCCCAGCACCATGCGGCGCTCTTGGCAAGGAGGATGCTACCTTGATGGCGAAGCAGGAGGAGCAGACGGGGTGGAGCTGTAAGCTGTAAGCCTTGGAATCTGAATGTATCCATAGATAGAAGGACATGCATATACCAGAGAACAAAAGTAAATTTCAAATATTATTAGAATTGCCCTTTGATATTCCGGAATGTCCTGACATGCCTCAATGTGTCTCATTCCTTTGACTCGGTGGAATAAATGAACGCCGCAAGCATGGATGAGCTCTAAACTAATATTGGAAATAGTTCTCGCATTGTAATACATACTTGGTGTTTCATTCGCTCTGGAGTGTCAGAAGTCGGTAGGGGGAGGTGCTCAAAGCCTTACAAAAGTTTTGGGCAAGGGTTAAAAGAGATTGAAATTAAATTAAATTAAAGTTATCAAACAGAAAGGAATAATAACAATCAAAGTGAATGGGTCGAAATGGAATGGCATAGTTCATTGGTAATATTCTAGGGAGAGCTCGCTTTTATACAACTTCTTCAGTGTTCTGGCAACTCAATTCCAGTGGCCAACATTTACCATAAAATATCAATTTATTTCGAACAGTTTAAGCAATGTTTGTGCTTTCCTTTCTTTTCTTTTCTTTTCGTTTCGGTTTGTTCCGCTTGAGCGTATCCAATAACCATAAATCAATCAATTTTGTTGTCTAATTATCTCGTCTCGTCTCGTCTCGTCTCGTTGGAACTATTCATCATGTGAAAGGTCCTGTGGAGTCTCTTCCTTCCTTCCCTCTCGATCCCTCTCTCTTTTGTCTGTCACTTAGCTTGAGCATATGGAAATCAACTTGTTAGCCAAGAGGCTTCCCATTTCCCCCACTCATACCACAAGCCATGCTAATATTTGTTACCTTTTTTTGCGTGTATTCATCATGATAAAAAATCGTAGCATAGGTTGGAATAAAAAATCAATTTAGCTGTGGGGGAAAGAGAGTGGTCTCCTCTGCAGCAGGCTCATGACAGTCTCTCGAATCAAAAGCAACAAAAAGGGAATCAAAGTGATGGCCGAACCTGGTGCAACGCTTATAATTCCCAAGTAATCATTCGGAAGGACAACGGGATGAGTGGGGGGGGGTACTCATAGAGTGAGAGTACCCAAAAAAGAACATCTATCAAAGCGAGAGAGGTCCCAGGACCAGGACCCAGCTCCCGGGGACTCTGACTGACACACACACGTCATAAAGTTGTGCTACATCCATCAAGCCCTGCAGAGTCTAGGGGTGAGCAGCCACCCCCTGGGGGACAACGTCACTCGCATGGCGACATGTTTTTACATGCTGTCTCTGGTTTTTTTTCCCGCCCTCTTTCGCCCCTCCTCCACTGTCCCTCTCTGGGGTCTGCGATACATTTTTGTCATTGCATATAATTTGTCGCCCATTGTCAGCGCCAGATCCTGCCCACGCCATTCGAGGGCGTGGCATATCAGTGCAATCCAGAAGAAGAACAACAAGAACATCAACAACAAATTCTATGCAAATTTCAAAATTGTTTTTCCAAAGAGTGCAAAGGGAGAGAGAGATGGAGAGCGGGCGAGAGGTTTTTCATTTGCCTGCTCATTCTACTTACTTTTTACGATTATGATTATGTTCTCTCCGAGTGTTCATTCCCATTTTCATTCTCATTCGTCGTATATTTATTTTTTTCCATGGTGAACATTTTGCATTTTCCACGCATTCATCAGTCGCAGTTGAGTTCATGCAAATTTTCTCTATGCTTTCCCTTTCCCTTTCTATTTCCCTTTATTCGCTGTTATTTAGTCAACTGCAAGCATTTTCGCTGATTTGATTATTTTTAGGTTTATTTTTTTTTGGATTTACGGATTGATTGAAATTCATAAAAATCATTGCATCTGAAATTGTTTCTATGAGACTTAAGGATCAGCGAACAAGATTTAATTTGGTGTTTTATCCCTACTGAGAGAATTCTTTCTTTGGTGTCAGTGCTGAAAACAGTTACCTCAAATATTCCGCCCCAGCTCCCTCCCACATGTAAAATACAAATGTGAATGGTTTTCATTTTGCTTCCTCCTCCGTTTGCCATTTTCCGGCTTATATTTTCCTATGCTCATATGTATTTTTGATGCCCCTGCGAATCGTAGTCAATACATCTCAATAAATTCCCCATGAAATGTGGGTTATGTTTGTTGTCTGTTTGTTGATTTTAATAAACTTTCTCTCTCTCTCTCTGCGAGTCTATATGTGGTATGTGTGTGTGTGTGTCTTGTGTGTAGATAAAAACTGCAATGCCACAAAAATATGTCAATGAAAATGGCAATAGTAAAAATATACATATGACACAAGAGAGCATTAGAAAATTGCAGTTGAAGCTTATGAGGATATATGTATGTATGTTCATATGTCGTCTGTCCATGAACGTGGTAGATGGAGGATGCAGATGATTGTTTGCCTTTGTATTTTGAAATACTTCACATTTATTTAGATTTAGTTGTGACATTTCTGTGAGTTTGGTATTCAATAAATAAACTGCTCGCTCAACTAATTGAACGGAATGAGGCGAATGGGAATATTTGTTAAAGAATACAAGTTATGGCATTTAAAAGAAAACCTTCTACAATAATTGATTAACATATCAGCAAAAATATTTGAAAACAAATATGAAAAATGTTTAGGGGAAAACATTTTAAAATAATAAGCGAAAAATGGGATAAATAAATATTGAAATTTAGATGAAATAAATGAATAGTTTTTCTAACAGCTGAAAGAATTTTAAAGAGAAATATTTACAGTTTGTGCTTTAATAAAATACGCTTCAGCAGAGCATCTCTTGTTCGAAATGAAACAAATTTGATGCCTTTATTTGATTAAATAATTTGTTAGGGCTTAGATTTTCTTGAGACAACTTTAAGCTAACCAGGAAAACAGCATTTTCCTCCCAGCATTCAACTTATTCCCCAACCAATTTTCCCTGACAGCTCCAACTTTTGGCTCAACTTACAGATACTAACCCGGGGAAAACCTTTGGGGCTTTTCATTTCCACTATCAACTGAAATTATAAGCAAACAAATTTTATTTCAATTTTCGCGAAACTAAAACTAGAACAAATATTTTTGCACCACAAACTTTTGTCTCAAGTTGAGGGCTCCGAATGTCAGACAGGTAAAAGTGTCGGAAAATTTCTGAAGGGAAAACTTACTGTCATACGGTGATGGGTTGAGGAACGGTCCAGAGGGGAGGGTGCAGGTGATTGAGAGGAGGTGGGAGTGTCTCACATCAACTGTCAACAATCAACACCTTTTTCATTAAACGCATTAGATGAGATGAGACAATGACTCTGCCTGACGGGCAGAGTGTGTGTCTCCCTCTCTCTTTCTCTCTCTCTCTCTCTGTCTGACTTGACATTTGTTTTCCAATGAAAAGCGAAAAGAGGAAATGACAATGTGTGTGTGCGCTCGGGTGGAGGAAAATGACTTGATAGCTGAAAGGGGAAAGCTGGCAAGCCTGGACGGGGGCAGGGACAGAATAGCAAATAAACACAGAGGATGTTCGTTTGACGTGTCGTTGTTGCTGACTCGGATGACTTTTCCTTAATTACTAAACCTGAGCAGGGGAACTAAAATTGAAAACGAGTAAACTAATAGTAATACTCGTACTGAGACCGCGACATGGGGAACTCAATGTAACTGAATGGGTAAATGTGAATATATGTAGTATGTATCTGTTAGATATTTAAATACCCTATTTTAAGTGAAGGACTTAACCATCCGAAAGCTAAATAGGTTTTAAATATTCATCAATGGCTTAGTATGGATATCTATTTAAATAATATCTAAATATCTAATCGTACAGATGGATTAAGTCTATAATTTAATATAAATATAAAATCTCAGGCCAAATAATTCTTTCTCCCCATCGAACCCAATTAAAGTTATCGCTTTTGTGATATGTGATTTTAGGTTTTAACATTTGATTTGTGGTTTTTTTTTGGCTTGTGCTGCCAGAAACGATTAATAATTATTAAATAGCCAGATACTCGTAGTTTTTAATCATTGAAATGAATATTCCATAAACGTCAAAACTGTCAGAGACAGCGAAAACAAAACCTCAAACATTTACCACAAAATTTATGCCGCATTCGCTGCCCAACCTGACAGAAATGTTTATGTTAATAGTTAGTTGCTATAATAGACGATCCACCCCACCCTCCTAGACCTACTAGAAACAATAAAAACTATCTCATTGCTGCTATTTCCCTATGCAAATTTATGCAATTTTTGTTCAAAGTATTTTTTTGTCAGTTGAGTTAAATCTAATTTATGCAAAATTCAAAAACTGCCAACCTACCTACTGCTGGCAAAGCTCTCAAAGCTTTTCTGTGGCTTTTAGTTTTCAACACTCCAACTGTGGGTGGGAGAGGGAGGTCGGTGGGTGTAACCACTTTAGTTTTTGGTCTGATTTTAATGACCCAAGCCAAGGAAATTTATGAGCGCTAAAATTGAAATTATATTTGTTTTTTTTTTGTTCGCTGTTGACCGTGAAAGGCGCGGTGCGAGTTAAATAATTTATTCCGAGTCGAAAGAAGCCTAAACAAAGGCGGTGAAAATGTGGAAAGTGGCTACGAAAGAGGTGAATTTTTTGTGGGTGAAATTACTTTGGAATGGCACCAGCCTGGGGGCTAAGCGATGATATTCATCGGGTTTGATTGGTTTGGCTGGTGTTAAATGTTATATATGCGAAGTTTTTTTATAATTTCTCTCTGCACGTAGCAGGAGCAGGACCCCCATTATGGTTGGCAGTTCTTTACAGCTTTAAAGCAATTTAAGTCTGAGCATACGCAGAGTGCAGAGGTTCTCTCCAGATGCCTTTTTCCATGGGCCACTCCTTTGCTTCTCCATGTCTGATTACGCGCCATTTAAATTAATTCATTATCATTCCCGCCCCACTAAGCCAGGCCAAGGCGGTCTTTTGTCTACGAGCAGACCCCGAAAACCCCGAAAGTCCCGCAACTGAAAGCGGCACAGACAAGCCCCAGCAAAGTCATTTCATTTGATCATTATTCTGCTCGAACAAAACTATCAGCTAGAAACAGTTGGGGTTTTTTGGGGTAAAATGGAGCTCAGCATACGCACTCGCATATGTGTGTGTGTGTGTGTGTATGTGTGTGTGTGTGTGTATTTGTGTTGTTAGCCTTGCATTAATGTGGCGAGTATTATTGTTACCACTACTAGACCTTTGAATTATTCATAGATGCAGAAACGCACTCCTCAGTCTGAGACTCTCTGTCGCCCCCTCGTTCCGTGTCTCCCACAGAACCGAAAATTTATTCATTTGGAAATCGTTTTTCTCCTCTGAAATTATAGTTCTCTTAGCCAGCTTACATCTAATTTCCACCTACGCATGGTGGTCTTTGCCTTTCCCCCTCAAGCTCTTCCCCTTTCATCATTTACATACATGTACACAGAAGATACATACCTATGTACATTTTACATACATATGTACATATATGCAAATGTGTGGATATTTGTAGAGGATCGGAAGGGGCTGTCGTCGTCGTCGTCGTCGTCGTAGGGTGCCAGTGAGTCACTTCACTTTGTAACTCGTTTTGTCGACAGACAGAGAAAAGCTGAGAAATTGAATTGAATTGTTTATTTATGCCAAGCTGCAAAAACAAGCAAGAAAAGGGGAGCTCTTGCCGCATCTCCTCCCCATCACTGCCTCTTGCTGTCGAGCAATTTGTTGTGCCACGCATGAGAGGCGTGTGGAAGAGGGGCTTTGTAGGTGTGACCAGCTACAAATGAAACGAAATAAGCTGAAAATGTTTCGAAAACATTTGGAGGCAACAGCAGCAGCAGCAGAGGCACAAGCAGAGACTTGTCGCCCCAACATCCCGGAAACGCCCACAAATTATGCGTCAGTGGGCGGGCAGAGAGTGAGAGATAGAGGGGGGAGAAGAGACATCTGTGGGTGAAGTTTCCTTAAGGCGGGGAAAACCATTCGGAGACTTTTGTTTGTGCCACACCCACACACGAAATATGAGAGGAAATTCGCAAAGCAGAAGAGTTTCCATCTTCAGATGGAAATGTAGGAAAGGGTTTCCAAGAAACCATTGGCATTGGATGTACCAAAGAGATCTTGCGAACTGATACAGAACAAATTAAAGCAGATTTGGTTCCCATCACCATTGCCTCAGGTGAACCTCAGACCCATTCCAGCTAAGGACATTTTTGGCCATATTCATTAAGGCCAAGCTTGAAGGAGAGGCAAGCGAAACCTTGCGAAGCAAATGGGACCCCTCTTGCGAGTAAATGCCACAACAATCACAATCAGCTAATGTGTAGTGCCTAATGACCAGAAGGCAGAGCTGCAAAGATCCTTAATAGGTCCAGGGACAAGAGGGGACCTCTCCCCCAGAGCCTAATGCGATTTTAAGAGAATATCTCAAAGAACGCCGGGTTAATTAAGGCAAACACACAATAATTAAATCTAAATTCATATTTAATATGTTGCATTCTTTTTCCCCCATCCAGGTGCTCACCTTCCTGATCGACTCGTCGCGCTTTCGCTACCCCGAGCGGGCCATCGTCTTCCTGGCAGTCTGCTATCTCGTCGTCGGCTGCGCCTACGTGGCCGGTCTGGGAGCGGGCGACTCTGTGTCGTGCCGCGAGCCATTTCCGCCGCCAGTCAAGCTCGGCCGTCTGCAGATGATGTCCACCATAACACAGGTAACATGCGACAAGACCCATTTGCACGCAAAGATTTTATTCATTATTGATATATGTATGTATGTCCGTATATTGTACGCAACGCTTTGGAATATTCATTCAAAATATTCCACTTTAAATTCTTGTTAAACCTCAAAGAGAGGAATACATCAATGCAAGAGATCTTCCATATGAATCATCAAAAGTAGGACAGTTCACCTTTTTGTTTTTCAATATATTCAAATCGTTCTTTATTCTATGCATAAAAAAACATTATGTATGAATAGCTATCATTATCCATCGATAAAATCCAATAAAATGAATTTTTCCTATAAAATCTTGAATATTTTGAGCTAGAGTGCATCGTGTAATATTCGGACCTCCATATCATGACTGTTTTTGTTGTTTATCTTATTTTTTATTGACCAACTTCTCTGTTTCCCTTTGGCTTGTTGCAGGGCCATCGTCAGACGACCGCCTGCACCGTATTATTCATGGCATTGTATTTCTGCTGCATGGCCGCCTTCGCGTGGTGGTCGTGCCTCGCGTTCGCGTGGTTCCTGGCCGCCGGCCTCAAATGGGGCCACGAGGCAATTGAAAATAAATCGCATTTATTCCATTTGGTTGCTTGGGCGGTGCCCGCCCTGCAGACCATCTCTGTCCTGGCCCTGGCCAAAGTTGAAGGTAAGTCCACCCACAAAAAAATATTATTATTGATTTACTAACACAGCGACCTTGAACCTGTGGGCCATTCATCCATTATACACATAAATCTCTATCGGTAACACACTCTCTCAGCCCAAAGTAGACCTTAACCATTTCGTCAGTCTGGAGGCAATTTCATCGTGTAAGGCGAAACCGTCATTAGACATCATTTGTGGCATTAACTGTATCTGTATATATTTCTCGTGGCTGAGGTTAGCCATCATCTCGGACAGGACGGGTGGGGGAAAACTTGAAGAAAACCCTAAAAAATAAACGATGAAACAGGCCGAACGGTGGGCTCTGTGGGGAAGCGATATTTGAAAAAAGTTTTCGAGTGATTTCGGAGTGATTTGGTATATGGAAAGAACTATTTAAATTTGTATATTCATTTTGCTCAAAATTCTAAGCGATTTAAATATCATTAGAGAACATTCTTCTGTGTCTTTTAAAAATTCATAGCAATTGAAAATATCTGCAGATAGCCACAAAATTTCAAACAACATTTGCTAAAAACTTTACCAATCTTAAAATGTTCCAAAAGAACTGCAAATCACCAGCCCGACTTAATTTTGAAATCTAATGGAAAAGAAAATTTAAAGAAATATTTTGCTACATAGAAACATTGATTGTCCCACTGTACTGTGCACAGTGCGTGTGCCGTCCGTTTCATAGTCATTTGGTGGTTCATTTGAAAATATGGCCTCAGCATGGGTTGGGTATTTGGGTCTGCCTGGATACTGAGATACTTTCGGGAGGAGCTGAGGCGAGCTGGGTTTACGTCCGCGATTTCTAAACAATTTAATGACCTACGTGGTCGAAAGCAGACACGAAATAAATCTTGTCAGCCACCAAAAATGCCAGGCTAAAATGGTCACGTTAAAGTGCCGTAAAAATTTGTGGACTTTAGATGAGTTGGAGCTCGGGTTCGGTTCGGTTCGTTCTTGGGTGGAGTCAAAGAACAAGACCCAAACTAATTCGCCTAACGCTCTCTCTCTAAGCCTCTCTCCTTGTCAATACGAGGGCCAGAAGAGCCAGAAGAGAATTAGAGACATTTTGGCCATTCTTTTGGCTCATTTCACATTTTCGGGCTTAATTAGATTGCGGCTTAATGACTCAATTGTGTTTGGCATTATGGAGCTTTCGAAATTCGAGGCCAAAACTCCTATAGCCACCTCCTTGTGGGGTGCTCCCCACATCCCACATCCCACTCCCACGCTTCTCTTGCTCCACGTCTTTCTCTGTCCTTCCCTATTCCCGACAATTTCCAATATGACCAGACGGCAGTAATTAAATACAGCAGCACATGATTATGGCTTGTTAGGCAAATCGAATGAAAGTCATAGACAATTGGGATGTGGGTTGCGGAAGGTAAGGTGAAGGAAGGGGTGGCCACTTATAGCCCAACATTAGCTGGGCCTCCTTAATGGACAGTTAAGCAATTTACGGATGTAGAGACAGGGAAGGAACAGGAAGGAGTGCGAGTTCGAGTGCGGGGTTTGGCTTTTGCTTAACACTGGATTATTGCTGCATTTGGGGGCCAATCATTGTGGAAATTATCTGTCTTAGGCAACGCTTTGTGAGATGTGGATTTCGTATGATAAGTCAATCAATGTGAAGGGGAAATCCCATCAGGGAATTTGATGGATTAAAGGGGGAGTCCTTATACGTGGACAGTTTAAAGGAAGATTAAAGAATAATAGAATTATAAAGAGTGCGATGAGTAGTTTACATTTTCCAATACAATAATAACGAATTGTCAATCGGCAGCTGCCTTCACATTGGTGGTTCCATGTATCCGTTCGGCTGTGATAAATTTATGCATTTAAGTTTATTTTATTCTCCCTCTTCCCCTTGGATTCCATCGACCGTTCACCTCTCATTTTCCGTCACTTTGCGAAGCAATTTCCATATCGGAGTTCCCTTCTCTCCACCTAATTGCTTTGCGATGCAAAATTTTTCAATTGCTTAACAAATATAATCAAAATTGTTCACTCTACCAAAAGGCAGAGCCAGCCAGCGACCCGCTAATGCATGCAAAATGCCAAAAGCCATAAAAAACATATTTCCCCCCATCGCATCGCATCTTATATAAAAACATTAACATCCCAGAGTCAAAGGCAAAAACGATTTATGGGGAAAATCTACCGAAAAAAATGACGACTTAATGCACTGCAAAAGACTAACGAACGGGAGAGGGGGGATCTGGGGGTGTGGGGGTCGGTCTGGCTGGCACTCCTTGTGATGGTTCGCCGAGAAAACGGTAAATGGAAAGGAGTCCGGGGCTGGCCCGAAGAGGAACGGCTACGTGGCAGCCCATTCAGGAACCATTCAGCGACAATTAATGTTAAATTTAAAAATACATTATTTTAATGTGTCGTCGGTGCGAGAGGGAGATGGCAGCAGAGACAGTTGTTGCTGCTTCGGGCGTTGAAGATGGAGGAAGGGAAGAGCAGCAGCAACAGAGCTTTAGGCAAACAGAGACAGGGACAGGGACAGAGACAGAGGCTTCAGGCTGGAAGCTTTTGCCGTCGGCTACGTGCATTGAATTTGTAATTTTCTCACGTTCGTTGCAAACATTGAATAATGCTCACAGATATACCCTGCCCTACCTTCGCATCGCTCCCCGGCGCCCGACACTTCTAGAAAAGTAAATAACTGTAGGAACAGAGTGGGGTGGGGTAGAGAGCAAGCGAGAGAGTACCAAAAGGGAAGCTAACAATTTGTATTGACTGCACAGCGCGTTGGCAGCTCATTTGATGGATTTCCCTTTTAAGAGTGGGGTGAGCGGGCAGTGGAAGGGAGCAGAAGAGGGGGAGGGGGAGACAAGGCCTATGAATCACCTGCAAAAATGTCCAGCTGAGGACATTTGCTCCATTCTGACACTTGCTCTGTGTGTGGCATACTAAGCGAACTCAATTGGTTAACCGTTTGATTCCGAACAAACATACGCACACATACACATGCACACACACATACACATGCACACACACACACACACATACGCACTTCCTTTGGAAGAAGTCCGGCCAGAGGCAACAATTTTCTTTACTTGTCTACAATTTATTACCATTTTTTTTTGCTGCTGCTCAACAATTATATTACATTTATATGAAGAAGAACAAGAAGAAGAAATATGCAAATTAACGGAGACAGAAACCGAAGAGACGAAGACGAAGAAGGCAGAGCAAAGGAAAATTAGCAATTTGTTGCGCTTTAGCAAAATTATATGTCTTGCCAGTCAGTCAAAGAGAGATTTCTCTTCTTTATTTGTCAAGTTATTAAAGAGCAACACGAAAGAGGTGTGGGAGTGGGGAGGCTGCCATGAAATTAGCATAATTTATCCAAGGCAAAGCAGAGCAAAGAGCAGAGCTTGAGCACAAGATGGGGGAGGAAGACAACTAACAGCCAAAAGAAGAGCGAGAGCAATTGAGAGCAACGCATCTTATTGAATGGCATAAAAATACTTACCGTATGAATGATTTATGAAATGCAATGCTTGGGCAGGAAGCAGAGAGTGGCAGTAGAGTTAGCTGAAAGCTTTTGGTCAGCCAAAAGGGGAAGTCCGCTTAAAATGTTATGCAAGTGCCAGAGGAAGCTCGGTTCAAGGATCGCATCACAAAAACCTTCACTCAGGGATGCTCTTGGAACTGGCTCTCTTGAGCTCTTTCTCGCTCTCTCTTGCTATAGCTGCATAATCAAATAATGCGCTTTTCCATTGCCATGGCAAACTTTTGCGCCGCCACACACAAAGCAAAGCAAAACGAAACGAAATTAAATGAAATGTAAGAGAGTTAGAATGATGATGATGAGCAGCAGAGAGAGCAGAGCCAGTTCGGGGAATGGCAATCGCATGCGAGTCACATACAGCGGCTGACGATGCGACAGTTGGACAGAAGAATTCTCTGCTTGCAAGGAATTCATAAGCAAGCTGTGGATAACGGATGAGTCGACAGGAGCAACACCCTGCATTTTATTGCTAACCAATAAGTTATATACGCTAGACTGCAACTAAACATCCATTTTGTATAAAATAATTGCGGATTACTTTGAACTTTTAATGCGCCGCACATAGCCCGCCGCTAGTGGTGCGAGTGAATATACCCCTTAAATGCTTGAATGTTCAATCCTTAAGAAGAAGCCACAATGCAGTTGGACAAGCTATCAGCAGCAGCAGCAGCAGCAACAACATAGCAGCACGAACAATGTGCGTTGAATGGCATGTGGCAAAAGTTATGGAGACTTTGGCGCGTAAAACCGGTAGCTAAAATGGCTGCCAATGACGTTGGAGCAGGGGAACAGGGTTGGGGGAGACAACAGCAAAAAGCGTGAAACGTGTGCGTGAGCCACAGCAGCAGCAGCACCAGCAGGGGCAGAAACAGCGAGGCGACAACAGCAGCAACTGATACGCAGTTTGAGATACCGCGATGTTGTTGCTACATTGGGGGTACATGACTCCAAGTTGCTATTCACTTGGCGCTGCCTGTTGGCGTTGGCATGGCTACTCTGGAATGAGTGCGCGACTGCGAGTGCGAGTGTCATGAGGGGAGTCAATGAAAAAATATGTAGCTTTTACAGTCGCATCTTTGATTTCATTTACAATTTGAGAGCACATCCTCGGGGATACCCTGTAGCTAAATTTGTTCGTATCTTAATACTGAGTTACGGATTTACTTGGTGCGTAGGGTAACTCTCAGTCCATGCCACGCAACCAAGACAACTTCCAGTTCTCTCACGAGTACATACTCGTGTACGCTCTTCATTTGTGGGGCTTCTGTTTGTGATGTTGTTTTGCTCGCAGATTATTTGTTTGATTTCATTTTGATATTTTGTTTATATGTACATATCCCAGCCCTGATCCGCTGTCGAGTCATCTCTGACGGGGGGTTGAGGCTACGTGCTCCATTTGTCTAATGTCGTTTTTATGAGTTTTTATTCCCCTCGTCGCCACAATTTGATTGTCATGACTGATGCTTCTCTTTTATGGATTTTTCTATTAGATAATTGTTCGGCAAGTCTCTGCTGGACTTAACCCATGATAATACATAAATTCTCTGATATTTAGCGTAACCCTTGATTACCTGCCGGCTAGAGCGGTCGCGCTAAATTCATATACATAATTATGTAGAACTTGTAACGGCTTGGGATCATTATAACTCCATAAAGCTTTTGTCGGCTCTGGTGGTCGGTCGCCCGTTCCCACTAATTTGTGGCAATTAAATTCATTAATTCAAATTAATATGATTTGAAAAACATTAAAATTGGTCAAAAGATACGGCGGCTCCAAGAAAAAGCTCTGCGTTCCGCTTCTGACATGCCCCAAGGGCGAAAAGAAAGAGAACTGTAAAAGAACAAGCAAAAAATGTAGGGCCAATGACCAGAAGAGGGAACAATGGAATGGAGAAACTGTGCAAAGTGAGGCGGCTAAGTGTGAAGAGAGCCATGTTAATGATGCGGGATCCACACTAATGAACAGCCTCGTTGCGGAGGTTGAGTGACCATCTGGGAAAGCGTATGCTGGCGAATGTCCTTGGAAGCACTTATGGGACACAACATATGCTGGGTGGCATAAGACATTCGACATTCTTAAGCTACTGATTGATAGTCTTCACGGAAAGACCTTCCAAATTTTCTATTTCCTGTAAAAGTTCCATTTAATCGTCTTAAAGTTCTATTGGGTTGTGTATAATCCAACCGAATTCCCTTTGCGTTTTCAACGAATCTTAACGTAAATCCCAAACAAAAACCAAGAATTTGTTGAAATTTCATCGATCTGTTACAGTTAGGGAAAAAGTATGCTCATGTCGAGAAAAAAAATGATTCCCCTCGGGCAAATTGATTCCAGGCCTACAACCGCTTTTTCTTCTCGTGTCCCTGCAAACAGCCAGCCTCCCCTTGGCGCGGCATCCTGCTGTTCTGTTTATTTCTAATATCCTGCCATCGTTTTTCGGGGCGACAATAAACACGCCCCCACATGAAAATTCGGTTCGAAAATTGTCTTTTGCGGCGCCCATAAAGCGCAGCCGACACGGCGATGTCATTAAAATCTCTTTTCAACAGAAAGTTTCCTCGCCTCCATATCGATGGGATATCCTCGGGTGCCAGTGGTAATTCAAACGCTTCCTGCGGCGCTTGCCAACACCTTTGACCTGCTGCTCACCAGCCACCACCCGCCAGGAAAAGCCTCTGCCCCCTCCCCATCGACAAGCTCATTGAGAGGCATTCGAAAAGGCTTTTCCACGAAATTTCTCCCTTTTGTCTAATTTGATAAGCGAGAGAAAAAAATCCTTCGGCGTGTAAATTGCTTTTGCGTCTCATTTTCGGGATCTTCTGCTTATTCTTTGGAAATACATTTGGGGTAGCATGGGTTAAAGTGCTCAAATCTCTGGCGGAGATTTCCGTCTTGCTGCCGCTTTGATTTCACTCGATTTCAATTGTGCCGGGGAAAAACTTTTCTTAATTACGTTCGGTCATAATTTTTTTCAGGATTTCATTTCACTTATTTTTTGTTTGCTTTTGTTTTTGTTTCCTTGTCGAGTGCAGTGATAACTTTCGCTTAACCCCACTGTGGCCTGCACAATTTATTGGCACAACTTCAAAAAAGTTTCACAGTTTTTTGCGTTTGCGTGCTCGTTTTTCTTTTGTTTTTTGCTTTTGTTTCCAGCCAACACCTTTAGCATGTTTTTGGCAGCCTTGGCAGGCAAATATAAAATGTGAAAAAGTGCTCTCTGCATCCTCCTTTGCATGACGCGTTGAATAGTTTGCAGTTTTTTGTTTGTTCATGTGCCAAGTGCCAGGTGCCAGGTAATGGGTTAATTACCGCTACGCCCGGACCACCAAGGGATAATTAAGTGGCATGAAATTTCAGCGAAAATCCAAGCTCAAATAGATTATAAAAAGAAAACTGGTTGGCGAAATTAACAAATTGAAAATGGGTCAGCCAGGGAAAGTGTTGTTGGGATGATGGGTGGTCCGGAAAGGTAGCGCAAAGATTTCCATCAAAAGTAATTGTGATTTGGGTTCGGGCTTGGGGATGGATGGGCTTCGGTTAGAGATAGGACCCCAATAACTGGATGAATGCGCGATTACGTTGATGGGTAGATTACTTTGATTTTAGGTTCAAAGTGGAGTCGCTTTTGCGGCTATGCGATAAGTATTAAATGCTGGAATTGATGTAGGATCAGCCAATAAGGAGGGTTTAAACTGGCTTGAAAATATGTCTTAGATGTGGCCCTTCAGGCTGTGCAAGGGATAAGAAAATCGAATTTGGATATTCGCTATAAAGGGTAATGTTCAAATCGTCAGTTAATTATGATTACAAGACTTCGATTTCTGAATGGACTCGATACTCTTTGATGTAATGACATTGGATTTATTTACTTCACAATTGTCTCTGCACTGCATGTTGTGTTTGACCTGAGGGTGACTTTCGATCGGTCAATTTATCCGACAAATGGACTTTTCTCCCCCAAATTTCAATTACTTGGTCCGACAATAACTCAATCAAAGATGCGTGCCCAGAGATGATTCACCCTCACACATGGGGAGATTTCCCCCCTATAAAAATCATGAAATATTCGAGTGTAGTATCATCCCTTGAAAGTCTTGTGGCTCTCCCTGTTCGCCCCCAAAGCTGAATATTTATTTTATAAAGCTTACAAATTTTTGCAAACATTTTTTGGGCAGACCCCAAGAATGCATTAGATCTGTTCGAATGGTAGGAAGGGAAAGAAAAAGGAAGGAAGAGCATAAAACCCAAGCACAAAGGAACTAACAAGCGATTCCCTCTTCGTCTCTTTCCTCACCGTCTCCGTCGTCGTCGTCTTTGTCCCGGCAAACTCTTTTAAGTGATTTCAACCCGGAAATGCCCATAAATCGATTCTGGTGCGGGTGGTTATGTGCACGGGGAGGGAGGGAGGGAAGGGACTCTCTAAGAGTTCCCCTTGTCGGATGCATCAGACGACGGCGTGGCTTTATGGGCTAAATGAATGAATTGAAATGGGTGTGTGTATGCGGTTGTATCGACTTGTGGCCCACTTGTCTACACCCTGTATCTTCTACCCACCCGCCTCTTCTGTAGCCGCTACAATGCAAATAAAAGTTCATTACAAGCTCAGGGCAAGGCGCTTAAAGAAGCTCTGACTGAGGCTTTTGTTATATGCTCTTGTCTGTGTGTGTCCGTCCGTCCGTCTCTCTGTCCCACATTGTATTGTGTATTCTGGTGCTCTTCCTCTTTTATGGTCAATGTCCCCTTTCTCTGCTTAGGATTGCGGGGGCACAGAGGGAGACTCCTTACCGGAAATGCCACATCCGTGTACGAGTCCATAAAGTCAATAAAAGCGAGAGAGAGAGAGAGAGAGAGAGCGAGAAAAAATATTGGTGAAAAAGCGAAGGAAATTTCAACAGCCAAAAGGGAAATAAATTAACAATAAGCAATGATTTTTCAACTGCTTTTTCATCACATTCATGATATGGGATGGGATGGGATCGGATGGGATCTAGGATATCCGGTAGGGAATCTACAAATACTACAGCACAAAATTAGCCCTAAAGCCTGTTTCAATTTATGGGAATTTTATCAGTGACAACTGTATATACAGTGAAGCACCGAATTAATTGAAAATGTCACAACTTCGGGGCAATTATCGTAAATTATGCACACGCTCCACATTGGTGGAGGGTTGGGGTAGGCGCAGGGCACCGAGAAGCAAAATATTATTATTATTTTTATTACGTGTGTAGGCAAAACAAAAATCAGGAAATTGCAACCCCCGAAATCCGAGAATCCCATGCCATCTCGAGGGTGGGTTATGCATAATGAAATGTCAACAAATGCGTATGGGATGGATTGGGGATTAGAAGTTACTCCGGAATACTCTCCACCCGTATGGCTAGGCCATGTCCATGCCTGTGGCCTTGTTTCTGCGGGGGTTGTACTCGCTCAAGTCTTTGAAGTTGACTTGCGGAAATTGAAAACTTAATTGGCAGAGTCGTCATATGGTGTATGGTGTGTCGGGTATATGTATGGTGCAGTAGAGACTGGGAAAAAGAGAGCTCAACTGAGCATGAAATAACTTTAAAACTTAAGCAATTCTACAAGCAAGTAAATAAGAACTCGGAAATGTTTCTCCATTAGTAGAACTCTCCTTGAACCATTCAAATAACTTTATAAAATGACATAAAAATATTTCTAACAGGCTCACGATTTCCACTAATGAAATATTTTCAACAAAAATCCATTAAAACGGCCATAACCCACCCACAATCCGTTCACTATCCCATTTGGGGGCCCCGCTGGTTGTGTTTACACTTTCAATACAAATTCCACTTTCCACTTTCGGTTCGCCACGCTTGGAGGTGGACTCCTCCTACCACATTCTTCCTCCACAATTATGGCCTCTAACCCTTTGTCAACATCTCGAGTTTATTTGAGCTTTACGATAATATTGTGTGTGCACATGCTGAGTCTGATTTTTGGCCGAGTCCAGAAATGCCTGCGAGCAGTGTCCCTGTCCCTGTCCCAGTCTCTGTCCACGTCCACGTACTTCCCTCACGTTCCTCGTCACATAATAATTTTATATGCTTTTTGGCTGCTGCATTTTTGCATAGTCAGACCCTGAATCCTCGATGGGGATGGAGCGAGCGGTGGAGCTGGAGCTGGGAAGGGAACGCTGAGCAAAGCTACGACAAAAGCAGAAAATGCTCAAAAAAACGTTGAAATTATTATGGTCTGTTGCATTTTTTATGGTTTCTTTTTATATATACATACATATATATGTACATATAAGGGAATGTACATATATTTGCTTGTCTGGGTTCGCCTCGTCGCAGGAGCGGGGGACAAAAATGCATAGAAAATTTGCGATTTACTGAATCTGGTTGGCTCTGATTTTCTGTGGGTTTATGTGTTTGTTTTGCTTGCTCATGAGTCAGACAGTGATATCTCTGAGGGAGGGATAGATTTTTTGGCTGCGAGATGAATATACCCAAAGGGAAAACATATTTCAGGAAGCTGAGGAATTTCCTTAAAATAAGGATAAAAGGATGATCAGAAAAGTCTAATGAAATGGCGGAGGATTACTCAGTGGAAATAATCTATAAAGATAATTTTAAGAGCATTTCAAAGATGCCCAAAGATGATTGTGAGCGGCATTTACTGTGTGTTTTAACTTCCTTGCTCCTCGTTCTTTGCTCTCACAAATCACAACTCTCTCTCCGAATTATCCAGTTACAAACTCCAATCCCCCCTTGCCTTCCCCGCTGTGTGCTCTATCGCCATCCATGCAATTTCCACGTTTTCCTCTGCAGAGCTAATAAAATGTATTATCAAACTTTTTGCAGAATTTCTTTCAAACGCAAGTACATAAAATCAAATTTATGTATTACCTGCAATCCGACCGTGGTGGCACTGCCCCTCCTCCCGGTACGCCTCTTTTCCATTCATTTCCCATATCGGTGTACCATCCAGACACGCCGCCCCGCCCCCTCTCCTCTTAGAAATGTTTCGTGCTCTGCTCGCACTTTAAATAAGCATTAAATTGATACAGCAGCAAAGTTTTCCTTCTATTTTCTGTTTCTATCTCTGTCGCTGGCAACCCCCAAGAAACACTCCAGACACATTCTAATCGCTTTATAACTTCTAACGCAGTTTATCAGAGCCCTACCGCAGCTCACCCCCACATGAGCCCCGTCCCCGCACACCATTAAAAAGGCTCAAAGGCAAAAGTTATTGTCACGCACTAAAGTCGCTTTCACATGGAAAGCCAGAGAGAGATAGAGAGAGAGATAGAGAGAGAGAGCCAGGGAGCTACTGGGCGAACCATCAAACCAATCTCCATCTAAAGCTGGGAGACTCCTTCCACCGCCATCCCCGTCTCTCTCCCACTGTCTACCTCTTGGGCTTTGTTTGGGGTCTCTAGTGTGTTCTGGCTTTCGTTTCCTCTTTTTTTCTGTTTCTCCTTCTTCGCACTTTACTTTCCATACCCTTGCTGAGATTAGGAGTATCAGCCAGAAGTATCTATAAGGCATGCATACTCGTGCCATTGTATATTGAATTGCCATTGATTGGCAGATCATTCGAAAAGGGTATATAAACGCCGCTCCGTCTGCGCTTCTATTCATTCTGTCTGGTAAACAAGGCGGAAATTCATGTCGACAGCATCTTGCAGTAGTCCCTTCCCTTCCTCTCTCTTCGACTCACGGATGTTTGTATGTACTTCGCAGTCTAAGAAACAAGTGGTAGAGGAATGTTATGTGTATTCTAAACATCCGTTTGTTTTCAATAAATTTGATTACTTGCACATTTCTTTCTCAATGGAAATATGGAAAGTACCCTCAAAAGTTTAGTGGCAGGCAGAGTGGGGGTATTACTCATAGATTTGAACAATAATAAAACAATTTTTATGATCCGATTGGACTGTTAGAGTGCTAGAGTACAGTGAATCCCCATTGAGTCACCTGTAACACACCTCTCTCGATAAGATACAACAATCGAAATAATCTTATCAGCACATATGGAGCAAAACAAGCGATATACGCATCTGCTGTATATAAACGGGCAGTTCGTCACGTTTAAAGCACAGTTCGAATTCAATAACCACGGAGAGAAGGTCTTCAGGGCACACAACACATAATAAAAGGAATTTATCACTTGAACAAAGGAATCTAACCACAAAATGTCGCCACCACATCACGAGGATCGAGGCTTGTTCGGAATCTCCTTGGGCCTGCATCTGGGCGGACATGGACATGGACACCACAGCCACCACCATCATGGACCACCGCCACACCACTTCGATCATCATCACCACCACCACGGACCACCGCCGCACCACTTCGATCATCATCACCACCACCACGGACCACCGCCGCACCACTTTGATCATCATCACCACGGACCACCGGCACACCACTTCGATCATCACCATCATGGACACCATGGACACCATGGACCTCCAGCGCATCATCATCATCACTGCTAGAAGAGTGATGAAACCGCGCAGCAGTGCTCCGATACATTGCTGGACAAGAGTCATGCCGATGATTAATGCTTGACTACACTATCCGACACGATTTTTCCTCAAGGAACAAAACCAAATTTTTCTTAAAGATTTGGGGCTTAGAAATGGTTTGATGACATTTTTTTTCTATGGCAGAACTTTTTTTTAAATACCTTTTGAAGTCTGGTATTTTTTTTAAGCCTTTTTCAGAGGAAGTGCTTTTTTCACATAACTTAAGTATCTTACGTCTGGTTGTAAAGAACTTTTCTATTCTGGAAAGACAATTTAAACAGCTAGAAGTAAAGCCCAAACACTTTGTGATTTCAGCCTACCGTCTGGGAAATATAAAGCATTAAAATGCAAAAATTAAGATTTTTGTGCAGTATATTTTACAACATTTTGACTTCAAAAAGTCAGGAAAAGTCTAAAAAAACTGATATCCTGTGTTCTTTAGTTTTTTAGTTTCTCCATAAATTTTAATGAGCAATACCTTAAACAACGCCTTAACATTGCACCTATACAAAAAAAATAAAGAACACAGGATATAATTTTTGTTAGACTTTTCCTGACTTTTTGAAGTCAAAATTTTGTAAAATATACTGCACAAAAATCTTCATTTCTGCATTTTAATGCTTTATAATTCCCAGACGGTAGGCTGAAATCACAAAGTGTTTGGGCTTTACTTCTAGCTGTGTAAATTGTCTTTCCAGAATAGAAAAGTTCTTTACAACCAGACGTAAGATACTTAAGTTATGTGAAAAAAGCACTTCCTCTGAAAAAGGCTAAAAAAATACCAGACTTCAAAAATTCTTTAAAAAAAGTTCTGCCATAGAAAAAAACCATAATTCCTTAAAAAATTTTAAAGCCCCATATCTTTCAGAAAATGTCGGTTTGGATCCTTGAGGGAAAAAAGTTAGATTTTGTCGTGTAGTGATATTGGACATAATGCTAGCAGTCGAGGAAGCAGATTTCTTGTGCTGCCTTCTCTATGCCGGTGGAGTGCCAAGTGATTGCCTATTTATTTCCATTCACAAATTTAACTTGCACAAAATATATAAAAAAATAAAAAATAATAAAAAAAAAGTTATGTTAAACGAATAAAAAGCAAAATTATTGCATTGTAAAATCATTTTACTTAAATGTAAACAAAAAACAAAACGAAAAGTTTCATTTCAATGAAAATAGTTCCATGGAAATAGTCATTTCTATTCGGTCTCCCATAGGAGTGCACTTACCACCACAATTATCCATTCATTTATTTCCAATATTTCATTTTTCCATATATTTCCTCATCGATAACTTGTAAAAATGTACTTGAAGACAAGCAAAATTACTTCCTTTACTTTTGCAAAGTTGTTTCCAATCGATCAAGACAAACAAAAAATATCTTATCTTATCATCCAATTTTTGACACGTTAAAGAAAATTAAAAGAAATCACCCTAAACGAGTTCTTAGAACTGTCAGAATCTATTTGTGGTTGGTCCGAGACGTAATTAAGCTACTTACTAAAGCTCTACCATATTTTTAAAGAATTCTCAATTAATAAAATTGGGGAAAATAAGAAGCTTATATGGAACCCGAGACCCGGAACCAGACCACCCACGCACCAACCAGACGGCAGCGACGACAATTCAATTTGCTAAGCCTACAGCCGATAAATACAAATGAAATTAAATATAATTTCCGTTCGGGTCAGACAAAATGTTTGCCAATTACAAAACTATTTCAAAGTGTTTTTTCTCTGGTTGTCACAAAACGCTAATTAGACAGCGGCTACCATATAGAGTGGGTTTCTCCCAGTACGAATATATACATATATATATATATATATATATGTATATGGTTTACGAGTATACGAGAATTGTCTGTGTGTTTTTGTCTGTGGGTTATGGCCTGTCATAAAATGCAAAATGCTGCCTATGGCGTGGGTCGAGCGGGTATCGACACCTGGAAAATATTGGTAATTAAAATTTGCCAGTTGTTGGTCCGAAACCGAAAAAACCAAAAAAAAAACTGGCTTCCATTTCGGCCTGTCTAATAATGTTGTAAAACATGTTGCCATTAAGTAAAGCGACAGACACCAAAACGCCCCAAAGCCAGGCGGCGGGAAGAGAGCTCGTAAACACTCGTAAATTTAGAAAATATGCGGGGCCTAGACTAAGGGATACCATAGAAAAGCTACACAAAATTGAATATGTTTTGCACTACAAAAATGTCAAAAATATCCAATATCGATGCGGATAAATCCCCAAAGTCAGTGGAAAGAAACGAAGATTTTGTGGAACCAATGCAAAAGCAAATACCCTTCTCTGATCAAAGGGTATCTGCATACGGCTATCGCTGCTCCGCTGACAAGTCGCGCTAATGGAATTGGTAGCACTGACAGGCACTGGCACTGGCACTGGCACTCGCACTGGCACTCTCTTTGAGTCCAGCCCCAAACTGTCAATTAAATATGAAAATTATTTTTGGTCTGCCTATCAAAGATATATTTCGATAGATATTTTTTGACAATTTCATGGGACAGGCCTGTCCAGAGCATTGACGGGCGCATGAGCCACCGTCGAATCCCCTAACCTACCGAATCTAATAGAGTGGATGACAATTAACGTCTCAATTCATAAATGTCGTGGCTGGGAAACCATTTCTCAAAGCAAGTCGGCTGCTTTTAATTAAAAAACTTAAATTATGTTTTTGGCCCGACTTGATCCATGCTCGCAGCCACAAATGGAGCTGCCTGCCAGCCTGCCAGCCTTCCAGCCTCCACTTCAACTTCAACTTGCGGCTGAGCTCTTCGTATATCTTAATTGTTATTTGTATTTAATTATATGGCAAGTCAGGCTCAACATCGGCCGTATATAGCGAGAGGAGAGAGGAGCGTTGTGCCCCCAGTTTACCTGAAAAGTTGAAGAAGAAACAAGTGGAAAAAGTAAAGTCAAAGTTGCTTTGGCTTTTTTCGTAATTAAAATGTTTACTTTACATAGATGGCCCAGTGCGGGCTGAATCTCCCCGGGATCTGCTGAGCGATGGGCGGAGAAAGGGGAGAGATGGGTGCACTCCCGATAGGTAAGGTAGGGTAGAAGACAATGCCATGGGAAGAGATGCCAAGGTGGCAGGGCATCCATCAGATACAGTCTCTGATTATGCAACAGCATGAAAACGCCAACAATAAAAGTGAAAAATTGTTGAGTCACTGAAGAGTCTCTCTCGGCTGTCACGCTATAATTTCCCCACGAGTTCCCCCCTCTTCTGTAGTCCATTGTACTTGTGATATTGTTTAAGTAGTATAACTTTTAACTCATTTCCTATATTTATTCCCAATGGAAAGTGCTACATAGAAGACGAAACTAGTTTGCAGTTCCATTCTTTTTATCAGCCAATCTGCAATCAGCACAAAAACAGAAACAAAATGTATTTACCCAACTAATTTCATACTCTTTGCTATCTTTCAGGTATGTAATCCAGTCCGAAAGCATTAAACAGAACTATGGATAGAGTAAGTAATGAAATGTTCAGGCACAGATCATCAATCAGATCTGATTAGTCGGATGTGAGTCTACTCCAGTGGGACACAGGGCAATACAAAATACGATACTCGCACAGACCGCAATCAAAGCGGGAGAATAAACCCATTAGCTACGTAATCATCTGTGGGGGCACCAATCACAAGCCCATTCCCATTCCCATTACAATCAAAGCCATTTTCTGGAATTCGCTCAGCATTTGGCCAACTCGTACGATTACATCAAATAATATAATAAACCCATGAAAAATCAAAAATACGATAAGTACGCATACTCGTACAGACGGGGTCGGGACGCCCCCAATAGTCGAGGACAGAGTCGAGGACGGGCTGTCCTCCACATGGGGCAATAAAAATTCCACAAAAGTTCTCATTAAATAAACATACCCAAAGGAGAGACAAAGGCTAAGACTAAGACTGCGGCTCAGCTCAGCTCAGCTCAGAGGCCAAGACCATATCAAATACGCATTCCGAAAACTAGCCCCAAACTAAGGCCGCGTAATGTCGCTTGTTAGTACTAATGATGGGCCGGCCGGCTGGCCCACTCCTTGGCCTCCCCCTCCACTCCATTCTGCTCTATCCAAACGCAAAAATAAATTTGTACATCTGCGATAGAAGTCGCGATATGAGAGGCAACAGCAACCCGTGGCAACCAGGGTCCACGGCCATGACTACGCTACGCTATGGCCAAGGAGGAAGAAGCGTTGCCTGCTTGTCATAAATTGCCATGGAGCGCCAACAAGATTCCTTTGACTAGGAGCGTTCTACGCGGAGCTAGCGATGGGAGCCTCTGCGTGAGTGGATCGTGCAGGGGCCTGCGAAGACAGACGATCAATACGATAGTTCATAAAAGATGTCTAAATTCAGGCTGTTCCAATCATCGATAGCTTCCACCACGAAGAACCGATTGATCCCTTACCAATTATTGCCCAAAGTTGCCCATTTTTAGTGTGTGTGCCATTAATAACTCAACGGAATCATACCCATTATCAGACAACCCACCCAGCCCAACCTTGGCCATCTCTAGTCTTTCTACAGAGACCCCCAACCCAGGCGATCCCAGATCCGCACCAACCACAGACTTGGGGCCATTGGGTCCCCACAGTCGCGTCCAGGCTGTAAAAATTAATAGCCAACATAATAAGCGGCATTTTATGACAGGCGTGCACCTCAACACACACACACACACACACACACACACGCAGAGGGAACCACACAGCCACGCCACGCCCCTCTCTGGGAGATGGTCGAACTCCGCTTGGACTTTCGGGCATCCATTTCTCATAGCATCACACGGCAGAAGTCATTAGGTGAGGGATCAGTTGGCCACGCTCCATCCTCGCAGTCACTTTGAAAATTACGCAAATTGAAAGTTACATCGTTATGAACCCCGCCAAATGGGGAGGACTCTAGCTACAGCTACAGCTCTAGCCTCAGACCCCATCGCACGGACAATCACCTCCAACTCTGGTCCAACCATGGAGTCTGGGTATGGGACAAGTTATGAGCTTCATATTGGCGCTACGAGATTTCGCTTTATGATAATTACACGCAGCGTTTCGGATTTGTTTTGTGTGCGAGACGAGTGTTTGGGTCTTTGGAAAATTGAAAAACTTTTCCTCCAAGTGTCTGCGGCTGTGTGTGTGTGTGTGTTTGTGTGTTTGTGTGGGTAATATATTGTCGATTATGCAAGAGAGCTTGTGGAGTTGATATGGGAAGTTTTTTTTATATAAACAAGCTAATGGATACTGCGGCCATTAAATGGTTGAACGGAGTCAGAAAGGCATGGAATTTATTGCTAGTGTTCAGGCGAACCAAAACTAGTTAAGGTTCAATCGGGATCCTGAAATGATCGAAAGAACTTCTGAACCCTTGGGAATAGCTTTCCAATGCCGTAACTTAACCATCGAGGTAACGAAATGCAAAACTCTTCCTGAGACGTTCATCTGTCTAATTACCTGAAGCCATAAACAGAAACCTGCTTTACGTTTCGGCCTCCGTCCTATCCCTATAAACGACCCATTCGGATCGTAGACGTAACCGTAAAAGTTAAAAGAACTCAACGCTCGAAATCGTTAGCGTAACTTTTATGCCCCACTTCTGACCCAACAGAAATAAAAAAACTCGACACAAAGTTGCCGTTTTGAATAGAATTTTAAAGGGAATTTTATAGAGATTTCTGTTTTTATGATTTTTATTTACAATCACATTGATTGAGTGATAACTTCGTATGGTAATGACCCACAGACAAAACGTTGGCCGAACACAACTCGGCAAATTGATGATGCTAATTAGCTTCGAATGGAAAAGAAACCCATTGAGGAGCACCATCTGGCATGCCAAGCAAATAAATTCCCTTGATAAATCTTTCAACGAACACTAAGACCAGAGACCGAAGACGAATCACCAAAAATGACATTTGTCAACGTCTTTATTCTGCCTCAGCGAACACTTTTGGGTACATAAAATGCAAATTAGCTACAAAATGGTTTCTCTTCCCCTTCTCCTATTTCCATAATACATTTTCTTATTTCCCTCGAAATGCATTTTCTTGCATTTGCATTTTATTTTATTTTTGATATATTTTTTCTTGCGGTCTGTGGCCTGCATTTTTATTACTTGTCAAAATACAATAAAATTTATGGCAAGTTGGCAATATTTTTAACGCCAAATGCAGAGCATTGCGAGGGGGCCACAGACTGCAGAGGGAGGTCGAAAAAAATTCAAAGAAATCTCCCCATAAATCATCCGAGTGGAGTCTGGCCAAAAAGACAAAAGAAAATCTGCCACAAAAATAAGAAAAAAAAGTGGGAAAATACATTAAAACGCAAATGCGGCGCATAAAAGTCGTAAAAATGAAATTAGCCAATGGAGGCGGCGGTTTCGATGAGGGTAGGGTACGACGGGGTCTCCAGGGGAAATACGTACATGCAAAAAAAATCGAAAATAAAATATATTAATGGGAATTAATAACATATTCATACATTTGCGAAAAGTTCTGAATGACTTTAGCCATTATTCAATTGCCTGATATGTTATTTCTATATTTAAAAGCTCAGACAGGGGCCTCAGCATGCGACTATGAATATCTTTATATACTGCAAATGATTAAGGGGTTCATTCATATGCACTCCTGAAAGCACTCAGCTATAAGTATCTTGGTAGAATGTTCAGAGAATTTCAAACCAACTTTAATTAATTCTCATAACAGAGGGAAATGCATTTCTTTCCCATGCATACATGCCTGTAAATTATAGGAAATGGCAAATCCCCAAAGCATTATTCAGAGATCCTTGTTCATTTCCCTGGGAGATTCGATCCAGATAATTAATGCCTAAACACTTTTCTTTTTGTTCGTTGCTGTTCATGTTTTTCGCATATTTCTCAAGAGGTTCAAAGACACCTCCACACGGCCTCCACCCCACGAATTTATTCCCACTGAGCTCCGCTAATAATGTGAAAAACGAGAAAATGAAAGGCACTTTTGTCTAATGAATTTCCACGTGTCTTAAGCTCTCTCTTTCCCACCTCATTCCTGGCGATGCCGTTCCTGTTTGTGGTACGTGCCTGTGTGAAAAGCGCATTTAAATGCGGTTGAGGCAAATTAGTTAATAAATCACACGTGGAAAATTGATGAGTTGCCATTTTCCTCTTTCAGTTAAGTGCGTGAATAAGAGGACGAGAGGCTGGGAGACTGGTACGCTGTGTGGCTGTGTGGCTGAGCTGCTGAGAGGCGGAGCATTTCATTTGATTGTCTTCCATTTGTTTGGAAAATTATTTCCCTCTTTATGTGTTTGCTGCGAGAGGAAGAGGAACTCTCAAGGGACTCCTCCGCCCACAGTTTGTCTTTAATTAAGCGTATTTGCTCAATTGAATACCAAATTTGGTTTATGATTTTCATCACGAACCAAACAATTGCGGGAAATTTATATATTAGTCGCTGAGGCTGAGGCAGCCAGGAAATCCATCATAGCGAGCCTGAAGAGTCGAAAGCCCAGGAATGAGTACCTTGAAGCCCCTGAAAACGAGACCCAAATGAACCCATTGTGGGGAGCAGTGTTCCCGATATCTCATTGTCATGTTTACCAAATCGCTCCAACAGTCAACAAACTACAACAGGAACAACTACAGCCTGGAATACAGCAAATACAACAAATACAACACTTTGCATGTGTAGCCAAAGCTCAGCAAACAAACAAACAAAACACAAACAAAAAAGAATGAGATACAAGCACACACACATACTCGTACCCGTTCGTAGCAACAATAAGAACAACTAACGAACAAACAACATAAAAAAGAGTGTAACAGAAGACAACAAAACAAAACCATACCAAACAAGTAGAACTTGTCTAGGCCTAAGCACAAGGGCGTAGATCAAAAGGGGTAAATGCAATCCCCTTTCGAGAAGAAAAGAATGCAAAATATATCGATCGAAAGTGTCATCTGATAGCAGATTAAGAAGTTGATTGAGATTACAGTAGATTGAAATCTCTCGCTAACCAACATCAGAATTTAGACAGAAATGCGTGGAAGGCTTTCACTGTAGCTCGCCGCAAGCAAGAATCTTTTTGCAGATCTTTCTGTGTCATTACAGTTCACCCATTTTGATCACTGAATCGATGATCCCATGAATATACAAATACCATAGAAAAGATCAGTGATCACTTTGTAACTTGATTATCATTTGACTTACACCTCCGCCGCCTCTGTCCACTTCTTGCTCAGGCAACAACAAATGTTTCCCTTGGGATTTTATTGTATGTACTTACAAGTATATATATGTACATATGTATCTATGTGTGTATATAGAATACAAGAAAGACTCCAACTTTGGGCACCTCCAGCCATTTAAATGACTTTTCTTTGGCTATATTTGCCCGGTTCGGTTTCGCTTGGGGCTATTTTATTTGTTCTCTGCTCTGCTCTTTTCTGGCTGAGCTAAGCTGAGCCTCGGCTCAGGTCGGTCTGATGTCTAAAGTCAAGATCACAAACGTGATTTGTTGTTGCGCCTGCTTGGGGTTTTTGCTCATTTTGGCAAATGTTCCAAAGACTGTGGAAGATCGTGATCTTTAAACTAAGCAACTCCGTTGTAGTCTTTGTATTGTTTTCTTTTATATTTTTTCCACCTATTTTGGGTGCTGTTGCTGACTCGATCAGTCGTCACTTTGCAACGGTGGGGTGGGGAGGGGACGAGAAGATTTCCTTTGACTAAAACTTTGTGGTTTCTTGTGGTTTGTTTGTTGTTTGGTGTTACCCGATTTATGTTTGTTCATTTATTTTGACAAAGCCTTTGGCTTTGGCTCGTTTCGAACCGAAACAGAAATTGTGTGGGTGCCCCTATGGTTGTCTCTTTCGTTTTTGCGGCGCCGCCCCGCTAAAGATTTGTGTATTTATGCTGCGAGAGACCAGATAGAGACCCGAGACCCGAGCCCCATGCCGCAGCACACTCTGATTGATGTGGGGCACATTAATCAAGCCATTGAAGCGGCCGTCTGTTTGATGTTGTTGATGTTGTTGCAGATCTGATCAAGCGATCTTGTACCACTCATAACGATCTCCTCTCTCTCTTCCCGCCCCTCCCTGTTTGACTGTCTGTTTGTCTATCTGCTCGCTCTGCTTGCTCCCTCGCTCAACTCCGCAATGGACTTTAATCGAAGCGATCGCCAAGCCAAGTGAATTTGGTTTCGTTTACCAATCGCACGCTCTGCCTCTCTTGCTCGTCGATTGTACAATACTCGTACAAGCGTCTCAACGTCGCGTCTCTCTCCTGACGATCGTTTTATAGGTCTTTGTTATTTGGCCAAGTTAATGGGCAATTTGTTTTCAATTAATTGGCTTGTTGTGTTAACTGCTTACTGATTACACATACATGGCTCTGGGGCTTCCGTTGATCGTCTGTGCATATCTGAATCTGAATCTGAGGATCGCTGGTCGTTTTCGTTTTCGTTTTCACTTGCACTCTTTCCCTGCTGCTGATCATAAATTCTGTTTGAATGAGACGCAAGCGTTGCTGTCCATTAAGAAAGATCAAAGAGTACTGCGCTACGGTGGAGTTGTTAAGGGAACAGAAGAGTGGAGTGGCATCATAACGGAAACCCATGACCTTTGGCAACGATTACAAAATGTGGTAAAGCAATACAAAAGGGTTAACTACTTTACTTATTCAAATAGTTTTCTAATATACCTCTAATTAAACCAAAAAATCGTATAGTGTTCCCATTGTACCTGCCTAAAACCCAGACGCGATGACACAACATCCATCCATCCATCCATCCATCTCTCCATCCATTCCCCAAAGACGACCATGCAAAATACGTTTAATGCCACATTTTCAAATGAGAGCAAAAATCTTTTGCTGTGTCTGTGTGTCTGCGGGGGAACGGAACGTTGGAGGCCCTTTTAGGAAATGCCGCCATCGCGTCGTCTGATTTGTGTTTTTCTGAGAATTAGCTTGGAGGCAAATGAGGAAATGCTGAGCTACAGAACTCATCCATAGAACTCAACCATTCGAAATGGAAATGATCGCCGACAGCTCTGGAAATGGTGCTACGCTGAAGAAGATGAATGGCAGATGGTCGTCTATGATGGGTCTTTGAAGTTGAAGTGTTTTGTGTTCATTAGCTCATTGCCACTAATTTGTTTCGGTTGTGTTTGGGGCACACACACACACATACATACATGTATACATGTACATAGCTCGAAGAAATCTTAATTATGTCCATCGCACCGGGAGGAAACATCGTTTGGGGCAGAGTCTTTTGAAGTTGCTGACTGACCTGATGTAGATTAAAAGGGATCTTGTTGTTAAGACAGGCATTCGAGTAAATTTATGCACTGCAAAGAATTCGGAAACTATCAGAGGTTCAACTATTAGACGTGGTATGGGTATAATTCTAGTCGTATTCTCTTCTATTCCCAATTCATTCACCTACATTTCCCAATCACAACTTAACCTTCTGACCACATTTTGCCCGCTCTTAGGCTGGGCCCATAGATAATATCATATTTCCATGCCGAAGCCCCACACACACTTGCCCACTTGTCGGCTCGCAGGCATCTTAGAAATTTAGTTCTACCTGGCCCCACCTAGGCCCGACCTGCCCCGCCCATAGCTGTAGGAAGGTGGCTAGGTAACTCATACAGTTAACCACTTTAAGGTGTCCGCTTACATGTTCTTTTTCATTCTTTCTACTCTGCATTCTGCTCTGTAAGTGCTCTCCCCGCTCTTGCTGTGTCTTCCCGCTCTCGATGCCTTTGGGCTGGGAAAGTGTGAAAAGACATAAGAAAGGCCGTGTGCCGTGCGCCGGAGCAAAATCTCAACATAAAAGCGAACTTTCTGCACTATAAAAAAACACAGCAACAACAAAACTTTTTTTTTTACATGACATGACACAATTTGCAGGCACTGTTGCCATTCTCCCAGCCACAGCCGCTGCCGCCGCTGCTGCTGCTGTTGTTGTTGGTTTGCCACTTCGACATGTTTGTCTGTGGCTTGGCTGAGGTTCACTTCAGGTAGACCAAAAGCTCTCGCCAAATTACTGGCTAAACGGAGCAGCAGCAGCAGCAGCTTGGTAGTGTTGATTAATGATTTCAGAGACGTCGTCTGCCAGAAAGAAATCTGACCGAGCGAATTTTAATATTTTAATTTAAATAAAAAGTTCAGAATTTCGTGAACATTTTTCGATTACGCGTAAAATCACAGGCAGCACTGTGACTATTTCTCGTTTGCATCAAAGTCTCGTTTATCCAGTACTCAAATGTATCTGCAGTTGCTCTTGACTCTATGCTGCTTTGTTGATTCTTCTATTGCTCCTCTACTTACACTCTGCCGATTTCGTGACTCTGCTGCTGCATCTTCTCTGCGGCTTTGCCGACCTATGCTGCTGCTCCACTCCTACCGTTTTGACTGCTTCGCCCTCCGCCTAACTGCTTTGTTAGATCTGCGGCTCCTCCCCCTACGTCTGTCCCACAACATCTATGGGGGTCGCTTTGTTTATCGCGTGTGAACATTTTTTTGCGCTTTTAGTGGCCGAAAACTTTTCAGCACACATAAAATTGTTTAAGTTTTCGGCATAAACAAGAGGAGCAATGGCAGAGGAGAGGCTGGGGGCCACTGAGGAAGTTGCATTCCAAATTGTTGTTTATATTGTGCACACGTGTGTGTGTCATATATTTTGCCTTTGAATCCGGGGAAATTCTTTACTCTTTCAGAGAATTCTGTGTCTTAATTTCGAATTTGGCAGAACAGACAATGATTTTGAAAAGATTTTCGAATTTTGTTTGAAATTATAGGGACAATAAATCATGGGAAAATATATTTTTAGAAATGTTTATTCAATCAGTAAATGATGGAGGAAAACCATTCGAAGAGATTTGCAAGCTTACAAAAATAAATATTATCTAGCATTTGATGCAATTTTTAATGTAAAGGAATTTAAGGAATTGTCTTTTGGATTATTCCCTGCAAATATTAGCTCAATAAAAAAGAAGAAATAAATCGAAACAAATATGCTGTGCTGTACTTTATGCAGTAAATAAGCGGTAAATGAATGAATGTTTATTAATAAATTATGCACGAAAATGGAACAATACTGTGGTGAAAAGAATGTGGAATGGGTTGGACAGGGGAGGAGCTGAATGAATTCGATTGCCTGTTAATTAACATATCGGCAAAATTCAATTAATCAATCATTTTTAATGAAACAGCAACAACAGCGACAACGACGACGACGACAGTTGTTAAAGAAGAGACTGAAGACCACGAAGAATCGGGCGACACTATCGGCTTGCTGCGATCTTGAACTCGGCGGAAGAGTTGGAAAATGGCAAAACAGCAAACGGAAAAAGAAAATGGCCAATGGCCAATGGCAAATGGCGAAACGTGCCACAGTGGAAGAGAGCCAAGAGATGCAATGAAGAAATAATGCTGCAATTCTATTGGGGGGCAGCAACGAAACGTGCCACACGATTGACAAGCGGTTTGGCCTCGGTCCCGGTAGTCTAAGCTGCAGCTTCCCTTCAGCTGTGTCCCTCTATCCCGCTTTGACTGCCCCAGGCAGTTTTCTGTGAGTGGCGAGGCAGAGTCGCCTGCAGCTGCAGCATCCAGCCAGCCAGACCTGGGCTGTCAGAGAGACCGAGGCCTGTGGCAATGTTGCCATCCAGCCAGCCATTGGCGGAGGAGGAGGTGGAGTAGCAGCGGGCCGACGACCAACGAGTTGCGGGTGCCACTGCATTTGGCATTACCCCGTCCAGCCAGGGATGCCTCTGGAAACTGCGACTTTTGCAGTAAAATGGCAGCGGAACTTGTGGGAAACTTATAAAGTTTCAGATGCGAAGCACTGGAAAAACAGAGAGGCTCTGTAGAAGTGGTTAAAAGTGAGTGGCAACAGTGATTGTAAGCAGATATTTTTGTTAAGAGTGATCAGAAGAAAGCTAAAGAAAAAGCTAAAAATATGCGAAATTATCACATCTTTTCAGTCACTGCATAAGTCGCTGTTCCCACTCAACAGCGCTAGTCACAGTTCGCCCAGAGTGAACAGCCAGGCTCCACTGTAATCTTGCACACCTCCTGGTACAAGCTATTACGCTTCTCATTTGGCTAGGGGGAACCCCGGACTCGCGCGCTTCTCGAACATATTTCAAACAAATTTATTTGCGCCTGCGATTTGCAAGAGACTTCTGGTAGGAAACAACAAGCGGAGAAAGAGAACAGCAACAGGAGCATGAACAACTTCAGACAACACAGAGAAGCTGGCAGCTATGTTCCGACTGTGAGATACCCACTCAATAACATTTCTTTGATGTGCTTCGACGAGTTCCATGAGCTGGAAATACTTGCAAAGCCTTCTGTTACAGCCCAATATCTTAAATGGATTCCTTTTTAGCTAGCTGTTACATGCACCTCCTCAGATAGAACATATTCTTGCAACCTTTCTGTTAGTATGGGGTATCAAGACTAACGGCGAAGCATAATTAAAATGTTACAGCAGCAGCAGCAGCAGCAGGCAAATGAGGAAGCTGCTGGAGAAGGAGGATGGGTGGCTAACAAAGATACGGTGGGAGGGGGGGGGGGGGGGGAGCAGAGCAGAACATGTTGCAATAGAACACAGCATTCAACTTTCTGGACAAGTCGCGCATGCGCCTGACGCAAATTAATTTTCCACATTTTTTTCTCTGCTGCCTGCTCCTTCTCCTCTCCTTCGTGAACATGCAGCGAAAATTATGCTAATCAACTCTGCCGAGAAGAGGGATAGAACAGAGAATCAACTCAATTTAGTTACATTTTTTTCCCTCACGAGTTTTTGACGAAATGAAAATCTGTTTCGTGCTGCCTCTGCCTTTGTTGCAAGCAACAAAGTTGCTTAGCAACAATCTCGCTCGGCCCCATTGGATCCACTGGCTCCATTGGCTCCCTCTGCTGGCAATCAGCCTCAGCTTGTTAAACTTTTGCTCTCTCTTAAAATTGGCCATGTGTGAAATGAAATGCATGATTGCAGCAAGGTGGAAGAAGAGAAGTGGAGGGAGGGGATGACACTTGTACGAAGGTAGCGGAAGGTTGTGCTGAGCAGCGCGGGAGGGAGACAGTTGTGAGGCCACGCCACGCACGCGCTTTCAAGTAAGTGTGCGTCCGCCTGTGCTGTGTGTGTAATCGTGTGCCTGTGCGTGTGTGCGGGTGTGTGGGAAATTTGTTGATTAAACTTTTGCAGGAACTTTTTAATTGCCTCGGTGTCGTCGTTGTTGCTGTCTGCAGTCGGCAATGAACAGTACGCAGAGTAATATGCAAAAGAGCGAGCGAGCGAGAGAGAGTCTGAGTAGTAGAACTATGGGCAGAGGGAGAGGCGTTGAAAGTTTACTCAGAGGCTTTACATGGCTTTTGGTGGGCCATGATGCACGTATGCTCATCTTTCGTTCTTAAGTGTTTGGCTGTGTATTGTGAAAGTTTATCTGGTTGGATTTACCTTGATCCTGTTCATAAAGAGCATTCAAAGCTGTGTAACTTGGCTCTGAATAAATATGCTCCATTAAGAAGGACAAACAAAGACCATAAACAATTATCTTTAATCAAAAGAAATAAAGGAAAAAATATGCAACATCTAATTACCATTTCCCGTCAGCTCTAAGCTACTTTTGACCAATTCCTGTCAACTCTAAGCTGTATTTGAACTTTCAGCCAAGTGTGTAGGCCAAAAATCCTACTCAAATAAAGTTTAATATTTAATAATCCGCTCCAGCGCCCAGAGGGTTCGTACTCGTATCATCTGGCCATAGTACAAGACCCCCTTTTCGCCTCACCCTGTTATGTTATATCGTACGATTTAGTTGTAGCCCCTAGTAATGATCTATGGCGCCTTTAGTCAAGATTTATGCCCTCAACCTCGACGATTGGTATAATATGCAAAGGGAAGAAGCAGCTGCCGAAGCATAAGTCGGAGGAGCAGAGTGGGGAGCAACCTCCAAGAAGCCATAAAGCCAAAGAGGCAGAAACTTGTATGCAGAAGTCGAGCGCCTTTTTGTTGTGTACAATAAAAATAAATAAAAAAGAGCGGGTGGGGGGAGAGGGAGAGGTAGCCGAGCAGGAGGAGGCATAAAATTGTATAAATTTATGAGGGGACCCAGTTTGGTAGCCCTCTAACTGCCTTCCGATGTTTGTTTCTGGTTTTGGCTTTGGGCTTGGGTTGGGGTTTTTTTTTTAGAATTTAATTGGACATTATATCGCATATTCTTATATAGGCAAAATCAATGCCTGACCATATATCAAAAAGCGAAACCAACGAGACGTACGGGTGAGAGGCAGCTGGATGAGGAGGGGGTGGCATACTGGAAGAGGGACAGGGACAGGGACAGGGACATCGAACGGTAATGGCCGAAAAAGCTTAACCATTGTCTGCGCAACTTTCAGCTGCTTCTTCGATTGTTGCTCTTGGTGTTATTTATGGTTACCCCGGATGGCTGCCCCTGCCTTCGTAATGTGTGAACGAAAGATTCCATCTTTCCCTGGGAACGCGAACATCTGGGAATGGAATGGGATGTCGCGCCTAAGTGCCACCAGCTTCCCGTCTCTGTCTAATCACGTTTCATTCTGTCTGTTCACCGACTCTTCTCCACAATAGATTTTCCCCGCCCCTGTAACAACTCATTCAAATGCAATAATCGGATGAATTTCCCCCGTCTTCTTTGCTATATCTTCATCTGTCCAGTTGGGCCAAAAATCTGTCCTCTATTGTGCTGCGGCTCTGATGCACGTCAGATGCCACGCCCACTCACAGTCCCCACAGAGCCCAACAGCCAGCCCACAATCGACTTAGCTGGCGCCAGTTTTTAAATCGGCTTAAATTATGGTGCTCAAAGCGAGGAAGAATGAGCAAAAATTGTCTTTCCATTATTATTATTAAGATGTTTGCATTATGGACAAAGCGGGGGCCACTGGCACAGGGAGAGGCTCAAATTTGCCTAAGAAGTTGACAAAGTTTCCATGTGGCTGATTTTATTACTCAAGCTGAGAAAATCTATTAAGAAAACATCCGAAAGTGTTTCATTATTATGTTGCGAATTAGATTTTTGGGATAGGATTTATGCAATTGAAATGTTAAAGGTTAACTGAACTGAATTGTTTATCTAATGTCCTTTAGGGAGCCATTAAATATGACTCCATCCCTCTCTCTCTCTCTGACACTTTTATCCTTTTTATTTTAAAACTCCTGGCAAACTATATTTCCAAACTAGAAACTCCCTCCTACAAATACATATTTGAAATACCTGACATCGTAATTGCTCCGCTCCACTCGCACCCGATTTCGCCCCTCTGCAGTCATATGTTTATCTGGGACAGACCAGACCGGACCCTCGACAATAATGCCTGGCACTAGAGGGGAATTATGCTGGACCCTAATTAATGTTGACATGGGATATATTTTTTGTCCGCCTCCATTATTATTGCCGCACCATTCCCACAACACAACTGAGCTTTGTCCCCAGCTGGAAATATGAAAAGAAAAAGTGGAAAAAAGTGGAATAAAATCTGTTAGATTAGTGCGTTAACAAGGGGTCATCGGATGGGACCCTTCGGGTGCGAGTGCACGGAAAAGTCTACCCTTGTTTTTCTTTGCAGATTATCAGGCCATTTAATGGAGATATTTAATTTCCGGAATTTCCCTTCTTGGCCACGAGAATATGGCAAACTTTAACCTCAAGAACATATTTTTCTGCTTCGCTTTTTTCGGTTATAATTAATTTTTACTGTCAAATTACGGCAGCACTCTGACAGGATGACAAGTGAAACTTTATACACATAATTAAATAATTTCCTTCTTATTTTTTTGTCACTTTTTGCCACTCTCTCTCTCCGTGTGGAAATAAAAGTTGAGCACCCGAGAGTCTGGGACGGTGACGGTACTGGTACCCCCATCCCCACCTTTACTTGCATAATTTACAATTCTTTTTTGTCGCGCTGCTGCTGCTCTTTTGGTCTCTCATAAATTAAGATGAATCACGAAATAATAAAAAGTGAAAATGCGTAAACTAATTAAAATGGTTGGGGCATGGGACAGAGGCGGGGTACGGACACAATGACATCGAATTAAAAGTGCTTAATGAAGGGAAAACTTGCACAGACAGCAGCGTGACTCTACCAACTGGAGAGCAGGAAAGAGCTCCAAGAATTCATGAAGGAGGTTTCACCCTTGGGAAGGGATAATCTGCCATAACACAGCTTAAAAATAGGGTTTAACAGAGAGTTTCTCTAGATTTATCCTGTACTAAGTATAGTATATTCAGATCGAATTTCAGAGTACAGTCCAGTCCCTCTTAACGATATTTCATTGTGCGGCTTAATTGAAATATAGTCAGAGCGACGAACCGCCTGCCACTGCTCGCTCCGGAGTGTATGGCGGAGAGACACGATTGAAAGGGAAAATTTGTTGCGGCAACGCGAGAGCATTGTAATCTGTAGAACAAAGGACACATAAATCTCCCCGTGCAAGGAATTCTCCGTATTCTTTTCATTTTGGTTTTGGTCATTTAAATTGCCCCCGACTTGCGGGTAACTTTGGCTTTAACTATGCCGCCTGCTTGTTCCTTGTTGCGCCTTGTTAACCCACGAAGAGCCAAAGCAAATACCAGCCAAAAATACAGCAACAACAACAAAGAAGCAAGAAGCAAAAAGCAAAAAGCAAACTGAAATTCAAGCGAAAAGAGTGAGGAATCGTCAGCATTTTGCATACAAGTCTCGTACGGTTCTTGGCGCTGTTCTACGAGTGTGCTAGTAGCTGGCAGCTACTGCTGCTGTTTCCCACTGCTGCTGTTCCACACTCCACTTAAAAAATCGTTAAGCATAAGAAACAATAAAAACAAATACCTATAAACACTTAAAATGGCACAGGTAACCCGCTCTCGACCTCGCCGGGTGAGTACCGCCGAGTGCCGAGTACATCAGGCAGTAAATGCCTGTTGCCGAGTCAGCTTAGCCAAGCTTTTCCGAGTTGGCCAACTCTCTGGCGTTTTTGGCCAGTTGTAAATGTCAAGCAAATTTGGTTGGCTGCATTTCTCGTTTGTGTTTGTGTTTGTGTTTCCTCCGACTCTGCAGTTCTGCACTCCACTCCTGGCATGCCCCGCTGCCACCGCCTAACCCTCCAGTGGATTTCGTGTCGATGTTGTGACCATGGAAATGTCGGTGGGTCTTCGCCATGTCAAAGAATGAGTTATGGGAACATACTTGAATTGAAGTCGTTAAGCAACTAAATGGAAATCGAATAGAAACTGAAACGGGACACTGGATCTGCAAGCTCCTCCTCACAGATACAACTAATTATTTATGAAAGTAACCTTCCACCTCTAACCCATATTTCCCCGCCTCTTGTCGTTCCAGGTATGTTAATTCCCGCCATCACCCATCACTGATGACCCCTGCCCCCCAGCGGAGGGAGTTGAGGGAGCATTGGAGCCTAGATTTATGGCACAACTCTGGCTAATTTGCCATAATTAGACACGATAAACGCGGGCACAGAGGGCACTTAATATTTATGTGTACTCGGATTTAGTGGTTAAATTGCCACGACGAACATCGATATGCACTCGAGCCTCTTGGCCGGCACTCAATTGACATCACATCACATCACAACACAACACATCGAACAAACATCGAACCGCAAATGAAGGCAATTAAGCCCCTGCACTTGAGCCCCGACCATAATGGAACTTGACTCTGGCCAGAATTATGAATTAGTTTAAAATGCAATCTGGCCAAGAGTCGGGCTGCTTAGCCAGTGGCAAGTGGCAAGTGGCAGTGGCAGTGGCCGCACTATAATTAGGCCATAAATACGTTTTACTGTGATTCTGGGCCACAATAGCCGCTGGCCCTCCAACTATTGCTATATAAATTTAATTATAGATATTTCAAGTCCTCTCGGGATACACCTTTTATAAATGAAACCGGTTTTAGTTTGGCATGGACTCCACCAGCAACAGCATCCTCATCCCCATCATCATCTTGCTGAGCAGCCTCAATCTCAGCTCGAGTCTCAATTCCATTTCCAGTCTGGTCTCTGGTCTCTGCTGGTCTCTGCTGGTCTCTGCTGGTCTCTGCTGGTCTCTGCTCTCGTCTTCCTCGGTTGATGGCATGTGAAGTACGGCGCTAGGAAATGGTAACCAGGGCTGGCTGACCAGTCCACGCACCCAACGAGAGCCCGTCCTGTTCCCTTGTCGCTCCCCCCTGCATCGTATCGCTCCCCACTACCCACTTCAGTTGGTATTCTAACACACTTGAGACTGGTTTCTCAAAAAGCCACTCGAGCTGCCCGTCAAGTGTCTCTGTGTGGCTGGGTTTTTGTGGCTCGGCTGTCAATAGACATCTTGCCATGACTTGTGTAAAATACACATCCATCCATCCCAAAAAAAAAAGCAAAACACTGCATATATAGATATGGAAATATATACGCACATATATATATTTTTTTTTGTGTGTGTACACACTTGAAGAAATCATAATTATTGCCAGTCAAGTTTTGAGTGGCCCCAAACAAACGCAAACGCAGACTGGTTCATAAATTTACATACAAGATAAAACTGTGCCTAAAATATCGCCTCTCCCTCCCCCTCCCTCTCTCTCTCTCTCTATCTTTGTATGGGAGTTGCATACGGAGATCTATAACGATCCGAAACGATCGTGAAACGATCTCTGTCCACCATTAGTCATATTGGAATGGAATGGCTTGGACTTGGTTGGACCCACACATAACTTGTCCGATGGCGATCGCTTACCGAATTTGAATGTTATTTATAGGCAGATGTCAGGGGGCTTATTGAGACCAGGCGACAGGAATATTTGGACACTCTTTTACAATAATGTGAGATTTGAATGGGAATGCCAGATACGAATACGTTTCGTTTTTTTGGGCAAGCCTTTGGAGGAAGAACTTGCAAATTAGAGACTCATTCAGCTAACAAGGGAAGAGCTTCGCTGCAGTTTTAGAGGCTAATGCTTAAAGCTACAATGGAAATGGTCAAATTATTCATACAACTTTATCAATAGGCCATTAATGGCCCACTCGGAGCTGTCAAATGCAAAATAAATCATATTTTTTGCTGCTGCTAGTTCTGTGTGTGTTTTTGAAAGTGCGTTTCGCATTACCAGTGGAACTGAAATCCAAACCTAAACCCAAACTCACTCGCACACACATGGCGCAATATGTGGCGAGGTGGAGACCAATTAAGCGACTACCCACCTAGCCCCTAGACTAACCAAAACCGAACCCCACCCAGCCCAGCCCAGCCCAGCCCAGCTCAGCATCGGAGTCCGACTCCGATGGCAACTGCAGCTGTAAATCAACTTTGCAGCTTTGCAGACAGGGGGAGACAGGGTGCGACATGCGTGGCAAGAAAGCCAAGTGAAACATACATAAATTAACATCAATACAGCAGCGGCAGCAGCAGCGGCACACAATCTAAATTCAACTTATGAATACCATTTTTATTTGATACCCTTTGAGAGGGTAATCCTCACCGTTCACAGAATCCAGCGAATATCCAAATAAGTCTGAAGAGTGCAGCTATCCGGCACTGATTCCATATAGATACGCAAAAACCGATCCTACAGATCTCACACTTTGAAATGCCATGTACTTTTGGTGTCCTTAAAAGATGACAAACAATTAAAAGTTGAATCAACGATCAGCGAAGCAACTATCTGCTCTTCAGGGGTATTCGCAGCTTCGATCTCATAGCCCTGCCTTTCTTTGTTGCCTCTTTGTGCATTTGCCACTCGGCATAAATCATTTTTAATGGGCCCTTGATTTCTTCTCTCTCTCCCGAGTGCATGCTGAACACGTAAATGCCTGCGTAGGGTCTGAGACTGGGACTGGGACTGGCACTGAGACTGGTGCAAGGATTCGGATCAGGTTCACTCACCAAACTGGAACGGGAAGTCGTCTGTCGGATGCATTTGCCTTGTAGCTGCTGATTTGCAAATTTAGATACGATTTCCATGCCGAGAGAAATATGTGTGTGACATCGTTTTTCTTTTTGGCAAAGTGCTTTGCCCCACCAATATGTTTTGGCAACACTTGCATAACAACACCAACAACAGCAACGACTACGACAACTACAACTACAACGACTACGACACTTGTAGCTGGTGCGTGCCCCAGACTGTGGCAGCGTCTGTGTCTGAGTACCGTTAAATGCAACGTTTAGATCCAAATGCCGAGATAACAAATTGTTGTACAACGCACTGCGAACTATGCACAGAGTTTCCTCATTTTCCCATTTTCTTTGTGTGGTGTGAAAAATTGGCCAATCCCAGGCTTCGCTTCCCCTGGCTCCTTGTCTCCTTGTCCCATTTGTCTCTTGTCTCCGTTGCGTTCCGTTGCGTTCCGTTGCGTTCCTCTGATCTGCTCAGCCATCTATCTGCAGAACTTTGTCCAGAATTCGTATCTGCAGCTGCATCTGCATCTGTATCTGCAGTTGTCTATCAGCTGTCTCTCGCAGTCTCCTCTTTTCGGGTCTCGAACTTTGCCATATCATTTTTACCCTCCCCCCACCACTCCACGTTTTGAGCGACATTTTGACGCGGCCATTTCAAGTGCAATTCGGTGTTGGGTTCCCTCCGAGTTCTCTGAGCTGTCGTTGGGTTCTGGCTCTGGCTCTGGCTCTGGCTTGGGCTTCTGACGTGGCCGAGTGATTGGAAGTGGTCCGGGAGCTGTAACTGTTATGCGCTTACTTTGGCCACTGAAGGCCTGTCAGCCTGTCAAAGGTATCGCTGCTGACCGTGGGCCAGTTTAACGCTGATCGCTGAGTAGCAGTAAATTGCATTGCCGTCGCTGAGGACGGCTAACTCTGGTCTTATAGTTTCAGTACCTTTCTGATCAGTCTTATGTACATATATACCAGTAGGTTTGGGCTCCCAGAACGTGCTCAGATGTTGCAAAATCTGGAAATATAAATTACTGATGGTTGTAAAGGGATTGATTCAACTGATTCATGCGGATTGATTGATTGTAGAACAAACTACCTATGAAATTGTTTGCATTATCCTTACTTCCTGGATACCTGGTCCTCTATCTCAGACCCTCATCGTTCGTGGACTCAGAAATGTCGCAGAACTTTGCCCCTGCCCCACTAGGATGACATCAAACGCCCCTTCGCTTTCGAGCATCTCGCTCATTTTGCTGCCGTTTGTGCTGGAAGCTTCCGCAGCGCTTCATTAATTTTGCAGGCACATTAACAGTTTCATTCTTCCTTTTGTCCGAACTTACAGCAGAGCAAAGCTCCCAAAAGTTGCTCCCCCTATGACGCTCCATTCGTCCCTCCTGGCGCGCCCCTCGGGGACTGGCCTGAACATCAATCTGGCCAAAACTAATCATTTTTAATAACCAATAATTTATTTTTAATCAAATTTTAATGAAAACTTTGCCGCCCCAGAAGCGAGGGGAACGCATAAAAAGTTCAACAAAAGTCGGAGTTGGGGAATGGAAACGGGGATGGGAATGGAGAAGGCTAAGGATATGAGGCGTGGTGGGCCGTACATTTTGGCCAAAAGACTTTGTAGGCCTTGTCATGCATAAAAATTAGAGTAGAACAGAAGCAGCCGGAGGAGGAGCCCGAGGAGGCTGAGGCGTGGCAGAGATTGAGCTGAAGATTTATTATGGCCAAGATTGAGGGAATGGGAGATGCGCGATGCGAGGCAGCGATAGCCTCGAAGGAAGGTCGTGCAGAAATCAAACAACCCACCCGACAACGCCATCCACAACATCGGTATAGACGTGGACTTGGACCTGGACTGGAGCTAGGACTGGGACTTGGCAACGACATCAACATCAGCATCGACTGCGACGCCTCAATCGCTCGGCCCCTTGCCTTAATTAATTTCCTTTTGCCGTTCTGCTGCCAGTCCGTCTCCTTCCCCCAGTTCCTCTGTGCCAAAAGGGTTACACAGCTCATTATTTTTACCGACTCCTCGGCGTCCCCATCTCCATCACTATTTGCAGGCCCAGCTTCATCTTCCCCGTCATCTCATCGTGCCATTCGCTGCTCCATTCTGCTGCTCGGCCAGCGACACTTGCAATTGGATTGGGCCAGGGATTGTGCTGGGAGTGGGGCTTTGATTGCCCACAGCACACCGCCGAGAGCTGGACACTGCAGCCGGAAAACAGTGGGCGCTGTCCAGTGAAGAACTGTGGCAGTGACAAAGGCAGGGGCTTGGCCAAGATTTCCCATGGGATTTCTTGACTATTTCTTGTGATTTTAGGCACCATGTAAAAGTACGATATAAATATTTTTATTAGCCTTTCTTACACTTGAAAAAATCCCCAATTTGCATATATTTTGGATGATTTATTTGCCATTTCCATGAGGGTATTTAAAGATTCGGCTCCCATCCTGCTTATAGACTTCTTCCTTTCGAGCCAACTCGTACTTAAAGGAACCCCTCTTGGCCTTGACACTCACCACTTCCACTCACTGCCACAGCAAGCCTCTCTGGCCAGCACTTTTACCCATGTTTGGTCATTCTTTTTGCGCCTCTTCTCGGTCGAGGCTCTGGATTTGCCATTTAGCTGCTTGTTCAGGCCTTTTTTCTCTCGTCGTGGCATCTCAAAAATGTCGCCGGTTAACTTGCTTTCAGTTCACTTTTGTCTCGCTTTTCCTTGGCTTTGGCTTTGGCTTTGGCTTTGCCTTTGCCTTGGACTTTGATTGTCCTCGGCTCGGCTCGACTCGGAGTGGGAGCTTGGATGGACTGCAGCCGCCGCCCACTTGCCACTGACCAGAAGATGAAAAGGAAGAAGCAGATGATGATGATGACAATTATTGCCACTGCAGAGGCTTCCTTGTGGCCATCGAGTGAGTCTCCAGCTATTGTTATCAAGCCGTGTCTGGGATGAGATGGAATGGAAGGGGATGGGGATGTCTGTCCATCCTTTAGTCAGAAGTGTCGTCTGGCTGGGGCACTTTTTCTGTATTCTCATTGGAGCCCAAAGAGGGGAGAGGCAGCCGCAGACTAGCCGCCACTTATAACTATTATTTTAAGCAACGTGCAGCGATGAGGCAACAATTATTTTTCCTCTGTTTTTCGCTGCCAGAGACTGGCCCCACGCCAGCTCGCGTTCCATTTCATTTGCTCTCTCTCTCTCTCTCTCTCTCTCTGGACAAACGTGACAAGCAATTAATTAAAAAATTAAAGACTGCTGCAGAAGGAAGGGGGAGCGGCTGCTGGAGGGGGGAAAGAAAGCTAAGCAATCAAGTGGACCATTTCCGTTCGATCAATCCACAGCATCCACAGATGTCACCGTCAGGCCACAAAAAGTCCTCCTTCTGTGTGTGCGGTCAAGATAATAATTTGCCAATGAGGCACATGGGAAAAGGCCAAAACATGGTCGGGTTTGGCCATGTTATTGGGTAGGCCATTAGGCCAAAGCCATATAAGTGGCGAGCACGGTATCGATAGGGTATCCAGGGGGGCACCACGGAGGACACACATGACAGCTGTTTGAAGATGATAGACAACATTTCAAGTGGACATTGTCGTTGTCGTCTTTAACTAATTTTGTGGAAAGATAAAACAAGCAGCAGCTGCTTTTCTCTGTTAATATTTTATGTACTTTGGCTGTGAAAGGAGAAGCAGAGAAGGAAGATGGGTGAGAGAGAGAGAGAGAGAGAGAGAGAGCGAGAGCCATTTTAATGGCAGTCACTGAATTATGAGCAAAGGCAGCTCATTACAAGCGACTAAGTGAGCCAGGCATATGCTAAATTGTGGCTAAAAAGAAGTGGTAACAACAGAGGGTGCAGGCAACGGGAGGGAGGATGGGAGAGGATGAGGCATCAGCAGCAGCAGCAGCAGCAGAGACAAAGCCATAGCGAGACCTTGGCCAGACCAAGATTCCCAGCCAACTTCCAATGAAATGAAACGAGACAAAACTTGCAAAATGCGAACAAGATAAAGGGGGTGGGGTAGGGTAGGGTGAGGCTCCACAGCACGGGTGTAGCAAACAGCCATTATGGATGCATGCGGCAACAGCAACAGCAAACAACTTCGACTACAGCAACCATCTAGCGACAAGCAACAACGAACCGACGTTGACAACATGGCTCAAATGTCAGGCAATGGTCAACGGCTGTTCACTGAGTTATACTGCTCTGCCTCCACCCCCCTCCCCATCCCACTGCATCCACAGCATCTATTGTTGTTGATGGTTTTCTTTTTTGTTTTTGTTTTTGTTATTGTTTGAGCTGCTGTTGCCATATGTGTCTCCTCTCTTGGCCGACTCTGATGGGGAATGTTTAGTCAGAGGCTGCCGATTTTACATGTGCGCTTTCCGGAGATCGGACAGAGACCGAGACCGAGACCGAAACGGGTATATGTATGGGGTCCTACTCCCAGCTTCCGCCAGACAAACGTAACACAACATTTTTCGGTGAGTTCGAGTCATTGATGAGGGGGCGAAGATGTCTCTTCTCTCAGTGTGTGTGTGTGTGTGTGTGTGTGTGTGTGCAGAGTCAGGTAGGGTCATAACTTGTCCCATAGAAGGGCATTGAGACATGCGAACATAACGCATGAGGAGGAGAAAGCGGAAGATGTAGTCGAAGAAATTTGCATGCAAGGCGAATGCAAGGTCTGAGTCGGACAAGGACAGACATCAGCTAGTGGGAACCTCAAGTGGCATCTGCACTGGACGCTGATGTGCGATGCATAACAGTGTGTATAACAGCACAGCATGGGAAAATGTTTGTTGCCTGGGTGGCATGCGACGGACAGGACCAAACAGGACAGTAGCTACCGGTAGCTTGGGCAAGCAATCTGCTTATGACAGTTGATTTAAAGCACAAAAAAAGACAAACAAATTTAATAAACGATTAACGAGTTCTGTCAAGACTTTCGCCTAAGTAGAGACACCATTTACGTTTGTTGCAACAGTAGACATTTACGGGTTGCAAGTAAAATACAAACGGTGTAATTCATGGCCATTCCGGCCACTTGCGTTCCACCTTCGCCATGGCAGCATTAAGTCCTCATATTTATGTCTTTAAAGCTCAGATCCCCCCGCTGTTGCCAACCACTCCTCTGACCAGGTTACCAGCAAGTTGGCTTTATGTCTTGGAATTTTTATGCCTAATACATGCAGAGGGTTGACTTCCACCACGCCGACTAATGCCTGTTTATTAGCAGTTTTCCACCCACTCCTTTCGCCCACACATGGCTATGGATTTTGCACAGCGGCTTGCAATATTTCTTGAGCGTTTTCATGTTATTTTTCTTTCTTTCCTTGGATTGTCATAATTTTTGTTTATTTTCCTTGCCACCCGCCGTCTGTTTGCTGAGAAAATAAAGCCAACTGAAGGGCGAGGTGGTGGTGGGGGGCTGGCCGGGCTTATATGCGATATATCTTTGGCCTAAGCACAGCTGTTTCTTCTTTCTGGGACACTTCTCGTACGATTTACTCATCCCATCCCAACCCATCCTATGCCATCCCGAACAATGGCTGACAATTTCTGTTTGCCGAGGGGAAAAGCAAAGTTTTGAAAACTGTTTACTCGGTCAACATTTTAGAGAAATTTTTGTATTTATCCAGCTTTTTAAGCCACCACCCCCTTGGCCTGCATGCTGATTTCCAAGGGGGAAAGTGGAACGCACACAAATTGATTAAACTGTCAAGTGACTTTTACAGTTGAAGGACAGACAGCGTTGACATTTCGATTATTAATCATTCGCCAATCGATGCACACATGTATAGGGAGCGAGAGACGGAGAGGGGAAAACAGAGACATCGACTACGCGTATCACCCGACGACGGCCATCGGATGCGGGTCGTGGAGGTGGCTTTTGGCTTTTGGCTGGAGACAAATTGCATTATCAAGACCCAACCCCAGCGCCAGCATCAGAATAACAAAGACAACTCTCATTTGATCATAATTGAGTGTCTTTCCCCCCCTCCATCAGAACTAAATTCTTGCCATTTCTGGCTGTTTTCCCACTCCCCACGCCACTTATTAACTTTTACGCCAAACGCAAATGAGCCAAAAACTTTTGTGTCAAAACTATCGACAGAATGGGCCAGAGATAGCACCTGTTGGAAATGTTTAATGGTAGCATGGCAGGGGGTGGCGTGTGCAGGGTGTTGCTGGCGAGAAAAGGGATCCAATTTACTCAGTTAGTTTTACGGCTTTGAACTTTTGTGTCTGGCAATTGTGTTAAGTGCGTTTTGATAGCCCATGAAGAGGTCGAATGAAATGAATTCAGTTTTTTGCACAAGGGTTAAAGTTACAATTGCAGAGTCAAGAGGCAATGGGAGTTTGCCCCGTAAGCGGGGGGATGTACGAGTAACTTGCTGAAATAACTTTGGGCTTCTTTTCTCTTAGGAAGTTTGTTGAATAATTTCCATTTATATTCTTTGATGATCCCTTCCTTTAATCCGTAAATTGAGTATTCTTTCGGGATTTGTAACTAGGATTATGTTCTAGATTTATATTTTTGTATAGGGATAGGTCTTCCATCACTCTCAACTCCACAGGGAACAGGGAAATACTCTCTTTCGACTGTGTGAACTTCTGCGAATGGCTGGAATTTCCTCGACACGCTTTATCCCTTCTCCCCCTACATTACCCCGCTTTAGCACCCACCCGCCCTTAGACAAAGCAAAACAGCAAACACTTCAGATGTTAATTACACGTTACGGAAAGGACTCACAATAGCGTGAAGGCGAAAAGGAAATCCTCAGCAGTTTGAAGGGCTCCAAAGAGAGCTGCAGATGGGAAGATAAAGGGCAAGAGGGGGTCTACTCCAACGGTGATACTCGGAACAAGGCGGAAGGGGGGGGGGATAGATAGGAGCTAGCCAGCTCCTCTTAAGCTGAGCTCCTCTTCAACTAATGAGCTGCTCCGGCGATGCCCGACTAGAATCGTCTTCTCCTTCTTTTTGTTACCCATTTCTGCTGTCCATTTTTGGCAAGTGGCTACCCTTCCCTACAAAGTATAATAAAAGACGCCCCCGCCATGTGAAACAGAAACGGAAAACCCCAAAAAAAGACACCCAAAGAGAAAAGAAAGGAGAGGAATACATACCCTAAGACAACAACACAATTTCTGGGTGAAACTTTTGCTCCGAGGCGTCCGTTTATACTAGTTACGACAAAAGCAGCTTAGTTTGCGGTGAGGCGGGGGGGTGATCAGAGGGGATCCTCTCTATAAGAACTTGGTTTTACCTTTTGTGAAAGTTCGAGTATGGGTGTACCAGTGTGTGTGTGTGTACCAGTGTGTGTGTGTGTGTGTGTTTCAGTTTCTCGTTAGTTGCACATTTTGCATTTTGCTGCCTTTTTTGGCGAGGCTTTTGTTGTTGTTCCTTTCTCCATGCTGCTCGATCTCCCTTACCCACCACAATCGCCTTGCCTTTGTCTTGACGGCAGCGCCCTCTGGGGGGGGGTGGTGTTGGAGAGTCATCAATATTGCTTATTTGCAGTAGTTTTTGTTGTTGTTGCCGTTTTGTCGTAGGAAGCTTTTTGTTTGGTTCTCTATTTCTTTGAGCAGTTTTTTCTGCACTCGAGATAGCTTCCAAGATATTTTAAATAACGAATCAATACAGTTCGGTTGGCGACTTACCTCATATTTAATGCACCTTGCTCCCTTTTAATTCTGTCTTCCCCTTCCGATACCCTTGCATATTATGGCCTTTACTCTCTATTATTCCCATCTGGTGACTGGTGGGTGACTCTTCTTCGGCTGCTCTCTACCCCAGAATGCATTCACGCAAAGGCGTGGGATGGGATGGGAGGAAGCCTCCCTCTGCCTTTCAGCACAAATTGCGTTCTGTTGTTGTTTTGGTTGTTGTTTTTTCTGTCGGTCGGTTTTTCTTCTTCTTGAAGGTTCCCTTCCCTTCCTCGCCTTTTGCTATTGTTCCTTTTGTGCGTTGATTTATGTGCGCTGGCATGTGTGTGTGTGTGTGTGTGTGTGTGTGCGTGCGTGTAGCTGCGGCTGTGGGAGTGAGAGTGGGAGTGGGAGTGGGAGGCAGGCCATGAATTGCAGTTGTCTCTCCTCGCCGTTGTTGTTTCTCCCCACCCCAGGAGGAGCCATTGAGTGCTGCACCGCTCCATTCGCCCTCGCCATCTCTCTTGTTGCGCATACAAATTGGTTTTAGTTATTAATGGTGTGTATAATTAAGCGGGGTGCCTTTTGTTGCCAACTTTGTCTGCAGTTTGTTAGAATGTTTCTTAATAATTTGTGGGCGCATAGCTCAAGGCAGGGAACGAGGGCAAACGAAATGGAGGGTAAGTCAAACTTGTAAGTGGGAAATGAAGTGGCAAGGCAAGAAAATGTTCCGTATAATTGAAATTGGAAGCATCGGAATGAAAGAGATGCTAGTTTTGTATGGGCAATACAATTCAGAAAAGAGGAGAGAGCCAAATAGACATCAAATTAAAGAGATGAGCCAAGAGGCACTGGCCACTTAGTGTCTCTCCCATTCGTTCATATTCAGCTTTAAGTAATTTAATCAGTCGAATTCATACATATCTACATATAATGATCCAATATTTACTGAATTATTTCCCTTCGGCTATTGTCTGCTTCATTTGAGAAATCCTTTGCTTTGCAGGACGCGTCGCTGCACTTAACCAATACAGCAAACCACAAAGGGGAATTTCCCTCCGCTGACCCTTTCAATTAAAAAAGTGCCAACAACAGGAAGAGAGAGCTAGATAACAGCATAGAACGGGGAGAGCAAACAATGGGCAACCCCGAAGCTTGTTTGTTTGTCTATCAATCAGACTTTCGGCCTTCCGGCTTAACAAATTTCTCTCTTGCAATTGAAACCCGAAACCCCTTTTTTTTCGGATTTTGGGGGAAAAACTCAGCGGGAAAATCTCATTACAAATGCAGGAACCACAAAAAATTGGGAGAATCCTTTATGGGTGGGGGGTGGCAGGAGGAAGGAAGTGGGGAACAAATTTCTTTTGTGTGGGCTTTGACCTCTCTTCGATGTTTGCTTTCATTTGAATTTATTTCTGTTTCTGTGTGTTTCCCATCTGACGCCTTCATAAACTTTGATTTCCCTGTCTGTCCACCCTCTGCCTCCTATCCACAGCCTGCACCCTCTTCGGACACTAAATGGTAAACAAATGTGGCCCAAAGAACTTTTAATTGAATGTACACCAGACTTTTGCCTCGCTTCTGATAAAATATTAATAAATTTTGTATAGAGCGAAACTTTGAGAGGCCTACAAGAGAGAGAGAGTGGGCAGAGAGAGAGAGAGACAGATAGACGAAAGCAAACTTGAACTTTTCTAATTTATTTTCCATATGCGTCTCTTGCCAGTGTTAATACATATTATATAATACTTGATATTTTTCTTTAAGCTGCGCTTTTCCCCGTACTTCAAGCATTTTCGGCGCCTTTTGTTCTAAGTCCTGGCCCCTTGCCTGGCCTGGCCTGTCCTGGCCCCAGCACTGGTTGTGGCGGCAAATGTAAGCAAAACTCTTGGGGGAAAACTCCGGGAAAAGTTTCGCAGCAAGCACACACTGGTTGGTGAAAGGGGGGGTTGGTTGGATGGATGAATGGATGGAAAGAATGGATGTGGGGCGGAAGCGGGCCCTGCTTACCTAGATGAGTTGCTCGTGGGTCTCGACACCGCTGGTGTTGACTGCTGTGGCTAAAAGAAAGCTCCAAGCAGCGAAGCTGTGGGTGGGACTCTGGGGGACTCTGTTGTCTTCTTTTGTGACTCGGTTTCGTTGCATATTTCTTGGGGTTTCTTGGGGCTGCACGAAGTGATAAACAGATTAGGATTGGAGCGAGTGTAGGGTACCGAAGGATTGGGAAGATTTTCCTGGAATTCTTATTTTGGTTAAGTTCAAGTTGAATCATATTTCTTGTTACGGATATCCCTGTACCGTATTCCATTCCAAACCAAAACAGAGTCACTTGCCAGCATCCCAACCATCATCATCATTACGAATATCATCTTCCCCTTGATACGCGCAACAATCCCAAACCATCTCCGAGAATTCTCCCAAAATACATCCCATTTACCATTTTCAGCACACGCTCGGCCAAGGAACCTGAACCGTTTCTGCCCGTTTGGCTACCTCAGTGGGAAAGCCCGAGCCCCAAAACAATTTCATTAAATGGAATTTCCCCTAATGAACATTTCTCTGCTGCCTTTTTGCTCTGTCTGATTTTTTATGCGTGGTCGTGTCGCTGGATAATTGAGCTTAAGCTCAGCAGCAGTAGCAGAAGAGGCAGAAACAGCACGCGACCAGCGGCATGAGCGGGTTAAGGGTTAAGGATGTGGAAAAAGGGTTTTATGGGTCGTCCGCAGAAACCGCACGCGAACGTGGGACAAGCAGGAGCAATAAGAAAACGAGAGAAGAGATTTATTCTGTGCTCTGTGTTGGATGGGGAATGTGAAGCTAAAAAATTAAAACGGATCTCTTGCGGCGGGAGCATTAAATGGATATTTTGTAATTATTCGGGGCAACAATCACAGAAACGCAGGAAGCATCTCTTCATCTTCCCTGAGAGTACAAGGGGAAGATTTGTTTAGGATATCTCAGACGTATCTGACAGCGGATAGGAAGGAGCCATTTCCATTAATTCCGTACTTCTGGTATCCTACCCTCTTCAATTTGGACACACACCCCCCCCCCGTAGAGGGAGTGCAAAAAAAAATATCCCATGTATCATGATTTATGTCGAATGGTCTCATCCCTGGGGAGCGTTAGAATCCATTCGCTTACTCATGGATCACACATCTTGAGGTTAACCGAAAGTTAACCCACAAGCACGTTTCACTTCCAATTCCATTTCCTCCCCGTCCTACCTCCCACCAACCCACCCTCTACAACCAAGAAACCAAAAATACCAGAGCCCAAAGCAATTTCATAAATTTTAATCCTTTTTTATTGCTCAGGTAAGAGAGAGTGGGGGAAAAGGTGTGCGGAAAATGGAAAGTGAAATGTATACAAAACTCATTTCCGTTGCACGTTGCGGTGAGTGCCGCTTGGCAGAAGAGACACCGGCTGCTGAAGAGGAGTGGAGAGGGAATGAAAAGCTGTGCTTAACCTCTCAGCCAACAACAAGGACCCCAGCAACAGCGACAGGAACTAACATGAAACTAACTGCATGACCACGACAACAATTGCACAGCAAAAGGCGAGTGGAGTGGGCTGGGGGATGGACCGACCTCTCTCTCTCTCTCTCCATGTGCTGCTTGCTCTCTAATTACTTTGCCACCTTTAGCATATTACGAGAATGGGCCGACAGAGGGCGTCACACTTAATGTCAAGCATATGCTCCAGGCGGACCATGACACACACAGCCCCACAGCCTGTGATTATCTGCGTCTAAGCCAGCTCATGCCCCATCGCTTCCCCATGGCATTGCTGTCGAAAGGAGAACAGAGAGGGGAACAGCAATGAAAGCGACATATGTGTGTGTGTGTGTGTGTCTGGCGTTGAAAAGAGCGCTGTCACAGAGAGATAGAGGAAGTGAGATCTCCTCGTCTCCTGTCGCCCACAATTTATGAACGTCTAAGCTGGCTTTTTGGCATTGTGGGGCGGGGCATTCAGATGAGCCAAGGGGTAAAGGTAGCCGCTCTTTGCGTGCAGATGAGCCAGAGGGAGACTCGCCCCAAAGAGACTCACAAATGGGGGGAATTTTTTGCTCCGGAGTGCAATTTAATGAATTTCGAAAGCAAGGACAAGAACACGAAATTGAATTCGTAAGCCGAAGCTAAGCCGACTGCGGCGGCAATTATAGGGTACACTCCCACTCCCACTCCATCTCCCCCGACCCACAACACATCTCTAGCAACTTGAACAAAACATGTTCATTCAACAATCAACAACAGCATTCCGCATGTTGCATGCAACACAAACTAGCACACAACTAAGCTTCACACCTCGCACTTGCACACCACTTGGAACTTTCGACATCCCCCTCCCCACCATCCACTGGAGGGGGGCTCCTTCCCCTTCCTCGACATGCAAATTGAAATTGTTTGCCTTGTCGGAGAGTGTGTGAACTGGATTGAACCTTGGCAGCGCCGCCAGCTGTTGTTGCTCCTAACAGTCGTTGCTGTTGCTGTTGTTGCTGTTGCTGCTGTTGTCGACACGTAATATAAATTCTCAACAAATTTTGGGGACAACCCCCGACGCCATCCACCCTCCAGCCACAAACTCTCTTTATGTTTGATTTTCAAATATTTGCCTCTTCTTTTAACGAGAAACACAAAATGCGCTGACAACTACAACGAGCCCTCCCCGCTCCCCGCTCCACTATCCCTCTACATCACCTCTGCGGTCGCCTCATGAACTTTTACTAAATAAAATGTCCCACAAAATGGCATTTAATTGTTGCAAAAAAATATATGTTTGCATGTGTGTTTGTATGTATATAGTGGGTGTTATTTTGTACATTTTTTTTTAAGTGTAGCCACAGGAGCGGTGGGTCTCGGGTATAGAGCTGTAGGCATGAGGGGCGTTGGCTAATGACACTTGTCGCGTGTGCAGATTTCATGTTGTTTTTGTTACTGCATTTTCCATTTTGTGTGTTCCCTCTCCGTGTCTCTTCCCTTTCGTACCTCTACGCTGCTGCACATTTCCATATTTAATTGCGCATCTTGATAAGAGTCCTATGGCCCGTGTCCACTCTTCCTTCTACAGCACTCTGCTGTTGACATTTTCAATGCGAAATTATGCGACACGGCAGCTCTGGTTCTTTTTTCTTGCTGTCCGCTGTCTCTGTCCCTGTCTCTGTCGCGCTTTGTGCTCTGTTATTCATTAGCCTCCGTTGCTGTTGACCTGAATTTTTATTGCCTGCCACGTTTTTAATGTCGCGTGTCGCAGTTTTCTTCTTTTTCCCTGCCTTCATTCCCCCCACCAATTCGGTGTACTCCGCTTTGCCATCGCTTGCAGCTGTGCAACAGGTTGTTGAACCTTGGATTTGCCAAAGGTTTGCCCCCCCCGCTTAACAGTTGGCACAGAACATAATTGAGATATTTAAATGTGCGGAAAGTGTAGAATGGCGACGAGAACATAAATGGGATTTACGTGATCTGGGAGGAAGAAATTCAGTAGAATTCTGTACAAATCATTTCTCAATTTTCTGTTCTGTAGTATTCTCTCTGTTGATTCTCAAATAGTAAAACCTACAAATTGCATAATGGGCATAATCTAACCTCTTCCTTTGCCGCCTGCAGCTAATCCCCTTTGAGCCCGCTGCCCTACCGACAATCATGGAAACCAATGGAAACTTTATGACTCTGCTGTCAAAATGTTTATTTAACACTTGAGAAGCGTTGCTCATAAAATGATAGAAAAAGAAACGCATTAAGAGCGCAAATAAACTTTTATTGAGATAGAATTCTCGTTACTAATCGTAAAACAGACGGGCCCCCGCCGGTAGCTAACCACCACCCCCTGGCACAATGCTCCTCTCCACGGACCTTCGTGGATGGATGGATGGGTCAACGTACACATTAAACAAATAGCAGATGAACAACCATACCTATAGGGTAGAAGTAGTGGAGGGAGAGCCAGCCATAAGCTGCCCGACAATTGTTTTATAATTATTTTTATCACGGCCAAAGGGAGAAGCAGCGATTAAGCGAAAAAGTGGAGTATAAGTGTGAGTAGTAGTGAAAATACCCTAGACAGCCTCCACTGAAAGCTCTGCTGCTATAAGAGGGGTATTAATATACCTTGTGATGCCAACTACCGCCAGCAAAACAATGGCTGGTTGAGTATTCAATTCGCTCGCTTTCCATCAAATGTTGCAAGCTCAGTGAGCAGCCCAGCACACCCTTCCAACTGTGCTGGAGTAGCGGGTAGCATAAAAAGGAAAATTGCTTAATTTATGTGTCATTTATCTAAATGGAGCAACCGAGCAAGAGCAGAGCAAGTGAAAGAAAAATGAAAGAGCCAGCAACGCAGACAGACGAACCCAATGACTGTCTGTCTCACTCTACTCTATATATATTCCTTTTATAAGCGACTCGCGATAAGCGACCAGCGACCAGCGACTGACAGGGAGTGCAATGGTGTGAAGCGGAGAGGGGGGGGGAGTGGGGAGGTCGGAACTTTTGTGCCAGTGTTGTCGTGGTGCCAGAGTAATTAAAAATCTTCAGTCATGTTGTTGTTGCTGTTTGTTGCTGGCGACAAATAATCGTCGTCGGCAGCTCAGTCGAAAGAGAGAGAGAGAGAGAGAAACACAAAGCGAGAGGGCAAAAGCGAAGAGTGGCGCAGGGCAGGACAGAGGAGGACAGAGGAGGAGGAGGAACATGCGATTAAAATTTTAAATGACAGTTGACAGTTTCATCATCAGCATGTGTACAAGAAATTTACATACATACATATGTACATAGATATGGAGCGAGATAGCCGCATGGACAGAGGGAAATGCTGGTGTAACATGAACAGGAACTGCAGAGCAGGTGAAATGTCATATGAGATTGACTTTGCAGCAGACTGAGAAGCTGTGCTGTGCTGTGCTGTGGCTGGGAGTAGGTTGGTGGGGGAAATTAATTCTAGGTCTGTGCGCTCGAGGATGGATAGGGATGGATACGGTGGGTAGAGTGTGCTAACAGCCTGCTACCGACTCCAGCAATTGAAGGCAATGGAATGCGTAAAAGTGTCACCGCACAGCCAGCCGCAACAAAGAGACAGCACTCTCCTTGGAGAGTTCATTACCTCAGCAAGGTATCCCCGCCCCTTCCCACACCGCTTGCCTAAGCACAAAGCTCAGGCTTTGTTGTGCCGGTAAGCTCCGTCTGAAGCGGATACACCAACACACACACACACAGACACTGTAAGTATTTGCCCAGCAGATTAACACCTTGAGGAGTGGACAAAGAGCAGCATCAAGAAACACCAATCCAACCTTATTTCTGCTCTGCCTCTGCCTCTCTCTCTCTTCCTCTCTCCCTCTGTTCTGGTGTGGAGCCAGGCTCATAATCAAATGCAATGTGGCATTGGCTAAAAATGGAATTTTTCTGTCTGCACTTCATCAGAGACCCAGGGAAAAGGCTGGGGAGAGCTGAAGCTGGAAGGCTGAAGCTGGACTGCCTGACTGACAGACAGATGAAAAAGTCAGTTCACTCTCTGTGCCTCTGTGGCAGCAGCAGGAACCCGTTTCCCCGCTCAGTGCAACATGCATTCCTCATGCCACACGAAACAATTGACATGCATTGTTGGTGTTTCAGTTGCTCCTCTTGTTGCTGAGGCTGCTGAAGATTCTGCCGCTCCATGGCAGCCACAGCCACAGCCACAGAATTGTCACAGCAACTTCCCCTCCCTTCCGCCACACTAGCCCTCTCGTGCTCAGTTTGCCATTTTCCAAAATGAAGTTCAAATAAATGGGCAGAAAAAAGAAACTGGTTTCCACTGGCTTCAGTAAGGACACGAATAGAACTGGTTCTCCCCGGCCCAGTCCGGCCGGCTCCGATCTGCTCTGCATTTATCAATTCCCGATCGGGCTCTGACCCTCTCCCTCTCGCTGTCGCTGTCCCAGGCCGGTTTGCGTCTGCCTTGTATTTCATTTCATTGGATTTCATTTCAGTTGGATTCCCTTTCGTATTCCCATTCTAAAGCTCCGATATAAATTAAGATCCATATCGTAGGGGAAACTTGAAATGGAACTGGGACTTGGACTGGGACTTGGAGAGCACAGAAACGCAGCCAGCGGCAGGTGGCATTTCATATCGGTTTTCGGAGTCGGATGCAGAATCAAAATCATATTCGGAGGGCGCTGTATTGCTATACAAATTTGATTTATGTATATTCGATGTTCGCTGGGAAACATCTTTTACCGGTTCAGTTCACCGCCGTCTCCGATATCAGTTGGTGGTGGGGTCTTTCAATCGGGCAAGTGCCGGACTGCCCGCTGTTATTTATTGTATGCGTTTATCTGCATTTTCCCGGCTCTCAACTTGCTTAATTTGCAGCACATCCTCGCCGTCCATCCAGTCTCTGTGCATTGTCAGCATGACATGACTTTTATGGTATAAAGTTATATTTCAGCCAGCCAGCCAGCCAGCCTGCCTGCCTGCCTGCCTGCCTGCCTACCCGTAGACACACTCGTAGATAACTTCAAAGGCATGCGATTTGTAAGGCGCCATCTGGCGTCGGGAATGCACATTCAATGGCCATAAATGTCAGCCACGGATGGGTTAAGGATTTACGTAACAGGCGGGCCCATAAAACCAGGACTATAGTGTTTCTCTTGGGATCACCTTGCGCCATGCCATCTGTTGAGCCGAATCGCTTGGAAACTTCTAAAAAAAAAAATAATGCACAAGCGGCCTGCCGTATAATCAATCAATCTAAAAAATAAAGCCCAAACAAAATATGATATGAAGCGCATTAATTGAAAGTATTTACAACTCAACGAGCCATGACAAATTTGTGTGGTGTCTGGCAACAGCCTGGAAAACGCGGCAACTTTCCCAGGGAAAAAAACCAAAATTAACATGTCACGTAAGGAGGAAAAAAGGCAACGAGCAAAACCGAGAGGCGCCAACGAGGGGCTAATCGATAATTTATGAGCGGAAATATGGCACACCGAACCAATGATGGATTCGGCGGTGCTGAATGGCTGGTGGGGGAGCTCTTGGCAGGGCAGGGCAGGTGTGAGGCAAGGGATATTGTAACATGTTTATAAATAACGCTAATGAGGCTGGGGGCTGTCTGAAGGCGAGTGTAGGGGTGGTGGGGGGAGACACAAACGGCTATCCCGCTTGTGAATTGTTTAAACAAGCGGCGAAGCGGTGCATTGGCTTTGAACTACGCTCGGATGGGTAGGGCGGGGAGCTGGCAACAGCTATCGCAGTGTAAATATTTACCCCGAAAGAGGTACATAAAATGGTTATCTCCGCTTGCACCTCTGTCGAAACTTTCATTCAACTGTTGACACTAAATTTCGGCTAACATCGAAAGGTCGCTGAAAAGTTCATTGGGGACTGGGGGGGGACATTTGTAGCTCTGTGGGATGATACTCTTAGTTTCCAGTTGATTCCATTCTTCACTTCTCTTTAATCGTTTTAATCTTCTCATTTCAGGCGACATTCTGTCGGGCGTTTGCTTTGTCGGCCAGTTGGACACCCACTCGCTTGGCGCCTTCCTCATCCTACCCCTCTGCATATACCTTTCGATCGGGGCGCTCTTCCTTTTGGCCGGCTTCATTTCGCTCTTCCGCATACGGACCGTGATGAAGACGGACGGCAAGAGGACGGACAAGCTGGAGCGGCTGATGCTGAGGATCGGCTTCTTTTCGGGGCTGTTCATACTGCCCGCCGTGGGCCTGTTGGGCTGCCTATTCTACGAGTACTACAACTTCGACGAGTGGATGATACAGTGGCATCGTGACATATGCAAGCCCTTCTCCATACCCTGTCCGGCCGTCAGGGCGCCAGGCACGCCCGAGGCCCGGCCCATTTTCCAGATCTTCATGGTGAAGTATCTGTGCTCGATGCTGGTCGGAGTCACCTCCAGCGTATGGCTGTACTCCAGCAAGACCATGGTGAGCTGGCGCAACTTCGTGGAGCGGCTGCAGGGCAAGGAGCCGCGGACGCGGGCCCAGGCGTATGTCTAGTATGAGACGGGCGCAGCGGGCACCGGAGCTGGACCCAATGGCACGGCGGCGGCGGACCCCGAGGCGGCTAACGAGAGTTACTTAGTGTTTAGCACGTAAATCCCATTCCCCGATCCCCCATTCCCCCATCCTTCCCAACAGTAACCACAAATGCAGTCGTAGTTCGTAGTACTCGTAGCTTGTATAAAGTACATCAAACCCCCCATCCCCCACCCCGCCACCACCCACACTCTGATCATGGAAATCAAAAGTTGACCCTAGGGCCCAGGGCCTAGGGCCCAGGCTATTGTTTGAATCGTCTTAGTTGATACGAAAGCAAGCTTGTTGAACCAAAACTATTCATTAAGTTGAGACTCCTCTAGCTCTAAGTCGAGTTGTATTTTGTATTTTGTTTTAGGTTTTCGTTGTTAAGCTTTCATCGCTTTCATTGCTGTATACGAATTTCGATTCTGATCTTTCATCTTTGGACGCATCCGAATTCACGCATTGGGGATTAAGTTAGATTTTGATTTTTAAAAGCTTTAAATGTGCCCTACCATTAAAGAACATATATACATACATACATACATACATAGATATATATATATATAGTAGGAGATATACATATGTAAGTAAGTTGTGACGATAATGATATGAATGTTAGAAATTAGAATGGATGTGAGCAGCGGATGGGTGCGGGCTGGTCGCCTGCTCACGTCGCTGAAAGTGCTTCATGTATATGTATAAAGGGAAACCATACGCAGTTGAAATGTATTATGTAGTAGCAATAAATGTCCTCCATGTGCTAAACCTAATGCAAATGCAAATACGAATATTATAATGATAAATGTAACTCTAACTGTAACGTAACTCTACTCTAACTGTAACTGTAACTGTAATTGTATATTTGTTGAGCTAATTAATTCTAAATGCGTAACGGAATACTTTTAATTCAATTTTTTATATGACGTTGTAGTCATAGCACTTAAGTGAACAAACAACACGAAAACACGCAAAAATTTGTTGCCACTTTATGGAAATTTTTACTCCACCTCCACCCCCACCCACAGGCCCCCAGGACGCACCACTAACTAAATAAGAGTTGAAACTGCCATTTAAATATTTTGTAGACGAGAGAGATCCAGAGAGGCAGCAAAAGGCAAAGAAAAAGCAAAAACAAAAGCCAACTCTGGTATTGGCCAACTGTTGATTCGCATTTGTTTTCAGCGCATTTAATTGAGTCCTCGATTTGAATTGGATTGGTTATATCACGAGCATAAAAGTCCAAGCCAAGCCAAGCCAAGCCAGATTTGTGTAGCATTTAAGCACGCTGATGGAAGCGCATATTAATTATAGCAATTATCGTTAGTCGGTGTAACATAGCAAACGAACAATTACAAGTGTATAAATATAAACGTAAAGCATCCCCTCCCCGGACGCATCATAGCGAACACAAACAGCAAATGCAAAAATAAAACTTTATTTTATTGTTAAAGACTGAAAAGTGGACAGAGTGCTTTCATTTCCAGTGGTTGCGGGAGAATACTTTTGGCAACAGAAAGAATCCTGTCAGGTAAGAGAACGATGTCTGTCTTATAAAGCTTTGCAGGTCAGAATTTCTATATCCCTTTATCAAGCTCAACTGTGATATCAGTACCCAAAGGTATCTGTTGGTTTCTGGAGGAACCTGTCAGCTGAGAATCTATAGGAGGATCGAAAAACAGTTCGGAAGCAATCTCTATATCTTTGTAGATCTTACCCAAAGCAAAGTATAAGTAATCCACATATGAAGATGTAAAATCACATTAATTTTCAAGCACTACTCAAACATTTTAATGTTGCAGGAATAAATGTTGTTCAGAATAAATGTATATGTATTTATTATTTCGATTTTTAGTAGTCCGTATTAAGTATTATTTAAGATCCACACTCCATTTCGACGACCTGAAATAACCATAAACGGTGTTACATATGTAGTTCCCTTTTATACCTGTATTTATTATATATTATTTACCCATGATCGATAATGAATCAGGTGGACTTCCTTAACTGTGGATGCATGTTTTTCCGTGTCATTATCGCAGCTTTGCTTATATAAAATAGAGACAGTGGGAAAACGGTAAGGGGCAGGATCGGGGTGAGGCCGAGCTCTGCTTTACTTACTCCTCGTAGATGATGTTCCTCAATCCCTCTGCGAGAAGGTTGTGAACTCCGGCTGGGTGCAGAGCGTCAATGTTGTGAAAATGGTTCTCTGCTCAAAGGGCTGCGCGATGTAGCACTCAACCCAATCGCGAACACGGAAAATGTCCTTGACCAGGCCTTCCATAACGCCAAACAACTCTTGTGTGCCTGGCTTGGAACTGAACCAGCCGTTGACGCCGACCTGTTGGCATCGTCTCTTGAACCGTCTACTGAATGGGATGCCCTGCTGGATATTGCGTAGCAGAAACTCGGTCTGTGCCCGGTGATTGCCGTGTCCCACCCAGAACTCTGGAATGTCAGTCTTTTTGTCCACATTCAGGGTCTTTGGGGTCCCAGCGAACTCGCCGATCTTTGAGGAAACATCACTTGCCGAATCGCTCATCGTAAGATACGCAGAGTTAAATTTGAATAAAATTAAATTTTGAATTCCCTGCACTGTGCATGGAACGGATGGACTTATTTTGTAGGCCTTTTCAAAGCCTACTAATCGTTCAAATGTATATTAGGTAAACGATTAACAAATACACAAAATATAAGGAATGTTCAAAGCCAAAAACATATCCCTTAAATTGTTTAGTTTGACAATTTGAATTACTTCAAAGTAGCAAGAAAAATATTCCAATTTAACAGCAGATTCTTCATGCTAGCGAACAACTCTGTTAAGCAGCTGACCACCTAACAGAGGAGAGCTCTGTTAAGCTTTGGACAGCGCTACTTTAAAGATCAATGTTTATCGGATAAATCATATTATCTTAACTGCTTAAGTGTGCTTAGATAATTCATGTTCGGCACCTCTGCACACTTACAATCAGTCAGCAATCCAAAAAGATATTAACCGACCAGACACTGCTCATAAGAAGGCAGCCGCTGTACTAAAACATTGCAATATTTTTCAGCACGAGTTGAAGCTTCCCTCCTCCATCCACCCACCTTCTACACAAACATCTAAAGTTTTCCCATTAGAAGCAACTATACATTCGGACAGACACACCATGGCCACAAAAGCAGCTCGAAATTCAATCATAACTTGCCAACACCCGTATCCCAGCGGCTCTGCTGCACCTCCTCCCCACCCACTTGAAACACATGGCCGTAAGCCTTGAAATTTACGAGTGGAAACGAGAAATCCACGCCCATATAATTTTGATTACACTTGTTTTCTAAATACTCTCCCGGCTCTGCTGAGAATGGAGGGACCACCAGACCACAAAAAAGAAACCCCAGTAAAAAGGAAAACTCAGCGCAAACAAAAACAAAAACAAAAACAAAACCATTTGAAGCACATGTGCATGTGTGCGGTGAAAAGGCCGAAATAGAATACGCAGCGAGACTGTACTTACTCGTATGTGCGGGGGAGGGGCAGGGGGAATGCTGGGGAAGAGGACTTCAGTCAGTCGCTAAGCTCCTTGGCAACAAATTGCAGTTAAAAACAGGCGGAGCGAGGGCGAGGGCGAGGGAAAATCACTCGCCCACCTATCCGCCTCCGCTCTGGGCCAGAGCTCACGCAGAGGGACATGTATTAAAGGATATGAAGGATATGGCAATGTTTTACAAAACACGTGTGCGATTTAACAACTACAACAGCCACAGAAAAGTTTTCAGCAACAAAAAGCACGGACGGGCGGGAGAACTGCATGAAAATGGAATCCAATGTTCGCTTGGCGGTGGGTTTTGTTGCGTTTTTATGTGACCACCATAAAAAAGTTATTAATGCTTGTATGCGAGTGTGTGTGTGTGTGTGTGAGTGTGGTTGTATGGTGGGTGTAGAGGAGGGGGAGAGCTAGGGAAAGCCAGTTGCACACGGCCGCAAAATGGCGCTGGCGTGTTCAGGCGTTAATGTGGCAAAAAATGTTCCGAAGCATGAGAGGTTCGCAGGTTACCAGACCCCCCCCCCCCCCCACCGACTAGCCGCATACTCTAACCGAAGACACGATTAGTTTTCAGCTAGAACGCTTCCAATACATTGTCTACTGTCTAATTAGCGTTTCCTTGAAGATTTAGTTATGCATAGTCGCTTTTCCACACCGTTTTCTTCTATTATATTATTAAAAACTTCCTTAACTACACATTCTCACATTCAGTATTCACCCATTCAAGTTATTTTCCTCCCTTCCAGGGCATCCAATCTTCGGCACGCCCCTGGCCATTTTCATTCAACTTCATCCAACTTTTATTTGCAGTGCAGTTTTGTTGGTGCCGAATGCGGGCGTGAAAATCGTAAAGCAAAACATATGAGTAGATGGGAAGTTACTAAAAAGAACTATAAAGAACAGGAGCAAGCCCGGAGGAAATGGGGAAAACATAATCGCCCCCAAAAAGGACATCGAGGAATGTCGAAATGGGATACATTTGTGCGGTTGCACGTCCCCCGCCCCACTATACGGACACGGATACGAACAGGGATTCAGGAACTCAGTCAGTGCCGCTGACACTGTTGGAGAACTTCTGTTCTGCTCCGTAGAGGATAATCCTAGGGGGCTATGAGGGTAACAGGTTGATTTTCCCACTATATGGTGCTCATATGAACACAATACAGAGGATGATTCCCAAGCTGTGGCTATTGGTATGTCTATTGGGAGCAGCTGATTCTGCTAGACCCCGCGATACTTCTTGCCAATCTGCGGAATGAGTTTTTGGACACCTTTGCCGCGGTCTGGCGTAACCTGAAGACGGCTCTGGAGTCGGGCCAGGGTCTGATGGACCTGGACCGCAAGCACTTGGGCAAATATCGACGCAATCGCGAGCGACTGATGGATAAAAGGCTCGATGGAAATTCACCAGACGAATACGACTGCTTGATGTTTTCCTGGACATTGTTCTTCGCATTTATTTTTCTATTTTTTCGGTGTCCAGTCCTAGCAAATATCACTCGGGAAAGCAGCCAAAAAGGAGTTTCATTTAATTAATTGCCGAATTTGTCGCGACAAAAATCGACTGCGAAAAGAAATCTCTGGCTGGGGGAGGCAGCAGCCTTTAATTGCAATTTTCAATTAGGAAACTGCACGAGTCGGGCCAACAAAAAATACTGCAATCCTCTGTGTAGTTTACTTAATTAATGTTTGTCGTGGAGTGCCTAGGGGCTGGGCCCCAAGTGACAACGGAAAGAGTCGAAAAAAAACTATAAAACAGAACTTTGTGGGTTGCAGCAAAAGGTTCGGATTAAATGGGTTGTTGTTTAGTGCGAAACCATCTCTTATTTGTGTCCTGATTTATAAACAATTTAAAGTCGAACTCAATACTTCAGTTCCTGTGTCTTTTCTTAGAAATCTCAACAGCTGCGCTAAACTAGCAATGAAATTTCATTGCCACAATGAGGGGAATACGAATACCCTTGGCCTGGGGGGACTTGCCTTGTCGTCACCCCCAGAGCCAGCACTCATCTTGCATGGAATCATACTAAAGGCTGCAAAGTCCACCGCAAACAAAGGAAAGTTAATTGCCAGGCCAAGTATGGAGTCAGCATCCCCACTAGACCACACAACCCCACTCAACTCTCAGATAGAACAGCAGTTCGATTCGGTTGGGGAATGCGCGGCAGAGTGTTGGTTCAATATTTGCTTTAGATAAGGCGGAAAAGGCAGCCGCATCAGGACTAGGCAGGAGGAGCTGCTAATTTTTCGCTGGGAAAAGTCAATTAAATCTTTCAGCCAGAGAGGGTTGGAAAACTTTTCGGCGCCGAAATGAATAAATGATGGAGCATGAATGTCAATCAAAGTTAAGCGCTGCAAAATGAAGACAAACAATCAAGCGGGAGAGCGGGAGAGGAAGTCGAATCGAACCGAACCGAACCGAACCGAAACAAAGATGAGTCATGTCAGAGGAAGTCAACTTCCATTAGCTGTCTCGGGGGGGCGGCATAAAATTTCCCTCGCCACGCCCACAAATTGATAAAGTTTCTCTTCTGATGGAGGGGGGGGGGGGGGGCTGACCCCCAGCTAATCCAACAATGCCTAATGACAGTTGTCGAAAAGTTTTACCCGAAAATCGATTTTAATGGCATCGCAAATAATCGAATCGAGTTGTTTATCGGAATGAATAGTTGTTCTCTGTGGAAGGGTGTGGGACTGGGACTGAGATTCGGATTGGGTGGCTGGGAGTTGGAGTGCGACCCGAAAAGTTGTCAAATTTTATAGTTATTGAGAATGAAAACGAATTTGCAAACATTTCAGTGCATTGCAAACATTTTGGGCACCAACTTTCATGTGGCTTATTGATAAAGTTTCCCTCCCTCTCTCTCTCTCTCTCTCTCTCTCTCTCTCGTTCTCGCTTTCGGTCATAAATCAGTTCTGGACTCGTGCTGAGCGAGCTACGGAAAGGTGAGGCTTCAATGCGACATAAACCATGCAGCAGGTGGCCTCCCCGCTGTCTTCTATTCCCCTCATCGCTCATGGCTGGCTTCTCTGCCTCTCTGCCCCTCTGCTTCTTTGAGTAATTAAAGCAATTGCCTTAAAAGAGCCACAAAAGCCGAGCACAGCAGGTGGCCTCTGAAGCCGGGCCTCTGTGGGTGGCTGTGGATGCGGGCCTTAATCAGATTTATGCTGCGCTTTTCCGACATCCGCACGGGCTTTGCTTAATTGTCATAATTTCTTTTTAGCGCACCCAAAAAGCTCACGAAATGTGTCAAAATGATGTGCCAAGCTGGTAGTTTCAGCGAGTGCTAAAGAGGAAGGAAAGTTTGTTAAGTGATAAGGAAATTATAGGGGAAAAAAAACCATTTGAATCGTATGTCTTCTATTAAGGAAGAAAAGGTAACAATTCCCTGCGGACGTGGGTATTTCAACTAGGCTGATTTAGGAACTGAAAACCCTCAGAATTATTACACCCCGCATAGTTATTATTCTTGTAAATTCTTCTTCAAATCGATAGGCTTCGAAATTCTCTTCACTGTAAGCTGTCTTCGAGTGCCTCTGACCAATTGCTGCCTGCCATCACTCACCTACGCAATTGAAGTCCGCTTGGACGTCCACTGTTGAACCCATCAGCTCCCCAGGCTCCCGGGCACTTAATGAAAACCCATTGAGTGGCTGAGTGGAGTGGCGAATGATCTCATGCAGAACTGTGCGCGGTCAGAGGTCGGGACAAATCAAGTTCCATCAGCCGAACAACAATAGCGACTCATTAATGATCTTGCGAGTATTTTCGACATTGCGGAACTATTCGGGACGAGCGCAAATAAGTAATAAAAGGGGGCGGGGCGGAGGAGAAAGAAGAATCAAAATAATTTTGTTCGCAACGGAACGGGAAAGGGTGGTGGGAAAGGGGGGGCTATGGGTAAAGGTCGTGAGCATAAATTTCAAAATTGTTTCTTGGCCCCTCAGCAAACGACATTGATGATGTACGTCAAGGGGAAGGGGCCGGAGGAGGAGGAGGAGGAGGGCGGTGGACCGGCCTCATATGCCACAGGGCAACTTATGGCGCAAACTTTACCAGGAAAGGTGGAGATCGGAGTGCCACAGAGAAAAGAAGCGGACAGGGAACGGAATGGGGAGACGAAGACGAGGACCGGGCCTAACGCCAAGTCTGGAACCTGGAGCCCATTGTACTGCACTCTCCGCAGTACCCTTAGCCATTCTTGATGGCCGATGCTGTGCGGGTGATAAGTAACATGAATCACGTTTTATTTTGCCTTCGGACTTTAACGATTCAGTACGTCTGGGCACGAGGAGGGGCAGACTGTTGTACAGGAGGTGGGACTCGACTCCAGACCTCAATGGCTGACTGACTCTGACTCTGACTCCGACTCCGACTTCGTCTTCCACTTCCACTTCCACATCGACTTGGAGTCGTTGTAGTGGTCGGAGTTGGCGTTGTAGTCTGCGGCTGAAAGGTCAGAGCGTTGGTTGTTTCCTGCCATTTTTATTTGCCTTTTGTGTATGAGAACAACCTGAATCTATTCTGCTTATGACTCTTCCCCTCCTCTGTCTCTGCCTTTGGTTTATTTTGTATGGCGCTGGCAGGGATTTTCGTCGTCGTCGTCGTCGTCGTCGTCGTGTTTGCCGCTTCTTTCCATTCGCCTCGGAACGTGAGAATTTAATATTTCTTTTCATTAGCCACGGTCGAGCTTTGGGTCGTCTCGTTCCTCCCCCTCCACTATGGGATGGGGCAGCACTAAAGGGGAGCGCGGAGTGCAAAAACGGGGCGGCTCGGGCGACACTTACAAATTTCATGGCTCCATTTTGAGCAGGTCAACAGTAACAGCAACAGCACATAAATTTTGTCAAAACGGGACCAAATTCGTTATGGAAAAGCAGTGGAGAGGAGAGGAGAGGAAAGGGCCCATGGGGAAAGGTGTTGCTTGATGGAAAGCTAAGAAGATTGAAGGTGGTGGGTGGTAGGAGGAGTGGGACTGTGGAGATTGATCCTCTTTATGAGGATTGGGCTCCATTGCGTTCAGAGGTTGCAGAGTGGAAGAACGAGGAGTTGGAACATTCCTTCGGTGCCTACTCTCATGAATAATTGAACCCCCCGATTTCTATGGTCCAATCTAAATGTCACCTTCAATATGCCAAGCCGAAAATCCCGTCCCTACCTCTGCGATGAAAGCACACACACACACACACACAACCCACAGTCCTATCCGAAGTAAAGCCCTTGTCAAAAGTTTCGGTACTGGAAAACAGAAGTTAAGCCAAACTATTTGCCAGTCACGTTCGTCTTGATAACTTGTCGCCAGCTGGAAATCTTTGGAGCGTGCGAGACATTGTCGCCAAATCCGCAGCCAAGTGTTGCAGCCAACAGGCAACATTGTTGCACTCTCAGTCTCAGCCTCAGTGGTAGAGGCAGAGGCAGTGTCAGTGTCAGTGGCACTGTGGCTGTGTCGCAGCCCGCGGACTGGGTCTGGCATCCGACCGAACCAACCATCAGGCATCAAACGCAGCTTAGGCGCGATGAGCCATGCCGACGACATCCTTCCCTGAATGCCCTCCCCACCCAGCCACCGCTGCTTCACTCCGTGTCACCGCTACCTTCCTTCCTCTACCCACTTGCATGTGTGTGTGCTGTGTGTGTGTGTGTGTCGCCCTGCTTTTGGCCACATTTTGGCCGCCGTTTTCCGCGGCTTTGCGACTCTGCCATCTTTGCTTGCCAGAGAAAGAGTGGAATCTGCGCGAGCTGAACGCAATGAGGGATTACTTTTAATAGAGTTCCCTCCCCCATTGCCAATAGTGAACACAAGCAAAAAGTGATACATACCTATTCATAAGTACTAAAATATTTAAAACACAATGAAATTAAGAACAAAACAGAATGGAAAAAACTCTAAGCAATCACCGCATAAGAACTGTAGAGGTGGGGCGCATGGAGTGGAGTGCATGCATCCGTGGGTCACAATATCGAATGTCTAAAGGCACGAGTATCTTTGTGATGGCTGCTAATGCAGTGCTCATGCTCGGACGCTTCTTGGCTGATATTCGTGTCCCGCCAGCATTTAGCATAGCATCATCGTCATGGCCATTTCCCTTCCCCACCATCGCTTCCATCACGCGGCAACTGCTTTTGGCGCAACTAATTTTTCTCCAGTGTTTTGCCGGTCTTGTCCGTGGCTCTTTTCGGTTGCAGCTATTGCATTATGCATCTTATGCATCCGCCAGGGCTGAGTCGAGTCGAGTCGAGCTGAGCTGAGCTGAGCTTAGGAGCGTGTAGCCCTCCATTGTTGCCAGGCGCTGAGCAATGTTAACGCTTGCAACATCTATTTTGCATGGCAATCCTCGCCCCCTCGCACGGCCCCTCCCCTCTTCCATGCGGTATACGTAATGCCAATTTGGTGCACTCCACTTGCTTCTCTCGGATAGCTCGCAGGCAGGCAGGCGTTGGGCTTCTTGGTTGCCTTGGCTTTTGGTTTTGGTTTTGCTTTTGGTTTTGCTTCGCAGATGCCTCTTGTGGCTCTGTCTGACTCTTCTTCTCGGGCTCCGCAACTTTCGACAAGCAGAGTTAACTTCATAGTTTTTGTGCCCCAAAGCAAATTGAGTGATTATCAGTGTTTGGCTCACGTGGAGGAGGCAGCGGGCTGTTCTTCGACCGGGTCTTCCACTGCAAACTGCGTGTGGGTAAAATCTTCTTGGCCACGCTTTAATTATGAACTAGAGTGAACTCTTGTTTGCCTTGGTTCGGTACACTTTTTGGGCAAACTTTGCATATTAATTGAATTTGTTCCAGTCTCGTCCGCACCGGACAAAAGAAAAATAGATGGCGTCGGGTCTAGGGTCAACAGTGAGCTGCGAAAAGTTAATTTCCAGATCGAATGCATTCTCAAGAAAGAAAGACAGGGAAGAAAGAGCCCTTCCCCCCCCCCCACCCCCCGGGTTACATGCGCAAAGTTGTGAAATTATTCTTAAATGATTGCCTGAAAGTTGCTCAAAGTCGAAACCTGAACGAAAGCCTCGTATCTAATACCAATTACCCGATTGTAGAAGCGACAACATCATCAGGTCAGGAGTGTCGACTCACAGCGCCTTCCAGAATCAGGCATTTATCCAGCTCATTGCCACAGCACTCCTACACAAAACACAACTCGATGACTGGCTCTGGCTAACCTCAAACTAAAGTACGGAGTCCAGTGAGAGCCTGGAATGGCTGCACATTTCGAGGGCTGCGCACCAGAAATGCATGAAACCAAATTAAAACCATAAAATATTTGCAATCACAACAGGACGACCACCGGGCGCAAAGGGCAAACAACTAAATGGAAAAGCCGAAGGGAAATACTCGTAAATTCCCCAGGGAGAGAAGCGGGCCACCGCAAAATCAAGCAGAGTGCATTTTGCATTAGAGAAATTAAAGTCGTTGGAGAGGAGTTGCCATTGGCATCGGGTTGGGGCTGCACTTGGCATGGCTTTTGATATGCTGATGGTAAAGGAATTTACTAGGAGCTCAGACAAAACCAAAGAAGTGTTTCAAAACAACTCAATCAGGCAACATCTTAATTTACATAGGGCTCGGATCCGTATATATTTATGTTTTATCATTTGGGACAAGCCAAAGTAATTTGTGCTGTCGGTTGCATTTGCAGAACAGGCCCAGCGTTTCATTTTAAGCATCTAATTTTAGATTGCATGGACAGGTGTAGAGTTGTTCGAGTTTTGACTGTAATAATTGGGAATATTTTTAGAACTTGTTCCACGGAGCGCCGCATGTCACATGCTTGATGGTGCAGCCACGCGAGTCAGTCCCATCTCTACCTTGGGTATTCCTGTCGATCCTCCTGTCCTCCTAGGCATCTGGCCAATGCCGAAGCAAGCCACTTAACAACTGCTGCCCCAAGCTGTCGACTTAAGCATGGAAGGAGAAACAGGATGGGCAGGGACTGAAGCAGAGTGGAGCCATATTTATGTGTACATAGCTCGAGGGCGGATTGCAGCTGAATGAGTTCTTCAGCCTTTATCTTTTTCCTGAGCATTTTGTCAATTCCACATGCAAGACGTTTTCATTGCCAACTGCAGACTCGAGAATTACTCCTACGGGGCGAATATCCCGAGCACGGGACGTGCCCAAGTCCTCGACCAGGATATGCAGGGATAGACGGATTCCAAATGCATACGGAATGCTGCAGGGGAGGATAAAAGAAGGAAGAAAAACAAACATTGTGCGTCCTGCAAGGATGGGCAATGAAGGAGGAGGACAGGAGTGGGATGGGAGTGGGATGGGAGTGGGAGTGGGCCCCGCCTCGTGACTCACGGAGAGAGCCCTTCCGAAACGACAATTCACGCTTTCATCTCTCGACTGCGAGGGTATGGGTGTGGGTATCCTGTTATCCGACATGCGCCTCACATGAAAAGTCGAGCAAGTCATCAGAATTCATAGTCTGTCTTTTTTGTATATCTTCCTGTGCCCTGCTTCTATCTTGCCCTCTGCTGGCTGCAATTGCAAGTTGCAGCGTCAAATGCAAAATGTGATTTAATGCCCTTTGGTGTGGCATGCTAATGAGGCCAGGAAAGTTTCTTTCTGCCAGCGTTGCAACTTTTCCCTGGCACGTGCCTGCCCCAAGTCCAAGTCGGAGTCGAAGTCGGAGCTGCAACGGACTCAGGAACACGGGGGTCACCCTGTTCACTAAAAATTGTGCCTAGCTGCGTGTGTGACGGGAATACGGGACGGGGCGTGGTGGGGGGCTACGACTACACATTTGGAATTACATGCTAAATAGTTTCCCCTTCGAGTTGAGTTATGAACCCACCAGTCGTGCTAATTGTGTGGCCAGGCCTGCGCTCAACCGAAGACTAAGACCAGCGCGGTACTGGACGTGACTGGATGTGGATGGGCTCTCAAGGAACTATTCTGCAGCTCTCAAAAACGTGCCGTGTGTGTGTTTCCTTGGGACTTCGTTGGAGGACTGAAATTAGGTGTACAATTTATGGCATACGGCAGAAAAGAGCGCCATATCTCGGGGGGGGGTTCTAGTTTTTAGTAGCTGTAAGCTGTACTCGTATCTGAGCTCTTTCCTCTTCCTCTATTGCTGCAGCACGGTGGAAAACTCTCTTCTACTTTGACCTGATTAGCAGGAGAGTATTTCCACCCATAATCAATTATGAATTCTTTTTTTAAGTGGGTTCCGCAACAATGAAAGTGATGACTGGACATGCTCTATCCCTTTGCTCTGGCTATCTCCGTCTAAGCCGTTTAATCCCCCACATTTTACAACTTGCCCAAAAGAACTCTCCCCTCGGGCCAAACTTTTCATTTAATTGCTCTTGCAGACAGGGAAAACTGTTGGAAAAACTGCCGCTTATCGTTTGATTTTCATTGCAGTCGCTCGCAACTTGACTGAGAAGTTTAAGTGCGGCAAAAAAACAATGAGCACCAATGGGGGTAGCAATGGGAGATTGCCACAGCAAAAGAGAGAGAGAGAGTGGGCGTGGGAGAGGCGGAAAGATGAGCTTGAGATCTATCCAAACTGAAATCCTTTCTTCACTCACTCCGCCTCACCGCCGCGACGGACCACAATTAAGCGCAGGCCAAGTGCAGCTCATTAGAAAGAAGAAGAGGACGAGGAGTGTGGGGAAGAGGAAAAGAGAAGAGCTCACCACTTGAGGGATTCTTTCAAAGTTTCCCGCGAACACCCACACTCGCGTCCACGCCCATTCACTCAGCTTCCGCCTGCCCCCCGGCGGGGATAGCAGTCTGGGTCTGTCCGTCTGTCCGTCTGTCTTCATTTGCTGACGCCCTGTCAAAGCTGCCTGTTACGATGACAAACATTGTCAACGCCCCTGGCCAACGTCATCATCAATGTCAGTGGTGGATCCCCGTACCCGTCCCCGTACCCCACCCTCGTCTTCACCTACTCCTTTGGGAGGGATGGCCATGCCTCAGCCTCAGCCTCAGCCCCAGCCCTAGCTCCAGCCCCCGTTAGGCATCACTCAACTTGTGCTGAAAGTTTTCTTTTCTGGTTTTTGTTTGGTGTATTATACCCCCCGCCCACCCTCCTCTCCACGGAGAACTGGCCCATCAATTTCCATAAGTTGTCGTAAAAGCAGAGTGTTACCATATCTCGTACTATATCTATATTGGGTTTGATGGCCATTAGGGCCACCGGGCGACAGTTTTAATGGCGTTTGATTTAAATTTTATGCGCGTTCGTCATTAAATATTACGAGCATTGTTGTTGTTGGTCGCCAGCTGGTGGCAAAAGCCCGTAAATACGCGTAAGCGTAACAAGTGGAAGAACTGTCGAGAGGTGGAGCAGTACGAATCTGCCGAAGTTCCCTTACCGCTGAGCAGTGGATGAGCTGCGAGAATTTCTACAGCAATTGTGCATTAAAGTACCACAGAGTTATCCTTTTCCCTCTCTACTTTCATTCACATTTACAGTTTGATTATTTGTGCAAACTGTTCAGAGTTCGACAGCAACTGGTCTCAGCAATTACAGTTTGAGCTTCATTTAGTTTGGCAGCTGGCAGATTTACACTCGTACTCTACGCTCCTTCCTTCCTCTGCCCTGACCACACTCCATCCTCTTTCATTCTGAAATGAGTTCGGAAATTAAGCCAATTTTAATTAGACTGCTCTCGCCCCTTTCCCACCCTCTACACCATCCTCTCCCAGGCAGTGCCTCTCAAAAATTATGCATTTAATATGTTCGCATTGCAAATTATAATATGCAAATGAATGTTTCCTATTTAAGGCCCCAGACCATTGCCTTCCGCCACCCACCTCCAGCCGCAGCATTCATATGAAAGGCACGTAATCGAAATGAGCGCTAACAATTCCTGGCGTTCAATTACGGTAATGGTCGGACGGCAGCAGGAGCAGGAACAGCAGCGGGAGCGGGAGCGGGACCGTTAGAGCTTTAATGCCAATGTTAACTAATTACTCAATATACATAAGTGAACGTGCACTCAATATGTGTGTGCATGTGTGTGCATGTGTGTGTGAAAACATTATCCGTAAATACGTTCAGATGTACCATTCTGGAGAGCAACAGATCAAGAAGCCATCTGAGCCCGAAACTCTTTTGTTGCTGATCTGAAATCTCAGTAGAGTCATTCAAATAAAGGGATTCATTGCCTTGGGCCATCTTTTGAGCCTGAGTGGAGGCATTCATTCTCCATTCAGAGCCCAAATTTAAATATGTCACCGAGCCACATCAACCCCCACCCTCCCCTGCCGCTATGTCAATTTTCAAGTGACAATTTTTGCACACATTCTCGTACCAACAAACCAAAGCTTCTTTGCTCACCATTCACTTACTAACACCACCAGCCCCAACCCCAGCCCCAGCCCCCTCTTGAGCAAATGCTATGCAATTTGGTCCTTTGATATGCGAGACAGCCATACAAAGAGAGAGTGTGGCGTGTATTGGACGAAGGGGGGAATGGGGGGACGGTGGAGTAGGATGGCAACAGGAATGACAGCAGTCGCACATTTTTTTTTTTCTTCGATGTGCTCCAAATATCTTTAGAATAGTCTCCACGGCACTCAAATGAATGTCGTCGTAAGTAGTCTCCTGTCACAGGATTCGATGATAGAGATGGGCAAACATTTTGGTGATTTGCGGAATGCAGTGACACCGCAGCTAAAGGAATAATAAACAATTTAGCGGTTTTATTCACATCATTTCGATTTTTAAATTTAGAAGGAAATGCAGCATTTATTTAAAATAATAATCCAATCCAGAAATGTATTTGCTTCGATACTTTGGCCAACCCACTTAAATATCTAGCAGGAAATCCATCAGTAAAATTCAGCTTTTTGATCAGTTTCCCCTGCAGAAGTGATTCGATCATAATCAAATTCATTCTGTTTTATTGTGACTAACTCAATCCACCAGTTAGTCCATCACTTTCCCCAGACACTTTCCATCTTTCGAATGGCAATGATGCTGCGACTATACGATGGCGGTGACGATGATGAACCGTTGGCGTGACATGCGTTGATCGAAAGTCATCCCAGCTCTTCCCTTTCACAATTTTCAATTTCGCCTGACATATAAATAACTTTGAATTTAAAAAGAAATATTCACAGCAGCTGTATAAAGCGAATGAGGGGACTATGACTGAATGATAGCGTGGGTAATGGGCGGGGAGAGGGGTAGCTGGCTAAACATACTATACAAGTATACAAGTTGTGTAATGTGCCTTATGTACTCGAAAATTCGCTTGCTGTTGGGAGCTTCAATTGGAAGAAGTTCTCCCCAGTGATTGGCATTGGCAAAGGAGGGCATCGGGGCTAGTTGAGTTCATTTTGATTGATTTTTGTTTGCCATTTGGTATGTGGTGGCATGGTTGAATAACAGTATTTGCTGCTGGCTTAGCACCCATAGATGGCCCATAATGGAGTTAAGCTAGACAGGGAAATCGCTGAATGAAACAGAGCTATGTGAATGATAGTTTATGAATGAAAATGATGGTATATCTCTTAACGATTGACTGACTGACATTTACTTCGACTATAAATATTTCAAATCTCTTCAAAAATCGTCTCCTCCAGATTACATAATGGAAATGGTTAAGGAATTATAATTTCTGTAGCTTTTTCATCTTCAAGTGGACACTGCTCCTCCATTTCCATTTCCAGTTCTTACATACGTTTAGTGTTTTCTATTACACACAAGCTAAATCTGTTCCTTTCAAAGCGTTTATCAAAATGGCAACATGGAAATCTGCGGCACCAGTCCTTCACACGCCTCACAGTCCTCTCCACGCCGCGGTGCGCCGTCCCATCCATCTCCATCGGCTGTCATTAAATTATGCATTTGTGCAATCACTTCCTAAAATATTCAAAGGATGGGAAGCAGAAGGGGAAGCAGGACATTCGGCACGTCCCATGCCGCATTGCAATGTGGCAAGTTTACGGAAATTCTGCCACTTCTTCCCTTTTGAACACGGAAAGTTTGCCTGGGAGATGGGGTTGCGCTTGATTTGCGCTCACTCTGCCCACTCCTCTGCCCCGTGCTCCTCCGGTGTCCTCGTTGTTAGCGCCGCTCACATGCCGGAAGTTGATAAAGTGCCTGGCAAGGCAGAGGAATTCCGCGGCCTGTCGAGCGTCTCCTGTTCCGTTCTGCTTCGTTCTGTTCTGTTCCGTTGCGTGCTCGGCTCGGCTCGTCTCGGCTCGTCTCGGCTCGTCGTGCCTGTCGTGTCTTCATTAAAATATTACTCACATGCAGCCAAAGACGGAAATGCATTAAGGTAGCAGCTCCCTGCCACCGTTCTCTGCTTTTCATGCAACAGTTCAGTTTGCACTCCTATCACAATCACAAACACATACAGCATTCACGTACATATATACCGCCATATATCATCGTTATCTGAAAATCTAATTCGAATGCAGCCAAGCAGAATCCGTCGCTGTTATCAGTTCAGTTTCATACTGTACCTTTTTATGGGACGGAATGGGGTATAGTAGCTTCGAGAGACGGCATGTCATGCACATGGATGGTAAATTGAGTTGTGATTAAAATTAAATGTAGTTGATGTCCAGATCTGAGACATTTTTATATTTTCTGCTATTGTTCGAATCTTTGATCATTATCTTCTATATATCTTCTATATTCTCGATTTATCTCTTTCTCTATTTTCGTTTATCGCTGGTCCCCGGTCATTTGCCACTGATGGCTGGCCATAAATCACGCATACGTCACGGTGCACCCGGGCTGCAGGCGTTGACAGTTCATTAAATTGCGATCATTGGAAACTCGCGCGTTTGATTGGTGCTAAACTATTTTTATGCTTATTTCATTCGCATTTGCTAAATTATTGTCGCATGCGGAGACTGCGACGTTAACGTTAATTATTCCACATAAATCAGGGGATGAACGGGGAACGGGGAAACAAAGGAAATCAAATTTAAAACCGAAATAATTAATTATAGCTGGTGTTCGAAGTTATTTAGATTGGCTGCAAATGGTTCGTTGCTCGAGAATTTCCCAGGGAATTTTGTAAAATTTATTGAATAATTTTCCAGAGAATTACATATTTGTTATTCAGTACGCTTCCTGTGTAATTTGATTGATGAATGTTTCGGGAACAGGTGACAATTGAGAGTGGACTGGCTCAGATAGGCTTACGGGCCTCGTGTCCGGCATTCGCCTGGTCTTCGGGTCGTATGAGCAATCCAAATTGATTTCTCAATGCTGCCCCGTCTGAGGATGCGGAGTGGCGTGGGCTGCATACTCTGATTGCGTACGAATATGCTCAATATTATTGTGGAATTATTGCAATTAAAGTAATGAAACATGCACGTGACAAAGCTGCTTCTATGGAGCTTCCAAATTGTTCCCTCTCTTGGTGACTACGCAAAACTCAATTATGCATGCAATTTCCATTTGTCTGTGGCCTGAGCTACACTAAACAACAAGAAATAAATCCAAGCAGCAAAATATTTTCACTAAATGTGAACACAATTTACGAATATCATTAAAATTAAGTTGGATGGGAGAGGAATACTTACAACACAGCAGAGCATTGCTTTTGTGTTTTAGCTTCTCGAATCTCAAGGGTTTTGCTGCTCAGTGTTGTACTCATAGGACGAAAGTGAGAAACACAAGCATAAAGAAAGTCAGGACCCCAGGCCAACGGAGGAGTCTATAAATTTGATGCCACAGCAGGCCCCACAAACAGAAATACAATACACACACACACTCGCACTCGCACTCGCACAGATTGCTACTATTGTTTATACTGCTGCTGCAACCGATTTTGTTGTTGCCTTTGTTGCATTCGTTGTCATTTGTCTGAATGCGTGTTGTTGCGTAAGCGAGCCACTTCTGTTTATTATACATTATTATGATCGTACATACATACATACATACATATGTACAATACACATGCACAGAATCGTTTAAGCAGACAGTGCGTCCCGTTGCTATAAGGTCTAAGGCATTACCATCGGTAAATTGAATAAGTAAATATTTATATATCGAATTCTGTCTGTTATTGAATCTCATACCGAATAGAATCTATAATTGAATTGAATTGTCGCCTTCTAACGGATCAAGTAGCATTAAAGCCCAAGTCATTTATCGTAAAATTTCTATGCAAATCCTTTGAGTGCCACAGTGATCTTACACTTTCGATACGCACCGTAATGTTATGCATGTTTGGAATTTGGATAAATGTACTAAGTTGGAAGCACTTGCAAATTGTTAACCAGTGCGTATGAGTGATATTTAATTATTATGACCCCAAAAACCACTTGGGCAAAACGGACAACATCCATAAAATGGCTGGGAATTCTTGAGGCGGTAAATGAAGGCAGAAGGACCGAATAGATTGAGCTCACAAAATGACCAGTTTCAGTGAGAAACTTTGACACGAGATGGTCAGAAGTTATTACATAGTTAGGTCCATTAAGCCAGTATTAAAAAAATGATAGAAATGGATAGATAAGTCGCTGAGAGCCCATTCGAGTTGGTTAATTTAAAAGCTCTCCAATGGGAACTAATTGTCAGGAAACTGGAAAAGTTTCGCCATGCTGGAAAATGCAATGAGTGAGTCGGGTATGGCTCTCAATGATGGCGCTTATCATGTGCATAATTTCAAGAGCCCGAAGGTCCATGAAATCAATGAATTCCATGCATCTGCTCATCTCTGCACCTCCTCGTACCGACTGCTCATCGGCATTCAGCCGTAGCATTGTTCCCGGCCTTGGCTTTTGTTTCTGTTTATTAGTAGTGGCCTCGGCCACAGCCTCCCCTCCCACTAATTGGACAGCGAAATTGGCTTACATATCCCCGGATGACCCTTTAAGCTCGCCCAGTGTGTTCGACATTTTAGGCTGATTTGCATTTGCATTTGCACTCCAGGATTGAGATTTATGCGGGACTTTGGGCTGTAACTTGATGTGAGATTGAAGGTTTACTTAGGGTCTCTGATGTTCGGCACCTTGTTAACACGACTGGGGCAGAGGAGGGGCAGAGCGTTTTGGTTATGGTGGAGGAGAGAGTTAATTAGGCTTCGGGGCGACTTGAAGGCTTCAGAGGTTGAATTTCGAGAAAATTATTTAAGGAATTTTTTGATAATGAATGGGTTGCTAGGAATATTCGTGAATTGTTCAGCAATAATATATATTCGATTGGCAATGAAAAGAGTTTCCTCCCAACCCTCCCCAGTGTTTCGCCATTCCACAATAGCCAACCAGCATTGCCAGCCTTTAAGCAGTAAAGCCTCAGCTTAGAGGCTGGCCACACCACCCTACCACGACTCCCGTATCACCAAATGATTGCCTGAACAGGGCTGCCAATGCATATAAAGCCCAAGGAAGCTCTGGGAGAACAAGTAAGATTCGTTCCTGCAGATCAGGAATTTATCAATTTAAACGGTTTCTTTGGCTGCGCTCTGGAAAATTTCCAACCGCATTACAAAGCCATTTGAGGGCTTGGCGTGGCGCTTAATCAACGTGGTCCCGGCAAAAGGACATTCTAGCTGGCTGTCTGTCTGTCCCTTCAAGCGGGATGCAATCCGTAACCCAATCCCAGAGGCGCAGTTTAGCGAGCGAGTTTCCGTTTTGAGCGCCGTAATAAATTTCGAGCCCGGGACTTGACTTCAACGGGGTGGATGGGATGCCATTGCAGTGGCCCATCCATGGAGACCCATGCTTCATCTTCTTTTTCCACCGCCTCAGCTTCTTCTTCTTCTTCTTGTTCTTGTTCTTCTCCTCCTGCTTGGTCTTCTTCTTTTTGGTTGCAGTCGCTTTGTTACGCTTGATTTACGCTAACAAGACATGAACGAATGGACACAGAGACAGATGTACAGGGAGTGGTCTGGGGGCAGTGCGTGGTCTGGGGGAGAGGCGGGGAGACGAGTAGAGAATACACCCGGAGACATTTTAAATGTGGCGCAAGGAGCGATTACAGGTTGCCACCGTCCGATGAATGCACTGAACCCACACACAGCCGCAAAAACCACAAATGAGGTGGGGCAGGGTCTGTGGCGGGGATCCTGGCAGATTGCAGCCACTGCGGTTGCTGGTGGGACGGTGGACGGAGGACGGAGCGGGGTGTAAGCGTTGCCAATTCAAGCGAAAAGTTGGCGCACTTTCCCATTTCCGACCAAAAAATAAAGGGAGAGAGAGAAAGACGTGCCTCCCATAGAGATAGATATATATAGAAAGAGAGAGAAAATGAGAAATAGAAAGAAAAATAAATATAGAGCGGGAGGGGAAGGGAAAAGTGGTAATATCAGCAAAGAATGAAATTTCAGGAAATTACAGGAAAATGAAATAAATGAAGATGGATACGCAATTTGAATAGCATTGAATTGGTTCAGTCTGGTTGACAGACAGCCGATGGAACGGCAGAGACATCAAGACAGCCAGTAAGAAGAAGAAGAAGATTGGATTGAAGACAGACAGACAGAGAGAGAGAGAGAGAGAGGGAGAGAGAGAAAAAGGAAGAGTAGCATACTTAATGACAGAGACAGAAAGTTTTATCAAGTTTTCAACTCTAATTGAGGGAGAATAAAAGCGAAAAAGAGAGCTAACAGAGGTTGAGTTAAGGTGGCAGCTCTAGTGGCAATTTCAGTTTGGTCTGCGGCAACTTTTATCGGGCCTTATCGCTTTTCTTTGAGCTGCTTTTGACTTTACTTTTAAAACATCTCCGACAAAGAACAGGGAAATACCATTGCGGTAGGGACATACCATTGTCGTTGGGGGGTCGACAAGGCTCCGACTATCACATTAATGAGCTCCGCTCCTGTCGGTCGCCAGTACCCATGGCAATCAGCTTGATTACCCCCTCATGCTATCAAATTGATCCTACCGCCAAATTTGTTTCAATTTGTTCTCGAAAAGGTTTTTATGCTGCTGAAATTTTCATCTCGACGCGATGCAAATAACAAAACCAAAATGGGAAATTCGTTCAAATTTCATAGAATATTTTGTGCAATTTTAATAAACTACTTTAGGGCTGCCACCGCCGCCGGAACCAGCATCCACATTGGGTATTTCCCACAGCAATATGACTAATTGTGTAAACAGGAGCTACCAATATTTTGCAAATAATTAGCAAACATTTTTGCGCCATGTTGGCGAGTGGCCAGCAGGTCCATACCACCCACCCTGTAGACCCTCGCTGTCCGTATTTGCTCCCATGCGAACCGCAATATCCTGGCAACGGCAATAAAGTTTCCCTTTTCTCCCCCCCTCCTCTCTCTCTCTCTCTCTCTTTCACGCTGTGAGTAGCTGTCTGTCTCTGTCTGGTGGTTTGATATATAATTTTAATACTTTTTAATTGCATTTATTCCCACAGCAGCAGCTCTATGGAAGGGCACGGCAGTGGGTTCCGATTTTCGGTCATCATATTGCAGCGTTAATTTAATTAAGTGCTTATTAGATATCCCCTCCGCCCACCCACCTACGGCCAACAACTCAAAAAATAAAAAGAGTTGTGCCGGAATTAGATTATTAGATTGTTTACAGCTGAGCTAGTCTATATACATTATCTATCCTTATACAATGTACACGAGTATAAATGATTATCCACATACATACATATGTACATACACATGTATGCACCCGCATCACAGAGACGGGGGATCCTCTTCAGCTCTTTCCCTTTTCTCACTGAAGTGAACTCTTTCGTGGTAATTCAATTAGCGCAATTGGGTTTCAAATTAATAATTTTACAAATATGATACGTAATGTGAATGTGCGTCTAATAAAGAGCAGATTGAATCAGTTGGCATACCAAAATCAGAATCAATAAATTTAAGAGTGATTTTTGAGGGCTCTAACGGACGCTTATGTATATGCATATTTATTTAATTTTTGCAAAGGCTGGATTACTAGGTGAGATAATGATTTGGCAAATAAGCTAAATGGGTTATATTCTCTGACTGTGAGAATATTAAAAATTTGGACACACAGTTTCAAAGAGGGAATAATGATGGCTTTAAGTATCCCCTAGCATGCTGTTGTACCACAAAAACAAATCAAAATTCCTGATTTAATCCGTTGAGATACATACATACATATAATCACGTTTTTGAAGTACTTATTATATTTACCATAGTATATTATTTGGAACATTTCTGTACCAAAAACAGATTTATTTGGATCTCCAACAAGTAATCGGATATTTGCATGATTATTCCAATTTTTGTTGGTTGATTTGATAATTTGTGTGGCAAATTGTTGTTTGCAACTTTTAACTCTCCTCGGCCAGGAGTTGGCCTGGAACGAATTTCCTCAGCCACATTCATTTACACTTTGTGGAGGAGGGCACCGAGGGGATCTGTAAATACTTTAAATATATTATACCACCTACCCTGCCCTCTGCCCTCTGCTCTTACTCTTACTCTTCAGCAATGTACGCAAAAATTTCGTTTCTCCTCCAACAATTATTTAACAACAAGTACGAGCAGAGAAGGAAACGTAAGGCAGACGGAGAGAGAGGAGGAGGAGGAAGACGAATAACCGCACACTTGTTTATTTATCATTTAACATAGTCTGACCCCCCAGACCCCCCCACTCTTGGCACGCTCTTTTAACACCGACCATGGCAAAACTTTTGCTCTCCCACTTTACAAAAGTTACTCTCTCTCTCTCGCCAGTAGTAAAAGTACTGCTAATCGCTTTGCAAGTGCAAACAGACAAAAAGCTAACTGCTGCCAAACTCATTTGCATTTATTTGCTGTCCATCTCTGGCTCATTCCTTCCTTTCCCCTTTCACTCAGTCTGAGTCTGACCATCTACACCACTGTCCCGTTCCGTCCCCCTCCTGCACATAATTGCCCCATGCCTGTTCCTAATTGTTTTTGTTTTTAGTTGTGCCATGGAGCTTAGCAACACTTTATGCCATACTTTTGCAACACTCTTTTTTTTGTTCATTTTTGGAAAAGTTTTGTGTATGAGAGCAGGGCAGAGGCAGAGGCGGGAAAGAGGCCTGCAACTAATTTCCGCTTTTTGTCCACTCGTTATTCACACACTCGCTGAGAATGGAAATGGAATAAACAAATGAAATGGCAATAATAAAGAACAACAGCAACAACCATGACAGCAACAGAACACATTTCTGGAACAAAAAACAAAGCTGAGGGAGGGAAATGACAAAAGAAATGCGTACAAATTACCCCAAAACGCAATGGACAGAAACAGCGAATACAAAAAGAAAAGAGCAAGCCAGAGAGACGAGTGAAAAAATTCCGTGCTGCTGCTGACAATAACAACAATCGAGCAAGGCCGAATCTTCGATACCCTTGCAGAGCGATAGACAGAAAGCCGGACAGAAATTCAAACAATACAACAATTTGTCTTACCCAGACAAAAAGATATACCAAATACGTTCAATTTGGTTAGTGGCTACTGATCGATCGCTCCTATGACATCAACTATATGATTAAGGGTTGATATCAAACAGATTGGTTTTCATGGAAAGAGTATTAGACAACAGAAACAACAAGTGGGAGAGTGAGAGCAGGAGCAACAAGAACAGGAAGACAAAAAATATGGACACTGACACTTTACGAAGATTTATGCGTTTTAGTTGAGTCCAGTGCCAGTGCCAGTGCCAGTTCCAGTCCACGTTCCGCCTTCCCTCTTCCGAGTTCCGTTTTCCGAGTTACGAATTCTTTTCCGAAGCAAATGTGAGCAACATTTTTACATCTGCTCTCACCCTCTTTCAATCTTCCTGTCTAGGGAGTGGATTGCTGGGTTAAATTTGAGAGCTTCCAACAAATTGCCATTTAAATTTGCATTAGTCCTGCGACAGAGCACACAGTGAGTGCCAGCAGTTTGACAACCGTAAGGGAAGTACATACAGTCTGCACAAAATTTATACAGATTTCATGTTGGAGCCTGTCATGCGATGACAAGCAGTGCACGCACTCGCATAGGCTTCTGAAATTTAAATAGCCCAAGGGAAATAACACTGGGACAAAAGGTCGATATCAATTTTGAAAATATGATCGAGACTCTTTCAAACAGATCCATTTAGTAATAACACATCAGAAATAATTTTCTGAAAAATCATACCTATTAGTCGTTCGAACTATTCCTAAATGAAAATACTATCCATAAGACAGACATGCGGCCGGTACTAAGTACTTTAAGTACTTTTACAAGCTCACTATAAATGAGCATGCAAATTTTAATTCCTCATTAAGGCTTGATTAATATTTCGATCCGGTATCCGGTATTAGATCGTGGCATAGTACAAATGTGAGATCATCTTGATCTTCTAATTCATCAGAAAAGTATCATTACTTTGGTATGACTCTGAACTGGCTGTGGATGTCGAATTCCGAAATTTAGGTCACGGAAAAGGAAGTCCCAGAATTCGATTCTCAATTTTTAAAGTCTGTGAAATCTTTGTAAGCGCTCTGATGGACATGCTCTAGAATAGAAAAGCATACATATGTATGTACAAATGTATTTACATACATATGTACATATATGAGCTTTCACCTAAAATAACATTGAGCGAAAAAAGTTTCACAACAATTATTTTTCTAAATATGATTAGAACTGAAAAAGTTATTTTAGTTTTCCGTTTAAATTCTGTTAACAATTTGAATGAAAATATTTTAAAATAATTAGTTAGGCAAACAATACACATTAAAGTTTATTTAATTAAAATCAAGTTAGTTTTTATGTGGCAGTCGGTGTGTGCAAACAATTAGCGCACACTGTCTGGCCAAAATGCATCAAACGGCGAACAAATTGAACAAAAATATTTACAAAGTTGCGGTAGCCGCAAAAAGTGTGCACAATAAAATCAACATCGCTCTCATATTCAAAATCATATTTTGAATATTTTATATTGAATTTAGGGCCAGCACAGAACAGTGGTTGCAAAAAGTAAGATATTATATTTTTATTCGATGCATTTATCATCAGTTTTCGGCAAATTATTTTCATAGGCCAAAACCATATTTTATTCGTTTACAAGGGAGGCAGCGCTTGCAGAAAATTTAAATGTTTACCTGTCCCGGCCCAGACCCTCTCCTCGCCACACCTGTTAGGCACGTGTCAGAAGCTTCGGCCAGCACAGCCCACCCTCCCCCACCCATTGGTCCTTTAAAACTGGAAAACGAGGGAAGCCCCACATTTGACGCCAGTTAAGCATGAAAATGCCATTTAACAATGGCCGGCTCCAAATAAATAAATAAATATAAAAAAGATGGAGCGGGAGAGGGATGCAAAAACAAAGGCGAACAAAAAACAAACGAACGATAAAATGTGTTGGAAAATGCTTAAAAACAATGGAGGGGCACCGTTACAACAATAAGCGATGGATGCCTGCGCCCGATAGCGCACAGCGAGAGAAAAAAAGCAAAGAGCACAAACAAAAAGGCAACCAAAAAACAATAACAATAAAAATGTCAAAAAAGCAACGAAGCTTAAATCAAATTAATGTGAGCGACCCAATAGGCCCGTGCTGAGGTCGTTCTTTTTTCTCGCTTATTCGAGTACGTACTCGTATTTGCATTGATGTTCCCCAAATCGAATTCTTGTGAATTAGTACGAAGTGGTTGCCTCCAATTAACGACTGGTACTGAAACCTTAATGTAAATTTTTATATATTAAAGAAACATTTTCATAGGTTAAACCTACACTGAGAATCTGTATGTATCAATTGACTCAGATTCAGACGGCACTATATCTGAATCTATGTATATATCATTCTATATATCATTCTTCTGAAAGTTTAATCTCTTCCGCTGACTATGGAATCTGCATGCTAAATCTTTCTCGGAACATCCTCAGCGCATAATCTTTTGGAATCTTGCCCTTTGCCCTTAATTTATTAATGCATTCAGCGCCCATAAATTACAACTGAACATGATTTAAAAATGCACCGAGTACCTACAATGTGTAATGTTGGCATATAAATCGTTTATAAAGCGATGTTGTCTCCTTAGGGGGGAAAAATATTATTGGCTGACACTTCAGGACTCGGGAACTGGAACATTTTAAAATGGAAATCGTTTGTTAATCACAATTTTCGATTGAAATTAATGGAAAGCATGGAAATATACGAGTATTTTCCATATTATAAATTGTTTCGCTTGGTAAGCTTAATGAGGTTCGAGCATTTGGTTAATTGATTCCCCGCTGTCCTCCTCACCGGAAATGTATGGGTATTTCCATCTCCATCCCATCCCACACATGTTCGCCAGTTTCAATACGACACATAAACTAACTAGGAACACACAATAAATCGACTGACCCGAAACGATCCCGGGCGAAACAAATGGCTTTAATTATGCTCAGCCATTTGTTGCACGACAGACAGAATCTCGCTGCTCCCCTCTGGTTGCCAGGTGCATTGACCAGGCGACAATGATAATAAATTCCTTCAGCCTCTGTCAGCGCACCCTCCCTTGAGGTCTCCGAGGTGCGATCCCAGCCTTAATAAAATGCAAGTGCACAAATATTTTCATCCAGGCGCGCCTGGGCGGACAACAACTCCTTCACAGCAGAACCTCCCCCCTGCTAGTGTCCTGTAAACTATTTACAGAAGAGGAATTTTCATTTTGCCAAAAGGAATTTGCCAAAAGCAGTGGGAAGTGAGAGTCTGAAAGCGGTGGAGTGCGGGAGAGAGAAGTATGCTCGTGTGGAGGAGTTTGAGAGCTTGACAAAGTGTGACCAAGTGTCATAAATAACTTGGTTAAACAGCTGCAGCTACAGTCTTCGGGAAAAGTATGTGTCATTAAGTGAGAAAGTTACAAGGGCCAAGCATGAAACTGGAATACAGGGAAGAAAGATTCAACTGCGACGGAAGGGAGTGGAGATTAAAGAAAAGCACATATGTACGTACATACATACATACATACATGTGGTGAAGTCCCTTACTAAAGGGTTATACGAATAAATATCAATAAGAGAAAAATACGGTAATGATAGTCAGTTTCCAGTGGGCCACATTCTGGCACACTCATCTAAACAGATGAAAATTAAATTTAAATGAATTTACAGAAAATCCACAAACAGAAAACTCTCACTCTATATGTATAGTCTATATGTATATTTGTTTACTCTCGTTTAAAATTACATTTCGAATGTAACTTCCCAGGATAATCAAATTATCCCAGCGGAAGTCCACTGTTGGCCAGCTTCTAATAGTGTTGCATATGATCTCTTTAAAGATCAAAAGTCTCGTGTGATATTCTCTATTCCTTTATCACAACCCTCTGAATTCTCTTCCCCCACAGAAAACACATACCAAGCTCGTAAAAACTTTACAACAATGCAAAGGAAAATCATATATAAATTACGCCACAATAAATATAAATAAAAGGGGAAACAAATTTAGAGCCTTTCGTCTGTATATCCGCCATAAACAGGAAGCCAAGAGGAGCTGCCAACTCGATTTTTTATGGCCAGAAATGCAAATCCCCGCAAATGACTCAGCTGGCAAAAGAGGCCACTCAGCGTTACCGTTCCCACGCCGCCAGTCCTGGCGCTGTTGTAAATTTTGCACACCTTTCACGCCGCGTCTAATAAAATATTTATTACTGGAAAAAAGACTGCAACCGAAAATGCCAGCAGAAAAGATGAAACAAAAATACCAAGGCCAACCAAGCCATGCGGCAAGAGAAGAGTGTGGCTGGGGGGGGGTTGATGATGCTTACCGAGCTTTTGGAGGAGGGCAGAGGCACGACATCACGTACTGCGGCAATCGCTTGCTAATGCGGCAAAATGTCAAAGTTGCAAATGCGGCAGTGGTAGTGGCAGCCACCAGCCGTATCCTCCCCAAAGACCTCTGCCCACCACTTTATGAAATCGTTAGCTAATTAAATGTATTTTTTTCGAAAAGATAATAAAACAAAATAGAAGATGATCGTCCGCAGGTCACGAGCAAAAAGTGAAAAACGTTGCGAAAACTGACTCGAGTCATATGGTAAATATACCTGTATGTACATACATACATATGTACATTTAAATGTATCTGTACATGCATTTATTGGCTTTTATTACAAAAGAAGAGTGAAAGCAAAATTAAGATGATTTTTTCGCTTGTTATTTAAATTAATTGGCGGCCTGCGAAGAGTTTTGGACATCTTCGACAAGTGCCACAGGTAGATATTGCTACTGATGTTGCACACATTTGATCAGAAACATTGCATGCCTCTGACTCTGTTGACTCTGCTCTGCTTGGAGCACAAAAACTGGGAAACTGTGAGAAACTCACACCAAGTGAAAGGATTCATGTAGAATGCAGTGAAAGCTACAATCTTCCAGTGGAGACATGATTATACCCATACTCAAAAAGAGTTAAGGGGTATATTGTATTTGTGGTACACAAGATCTACCGACTACATCATTATATTTTTAACTCTACCTAGAATCACACCGTGGACATAAGCAGCCATCAACAGCAACAACAAATTTAGAGGGGACCAAAAATGATTTACACTGAGATATCAAAACATTTCATCATATTGTATGTACGAGAACATAAAATTAACAGTAGGAAAAACAGAAACAATATTTTGGTTCACTTACCTTTTACATTCTTATTTTCTGCGTTTCCATTCCGCGCAATTTGCGCCCTTCGTTTTCATATTTGCTTGTATTTGCATTTGTTGTCCTTTTCACACATACATAAACAAAACAAAAAAGTAACCGCGCGACGTTGCTGCGAAACGAAACGAACGAAGAGACACCAAACGTAACGGGATCGAACGAGAAATTCTAATAAGAGCGCACATTTTGGGCATATTTATTTAGGGGGTGAGGTATTAGGACTGACGTTCGTGCCTACACACCAAACGAAAGAGAGAGTCAGATCAGCAAGATTAGGAATGCCTCACCTTATTTGAAGACATGAGAGAGCTGAAGCACGCTCTTTTTTTCTTCTCTTCTTCTTTGCTCTTTTTACATGATTGACCGGGAGAGGGACACAATTTCGCGCACTTTTTGGCATATTTTCACACACACAGGCACAATGCGCATACATATATTGCAAGTGTATGCATGCAGGTTATGAAAAAAACACTTTCAACACTTTATTTTCATATATTTTCCGCATATATTTCTTCGCCGATCTGCCATTTAGCCTCGTTGTGCGCCTCGCACTGGATCAAACGCATTTTTGCCTTAATCACACACTTTGTGGACATGTTCCATGCCTAATCACTGCACTACACTACACTTCACATCACTACACAGCTGCGCGACACTTTTTTCCGTTTAATTTCCCGTATTTTCCCGGTTTTCGCGGACCGAAACGCGAAGCGGCTAAACACTCTGACCGCACTCAAAAAACTGGAGGGAGTAACTATTGAAGCTGTGAGAGCTGCAAGTGCGTAGGTGTTGGTGACTTAGGACTCGCTCTCCCTCTCCTACTCCCTCTCCAAATCAAAGTAATCGACGCGGAGCATCGTTCCAAGTTTTCTTGATCGGAAAATACTTGGATAATTGTAAACTATGTATACACGTGGCATTGTGAAAAGGAAAGTGTACATAAGTGGTGTTAAATTTAGGAATTATTACGAACAAACATTAAATCCCGCTGTTTTTCTTTGCTGCGTTTATTTTTTCTTTTTGGTTCTCTCTGGATTTCTGGTGACAGCATTGAAACTGTGAGCGAAAGAGAGGAAAGTTACTGTGAAACTCAACTCTCTCATTGTTTTTTTCTGCTGCGAGTGAATAAGAATGCCAAATGGAAAGACAATGGAATGAAGAAGGCAATGATAGTTCGGTTTTTGCTACATCTGTTAACTACATCTACATCTAAAATGTAGATTATACATCTAGATTCTAGAACAAATATTCTACATCTCCTCCGCTCGCGCATTGCACAGGGCAGAGTGTGTGCGAGCGAGAAAGAGAATGAGTAGCGTCAGCAGCGCCAGAGGAGGTGGGGAAGCAACTGAAAATTAATTTCTTTACTTTGGCTATAATAATGATCCGATATGACTCAGATTCGGGAATCTGGTAGATATGGTTATTCTCTATCCCTAAAATTGTGACTGCCACAGATTTTCGTCCTTTGTGGGTGCGGGAGGGTGCGAAATTTCGAAATACACTTGTATATGTGATATCACATGAGTCTCGAAACAAAATTTGGTTGCTCTAGCTCTTATAGCCTCTGACAGACAGACAGACAGACATGGCTCTATCGACTCGGCTATTGATGCTGATCAAGAATATATATGTATATGTACTTTATGGGGTCGGAAAATTGTCCTTCTCGGCGTTACACGCAACCACTTTTACCACAAATACAATATACCCCTTAACTCTTCGAGTACGGGTATAATAATTAAATGCTTCTAATCTAATCCCTAGCTTTAACTATAATGCTATTTTTCATCCTCTGGAGTACTGTTTCTCCCCATTTTTTGTCACCTCGAACTCAAAGAACGGTCAAACTTTCCTTTCACTCCAGAAGTTGCCATCTTTATCTTTCTCTTCTGAGACCCCTCCGCACGTTTCTGGCTTCACCTGCGGCGCATTAATTCGTGTTTTGCTTACCTTCAAACGGTTTATGTGGCGCCATCTGTGGGTTGGCGGCTGAACTGAGCGTTTGAGTAGCTCTGACTAGTTTACTAGCCGTCTCGCTTGCGCACAAAAGTTTCTGCTGTCTCTGTCTCTGCTGCTACTATTTCTTCAGTTTCTTCTTTTGCGTGGTGGGGCGGGCGGGCGGCTATGTTGTCATCGCGTGTTCGGTGAACATTCTTGAAGTGTTTGCTGTTGTTGCTTGTTGATGTTGCACTTTCCGCTTATCTTATTGAGGAGGCCAAAACGTCGACAAGGAAGTCATTAGCCAGGGGTTAGCCAAAGAACTGACCCCCCTTTGCCATGATGTGGTTGCAAAAACCTCGTGGTAAAGATCGCCAATAAAGCCCTCTTCCTCTGCACCTTTCCTTCATTTTTCTTTGCTGAATAATATTGAAAAAGTTTTCTCGCATGTCAGGCCACAGAGGATCAAGTAAACAATTGATTAAAATAAACATAAATAAACAATTTTTGAACTCGGTTCCAGAATTGGCTAAATTTACATCTGCGTGTATGTACATACATATATGTATGCAGAAATATTTTAATATAAATATATACTCGCAGTCAAGCTTGTGTCCGGCTGAAAGTAATAGTTTCTCCCAAGAGAAAAGATTAAAGTTCATAGGCGAAGTTTTTTTCTGTAGTTGGCTGAGAGGGAAGGAGAAGAAGTGCAACGAAAAGAAGGGAACAGTATTGAAGAGAACGCAGCAGAGCGGAGCGGAAGGAAGCAAAATGAAATTTCATCAGCGCTCTCACCCTCACTCCTTCGCTCTGCAAAGAGCGAAGTGATATGCTTAAGCAGCAACAATTCGCTGCCAAGTGAATGAAAGGCTGAGTTGCCGTCGACGGCGGCGTCGGCGTCGGCGAAGGGCAGCAGCGAAACAAATGAAAATGCAAAAGTGGGAAAAGTTAAAAGTTTTGTAATAAGTGCAGCCGACGACAGTGTCGTGGAGGGGGAAGGGGTTGGGCAGGAGTGCTGCGACAGCTGGCCGCAACGCAATGGAATAAACTTTGCCACAAAGTAAATGAAAAGAAGGGTGAGTGGCAGTGGTGATGTTGAAGGGAGCGACCATGTTGATCCAAGAACGGAGAACACTCTAATCCCATCAGCGAACCAATATAAAAGTGCGAGCATAATCTGTTTCCAACAGGCGTATTCGCCCATTTCCAGTTGGAACTCTTCGGACAATAGCTGCACAGATCCTTCAGCCGAATGCTAAGAATTGGACCGCAGCTAATCATGGTGCAACCTGCCTGATGAGTCCACATTCGTGAAGGACCATTCCGTTCGATGGGTCATTTCGCGGCCACTAGGACTTGGGCCTGCGGGACACGCTGATTAATTTGGACCATTTCGGGGGGGGTTCATCCTTTGTCGGACGTGTCCCTTTGAATTTTCAGAGGTTATATCGCATCACTGGCACTCACACACACACACACACACACACACACACACACACACACACACACAGAAGAACACCTCACTTTAATCAAGCGCCAATTGTTGAAGCGCCATCGTTATCGCAGCACCGCGGACCCCTCTGCAATGCCCACCCACTTCCATGGTCCCACCTGGCTCCGACCCGTGCCATTCAATCCGCCGGCCTGCCCACAATAGTTAACAGCATTGTTACACTTTAAAACGGTATTTTTACGTTTGAATATGCGGCAAAGGTAAAAGCAAAATGGCAAAACCAAAAAACCGAAAACCGAAACTAGAACCCAGACGATGTCGCGACTCAACTTGACTGTGGGGTTCCTCCCCCTCTCATGGTCGGTCCGGGACCAATGCGGTTCATTAGCGACTCCAAATGCGATTTTCTTCCTCCTCTCCGCTGCGGCCTAGCCACAGGGGCCAGTAGAGTGGGTCTGGCCTGCGCCTGAACCTGGACCTGAAACTAGAACACATGAGCACGTAATTTAGTAGCCGCTTTGGCGCTTTTGTGTGAAAATCACATCGACAACGGCAACAACTGCTGCAACTCCGCCAACACACAATTCCCGTCCAGTCCCGGGTGCCGTCCCACCTCGTTGTTTATGGCCATGTGCCGCATTGGGATCACATTCGGGCCACTTTGTGTGGGTCCGGTTTGTGCCGTTAATTCCTTTTTATAAATAGCAAGCGATACAATACAACAATGCTCCATGCTCCATGCTGCATGCTCCATGCTCCCCGCCTCCCACTGTTTCCAGCAAGGCAGAAAAAACTAATTTTATTTGTTACTCGCTGAGGTTAGTCCAGGGCCAAAACTAATCAGTTTTTTCTTGGCCAACATGCAAAGCCTGAACTTGGATTTGGCCCCGCCTGGAGGCGGACTATGAAGCTGTCCGCTTCAGGGGATATCTGGCTGATATCTAAATGGTTATGGAGAAGCCATAGATTCCAAAAGAGAGGAGAGGCAGAGGGAGAGGCCACTGGCTTCTAATTACATTGATAATACTTAACAAAGACAACGGGCGGGCCTTCTCCTATCCGTAAAAGAAGAGTGTACTACGCATATACCTCACCATGTCTGTCCGCTCGGAAATTCCTGTTAAATCAAACCTATCGCCGCTATCAGGCCACTCGAAGCGTCGACTATCCCTGATAAAGAATGAAAACAAATTGCGTTCAGTGCTGCTCGAGTTGATTAATGGCAATCAAAATAACTTAAGAACACAAATACACACAACCAGAGAGATATCGATTTTTCGGTTTCAAACAGAGTCTGATCTCAGTTAGTGGAGGTTCTTCTGGAGACGCTTGGCCAGGAGTTCGGCAAGGGTGGCCTTGGGGTTGAATTCAGCATCGCTGGCCACGGAGATGTCGGGAATCAAATCTGCATCAGCCTGAGACTCCACAGGCTCGGCTCCAGAGACCTTGGCGAGCTTGGGAAGAGCCTTCAGTCCAGCGATGGCCTTCTTGGGGGTGTCATCGGCATCGCTGGCCACGGAGATGTTGGGAATCAAATCTGCATCAGCCTGAGGCTCCACAGGCTCGGCTCCAGAGACCTTGGCGAGCTTGGGAAGAGCCTTCAGTCCAGCGATGGCCTTCTTGGGGGTGTCATCGGCATCGCTGGCCACGGAGATGTCGGGGATCAAATCTGCATCAGCCTGAGGCTCCACAGGCTCGGCTCCAGAGACCTTGGCGAGCTTGGGAAGAGCCTTCAGTCCAGCGATGGCCTTCTTGGGGGTGTCATCGGCATCGGAGGCCACGGAGATGTCGGGGATCAAATCTGCATCAGCCTGAGGCTCCACAGGCTCGGCTCCAGAGACCTTGGCGAGCTTGGGAAGAGCCTTCAGTCCAGCGATGGCCTTCTTGGGGGTGTCATCGGCATCGCTGGCCACGGAGATGTTGGGAATCAAATCTGCATCAGCCTGAGGCTCCACAGGCTCGGCTCCAGAGACCTTGGCGAGCTTGGGAAGAGCCTTCAGTCCAGCGATGGCCTTCTTGGGGGTGTCATCGGCATCGCTGGCCACGGAGATGTCGGGGATCAAATCTGCATCAGCCTGAGGCTCCACAGGCTCGGCTCCAGAGACCTTGGCGAGCTTGGGAAGAGCCTTCAGTCCAGCGATGGCCTTCTTGGGGGTGTCATCGGCATCGGAGGCCACGGAGATGTCGGGAATCAAATCTGCATCAGCCTGAGGCTCCACAGGCTCGGCTCCAGAGACCTTGGCGAGCTTGGGAAGAGCCTTCAGTCTGGGGAAAGCTTTCTTGGGGGTGTCATCGGCATCGGAGGCCACAGAAATGTCGGGAATTAGATCGGCATCGGCACTGGCAACTGCTCCAGCCAGCTGGGCAACAGGGGCCCTCTTCAGACCATAGTAAGACCGCTTGGGTGTGTTGTCGGCATCGGTGCGCATGGAGATGTCGGGCAGAAAAGCGGCGTCAGCCAGGACGGACATATCCGGAATCTGATCAGCATTATCCCGGACCAAGTTCTGTACTACGGCCTGAACCTGCTCGACAATGGCTTAAAGGGATTCGAAATTGAAAACGTGGAAAAACTCTTTGAGATCAGGTCTCGTCCCCCTTACCTTTCAGATCCGCTGGGCTGGGCACATGGCTTATCTCATATACGAAGTTCGTGGGCTGGGGCACGACGCCGCCGCTGACCAGCGGAAGGATGAGCAGAGCGCAGATAGCAAAGTATTTCATGGTGGGTGTCTTGGGTGGGACTGAGCCACGCAGCCACTTGAGGCGAGCCTTTATAGCGGCCTTATCGGGGTGGGACTCATCTAATTTACAACCACTGGACACAGACCTCTCCAGATAAGATTCCACTCTGCAGTGCCCACAGGCGAGCGACTAGATTGCTCCACGTCCTATAAATCTTGGCCGGTGGTTCACCCGAATCGAGTAGCGTCAATCGAATCCAACGTGACCGGGCGAAATGATACGATTGCCCTTCGCCCATGGCGGTACGAGTAGAGTGCTCTTCCCTGGCCCTTTCTCTCTTAGTTGCGAGTCCTCTCTCTTCGTTTGACCAGCCAGCCAGTAGTCAATGTTTTGGCCATCGTATCTTATCGCATTTCAAATTGATGGCAACGATGACGTGGTGCACAACCAGAGCCACACGTACACATGTACGTACATATGTGTGAGTCACCGATTCACATTTATCAGACCTGTTGCATCAGCTGATCAAAGCTGATCTTAAAGTACAGTAAAGTCTGGCGAGTAATACGAAAGCAAAGCATTTTCCAACGAGTATATGAGAGGAGTTTCATGAACCGCTTGAAACTTTCCCTTTCCACAAAGGTCGCAGAGTTGTAATCCTCATTTTATTGCCTTTGCTACCTGCGACAACTGTTGCCTCTTACCTTGAGCACTCCACCGCTTGTAATCCACCCTTAATCCACCCAATTGTGCAGGAAAACACTTGAAAACGCATCTGTTTGGTTTGGTGTTTCTTCTGTTTACAACTTTTATTTCAAATAATGTACGGGAAAATAGATGAGAGTTAGATTCGATTTCTTTGACGGTTAAACCAAAATGTGTCAGTGGATCATGACTAAGAAGAAGAAGGAGAAGGAGAATATATGTATATATCATTTATCGTGTTATTTTTTAACAGCTGTACGAATGTCAAGTATTTGAAATGAAGATTAGATTAAATTTATGAAAACCTCGAAACTATTAACATTTTTTGCTATCCGATAATATTTTATCTTACATACCAATAAAAATAAAAAAAATCATGTACTTTTCATGGGGTCGCAGTGTTCTTACATTCTAATTTGTTGGGGATTATATATGTGTTAATCTGTTGTATCTCAAAGATGCGTCAAGGTCTATTCGAATTCTGACTCGCTTACATGCCCAAGATGTCGTCGGCATCCTCCTCCATTGAGTCCTGCGGCTCGCGCTTGAGTCCCATGCCGCCCAGGACCGAGAAGTCATCGGCTGCAATGGTGGCAGCGGTCTCCGTGTACTCCTTCGCTTGCTGGGCTCGACGCTCCTCCTGCTCTTGCGGATCGGCCAGCACATCAGCCATGGCAATCCTCTGGCCAGAGACGCTTTTCTTGGCGTTGGCCACGACCAGGCTCCGCTTCAGGGGAGAGCTAGGCCCTCCTGACATGGATGCCGGCTTCGGCTGCACGAAGTCGTTAAAGGCGTTTCCCTGGACGCTGGTGATCTGCGGGGTGCGCTGCGGCGCCGAGGCCCCTCCGGTCGGCGAGGGCTGCTTCTGGCTGGCAGGCACGCTGCCCGCCGACTTCTTCAGCAGCATACTGTTGGCGTTTGGAGCGGCGGCAGCTGCCGATCCGGGACCAGTTGAGGCGGTCCCCGAGTAGCGGGGCCGCTGATTGGGCGAAGCCATGCCCTGGGCTCCCACCCCCATCAGGCGACGCTTTAGCATTTGTGCTTCCATGGGACTGAGATTCTGCTGGGGATTGTACGGAATCACGTTCGTGTTGCCGGGTGGCGGGCCCAAGGTCATGATGGGGCCGGCGCTGCCACAGACGGAGAATCTACGCGGCATTTCGCGCACCTTGATGAGGGGTCCGCTCTTGGCGGGCGCCACCTGGGCCTGGGTCAGACCGAAGAAGGTGTTCATCGTGGAACCGCCCTGTGGGCGTATGGCGGCTACGGCCGTGCCTCTCCTGGGGCTGGGCGGAGGCGCCGGAGCAGCACGACTGATGCTGGTTCCGGAGCAGTTGCTGTCGACGCTGTTCTTGCGCAGCTCCTCTGCGGGGACACTCACTCCAATTCCGACGCCGGAGCCCGGCGGCTTGCCGTTCGTGTGCACGATACGGTAGATCTTCTTCTCTTCCGGGGACGCGAGCACGCTCATCCCGTTGCTCTGCTTGTAGACGCGCTGGATGAGTTGGCGCGGTTGTCCGACTGCGCCAGCAGGTGGGGCTGCGGCTCGAACTACTGGGCGCATCGTGTCCGGGACGACGGGCAGAGGAGGCGGCTTAGTGATGGCGCCCGAGTGTTTGGCGGCACTAACCAGACTCACTAGCTCCCGCATCAGGCGCATCTCACGATCCGAGACGTGCTCAAAGCCAGATGGAGTGTTGATGTTGAAGTGCTGCTGCTCCCCAGCGGCTGGGAAGTCAGTTGCGTCGTCAAAGGTCTCCATTAGGGACTGGAACACCTTCCTTTTGAAGTGCAGCTTCTGGCGGGGATTCATTTCGGCCATCTGCGGGCGCACTATCTCTAGGAAGTGCTCATCAGAGAAAATGTCCGAGCTGTCTGTCTGCATTCCTCGCTCGGTTCTGGACCTTAGGGTCATGAACGACGGAACCGTGTGGGTTCCGACTCCGCCTGCAGCTCCAGCCATAGTCAGCAAGGGACTGACAGTTACCGGGCCGCTGCTCGAGATCGCGCTCGTTGAGGGCGCAACCAGGGTGGTCACCGTCACTGAGCTTGGCAGCGAGCTGGTGAGGAGCAGGGCATTGTTGCTGATGCAGCTGCTCGATGCGGATGCGGATGTGGATGTGGATGTGGATATGGATGTGGTGACAGGGGTGGCCCTGGGGGGACTTGGAATGGGAGTGAGACTGAAACTGGGATTGAGATGGGGGTGGAGCTTTGACTGAGACTGAGCTTTGAGTGATGGGCGTGGGACTTGAGACTGGGATATTCATGTTGGCGGACCTGTTCACCGGCCGCTTTGTTAGCGTCGAAGCTGCGTGGCCGATGGTGCTGCTGCGACGCGAAATGATCTTGCCCGACTGGGACTGGGAATGCGACTGTGACGAAGCCGGAGTTGGAGCCGGAGCTTTCGGACGTGGAAAGATATCGTCGCGTGTGAGGGCAAACGCCTTGGCGAGTCCCTTGTTCTCTATTTCTGTATTCTGTGCCCGAGACTGATTCCTGTTGGACATGTACTTGGGCACTGGGGCCATTTTCACTGGGGATGCGGAACTACGAGCGGCAGCCAGACCCATGGACCTATGGCGCTGCTGTCGGGTCAGACGCTGCTCGGTGGCGGCCTTCTTCACTGGGAGCTGCTTGACTCCGCCCCCTCCTGTGGCGCGGACGGTGCGACGTGGACGACGGCCGCTGAGGCTTTCGCTTCCAGTGCCTGCCGACTCTTCGGCGCTGTCGTCCATTGCTTCCTCGAGGGGATCCCTGGAGCCAGAGGCGTAAAAGTTCTTCTTGCGAATGATCAAACGGTTGTCCTCGCCGGTCGGCTTGATGTAGAACGTCGGCTTTCCGGTCTCCTCAGCAGTGGAGATTGGGCTTGTGGGTGGGGCTTCCTCGTCCTCCGAATTGAACTCGTCCTCCTCCTCGTCCCAGCTGAAGTCGGTGGGCTCCTTCTTCTTTTTGCCTTTCTCCCTCTCCGCGGATTTATCCCCTTCAATGTTGTTCAAGTCAGGCGACTTGCTCTTTGTTTCCTCCAATGCCGTACCTTGCTTCTTGGCCGGCTTCTTTTCGTCAACTGCCATTGTCTGCAGCTTGGCGTCCCCTTTTAAGGGCTGCATGGTCTTACTGTCCGTGCTCTCGCCGGTGATTTCGCGCTCACTCTCGTTGTCTTCGTCCTCGTCGATGATATCTTCGCTGACGTTCAGGTGCTGTCTGAGGAAACTTAAGTCCTTCGCGTATTGGAACGGTAAGCGCCTGGTACCTGCGCGACGCCGCTGGGCGTCAACGTTCATCCAACGAGCGTACTCGTTGCGCAAAACACGCCACCGTCGCTTGCACTTCTCGACTGAAAAATGTTAGGGAGAGAAAGAGATGGACATAGATACATATATGTTGTGAATGTTTTATTATATTTGCATGTTTGTATTGGAGGTATAAAGAACGAGACGGTGGCCGTAAAAATGGTGCTGTGGCAGGTAAGCACCCAGAAGCAGATGGCTAAGCAGGACTTCAGCATTCCCTGATTGGGGTACTAAAGATTGGCAATCCCTGTGCAGATTCCTCGCCAAACACCCACCTAATAACCGCAATCCGCGATCCCATATTGAACCATAAATAAACCATAATGCGTGTTTAAATACCTCGCAACAAACCAAATAAAGTTTGCGATGATTGCCCTAAAAGATGTTCCCTAACCTCAACCCTAGTGTTCGGTGATCGGTGTCGCCGATCAATAAGGAACAGCAACGTCGATCAGTCAAGTTGAAGATACTTTCAAGGCAACTAAAACCTTTCAGCGCTAACCAATAGACACCACACATCAGATATTAGTCAACATTTTCTGAGCAAAGTAGCCTAATTTTGGAGTAACATTGTTAAGTTGGTTTACTATGGGGATAAAATATGTTTATGGGAGCTTTTTTTCATCGAATCCTGTTTGTTTTTCCTATTTTCAAATCTTGTTTATAGAATCGCGGGTTATCGACAATGAAGCAAAGCAACGCTTCGGCAGTCAAAAGCAAATCAATTCCATTCATCGGATGAACTCTGTGGCAGGAGTTGCGGGAGAATGAGCTCTGGAAAAATAATTAGAAGCAGACCTAAACATAGACTCAGCAGAAAAATGTCATTCCTAGGATAGAATAAAGACTCAAAACAGTTTAATGCTCGTTTTGCTTACACTAAAATGAGTTACTTTCTTTTAATATGATGAAATACTGTACAAATTAAATATGCTAGTGCACCTAATGCTATGTTGCAAATTTCAGACTAATTAAAAATCACAAATTCTATCTCTTAAAATTGTTTTCCAGCATCTAGTGGACAGAATACAAACAATTTTTAAAATAGTTTAAAAGTTATGTTTTTGGCTGAAAGTTATATAAGTTCTCAAACTGCCAATATATAGCCATCAAAAGAAAATATATTACAATTATGTTTCATTACTTTTCGCATTAAAAATGACAAACTTTAATTGAAATTGGACGGAAAATAGGCCTACCAACACATTTTTGTATTCATTTACATATGTGGGAATGGGAATGCCTAGAACTAATTTGGATTTGCTTTGGATAGCTTTTCATCCCGAGATGTACTTCAACTGCAAAATGCCCGCAACCGGCAACCATTATGGTTGGTTTACATTTTTTTGTTCTTAAATTAATCTAGTGCAAATCTAATACAAATCACCCATCTTACAACGTTTGGGTGTCTTGACAACAACAATGTATGTATGTATGTATGTTTGGTCAGAATCAAAGAGTCAACTCGGCACTTCTACAATCTACAAAATGGCGGTAAAAATGTCTCACTTTAATGTTACTTTAATTTAATTTGATTATAGTTGTTCCGCCAAGCGTTCGGCGGAAGGCCAGAAAATATTCATTCGGATAATGGCAGATTTTGTCTTTAATTTTGTAATGAAAAAGATTCTATTTAGCACCACGAGCTTATTTGTGATTTTTCACCGAATAAAATCTCGTTGGTTTAATTAAATGTGTAAAATTTGTGTAAAAGTAAAAGTTCGGCAATGTTTGAGCTTTACATTAATATTTATCGGCAATATTCCAATATTATAGCCGTACACCATACTTTTACACATTCATGGAAATCAGCGCTGCCAGATTCGACAAAAAAAATGCAAAAACCGCATGTGCTTCACACATCCTGAAGCCCACACAGCAAACACACACCCATGCAGACGTAAGTGCCGCTAATGGCGTCAGTCTGCACAGCACCAGAATGAACAAATCTGATGCAGGGGCGAGGAACACTGAGAACTGTGCATAATCCGTAATGTATGTACGAACGCACCCGCCTCTCCAGGATTACCAATTTGGAATTAGTACGAACTCTACAAAAATAAAAGCACTCGCACACGTACACAGTTTTCTAAGAAACTGTCTGCATTTTTAGCACACACATACAATTGCATAAATGTATGTAAAAATGCCTGCAAGTTAAATGGCAAGATTCATTCGGATAATTACAAAACTTACGTGAATTCTATGCTCACTAGCTATGTAATGTTACAAATGTTAGTAAACCAGTAAGCAAACAGTAACACCACGCAGAAAATATTTGGTTTTCCAAATAATTTGTTGAATTTGCACAGATTCCGAACAGAAAGCCACCTTATTGGATTGGTGATGTGCACCTTTCGACAGCCAGATTCCCAGTCGAAACAATATATCGATACTACCAGTAAAGCAACGTTGCATGTGCAAAACAATTCTACTCACAAAGGGGCTCTAGAAATTAAATTGAGCCAACAATATACATTTTAGCTGATTTTATGTTCCAATACTAATTTGAAAATATATTTGAAACAAGGGATTATAAAATATCTAGTTCTATAGTTTACTTGGATGTGTCTGCCACTGTTTATTTTTTATCTAATCATTGCAACAAACATTCGTCACATTCAAATGCACCGGCTGCGATTAATCGATGGCGGCCGCAAGTGTTTACCATCACCAACAACAACAACAAAAACAGCGAGCGAGATGCCAACTCGTTGCCCGACACCGTTTCGCAGCACTGCCGCTCGATAGCCGATTAACGATAGGCATGCGCATGCGAGCGCTTTGCAACACTCACCCGGCTCTCCTGTCTCCGAGGCCACCATGTCCCAACAATTCTCGCTGGGCAGCCTCTTCCTGTAACTTTCGTTGCCCCGATCATATAGAGGCGTCTGCTTCTCCACCGCCCGCAACAGCTTCACATTCGATTCGATATGTGACATTGCACTCATAGGCAAACACGGCACTTTTCTAGCCTTATTTAATGCGAAAAACGAACGAGAAATACTGGGCCAAACACAACAACACGCGCAGCAGCTATTTGTAAAACGGAGACTGAAAACAAGAGCGAGCACACTCACACACACGCACAACACTGGCGTCGTTGTGAGAGAGAGAGAGCAGAGAACGACGGCGAGGGTTGAACACTCGCCTGGCCAGGGTTAGCGAAGAATGTGTCTGCGCAAATATTAATTAATATAAACAATTCGCTTTTGAAGCTGCCTTGATGTCTGCTCTAGTCAAATGGCTAAAACTAATAAATTCTATATATTCGCAGCACAATTGTCCATTCGTTGTCATTGCTCTCAGTTCATTAATTGTCTGTTTGAAAAGTGATCGAACTGCATATTGCCAGCCCAAATATATTCACATTCATTTTGTGCCTGGCAGTGCTGTGTGTGTTAATCGGCTCTCTCTTCATGCGCAGCTGTTCTCGCCGTGTCACTGTGTGTGTGTGAGTTTCAGTGGTGTCGTCGTGCATGCTCTCTCCGAGAGGGTTGAATCGCTTGGAATAATCTGACCCCGTTGCCAGCCGGTAAGAGCGGACGCCGTCCATGTTTTTGAGTCGGTTTGTTTTGGCATTTTCTGTGTTTTTAGGTGCCGGCTCATTGTTGCTTCCGAGCATTTTTGTAAATCTAGTGTGCCTACTCAGCCTTAAGGTTTGTTCTGTATTGTTAGATTGGAAGTCAAAGATATTCTCATTCGGCATTACGTTACAGCAGAAGGAAAAAGAAAGAAAGTAAGTTTTCGTGCAATACCAGCAGCTAAATTTGTTGCTGTCCCCCGCCGAGGTAGCGCGCCAAACAGCTGCTGTGTGCAGGCGACAAGAGTGTCGAAAAAGATTTCCCGTTCCAGTGGGTTTGAATTCTTGGATTTTCAGTGCAATGAACACTCGAGCCAGTTGTCGGCCAAATGGTACGTGAGCTAGCTCCTATGTTCGACATAATATTAACTTATTGTGTCTAACATAATGCAGATTGTGTCGAAATCCATAAGGCCAGCCAAAGCAAAACTCCGACTCCTGAGATAAAGGAGAAGAACGTGAAAATATGCCGTTTGATTGCCCAACATTCGTGTCTCTTTGATCGTTCTAATGAGGGATACCATAGAAAGTCGCACATAAAGAGAGCCTGGAGGGATATATCCCATAAGATGCACGATTCGAGTAAGTTTTCATCTGCCCGATTTGTTTCCTTATAATAATTCTCTGTCCGAATAGTCAACAGCTGCAAGGAGCGTTGGCGAAATATACGTTCAAGTTACGCCCGATCCATAAAAGATGGATTCAATCACACACGGACGTATTATTTGAGCTCAGAGCTGTCGTTCCTTAGGTCGCACATCACACCGGGAATTCCTAGACCACCGCAAGGCCGACGCTCACGAGCCAATAATACGGTGCACGGCCGCAACGTCACCGACAGCAGCGAGGCAATGTTAGGCATGGAGCATGCGCAGGAGAAATTGGAGCCCGATGTCGAGCCGGACGACGAGCCCGACGACGAGCCGGGCGACGGGGACACGGACAATGATGGGAGCAATGGAAACGACTACAAATACGAGAACGATGCTGTGGCGGTGCCATGGCCAGCCATCAATTCCGACGATGCCTTCCTGCATGGTATCCGTCCCGAGATGGAACAGATGAACTTTCGCCAGAGGCTTTACTTCAAGCGTCGTGTGTACGCCCTGCTCGGCGAGATATTTGATACTCCAGAGGCCGCCTCCATCTCCAACCACCATTTGGCTGGCCGTTCCGATGCCAACGGAGCCATGTCGACACCACCATCCGTGCAGCCTTCTGGTTCGACCAAGAAAGCCAAGACAAGTAAAGGATAATGATAATCCTCGTAATCTATAATCTATAATAATAATACCACTGAGAGTTCAAATAAATACAATTGTATGTATGTATGCATATGTATTTGGGATTGGGCTTGAGATTGGGATCTGAACCGGAAAAGATCAATATTGATTTCAGTATATATCGTATGTTTATTTTTAGCAAATACTTTTGTATACGTAAACATGGGTTTTTGTTTTGTTTTGTCTTTAAATACGTAATATAATAATTATTAAAAATAGTATACATATATAACGTTCCCGTATAATTTATGGCATAAAATATAATTGTTTTTTTTTGTTGTCGGTGTTGTTATTTTTTGTGTTGCTTGTGGGTTGGATTAATGTAATATTGTATATAAGGAAATAGCGCTGCTACAAAGTTTGCTTCTTAGTCCCCTTGTGTCTCGATGTTTTAATGTTTAAATACGTTAATTAGTTTCGATTAGTTATATATGTATATGTACAATCATCGACATTATCAGCGTATATATGTATGTATAGGGCGGTGGTGGTTAATGCAGCCGCATTGAAATTGAACGAGTTTAAACAATTGCACTTTAAATTAAGAATATATATTTATATATATATGTATGTATGTGTATGTATGTATATGCAGTTAAGCATACACTTAAAAGTTCTTCTTTTCTTTAAATGCAAAACAAATCGGTCGGAGGTGCACTACATCGATTGGCAAGACCCTAATGGTTAGACCATCCATCAGGATTAGGGTGTCGTATCGTATCCAAACTACTATCATCTTAGAACTAACAAAAATTGTGGCGCATTCTTCTCCATCTCCTTCTCCTAATCGTTCGTCACCATCTCAGGCAAAGCTGATCTTGACCGGCCCCAGAGGCAGCTGCTTCATATAGTTCCAGGCATCGACGCGCGTCATCCGCGCCGTTGAGGCACCATTGATGCTCAGGATCTCGTCTCCGTTGCGCACCTGGTTCGTCTTCTGGGCAGCACCGCCTGTACAAGGAGAACAGAGAGAGAGAGAGAGTAAAGTGTTAGAAAGTATTGTTCCATATGATATAGCATCCAGCTATACAGAAATGACATTGGAGGACGCACCCATGAACACCTTCTTGACAATAAGCGGTCGATTTCCCAGCGGCGAATCGAAGCCTCCTTCGATAGAAAAGCCCAGTCCACAGCTATCCTTGACAATCTCCACGCACCGAGCTCCAGCTCCACTGGCTGCCACATCCTCTGCTAAAGTAAGAATAAAGCTTCGATTAGACTACACCTTCACGAGCTGCCAACTAGTATCTGTTCTTCCTCACCCTGTGCCCGTATCTCTGCTGCGATGGCATTCCGTGCCTCGGCCGCGCGCTCCAGCAGCTCGCTGGTGCTCAGCTTGGCGGCGTCTCCGCGGGAGAGCTGACGTCTGGCACGAATTCCAGCGATGGTGGCCTCGGCGTCATCATCATGCAGACTGGCCGGCTGCTGGGGACTGCTGGAGCCGGTACTAGGACTGGGCGTTGTAGCCACTGGCGAGTCGCCGCCTCCAGACTCCGCCTCATTGGACACGATGTCCAGGTCCAAGTCCAGAGATCGGGATGCCTTGTGGTAGTTGCGCTTTCGCTCGTACTCCACATCCGTCGGCTTCTCGTTGAGGGAGCTGAGCGAGCCCAGCGAGGAGCGTTTCTTGTTCAGAGCCTTCACAATCAGCGACTCGGAGCGGGTGACGACCAGCACCACCTCCGGACGGGGCGTCTGAGGAGAAAACTATTGGTAAGCTTCTGAATTATCTGAATTATCCGGCTATGGACTCACCTTGAGCACGCTGATCGATTCCCGATGCGTCAGGCCCCGCATGCTCATCCCATTTACGGCCAGGATGCGGTCTCCCTTCTTCAGGCGTCCATCCTTGGCCGCTGGCGTGTTGCTCAGGATCTTGTGTATCTGTGCAGGAGAGATAGAGAGAGAGAGAGAGAGAGAGAGAGGGAGAAAGACCATTACTACTCGCTAATCCTGATCCTCTGCCACTGACAGACGCCACTACTCACCGTTATCTCCTTAGCCTCGTAGTCGGAGCCACCGGCCAGGGTGATGCCAATACTGCTCTCCGGGTTATCTCTCTGCAGGACAATGATGAAGGCCTCGGGGCTCTTCAGCGGCGGATCGGCCTCCTCTACAATCTGCTGCACGTCCTGGGCCGTGATCAGGCTCTGGTTGCTGCCCAGCGAGGAGAAGCTGCCGAACTCCGTCGCCGTCTCCTGGGTGGTGCTGACGTTCTGGGTGGTGGAGCTCACGCCGGAGGAGCTCGAGGCCAGCGAGTCGAGCGAGGAGAAGCGCTCGTGGTGTGGCTTCGCTGCGGCCACCGCTGGGTGCAGTGGCGTGTGCATCTTGTGGAGTGTCGGGGCCTGGACCGCGGCTGCCGCTGCACTCCTCTCGAACTTCTCGCGCAGTTCGGCTGTGGTCTGGGACTTGGGCGCCTCCCGCTTCGGCTCATAGGGCCGCTGCAGGGACAAGGGCGCGGAGACGGTCTTTGCCTGAACCTGCACCTGCATTGGTAGCGACTTCGGCTTGGCCTGCTGGCTGGGATCGGCCTTGAAGCTGGCCTTGCGCTCCTCGTCGATGAACATGGCACTGATCTTCGCCGGCGTGTCCGAGCGCCGGCTGCTGTCGTCCGTGTCCGAGGTCAGCTCCACGTAGGCGGCCACGTTGATCAGCTTGTCCACCACCAGCTGTTTGCCCAGCTGCTGCTGGAGTTGCATCTGGTGCATCTGCTGCTTGTAGCTGGAGACGGGCTTCATGCGGCGACCGGCCAGGGTGCATACCTCGCCATCGGTGCTGTCGTTGTCCTCCTCCTGGCCGCGGTTCTTTGCGTTCCGGCACTTGGCCGAGGCCAGGATGCTCTTCCTGTTTGAGAGGGCCACTGGGTCGCCGCTGCCGCTACCGTTCACCTGGCTCTTGAGCACCCGCCGGGTCAGATCGAGAGCCGGCGTGCTGCCCAGGGAGCTGCAGCTGGCCTGGGAGCCCGCCGAGGAGCCCGACGTCAAAGTGGAGGTGTTGGAGCTGGCTATCGAAGTGTTCGTCTCCGAGCTGAGGGTCCGGGTGAGGGCAAACTTCTCGGGGGGCGTCGCCACCCGTGCCGTGCTGGAGAACACAGAGTCCGTGTCGCTCTCCTGGTCGGGCGGGGGCAGCGACGGAGGCGGTGCCATCAGCCTACAGATGGGATGGACAGTGGCAGTCATGCTGGTGGGGGTGGGTGTCAGAGGGGCACACAGGGAGGTGCGCGGCGGCTTGGCCGGCGGCTGGGACAGCTGCTGCTCCAACGGACGCCGCTGGACAGGGGAGAAGATGCTGCGGTAGGTGCTGCTGCCGATGCTGTTTATGGCGAGGCCTCCATTGGTGCGGGAGCGGGTCTCGCCGAGGCCGCTGTCGGTGCTGTCCTCCCCGCTGGCCGCCTTCACCTGGCTCTTGATCTCTGGGAGGTCAAGGATGGGCTCCAGCAGCTGCGGCCTCTCCGGGATGACTAGGCCCCTCAGCTTGGACAAGCTGCGGCGGCGCTGCTCCAGGATGTTGGTGATGGCCGCCTTCCGGTTGGCCGCCTCGCCCTCGCCCGAGAAGCTTATCCTGCGATCCACCGCCGAGGCGGAGGCCGAGTAGGAGCCGCCGTGCGTCCTGCGCGGCAGCGAGGCGTAATTGGAGGCGTAACTGTAGCTGGGACTGGGACTGGGATTGGGCGTGTGCAGCGAGTACATAGAGTCGGCCACGTGCAGCTGGGGCAGCTGCTTGGCCAGCTGGTACTGACGCTGCACGTCGTTCAGGTTCTCCACGCTCATTGCGCGCGTCTTCAGGGAGGGCGCCGGAGTGGACGAGCAGGTGTCCAGCAGGTTCTCGCTGCTCCTGTTCAGCGGCTTCCGCGAGAAGGTGGAGACAGCGGCTGGCATGGTCATGGTCATGGTCGGGGTGGCTGGCGGAATCGCGTCCAGCTCGTTGTTGGAGGAGAACATGGCGATCTTGTCGCGCACGGACTTCTCCGACTTCTCGTCCTTGCGCCAGTCACTGGGCTTTCGCGGTGCGCTTGCACTAAGAGAGCGCTGGTAGTCCCGTCCCAGGCCGGGCGGCGTCTTCGTCTCTGTGGCGTCTCTTGAGCGGGCATCCTCCACGTTTATTACCAGATCCTGGCGGTACACCTTCCTGGGCACTGTCGGCGGTGGCCCTGTTTTTGGCAGCGGCGGTGCTCCGGTCGCCTCCTCCTGGCTGCTGTTGTTGTTATGCTCGAAGGATAGCTCTGCCTTGGCCTTGAGCAGCGCCGGGTGTGTGTGTGGGTGTGGGTGCATGTGTGATGGATGCATGATCAGAGGTTCGCTGAAGTTCGGAGGGAACTCATGGCCGTCGGGCGGCAGGCGGGAGTAGGTGGGCGGCGAGGCGTAGCTCAGGTACTCCTGCCCCACCAGCTGCTTTGTTGTCGCCTGCAGTTGGTGCGTGGCTGTCGTTGTGGTTGTGCTATGTGTGGCTGTGGCTGTTGCTGTTGCTGTTGCTGAGGCGCTGCTCAGCAGCTCCATTTTGTTGGCGGCCTTCGTTGTGATTCCAGTTCCGGCTCCACCTGCGCCTGCGCCTGCGCCTGTTTCTGCTTCTGCTGGCGTCTTCTTCTTCTGATTGATGATCGTTGTCGTTGGGATGTTGCTGCTGATGTTGCTGTTGTGGCTGTTAAGGGTACCAAGATCTGCAAAGGGATTGGTAGAGCGGGAAAAAGGTTTTGGTTAGCAACACAAAAACAGACACAAGGATCAACAAATGATAGATGGAGCTTTCGAATTGCTATGATAGGTCAAGGGATAACAAAGGAAGGTGATTGAGGAGAGGCATGACTGTTAGATTGCCTTGGCAGGGAGGGGGTGGGCTACATTCGTTTCATTTCAGAGATAATACGAGTTGGAGTAGTAAGCTGTTGGATAATTGAAAAAGAAGAAACGACATGAAAGTGATTAATATTTATAATCTTCTCCAAAATGCCATTTCCATTGGCCGAAAATGTAGGTGATTTAGGTAATGCGTCAATTAGTTTTCGGGAGAGAGAGATCTCTTACAAAACGCAAATAACTATCCATCCCAGCGTGCGGGGGAAACTTTCGCTCCACCAAACCTCCCAAATAGTTGTCATTATGCGCTAACACCGGAACAAAAGCGAATCTTGTGGATATACTCAGTTGTCGTATCTCATCTCTATGCCACACGGAGTAATTAAAAACCGCAGCAGCACCAGCAACAGCACCAGCAACGGCAACAATAGCGACGAGCAAGAGGGAAAAAAATTTGTTACATTTTGTGGTTGACAGAAGCGTTTCATTTCGCTTCGTTTCGAAAGAGAAGGTCCGCAGATTTGGCCAAAATACAAAACAAATTACATTATTAGCCAAAACAAAAAGGTTTCTTTCCCAAAAAGCGAAAGTAGAGAAAGAACCACCCGGCCGGCCGGCGAGACGCCCTCAAGCGGAGAGTTGACAAAAACCTCTGGCCAAGGCATACCATACGAGTATTGTATTTCATTAGCATTATTCTCCCTTTCTTCGATTTCTTTCAGTTTCTTTCAGTTTCTTGCGGTCTCTTTTGGGGTCAATTCTTGGGGGAGTTTCGTTTGCCAATTTCTATATAAATTATTTATGATTATAAATTTCGCAAAATGTTTTCAGTGTCAGGCACTAAATGTGAAATCCATGGCTTGGCTTCATGGATCTCCGATCCCCAATTGAACTCATCCCAAAAAATTAGTTCCCCATTTTGGGAGGTCGGCCACCACCCACTCCCAGAAGAGTTCCTCTTTGGACATGTAACAATTTGCATAATTAATTTAGCTAAAGCCCAAAGAAAACAAAACGACTAAAACAAGACTAAATTTCATTAAACCGAAAAACCGCTGCGTGGATTTTTTCCCTCTCGTTCAGCAAAAACACACAAAATGTTAATGAACTTTTGCAAATGTAAACGTCGCAAAAAAATCGTCGAAGGGGCGGAGAGGCGAGGAGCGGAGCCCCATCACAAAGTAAAGAAGAATTGTTTCATGAAATGAAAGGCTGCAAAAAAAACCATGTTTGCATGTGCCGAAAGGTAGCAAAGCAAAAAGAGAGGTAAGTGTTGTGATGGCAGAAAGCAAGCCGAAGAAGTGCGTGAAAAATTGCGAAATGTAAAGTCAAGGGCCTAAGAAAAAACTTTGACCTTAGTGAAGAGCGGGAAGAGGCGGAGCGGAGCGGCAGAAGGTTATAGAATTCGTCATGAAATTTCCTACACACGAACACATATTTAGATATCCGATGAGAGTGTCCAATGGGGCCGACCCTTGAAAGTGTGTGTTTAAATGTGGATCCACAATTACTTCATACATATCTCCACGGACACCCGGACCGCACGACTACAGCACAGAAAATATCTATTCAATCATCGAAATATTTGCTCAATGAGCCACCCATCGGTGGACACGTATTCGACTGCGAGTGTGCTACCAGTATGTATGAATGTACAATGTACATAAATCCCTCCCTTCCACCCATTGAGTCAGCTTTCGGCCACTAGACTACGTCACCGTCGATCGATCGATGACGACACGTCTCTGCCGTGCCCACCATTTATTACTCATATTTCTTACAACTTTCGGCCCTCCTCCCAACAATACAATATATGGGATCGAGCTTAAAAGAAATCCCATAACAATTGTAATTATTTATCGGACAAATCTATCTGTTCCCCAGAGTCTAATTAATCAAATTAGGCAAGAAATTTTAGTCTCTTGCAAGTGTTTGGTGTCTGGCGATCAATCTTCGAGTCGCAAGTGTAACATGAGGAGGATCCGTGGCATTTATGAATATTTGAGTTGGAATTATTCAAAACTAGTTGGTTATCGGGCGTACTGCGTGTACTCTTTGCGGAGGAGGTTAAAGTTCGGCATATTCTCGTAATTTAATGCTTAATTTGTTATTTATTTTTCAATTCCCCAGATCTTTCACAATAGCAACCTGCTGGGAGATGATCTCTGGCCGGGTCAGCCGACTCCAGAGTCTGAGAGAGATTCGAATTAATTGTAATTTTCAGGGGGTCTTCGACTTCGCAGGGGGTTGTGTGCTGTGTGAAAGGCTGTTGATACGGTATTTCAATAATGAGTGTTGCCAATTTTAGATTGCACCACAAGAGATTTCGTAATGATTTCATCGCCGAAAGTGTATCGACTTTTCATTTATTCTATGGATTTCTTCGCTCAAACTTATCTGAATCATATCCTCATATTGTGTTGAAAATCAGTCGCGACTGGTTGCGGTTTCCCTCGAGCTCAAATCGAATGACACACGAGTTCCCTTCCACATTAAAATTTGCACTTTATGATGTTAATTCACTTAAAAATAAACAAATTTCGCAATTTCAATTCACGCAATAAACTTTGGGCGTCGTAAAATCAGCTGTTTGTCAGTGATGAGACATCGATATATATATATATATCGATATGGAGTATGGAGTATTCCGGCTATCGATAGTCGCAAAAAGTTGCCCAATTGCTTGATTTGCTTTTGCAAATCGTTAAATAGATTCCCGAAAAACAATTTGGGTATCAAATACTACCAGTAGCAACAATTTGAGAGAACCGGAGCATGGCTGTATAATCCACCTTTATTGCTTTTCCCATTCACAATCAATCAAATCCCTAAGCTTGAAACACTCTTGACAATCAAGTTAGCATGCTTCCAATGCCATTTAATTTTTGCTACTTAATAATTGAAGTACAACTTCAGTCTCCTCTGCTTCACGCGTTCCCTTCAGGTGTTTCAAGCATTTCCGCGACACAAAACATAACCAAAGCCATGACAAAGTGTCGTCTTTAATTGGAAGTGAAACCAAAGCTCCAGAAGAAGTCTCGGAAGCAGACAAAGAATCAGAAGCCGCCTTCAGAGTACATTAATACTCGTACGAAAAAAAATGCCCTCCAATGTCAAGTTCTTTGGAAAAAGAAAGAGCCCGTGTCCGAGTCTCAGCGCATAACTGCAGTTTTTCCCGACTAATAACTTCCGCTAGGTGCCGAAGCTCCCAGAGCGCCACCTACAGCTCAGTTGATAATTATAAATGGGTCTCTTTTCCTGTTGCATCGAAAGGTTCCCACAGCCGCAGCCGAAGCCCCAGCAACAGGCCACAGGTCTCTGAAACCAGACTCGATGAAAATCCTGTAACAAATTGCTCGCATTTAGCGAACAAAGTACTGGCTTCTCTCCCTCTCTCTCGTCGCTCTTTTCGGTGGGAAAATCTGTGCAAACGATGTGGCGCGCGCTCCCTTCTCTGTCGCTAGTCCAGAGAAGCAGCGGCTCGGCGTGCCTAAATAATTGAAATTAATATTTTCTGTTGAATTTGTATGCTTTTCAACAATTTCTTTAAAATGAAAACATTTCATCGGGCTGCCTCTTTTTCACACTCCACTCTGCCATCGCGTCTCGTCGGTGTTCTCTTTGACGTTGGAAAGGGAAGGAAGAGGAAGGCCGAAGACTGAAGCTGGAAGAGGAGAGAAATATGCGTAGATTGGTCGGTATCCCGCACACTTTTTTCTACTTGGGCAGTCAGCAGTCAACAGCCAGCAGCAGCCCCATTCTGCGGTTCCTTCTCCGCTGTTGGTTTCGTGGATTCTTCCAATCCACAGCAATTTGCCCAAGTGCAAGAGGGGGAAGCGGGAGCAGAAGGAGAGTGCAGAGAGACCTAACTAGCGAGCCTCGCATATTTCTTTTTAATTATTTTATTAAAGTCTCTTCTCGTAATGTAAATAATGTGCAATTATTTAAAGTGTTTTCGATGCTGAAATGATGGATAGACGGATGGTTGCTGGCCTGCCTGCAGAGGGTCTTTAAGGGGTATTTGGTACTCCCTGTCAAATTGTTTTCCAATACCATGTAATGATGATATTATTGGTTTCACCACAGCCTTACAAGTGAGAGAGGCAGAGCGGAGAGAAAGTGCGACAAAATTAAACTAAAGTTTAAGTTTGCCTTGAGTGCTCCCTTCTGTTTCCCTCTCTCTCTCTATCTCTCTCACTCTTTCTTATCCACTGTCTTGTAACAGCTGGCTCCCAGATCCATTCAAATTGCTTTGTCATAAGACAGGGATAGAATGGCGCGAGAGTGGAACAAGAGAACAAGGAAGGTGGCAAAGCGGAATGCAGGGACAACAGCTGCTCGTTCAGGTTGTGGGTTAGAGCGGGACGTACAGACATCAACAACTAAGCAGCAGCGAACATACGGTTTATTATGCGTAAAATGGATAACAGCAAGCAGGATCCGAGAGTAGTCGACTGGCCTGGTACCCAGTACCTCCAATCATATGTATGTGGCCCCCTGGCTCTCTCCCACGCTCACATACTCGCCATCTGTCGCCCCCGTGCACATTTATGCAACTTTGTGTTGGTTATAGGGCACATGAAGAATGCGCAAGCCATTTCTTTATTAAATAAAGAGTAGCAACAACACATCGGAAGGCATGGGGTAGGAGGGGGGGCTGAACAAGCTGGCAGAAACCGCACTATGCTGTTGCTGCCTCTGCTTATTCCTTCTCTTTCTTTTCTCTTCATTTCACATCTCTCCCTTTTCGCACCTTGCTGCCGTTTTGCATTTAATGTGTCATGCTACGATGCATAGACTCCCCCCTCCCCCTCTCCATTACCATCTGCTGCTGCTGCTGTTGCATATGTTGCAGTTGCATCTTCTGTTGCTGTTGTCGGTTATGTGGCAAGCGCCAAGTGTTGCCAGCAATAAGCAGCAGTGAAGGCAGAAGAGCTGGAAAAACTGCTCTTATGCATATAATATGGCGAGAGCAGGAAAATGTGCTGCCAAGAAAAATGTGCGCTTAAATTGCACCTGAGAGCGTGAGGAAGAGAGGCGCAAGGTGGTATAGCGGAGAGAGAGAGAGAGAGAGAGAGAGATGCAGTATGTGCCGTTGCATAAATATCGAGCTAAAGTGCCACAGAGCCAGGCGTCCTGAGGAGGGGGGTGGGTAGCATTCACTGTCTGAGGTCGGATCGCAGCTGCCACACACGTTGCACACACAAACACACACACACACACACACACACACAGAGCCAAGCCGCCGGGGACTGCTTCGCGGAGCTTGCGGCAAACTTGACTTAAACGCATTTTTTGTTGTTTCTTCATTACGCGAAGAGGTGCGTGAGAGGGGGCTGGGCAGAGTTGAGTAGGAGGGAAACAGAAAGGGGCTAAACAGTTTATTCGATACTCGGGGCAATGCTTGAGATTAGTACATGGAATAATTCGGAGGGAATAGAATAATTATGTTCTCGATTTGATGCAAATCTAATCCATCAGTTACTATAAGTTAGTTTTTATCTATTTCTATGCAAAGAAGTTGTGCAGTGCCGTCCTAGAACAAAATGTTTGGCCATCGGATCCAATTGATGCCAGACTTGGAATGTGGCATCTTCTCATGGAATCCACCGAATCACAAATATGATGCAACAGATTTAAATACATCCGGAACCTAACGATTCCAGGAAATGCACTAAACTTTTTCCCAGCGCCATTGGGCCATTTCTCTGGAAATATACCATCGGCAATCTTAAAAAAAAAACAACAAAAAATGCATTCCCCCATAAATTATTTCAACATTTTTATGCGTATAAACAAATAAATCTTTTTGCAGTTAAAAGGTAATCTAAAAAAAAAACCCAGGAACAAAAAAAAACGAATTAAAATAATACCAAGAAATTACGGAAGCAGCAAATTGGCTTCAGCTAAGATTTCGGTTTCTGGTGCTGGGCTTTAATTTTTTAAGTGTGACATTTGTGGAGCTCCAAAATGCTCTTTGGTGCTGTGCTGGTTACCTAACATCGGATCGGACTAAAGTTTCAGTTGGTTTTGTTTTTTATGACGGAGATGGAGATGATGAGTGGGTACTTTTAATAACTCCCAACTGGCATGGCATCATCCACTCAAACAGAGCAAAGCAGGGCAGAGCCTACAAATGCTTTGAATACGAGAGCAGAGCATGTCAAGAACCGTAGCAGAACGGAGCGGAATCCACGCGACGCGACGCGACGCGTCTCGTCTCGTCGGCAAGGAGAACTTTGATCTTGACGATCCGAGTTTTACTCGTAATTTGTGTGTTTTGGCATTTCAGATATGCTGCAAATGCAATCGGAACAATTAAATGTTTTGCAAAAGCAAAGGAATGGCCAGCATGGGTTAATTACTTATGCTCCAGCCGCAGTCGCTGTCGCAGTCGGGACAGAGCGCTGTGGTGGGAAGAGGTGTGGGCTAAGAGAAAGGCACGCTCCGGTGCACATTTTAAGTGGCCGCAGAAGAAGTGGAAGATGAAAAGGTTCAAAACTATTAAAAGTGTTTCTGTTTCTGGTTCTGTTCTCTCCCCCAAAGTGCACTCGATTGTGGCTTGAACTGCCACCTGTCGGAGGTCTGGGTCTGGGCTCTCTGGGGTGTGATCTTTATCGAGGGGCAGAGCAGAGCCAGAGCCTCGCGTCACCTGAAGCTCGTCTCCCAGCTCTGAGGATTTCCATTCGAGTGAGTTTCGGATACGCTGGATACGAACATTTTCCAAAAGAGAACCCAAAGATGAGACTCATCCATTGTGATGCGAGTGCGATTGTTTTCTTATCAATTAAAGCGTGACCTTTGTTGTGGTTTTATCTTTATCGGTTTTATCGCCAGCGAATTAGTTCGGCCAGACTTTGAAGACCCAAACGCTTCGCCCAAACGTTTTCTCCGCTCTGTGCGGCTGTGCGACTGAGCTGCCTTTATGGTCTAATTAGTTGGAGAAATCTTGCAACTGCTTCTTCTGTGGGATTCAACCTCAAGTGCGGGTTCATTTTTAGGACGATGACAGCGAACGCTGCTGGCCAATAAATTGAACGCTATCTCTGGGGGGCAGATAATGGTTATGACTCTATAACAATATCAATTAGGTAATCGGGGGTGAAATATCTATGAGCTTCTTTTTCTGACTTTGGGACCGAGGCAACAACCAAGACAAGCCAGCCACCTCAAACTGAGTCAGAAATTGCTTTTAGCTTCTCGAACAATAAATATTATTAAGTACAGCAGTTGTTCCTCTTTTATTGGTCTCCCAGTACCATCCCTCGCACGCAGCTGTCGACAGGTGTCCGAAATATTTATGTACCTTTCGATTTATTCAAGTGTCAGCTGCTGACACTCTGATGGCTTTGAATTCGTATTTTTGTTTTGTGATTGTAATTGTAATAAAGAAGGCAAAGTGTTCATTATCAAGAGCGGGAAGTAAGCTCTGCCAGAGCTCGTAAATGTATCTGATGGATACAGAGAGTGTCACTCAGAGACGGCACAAGTGTTAAGGTCGAATAGGAGGTTTTACCCCCACCCACCTGCAAGAGCAAAAATATGCCGCCGCCTGTCCCGTTTGCTCCAAATATTTGTACATCCAATGCGATTATACATACATACATATATGAATGTATATCATGTCGAGACCTTTGAAGTGATACCGATTCCGTTACGGTTAGCTCTTTAAAAATGCCAAGCACAAAATGCCCCAGAAAAATAAATGCAAAAGTTGTATAAGAAAGAGCCAAAGACGATAAATAAATAAAGAAAACCTTATAAAACCATCTCAATCGGATCGTTTTGTTTGGTATTTGGGTTTGGTATTTCCTTTTCCTCTCGCTCCCTTGCTTCTCCACTCTCTTTCCCCCTTTTGTCAACGAAATTCTCTTTAATGCGAATTTTGCAATTTTCGTTGACATTTGCAAATTCTTGTCACAAAATGTAAAAAAAAATAAAACAAAAATGATATCCAAAAAGTGTTGTTTCAAGCGAATTTCAACTATTTGTCGCGGCCTCTTTTTGGGTTTGCTTCAATTTGGATTTTATTGCCGGACTGCTGGGGTTGCATATAAAGAAGGGGCGAGCCTCAGACCCAGACCCAGCTGGGGCCCGGTCCCCGTCCCTGCACCTGTCACTACCACTCTACCACCACCTCTGTTTGGGCCAAAAAGTGAATGAAAGCTGGCAGCAGACAGGCAGCCAAGTGGGTAAGCGAGTCAAGTGTTTATGGTGCATTTTATATTCGCGCATATACTGCATTTGACACAGCAAATCGCATCAAATATTTATGATAATTCTCCGCTACGCTACGCTCCGCTCCGCCCTTCCATTCCATGCCCCACTCGAGTAAGCGAAATCCATTCGAATTCGAATGAAAGTAGTTCAATTTGCTGTCAAAATGAATGTGTTTGTCCATGGCATACAAATTGTCCGTTGAAGAACTTTTACTCGGCGCGCAGATGGAAATGTGTCACAAATGAGGGGAAAAAGAAAAGGTTAAAAGCGAGGGTGGGAGAGGGATAGGGTAAGGGAAAGGGAAGAGGGGCCAAATGATCACTCGAGAATGACATGGCGAATTGCCGGCCTCTCTTGGAGGTGTCTGGCCAAGTGAGAAAGGTTGAGGTTGTGTTCGTCATTATCACAGAGAAAATTGGAGTAAAAGCAAGTTAGTTGCCCGTTGAGAAATACTGGGAAATTTCCGACAAAAAGAAATTAAATATACGGAAATGAAGGGGTAATTTAAGCTGAAGAATCATAAGTGAACTCCAGTAATAAAATTCTCATGTGTGAGTTGTATTAGTTACCCAATCAGTCAACATAAGAATAGAAAGAATCATCGCTTTAATGGATCCTCGGGTTTATTTATGTATGTTCTACCTATCGCTGTATCCTCTTCTCGCGTCTTCCTTGAGTCTGTGTTTCCACTTGCATATTACATTGTACAGATCTTGTCTTTTACCCCCAGAAAACTCTCTTTTCTCCACAGCTTTACTTGCCTTTCTCTCTAGATGTTGATCCGCTTTGAGCACTTTCGTTTTTGCATCAACTCCAGAGACATGCTACTCGTGTGCTTAAGAATTTTTGTGAAAATATTTAAACAGTTTGCTTTCTGTTTGCCCTCCTCCTCTGGGAGTACAAGTACGAGTATTATTTTATTTTATCTTTATTTATGTGTTTGTCCCGCGTCTTGGGCTGGCATTTAACGGTGATCAATTTTGCAACTGTCGGATGGGTGGGGGGGGGGGTTGGACGAAATTTGTTATGTTAATTTGTTGTATTATGTGTGTGTTTCAAAGAAATTTCACTTTTGCTAAACCAGCAATCATAAACAGCAGCAATTTGCATTGCAGCAACAAAAAGACGATGAGAAATGCCTGAAATTAATTGTTGCGCTCGAATGCGCGCTCAAAAGTGAAACGGAAATGCCCGAAAAATGAAATGAAAATCAGAAATACAAAATACACAAAATACACGAAAATTAACTGTTAACAGTTTGCAAATTGCAATTAATTCAACGTTCGATTTCGATTTGAGCGTTACGTTGCATTAATTATGACGAAACGTGAATGAACTTGCTGCGGCCAGGCCACAGCAACAGTTATGATTTCACACACACAAAACACAAAACACACACATGCTCGCGCACAGAACGAAACTCACTTCACGGTCACACACTACACTCAGCGTCGGCAGATGGATGCAGTGCAGCGTGGGAGCGGGAGAGCGGGAGAGCAACACAAAGTCAAGTTTACAATGAGCGCCACAATGCGCTCTGCAATCTGCTCCGGGAAACAACGTTGTGAACGCGACGAGCTTTAAAATTGAATTGAACGCGAGGGCTAGCTTGAGACGTCTGCGCAGCGCAGCAGAGCACAGCACAGAGCCGAAGCGGCCCCGATCGCTCGGCCTACACCTCGCAAGTTACCTGACGAGCAGCTGATCAACCGGCAGAGACGGCGACTGCGACGCTGACAGGGGCTTAACCGTAGCTGTGGCAGCGCTGCTTGCAATTCTCTTGCTGCTGCTCTTCTGCTCGTTGTTGTTGTGAGGCTTTTTAATTGTCTGGGCGTCGGGCGATGATTATCAGCAGTTCAACTTCATTATGAGCAGCATGTGTCCCTCAGCGTCCCCCCTCACCCAGTGTGATCGCATTTACAAACTGATGACAAATTTTCGATAAGAATTTTTTGGGAAAATCTCATTTAATTAATTCGAATGGGGAAATGGGGATGCATCAGAAGAGAGAGAAGGTAAGCCGATATGCCAGAGAAGGAGTGGGAGAACTAGAGCGTCAGAGAACTTTGTACTTTGTTACAATTGATGACCGCCAGGCGGCGTTTCAAAGTGTTATTTATGGGGCGGACAAATGTCGAAACAATCAGAAAAATATTTGCATTTGCGCCCCTTTGGCGTATTTAAATGAATTTACGACTTAAATATATAAATATTATGAATTCTTTGTTCCCCCTCTTATTTATGTAACGAACGATTCACTCAATTGTTTTGTTTTTTCTGAAAATGGGTGGGCTAGAAATGCGGGGGGCACAATGACCTTGCAGAGAAAAAGATGGCTGTATACATTCTGTGGCAAGTGTCCCTTAAATCTACCACTTTTGAGTTGCTTCGTTTTCATGGCAAATGATCAATGTGTGTAATGGGAGAGTGGAGGTTGACCTTGAGAAGAATGGCCAAACCATTACCCAATACATACGCACATACATATATATTCTCCCGGATAGTCTCACGGAACCTAAGGGAAAACGATTAACAGCGGTAACCTTTCCACGTTCTCTGTGTTCATCTTGTTCTTTCGCTTTCAATTGACTAATCCCAGATATTCGGGCAGTTATCAGCCCCATTACCATTGCCATTTCCATTTCCCTTGCTATTTATAAACGATATTTCCTCTCCCTTCCATTTGTATCCCCACTTTATTGGCCAAATCAACACAGAAAATTGCCAACCGCTTGTAACTTTAATCCAAGTTCGTGTGGTTTTTATTCCTATTATCAGCCTGTCTCTCACGTTGTCTATGAAATTCTAGATATTGTTCAAAGTGGCCGACCCAACGGACTTTAAGTGCCAAAAAGCAACAAAATGGAAATAAAAACTCTCCAATTGCTTTTGCTTTTGGAGGTGTTTCATGTTGTTTCGGACACGCTCCACGGTATCTTTTTCGTTGTGGTAATTTTTTTTTAATTTGATGATTAATCGATAACCGACGCGTCGGGGGCCATTGTACCGCCCGACCGACCGACTGCCGACCGCCGACCGCCGGGCTCAGACACTGAGAAACAACAATCAAAGAGATCCACAAAAACCTCAAACTCGTGGTGATTGCATGTGATTAGAATTTTTAATAAGCCGTCTCCCAAGTCTCCATCTTCGAGAGAGCCTCTCAGACTGGTCTGCCCACACGAAATTCTCGGATAAAGATCTTTTACTTGATGGAGATGACGATGATGATCTGCTGATGCTGATGCCTGGTTGGGGGGCCAATTTTCACCCGCTATAGGAAACAGAAAAAAACCGAAAGTGCAGGAAACTTTCACTTGGGCCTGAATTCCTAGAGAATATTGCATAACAGCCATAGCCCATTGACTGGTTCACGACCTTTGTGGAATCGGAATGGAATCATCAAGAAGACGGAAAACTTTCTTTATTTTCCACCATGGGAAAATTTTCCCCAGAGAACCATTCCATTTCCATTCCAATTGTCATTTATCATTTGAAATATTTTTTCTCTATTTTTTTTAGCTATGTTTTTCATTTGATTTTGTGATTGACGCTCTGTTACTCCACACCCGATCTCTGAAACAGAAACCAAATGGGGTCCATCAGTAAGAAAGCGGTTTCCCCTTTTCCCCCCGTTTGTTTGGGAGCCACTTTGGCTAATGAAACAAATGTGTGAAAATTCAAAACAGCTGCACAAAGTGTTTTCCATACTAGCATTAGACCTTGGGCCCATTTTCGTTTCATCCAATCCGCCCGCCCAATAAAGAGGAGGAAGTCGATGGCGGTGGAAACACTCGCACATTCATTCAATCAACTACAAATCTGGCGCCAGAGCAGCGCCTGGCAAAACAAATCAATCAAATATCGGCAAATGGTAAACATTGTAAAATGTGTCGCATGCCCATGCCCTGTCACGTCCCTCTTGATACCCTCCGCTCTCCCGGATTCCCTACGATTCGCGAATGATATGCAAATGTGCGTCAAAACTTTTGTCGGCAGAAAAATCATTTGACATGCGATATTATGCGGGGAAGCACCCACACCATACCCATTGCCAGTGAACATTATTTGCCTAGAGCAGTCAAACTTTCGTCTGGAACTTCTGTCTAACTGTATTAGCAAAGTTTTCAGTCAAAATGAAGCTGATTAAAACAGCCCCACAGGCGGCAGCCCATCGAAACCCAGACGATAATGGAGCAATCCTTGTCAAACTAATTGGACAACTTCCCTAAATGGGATTTTACAAGAGGGTTTACGAGAGAAACTTAATCGAATGGTGACTGCAGCTATCTATTCCGTCGTTGCATTTCCCCTCATTAAAGAGGCTGCATCGAATATGATTTCATTTGCACCTTGATTTCTGCTCGGGCAGCGATCAAAGTCACCCGAGTAAAGTGGGACAGGAGAGTGGATCGAATCGGATCGAATGGTAGCACAATGACCACATTAACCCCCAAAGCCCCGCACTAACAATGCTGCACTTGACAGTTGCGGGCGAATTTATTGTTCTGATATTTAAATAAAGCAAACCCAAATAAGGAATCCAATCCCCAACGCGGACAATCACTTGCCCGAAAAGAAATAGAAATATATTTGCTCATTAAGAGCGGACTCTGTTTGGGGGTGGGAGCAATGCGTTGAGGAGCTCTTTATAGCCTTGATTCGAGGCATTAGATTTCCATTTCCATAGCCCCCAATAAACATAAACAATCCATTCGATAGGTCTATAAACATCAATTGAAAAGTACTAAAAACTTTAATTCCATAGACGAGTTTTTCGCAAAGTTTACGAGGATCTCAGAACCCAAAGAGAGACATTAAGCCCATAGAAATATTAATAAATTTTGCACACAAAAGCCAGCATAAATTTCAATCAGTTGGATCGCCTTAAAAAATATTATATCATTAAAAATAATAAAATTCAATTTTTTCTGCGTTTGCGGCCCAAATGGCCCGAAGGGGGTGCAATAAAAACAAACAAAACAATAAACAACAGCATAAACAATAAACATAAATTAGCGAGAAAATATTCGCAGTACTCCAGCAGAGGGGGCTGGTGCTCTCGACCAGGTCGGAGGTTGACAGGAACGGAACCTCAAATGAATGAGAAAAGTGCTGCAAGTCCAAGAAAATTTACCGAATGCACTTTTGTCAGATGTTTGTGCTAGCATATTTTGTAGCGATTTGAAGAGTAAATTTAGCTTCGGTTCGTTCTGTGTTACCCCTGCTTAATTTGACCTTTACAGTGAAGCCTGGCAGCCAGCAGAAGTTGACCAAGTTCACATGGCTGCGATTCTGGCTTGGAGATCATGTATTAGAAAGTAAACAAAACTGGATTTAGGCTATGGGCGAGGGCGTAGCCGTGGCTAGGACACACCTAAAAGACAACAGATTTGCCAGAAGGGGAGGAGGAGTGCCGTGGCTGGGCCCTCAGTCTTGGGCTGGGTTTCGTTGGGACCTTATTGGCAATTCTTTTTGGCCAACAAGTGGCATTTGTTGTTGCCGTTTTTCGCTTGTTTTTGATTGTTTTTTTTTCTCGTTTTGTTTTTAATTAATTTGACTTGTCTTGTGGGGGGATTTTATTGCCTGCTCTCCCTGCAGCAGTCTATCTTTATAGCTATTTTCTTTAATTAGTCGGAACATGTTTCTTTCGATTCGGTTTTGATGCATTTGACATTTTGGCGGTGCAGAGATTGGATTGGATTTCATTTCGATTGGAATTGACGCAGTTTGGGTACGGCTGAGACTGAATATCATGTGAAACGGAAATTATGGGAGTACTCGCATTTCTATCCACTACAAAAATAAACCTATTTATGTCTTGCTATGCTCTATTATTGGAGATTTTTTTCCCATCCAATGCATGCTCATAGAAATCTCCCTCCCTTCCATCCATTAAATGTATGTAAATATTGTACCGCGAATTCCCTCACGCATTTTTAATAAGCGAAAATTATGAAAATCAAATATTTATTAATCAAGAGCATTAACAACAACCAATAGCAGACATTTTAATGAAAAACTCCAGAAAAATGTTAATAAAATTCCCATAGTTTTAACCGCAAAATTACATTTAATTGATTCATTAAATTATTAAAAAAAAACAGGCAAAAAAACTGCTGCTATGTTTGGATTAAATTAAACATTATTTAAGTCCCCAAACATCCATAAATATGAAACAATTCTTTCAGTATTATATGTACTTATAGTACATATAGTAAATGCGATTTATATCGGATGCCGGATTGAAAAGGAAAGAGAAATATTTAATTTAACTTATGAATTTGGCTGAATGTGGGCTTGGGTTTGGTCTATCACTGAATAAGATTTACCGAGAATTTCATTCTAGTTGAGTTTCAATTATCTAAATTAAAAAATTCCTTGGCCATGTTTCTCCTACTCCATTTATTTTATATTATTTTGCACTTTTTGCTGTTCTCCGCTGTTTGCCTATTTGTTACACTCCAAACACACATTTCACGCCAGTTGATTGCTTTTGCCGGCAAGGTCGCCGACGATGCAGAGATACAGCTGCAGATACTGCGAGCAAGTACGCACACGCCGAGGCACAGATACTCGTACTCTGGGAACTCTGTTTGCCAAATTAGCTTGTAAGTCGCAGGTGGAACATGTTCCGATACTCCTCTGGAATTTTATCAATGAATCGCTATCGCTCTTGTTATCGTTCACCAGTTCAGTTGGCTCTTGGGCGGCCTTGATGGGTATTGGATTTGTCATCAGTATCAGTCTTTGTGATGAAATGTAATTGACATTGAATCAGGGTTAATGTCAAAATGCGATCAAAGTTAGCTGTGGATAAAGTTCCGAAAGTGAATGATGTTTAGTGGAACTTTTAAAGGTTCGATGCGGATCGAAGTTCTGATTGCCAGAGTTCCCGTTAGGTTCATTCGTTTGATGACTAACCCACTACCAGCAGTTCCAATGGATACATTTCATATTTACTTGTCACTCAAGTCGGATCGTGATTAAAGGTGCGAAAGGGTGACGTTTTTCCTGAATGATACGAGTACTGGGAGCGGGAGCAACAACAAAAATGTAGTGAATTTGCATTTAAATCAAACCCGAACCGCAGCGGGGCCCCACACAGCGCAGTGCCCTGGGCAGGGGGCTCCCGGGGTCTCAGCCTTTGGGCATCCACAATTTGGAGGCTCATAAATTATATTTTTGCCTAATTTCTAAGCGCCAACAGACGGGGGTAGTGGGTACATAAAATTTAGCATAAAAACTGCATAATTCACTGAAATGTCAGCTTTTGAGTGCTGTGTGGATGCTGTTAAGGTGGTAAAAACGGTTGGAGCTACAACGACTGCGACTGCGACTCCGACGGTGGCGGCGACCGCCACAAGAAAATGTTAGTAGCCCTCAACTCGAAGTCTCTCCATGTCATTCAAGTGGGTGAGTGGGAGGGGTTGGGGTTGCAGCCTGGGTAGTGCGCAGTGTGGAGTGCGGGTCGCGGAGTTGTGGATGCTAATGCAGAAACATTTCCACCAAAGCTCTGGCGGCGGGTCACGATTTATCATCATTTGACAAAAAGGGAACAAAAAGAGCCAGAGAGACAGCAGAGAAAAAGAAGGAGCCAATGGGGGAGAGTGATATAGAGATCGGGAGTAAGCGGGTGGGAGCAGGAGATTGGAGAGCAGGAGACACTCGAGCGGTAAACGGTATTTTTGGCTTGCAATTTGGCTGCCTTCCTATATCTCTTTTCTCTTTCCTCTTTTCTCTTTCCTCTTTTTTCGGTGAGCTACTCTCGGGGCGGTCTTTCAAAGGGAACTGCTAACGGTGACTGGATGGACACGGGACACCCCTCTCGTGTAGCCACCGACACTTGACGTGTCATTGGAACATTTTATTAGACTTGACAATGAACTTTTGAACCGGCCGGGGGTAGGTTGGGGTTGGGGTAGGGGTAGGGTCAAAGCGGAACATTTACATGGCGGGTGGCTCAAGCAAAAAGAAAAGGTGGCATAAAAGGGAAAACTCCGCAACAAAGTCAAGTCGCGACTTTCACATTGCATTTTCAGGTAAGAACGGGAAAAGTATTTCTCTTTGGTTGGAGTTGGGTGTCCATTGAAGACCACAATATAGTAATATTTATTTTATTGCTCCATGCGGACAATGGAAATAAGATTATAAGTTGAATATGGATTCCATCACAATATCGTACATTCCAAATCAGGGACCGTAATCATTATAAGTTATATTATAAAAATTATATGGTAATGATTATATTTCGATTTTTTTCTTTTATCTTCAAACATAATCATTAGATTTAAGTAAAAAAATAAAAATTTCAAATAATAATTATTTTTGATAAAAAAAAAAAAATAAATAATAATGATTATTAATGATTTTTATTTTTTTCGATTAAAATAAAACTCAACAGTAAATAATGGGTTCCGTGTTAGAATTTTCACCAATATTATTTCATATCCTTGTATAAGGACCACAAAGCTACCCCACAGTACCATTGTTTTTAATTATTGCGCCAAGACAACCAATCTCGTGCCAAAGTAATAGCTTGGCGACACATTCTGAAAACGCATAGATTGTACAAAACTTAAGATTTGGGTACAATCTTTTCTTTTCTATGTCCATTACAATGAGTGATATTTGCATTTGAAAAAAAAAAAAAAAGATTATGTTCGGCCCCTGTTCCAAATATGTACATATCAAAACATAGGCACGATGTGCATATTTATGCATATTTGCATATAAATGTTTAGTCTTTCCAATCACAAGTCACGGGTTGGGTAAATGAATTCAGATAGCGTCCCATTCCCCATCGCTTATTTTGATTCAGTAGCCCTGCAATCCAATCAGGTAGCCATAAAGACACCCACTAACAACTAAAAACAAAAACACAGAAAAAACTGTCGATCACCCACGTTCCGTTCCACGGTACACACTGTACAGTGAGAACCCAAACGAGGGCCGTTTTGGACCATTTATCAGAGATACGTTTACATTTCTATTTCAACTGTTTTTTAAATGTTAGTTTGGATACTGTCGGTTGTTGCTGTTGTTGCTGTTGCTGCTACGATTCCTCCTACAATTTATTGAGGGCAAAAAACATTTCTCAATGTTCGATGTTCGCTGTTCGTTGTTGGAATGGGTTTTGGCCTTTTCTTTGACTTGGAATCGAAATAAATCTTATCAAATTAAGTCGAGACAACAACAACAATAAAAGCCAAGAAATCGTAGGCGTGAGCTAGTCGCACCAAATCGAACAGAGATAGATAGATGGATACGAGTAGATGCAGAAAGAGAGAGAGAGCGAGAGAGTAAGAGAGGTGAAGAGTGAACGCCCACTCTGAGGGCTTGTCGAGGTTTGTCTGGGGCTTTTTTTTTTTCCTTGCTTTGAGTCTCATTTTGTGATTGGGCAATCGACTTGACCAACTTAAATGTGTGTTCCCCAGAAACGGATAAAAATTGGGCAAATTAATTAAGCCATTTCAACAATTTTGCTTTGCACACAAAATTGCTGGCACATTAAATTGTTTCAATTTAATTTTCGTCTGTTCGTTGACGGAACCGAAAACATTACCTACGCTGTTGAGGAAGAAGGTCTCCCAAGTACTTTTCCTGTGCCTGTGCTGCGGCTTATCTAACATTTTGATTCACGTTTTGTCATTATGGAAAATAAATACACTACAAATATTCGATCAGGAAGCGAAAAAAAGGGCCAACAAGTGCAGTAGATGGGACCAGACCAGGTCTCATCTCCAATTACAGTGGTCCACATACATCATACACACATACATGCACACACATACCAGTGGGGACAAAATATGTGAAGAAATGACAAGTGGCAAGAGGCAGCGAGGCAGAGAGGCAGAGAAAAGAAAAAGTTTTGCCTCGAGGCTGGCAAAATATTTGACGCTCGACGAAGAGTGAACAGCAACAAAAGCAGCGACAGCTGATCGATCAAATTTCGTCTGCGGGGCAATCAATGAGAGATCATACATACGTACCCCATGAAAAGCCACAGTTAATGGGTTAAGAGTTTTTGTTGGTCAAATTTCGTGACACACTTTATTGACACAAATATTTGCCCCACTGTCTGGGTTGGGGGGGAATTTCTCTGCTTCTCTATGTGTTGGTAACACTCTGCCCCAGTAGAAGAATTCCGCGAGGGGATTCTTCGTTGCCTGCCTAATATTGGCCACCTTTTCGCCCTGCAGTACATTGAATGTCATTGCAGATCATTTTCAAGACAAGTTTCATTAAAAACCTGATTGGTGGTACTAGTATGCAAAGATACATACATATGTATATCATGCTGCTATTGTCTGGTCTGCAATGAACCCATCGATAACTTTCTCGAATAACCGACAAAACAATTGCAGCCAATTAATTTGTCATAAGCCAAAAGCGGTCAAAATCGTTTCTTTCTTCACAATTATGTTGTTGAAGCCCAGACTCAGATATTAACCAAGTGATAACTATGCAAGCCGGCAATCCCATTGTGCCCCTCTCGAGCATGCACCCACAATGATTAGATTGCAGACAAACCAATGTCCAACAATTATAAATAACAACAGAAATTATAATGCAAAGCCTTCAAATCGAATCGAAAAGAAAACGAAACGAAACGAAACGAACCAAAAGAAAGAAATGCAACGATTGTAGGGGCCTTCCTTGCCGAATCACAGTCAAGCTCCGAATACGAATACGAATACGACTCGGAGTCCGACTCAGAGTCCGAGTCCAAGTCCGACTCGAAGAGCAAATTGCATAATTATTGCTACAAATGAAGCTGAGAAAGTGGTACCGCTTGAATCGTGATAAAGCGATAATTTCCCCCCAAAAAGTCAACGAAAATGCATTTCACTTTCCTCCAGGTTAGCAAACAAAACAAAACAAAACCAAAGCTGGCAGCACACTGTATTATTATGAAATCCCCCAACAACAATTCACCCACGCCAAAACGAGCGATAAATCCAAAGAGCACAAAAAACAGAGCGAGGCTGCATTTGCAAAAAGATCCGTTAAGCTTTTTTTGTTGTCTTTTGTCTTTTGTCTTTGCTGCTGCGGATTGCATTGATTTGTCCAGGGTTTCAAGTCCGAGTTCAAAGTTTACGGTTTGAAGAGCTCCACACACACAGCATCCAAGCGCCGCAAATAGAGGATGATGTCTCCCCGAATGCAATTCACTTTAAATCATTTTGTTTTACATATCGTGAACTCCTCTTCTCTGTGTGCTTCATTGTATCATGTGCTACCCTAGCTGAAGTCACTATAATTTTATCCTTAGGTTTGTCCAAGTGGGAACACCAGGAGAGCGCAGCACATGTCACTTATGTACATAGATGTGTATGTAGCTACCATAGGAACGATACCTTACGTCATACGATAGATCATAACATAAATTAGCATTAGTCTGAAAGGGTATCTAGCTCTCGACTCTCTGCTGTTCCTTTTTTATGGCTCTTTCAGGCAGTGCAGTGCAGTGCAAAGAAGGAAACAAAAGAGGAATGTGATATAAACACCCGTTTTGTGGCTACTCATCCTCATAAATGGTATTTTCATTTTCATCTCAAATAAGCCCAATCACTGTGGGCGTAGGGAGGGGAGCCTGACGGAAGCTTGTTTGCACTTTTGACAAGCATTGGGGCAGTGTATCTCCACAGTAACACGTACAGCACCGCGGGACTAGGCAAAACATATGGAACGCCGCTTAGCAGCCTTCCAGCTGGAAAGGAAGTTCGTAGAGCAGAAAGTTTTACATGAACGTAACTGCTTACTCAACTGCCCACACACGACAAATGAATATGGAATGGACGAAGCGATTAAGCATCCTAGTGAGAGGATTGGAGCCCATCACAGATTGTAGTACTGGCTGAACGAGCAGCAGCTGCCTGTCAGCAGCCAATTGGTTGAGTTTTATATTAATTGGCTGTTGTAAAAGTCTGATGAAGGAACTTTTCAGTGCTTATGATATTTAATTCGTCCAGGCAATGAGCAGTAATTTTATTTTGGCTACTGTTCCAGTGCCTCGGGGGCTCGGGAAGAGGCGCAGAAGCAACAGCAGCAGCGACAGCAGCAGCATCGCATATAAAGCGTGTTAATCCCGCCCAACGGCTGTGAGGCAACCCAGTTAACGGGAGTCGTCGTCGTCCGCCCTCTTTCGCTGCCTTTGGCGGGGATTAAGTTTTATTATTTTCAGCTTAATTATTTTACAAGCAAAAATTGAAGAGCGGAAAAAACTGTATAAGCTCTTTGTTTTTGTTTTTGTTTTCGGTTTTTTGTTTTTGCTTTCCCAACTGTTGACAGCTGCACTTTTATCTGGAAAATTGGACAGACACATCAAAGCCGAAGAGTGGGGAGACGGGGAATTAATAGAAAATATTTTGCTTGAAGCCAAGGGCCGAACGAAGGCACTGAGCTTTGCTAGGAGAGCAGTGGGCGGGAGGGAGCCGGTGAGGTGGAGTGGCCGAGAGTGGGAGAGAGGATCGCAGAAAGCTATAAATAGATTGAGACAAAGGCGACGGACGGGACGGGCCTGTGTGTGTGAGTGTGTGTGTGTGCAGGTTCCTTGGAAAAATGCTGCCTAGGACAAGTTGCGAGAAATCCCTGCACTGTGTGGGAGGAGTGGAGGGAACAGGAGCGGAGTGGGGGCTAGAGCAGGGCCGGGCCGGGCCGGGCCGGGCAAAGGCATTCGATCCCATGCATCATAGACAGATGCTGTTAAATTGATAGCGTGATCGCTGTTGTTCTTGCGTGCCTTTTATTTTCGCCATTTGGGACTCGTCTTTGGTTTTGAGAAGCGAATTTAAGTCGCAAGAGAAGTACAAAGACTAGTAAAATAAATAAAAGGTGCGGCTCTGTGTCTCTCCCTCTCTCTCTCTCTCTCTCTATCTGGTGAATACTCTAGAGGGGCGCTATAAGCAAAGAAGTAAAAAAAAAACTACAAACTTACCCCAATAACGGTTAATTCTAAGCATTTTGAACGGAATTTCTTAATTACCTGAAAATAAATAAATAAATATAAAAAATTAGAATAAGTATTAAAGTTTTTTAAAATAAAAAATGAAGGGATAACATACATAAATACATAGTATGTATGTAAATTTAAGTTTTTTTTAGCTTTTGTTCGACAGCTCCCATCACTAGATTTTGCCTGCCCCACCCAATCGAAGTTCCTGTGCCTGTCGAAGCTATCGGAATGTTGCCCACTCATACTCATAGACACAATCTATAGGAAAACGTCACTTGGCCCCTTGGGTCTCGTTGGGCTGGCTCCGGCTGCCCCCTGATAAGGTCTAGGTCGAAGAGTCTGCGGGCGCCCACTTCGATGCAGAAACGATGGAGGGCAGAGCAGCCGCAAGAAGTGCAATTGAGATCAGGAACAGGGCTGCCAGAGCGATAAGAGGAAATTCCATTTATTGGGATCCGATCCCCTTTTTTCCAAACTCATCGTTTCTGCTCTTTTTCTTTGTGCGAGTATTTGCTGATTAGCCAGCAGATTGGGTCGGAGTAGTGCGTTGGGTGCGGCTGTGGTACACGGATTGTAATTGCAAGAAATTCCAATTCCAATAAAAAATTATTTTTAATTTCTTTTATTTTATTAATATCTCCGCCACTTGAACCACTCCACGCATACCACACGCACACACACCACACCACACGTTGCATAAGTCTCGACGCCTCGAACCAAATCGAAATCAATCAAAATGAAGAGCTCCAGCTACAGCTCTAGCTCCAACTCAACCTCAGTCCCCAGCTCATCTTTTGATCGCCAAAGCTTTAATTATTGACAATTTATCAATCTAACGGCAAAAGTTATACAATTGAAGGCCCTTCAGTAACTTTCTCTGCCTGTCTTTCGTTTTGCACACATTTTTCTCTGTTGTTTTGCTTGCGAATTGTCTACAATTTATTTTAATATCTTTTAAATAAATAAATAATGCGGGCCACTACCAAGCAACGCTAGCAATCGTATTTAAATGGCATTTCACATTTGTTTGTAATTAATTACTTAACATTAACAACGGCGCCGGTCGAGATTGGTGGCAATTTCGGACTTTTTTCTTCCCTCTTCGGAATTGTTGCGGATGCTGAAGGGGCGTTCCTTCATGGAGTGTCTTTGCATGTGAAAAGTTCATAAAAACTGTAATAAATAAAACCACCTCTTAAAGCGCTTCTTCATCATATTGCGGTGTGGCAATTCCACAGAAATAATGTGAAATGTGGAGGTTATTTCAAAGAAGTTTCACTTTGGATTCTCTTCAAATACTTTTATTTAATTATATATGTATATATGTACATATGTATGTATGTACATATATGTATTTAGTATTTTGATTATCAATATGAGTTATGATGAATCGAGGAACAAGTTCTTGTTGCCTATCCTAGTACCTTTTTCCATTCCACTCTCACATTGCCTCTGATTTTCTATTCTGCTGATTCTCAATCATTTATTCTATCAATTTCATCTTCATTGTGCAGAGATGAAGTCTTAATTTCCGATGCTTAAGCCATAATCATTCTGCGGCACTCGCATATGATCTTCGTCTATGCCCTGAATTAACTCCCCTCAGAGTTATCGATACAATCAAGGCGAACGATTATCCACCTATCGCATCCAGACAGATCGCATCGGGATCGGGATCAGGATCGAGGCTAATTCAGTTCAAAATGCCGCTCAGCAATATTTGATCATAATATTTTATGATATTGATACCCTGCCACGTTACGATCGCCTAAGATCATTTCCCTCTCCATCTTCCAACAGCTTCTCCTCCTCCTCCTCCTTCTTCCCCTTCTGCGGTTCCTCTTCATCGTCCTTCTCCGCTTTCCCGATTCGTTGTGCATGTGAAAATTATATGCATTATTAGATATTATTTCAGGCGATCGAGAAATGCTGGCCCCACAAACAAAAAAGTTGCCACATGGAACAAGATTTCTGCCTCTTCTTATGCGAATGCGAGGGGGGGAGGGGCACAGGGGCAGGGGCACACTGTTGCATTCATCGCAGACTAACGGTAGGTTGCAACAAAAGACAGAAGAAGACAAAACAAACATGTGTAAGCCCCTGCTAAGCAGCCTGGCGATCTGTTTGCCTGTTGGTGCCGTACACTCCACCTTTGGAAGGGGTCCACGTCCACGTCCACATCCACTTCCCTGCAGTGCTCCTCCTCCGCCCAATCTCCTTTAAAGTTGTTTAGCCAGATTTTGAACCTGTCGTCATGACTTGGCCAAAGTCAAGTTAGAAGAGCCAGCAATACCAACAGAAATAGCAACAGCAACAGCCACAGCCAGAAACACGTGATTTAGTTCCTGTCGCTGCTGCGGGAAACTTGTTGTCCCCACACACACACACACACACACACACACAGACTCAGACTCACCAGAAGACCCATCTCCCCGTAGATCCACCCCCTTAAGATCCATCCATGCTCCATTGGATTGTTTTTTATGCATATAGGAGTGAGTACGAGTGCACTCATACATACATACATATGTATGTATGCATGTATGTTAGCATTTCTCTCGGTGGTCAAAGCTGCACTGAGAGAAATCGCAACCTATACCAACAATTTTGTTGGTCGCAGGAGGTCTCTACAGAGAGATTGATTCGCATAATTTCTATCTCCCGAAGAACTTGTGAATCTCTTTGTGAAGCTTTCATAAAATTGTCTAATGGCTAACTGTAAGAAAATAACCTTAGGACGAATGCTTATAAATATAGTTTTTGGGTCTTCGTTAATCCCCGTACGTTCCCACCTGGCACTTCTCAGTGTGGTGCTGTACTGGTGCCTCCTCTCCTGTTGGCCATGGACTAGCGTGCCTTATCTTTGGCTTAAATAAATTTAACGCTCGTGTATTTCTTTTCAACGCTTCCCCCAGTCGAAGACCACATCTTCGCAGTCCTCCCTGTCCCTCTCTGCGAACACTTCTTCCATTGCCAACGACACACTGCCCAAATGTCCTCCGTTGCCACACATATTGTGCAGCCATTGGTGCATCTGCATCTGCTTGTGCAGCTTCATCTGAGCACCGCCCTCTCCACAGCACCCCACTGGTGGACCCTGTTTTGAATTTGTTTGCATCTTGTTTCGGTTTTGCTTTTTCTGAATTTATTGCCGCATTAATAAAATTTACAGCTAATAAAATATGCATTGAGGTCCTCTCACCCACAACTCTAGTACCCTCTGGGAGGGTGTCATCTTGGGAAAGTTGGTTAAACTTTGCTTCACTTTTACCTATTCGAAATTTATTATTGGCTTTTTGAGTTTTATTCGACTTCCGTTTTGTTTATTTTTATTCATCTCAAGACCGACCATTCATTCGTCTCAATATATTCATTATTGGTCAAGTATTTGACTTTGGCAATTGAGAAAATTTTCAGCTTTTATTGGAGATTTCGATATTTCGAGCTTTAAACATTTTTGGGCATTGGAAATGGTTTGAGGATGTTGCAGTCGAAAATAATCATATGGAACTTGAATATGGGAGTATTTGTGTGCAGAATACAATCGATGGGCACACGCGAAATAAATTGGTTGGCATCAAGGGAACGTTATTCCTACTAATAATCATGACAGCCTCACAACCCGCTCCTTCGCTTCTGCATCATCGTTATCCATCCAACCATTAATGGATCTATGTATGTATGTATATGTATATGCACATTCTTACATCAGCGAACAGAAAACAAACTCAGGCAACAAAATGTTCACCATTGAACGATCCCCCGCTCCTCTTACCGTTTTCAATCATTTGGCAACTTTCTATAAATCTTTGTTGCGTTGCCTTTGCCGCTCATCTTCACTCATCTCTGGGCCCGCTTCATCGTCTCTCGTTTCCTCCACTTATTCTCCCGTTTGAATAAAAATTGCGCAATATTACTTAAGAGCAACACAGCAACAAGGCAACACGGCAACAATGCAATTGATTTTCTCTTTAAAATGAGAAGCTCGAACCAACAATTACAACGGTACTTGACGAATCCGATGGCAGGTAATGGGATGGTGCAGCGGATGAAGGAGAGAGGGAGGAAGAGATGGCAGAAAGAGATTCCTCAGCACCGGGGCGATGCAAACAAAATGCTTAACAAAGGTCACAACATTGACATTGAACAAGAGATGATGGCTGGGGAAGGAGTAAAGGAGATGGAATACTCGTGCATGCAGGGGCGGGCAAAGAGTAGTTTGATGTATGTACATAATGCTTGGGGGCTTGGGGGTAAAGTAAAGAGAACCTTTTTCCAGTTAACTTTCCGTTAAATGCTGTTTAATATGCAATTACGAGGGCAAAGATCTTTTCATATTTGACAAACGCTCTCTCATGTGCTCCTCCCCCTCAATGCCCCCCTCATAAGCACACACACACGCTGACTCCTTCTTCGTTCTGTTGTACCGTTGGCCAGTCAATCAAAAGGTGAAAGAGAGTGAGTGAGAGCGGTAGAAGGGGGTGGGTGGAAGCGTTTAAAATTAAATTATACGATGACAAACGAAAAGAATTTTCCTCGATGTGTCAAAAGTTCACAAGAACTGATGGAGAAGAAGAGAACATCACAGAAGAAGATGAAGAAGATGAAGAAGAAGAAGAAAGAAGCATGAAGCTTTTCTTCGCTTTCTTCCAATAGGAGAGGCTCTTCTCTCTTGCTCTCCCCGTCTCACCACAAATCAATCATTCGCTGTCAGAGCTCTTCTTCTTTGCGTCACACATAATTATGTTGTAATTGATATTTCTCTTGGGAGAACCCAACTACCCTGCACCCTGCACCCGACCCCCACCCATAAATCCCCATATCTATCCATTTTTCTCTTTCTCTCTATTTTTTGGAAGGTGTCGCTAGTTTTCAAAAGAAATCAAAATTTGTAACGCCTTTTGATGGGCGCGTTTTTGGTTTTGCCGCCTTTTGTAAGCTTCATGAGGGATGGGAGATGTGGTTGGCTAAGGAGTGTGGGGGTATGGGGGGTATGCACTTAGTTTGCATAGAGAACTCATTTCTTGGTATTCTTCTGACCAAATACCGTTAAGTGATTGTCAGAGGAGCGCGGTGACTACATTGGAAATGCGGTTCTCTTCAATTCTTGTCAAATCTGTGATGAAAGAATCGATTCCGATGGAAACACACACTAAGAGCTACATAAACATATGTACATATGTATGTACATACAAACATAAGTACATTAATATAAAAATAAATACAAAAATGATCTACGAGAAGGTGAAACAAATAAAGTATCTTAAAATGGTTCGACATCTTTATTTGACACCTTTTTGAGAATTGTCAGGTGATATATTAAGTACTTGTAATACAGAGACAATCAATTTAATTTTTACAAAAAACGAATACCAGTATCTATAGGGATATCCTTAAAGTGCTAATACTCGAAGCTAGTACAAAATGTGGAAATCCACTGTGGATTTACCCGCTTCCCCATGCTTTTCTGAATCTTGTCCCCGCAATCAGTTAAATTCGCTTCATCATTTCCATCCGGCTTGGCTGACTAGAAAACCATCTGAGCGAAGTTACACAACATTCTATTCCCAAAACAGAATCAAACAATTTCCAGCCTAGTTTGTCACATCACAAGAGAGAGAGAGAGAGAGAGGGGGAGATACGAAAACATTCATCATTTCCTGCTTACGATTCTAGCAACAAATGAAATGCTGAAGGGAAACCTCAATCAACATTTTTGGGGAACTTTGGGAAGCGAAGCTCGAATCAAATGGGTTTCAGTTTTCCCTTTTTTGGTTTTGGTAAACACTTTTCCCGTCATTCACACGACCTTTCAACTTATGACTTTCCCAGTTGGCAGCTGCGGCGCTCTGTCCAGTCCGGGCAGCGAAGGTCGTGACTGACTCCCACAAAAATAAAACGAACACAAATCCATTTTAATGATCTTTCATTTCCAAATGATGTCCGTTCCGAGGTGTTAAAGATGCTCCAAAGAGCTGCCCGATTCTTGGGGGAAACTTTCACTTTCGGAAATTATATTCACGAGGGGAGGAGACTACCAACGTTTAATTTAGGTGATGAATTGATGAGACTGTACATACAATATAGAAAAATGGTGCTGATCCTGCTTTGGTTGTGTACTCAAACATATTTAAGTATTTTCCATCTGATTAATATTTGATTTACGAGGTGCCATAATCCATCGCAATATCTGCTTGTATCCCTCAAAAGACATTCCAAGACATTATCTGTATATTGTTTTCACATTTTGAAGCAGCAAATGGCAAAAGTAACATTCAACTTCAAGGCTGATCAAACGACTGGAGGCAACATACATCGAAAATAATCCAAAAACGAGAAAAAACGTGTGAGTCGCTTCTGGACGCGACTCTACTTTTATACCCGTACTCAACCAGTATATAAATTTGTGAGCTTATGATTAATGTAGCGTCGTATGCACTGTGCATAGGATAATATACATACGAGTTACGACGAGTGGCAGAGAAAACCTTTACAGCTCCAAGGATCGCAGCTCTGTCTATGGGTATGGGTATATTAGATATTGTAGTCTAGAGCGTTTTATCCAAAAGTCATGAGCAAAAGTTTGCAATTCGTTTAGAGCGTTTTCTAAACTTACGGTATAAAGGGTTACAAACATCTCTCTAGCGACAGTCTAGCCTCGATTATCACACTTTTAGCCAGTGGCTGCCAAACCGTTTACTTTGTTTAGTGTCTACTTTAAAATAAACAAAGTGTAATTTCAATAAAATTGTTTTTGTTTGCTTCTGAATTCTCTAATTATTGTGGTAATGGCCATTTTTGTTTCTTACTTACTTTTCTCTCTCTCGCTCACAGTTTCAACGCTGTCACTAAAAATCCAGAGAGCACCAAAAAGAAAAAAAACGCAGCAAAGAGAAACAGAGGAATTTGATGTTTGTTCGTAATAATTCCTTAATTTAACACCTTTTAAACTTTCCACATTGCCACGTGTATATTCAACAGTTATTTATATACATTTTCCGATCGAGCAAACTTTGAACGATGCTCCGCGTCGATTACTTTGATTTGAAATCAAGCCGGCGCACTTCAGCAGCGCGAGAAGTTCCTATTCTCCGCCCTGTTCGCTCCTTATGAGCTCAATGCAAAAAGAGCGAACATAAAAGAGATCCAACACCAACACCTACGCACTTGCCGCTCTCACAGCTTCAACCGTTGCTCCCTCCAGTTTTTTGAGTGCGGTCAGAGTGTTTAGCCGCTTCGCGTTTCGGTCCGCGAAAACCGGGAAAATACGGGAAATTAAACGGAAAAAAGTGTCGCGCAGCTGTGTAGTGATGTGAAGTGTAGTGTAGTGCAGTGATTAGGCATGGAACATGTCCACAAAGTGTGTGATTAAGGCAAAAATGCGTTTGATCCAGTGCGAGGCGCACAACGAGGCTAAATGGCAGATCGGCGAAGGAAATATGGGGCAAATATATGAAAGTGCAGTGTAGTGTTTTTTTTTTCATAACCTACAGGCATAAATTTGCAATGCATGTGTGTGCGAGGCTAAATGGCAGATCGGCGAAGAAATATATGCGGCAAATATATGAAAATAAAATGTTGAAAGTGTTTTTTTCATAACCTGCATGCATACACTTGCAATATATGTATGCGCATTGTGCCTGTGTGTGTGAAAATATGCCAAAAAGTGCGCGAAATTGTGTCCCTCTCCCGGTCAATCATGTAAAAAGAGCAAAGAAGAAGAGAAGAAAATAAAGAGCGTGCTGCAGCGCTCTCATGTCTTCAAATAAGGTGAGGCATTCCTAATCTTGCTGATCTGACTCTCTCTTTCGTTTGGTGTGTAGGCACGAACGTCAGTCCTAATACCTCACCCCCTAAATAAATATGCCCAAAATGTGCGCTCTTATTAGAATTTCTCGTTCGATCCCGTTACGTTTGGTGTCTCTTCGTTCGTTTCGTTTCGCAGCAACGTCGCGCGGTTACTTTTTTGTTTTGTTTATGTATGTGTGAAAAGGACAACAAATGCAAATACAAGCAAATATGAAAAAGAAGGGCGCAAATTGCGCGGAATGGAAACGCAGAAAAGAAGAATATAAAATGTAAGTGAACCAAAATAATGTTTCTGTTTTTCCTACTGTTAATTTTATGTTCTCGTACATACAATATGATTAAATGTTTTGATATCTCAGTGTAAATCATTTTTGGTCCCCTCTAAATTTGTTGTTGCTTTTGATTGCTGCTTATGTCCACGGTGTGATTCTAGGTAGAGTTAAAAATATAATGATGTAGTCGGTAGATGTTGTATACGAATTCTAAGAAGAATTACCGTATCCCGTCCCCAGCTATGAATCACATAAATCCATAATTTAAATGTACATATATTCTACAATGTGTATGTAGTTCAGATTGAACATTTTCTCCGCAAGGGTCGCGCACTGCACAGGGCAGAGTGTGTGCGAGCGAGAAAGAGAATGAATATCGTCAGCAACGCCACAAGAGGTGGGGGAAGCAACTGAAAATTAATTTCTTCATTCAGGCTATAATAATCTGATCTGTACCAGATTTGGCAATCGAGTAGATATGGTCATTCTCTACGAAACTGCGTTTTTTTTTTTTCCACTTTTACCACAAATACAATATACCCCTTAACTCTTTTTGAGTACGGGTATAAAAAATAATCAATAAGAAAAATTAACTTAAACTTTGGAGCTGTCATATGTATGTGGCCAGATGTCATTAACCCATGGCTGCCGTTGCCGTTGCCTTTGCAGTTGCTGTTGCCAGATAGCTGTCTGCCACTGACAGTTGCAAATTGTCAGCTGATGGCGTCCAGCTTATATCAAAGCTAATTACAAAGCTAACATTTTGACATTTCGCTTTGGCAAGCTTTTGACAGTGCTGAGGAACGGGGAATGGATTGGAAGTAGCACTTCCAGTGTGCACTGGAACTGCCGGGAATGGGGAACCAGGACTGTGGCAGAGACTCCGGAGACTAGATATGGATTGGGACCCTTTTATGGGTTGATTGAACTGACGGGAGATCTGGTTATCGAGTGTATATGGATGGTTCTCGCTGCTTGTTTGTTTTCCCAGCTACTGGTTCCACCTCTCCTCCCCTTACTCCTCACCCCCCTCTGAGTGTTGACAGTTTTTCTTGTTTTTGTAATTTTCCATAATGAATGCATTATGCATTTTCCTCCGTTCCTTTTTTCCACTTTTGCTCGTCATGCTGTTAGAACCGAATCGAGTTCGGTTCGACCTGTTGCATTATGTGCTCGGTCATGTTTGGGGTGTAGTCTGGACAACAAATTGAGTCTAATGATGGATAATACCGACCACTGAGCACTGACCACTGAGGCTGCATCCTCTGAGGGGTTACAAAATAATACAAAACAAAACCGAATAGTTTTTGGTTGCACTTCAACTATTGGAAACAATTTTGAAGATATTCTCTCCTTGTGTTGTGGTCATTGGAATGGTCATTGATTTGACAAGGGCATCAAGTAAAAATGTCAACAATCGGAATGGGCATCTGTTGAGTCTTTGGTGAAAGAGTGGCAGTTGTTTTCCGTCTTCAATCTATTATCCATTCCATTCTGGAAATCTCTCATCTGTTTTCTATTATTTTTTTGACATTATTATAAATGGTTACAAAACACTTTTCAATACAATTTTCGTCTTTTACTTCAGTATCCCACCTCTATTGGGTTCATATTCTGCAGTCTATCCATAATTTCGGGATTTTTTAAATTTCCGCTTTTGTTCTTTCGAGTCATTCGAGTCTATCTTTGCAACATTCCCCTTCTTCCACAATCTCGTCCAGTCTGTCCAGCAAACTTCCTATTCCATTTCCTTTCTTTCCACGTCCAATTAGGCACCCTTTGCTGGACTATCTCTATCTCTTGTTCACAGAATAAATCGCAGACTCTGATTCCCGATTCGTTCTGCCGACTCCGAAAACGACTCTAATCAAAAACAATTAAAAACAATTAAAACGAATGCAAACAAGAAAACAAACAGTCTGACTGTACTGTCTGTCGCTATCCAGACTCTCTTCCCTCTTCCTCTTCCTATTCCACCGTAGCTGTCAAATCCGTGCCGCGCCTCGTTTGACATTTCAATTATGTCAGTCAGTGAGTCAATTGTGCAAAGTGCATGTGGCCGATCCGATGGAGAGGCGATGCAAAGCAATGGAGTTTTTGCAATTAAAAATTCTAAACAGGCAGCGCACCATGGGACCCACTCCTCTTTCACCCCACCCACAGAATGTGAATGACCAGCTGTGGAAGCGCCAGACCAAAAAGGGAATCAAGGCGTCACCATGGCGAATTCAGGCGTTGTTTAATCTGCAAGAGGGGTACAGAACCCCAGCTGGTAAGTGGATAGATTTGGATCCAGATTCGAGATACGGACTTCTGCATCTTCCACATATTTAGACTTTAATGTTCAGTAATTATGAAAAGTAAACTTTCACGGAGAGGCAGCAGAGAGGCACGAATTATCGCTTCTGGTCTTTCAAATTCGTTGCGGTTTGAGACTTGACTGAAGGTCGCGGATCTTCACATTATCCAAGACAGACAGGTGGACAGTGGACTGTCTGGTTGGGGCCTAGAAGGCTCTTTCTTTTCTTGTGGTTTCTGTAGTTTTTTTTGTTTCTTTTTTGTATTCCTTTTTTTATATTTTTCGATTGTGAAGTTGCCACACATAAATAATTCCATACGTCACTTCTGTGACAGGAACACACAGTGAGAGGGAAAGAGAGGGCACACAGCGATAGAGAGAGAACTCTGGCGTGAATTCTCTGACAGCTGCCCACAAGTGGGAGAAGGAGGGTGATTTGGGGTACAGTTGGGCTTTTTGCATAAATGCATAAAAATTGTTTGCCATTGTTTGCCATGGCAGTTGCCTCTCTTGGTTCTTTTTACGATCGGACTCCGCTGGAGATGTCAAAATATTGAGCTGTCTGTTTTTTGGGGCGTTATTTCTATAGAACGGTTTGGCCAGTATTTACTTTTTGGTTGGCGACATATTTTAACGTGCAGACAGGATATTTCTTTGCGAGTGAAAAATGTGGACAGGCTGCTGGAGACACGTCAAGTGGGAACCATTTTCAGCGGAAAACTACAGAAAAATAAGACATTTTATCGTACATACAAATCTGGAACTGACTGGAATATATCAAATGATTGAGTATCGAGAGATTTATTTATTTATTTGAATACTTATAACAAGATATGGACTCTGAACTAAGTTTCTCTGGAAAAGGCATATGAGTTAAATACTCAATTAAATTTATAAATTGAAATATTCACAAGCAAAATGTATGTAGTAAGCCTAAGCACCACTTCAAGACAATCACTTAATCACATCTAACACATTTCTCTTATTCTGTCTCAATCAACGAGTATTCCCAATCAAAACACCACTTTAAACCCCATATTAAGCAGCGTTCAATCATCCTTAAGACAATCATCATGCACAATCTCTGGGGGTAAATCTCGCCCAGAACATGCCAGACCCAGACCCAGACCGTGTGTTCCGTGTTCCGTATCCAATTGTGTGCACTGTACACATTCCATCTATCGGTATTTGTACTTCTCACAACATTTCTCGAGTCCCAGCGTGCACAAAGGAGGAGAAGAATGAGTGTGTGGTGTGGTGTGGTGTGGGGTGTGTAGGAAGGGGAAGAGAGTGCATCTGAATCAGCAATCTGTAATGCAATCTCGGTCGCGTTTACCTACTTCTCTCTTGCTCTCTCTCTCTCTCTCTCTCTCTCTCTTTCACCACTCGACTGTCTTTGAGTGTGAGTCAGAAAGAGAGGATGGGAAGTGCAAGTGAAACAAAAACTCTAACGCCTGGACTCTGGACCTGGAACGGGATGAGACAGGGACCTCTCCACAATTGGAGAGTCAACAGAGTTTCAACTCTCAACTATATGCAAATATTTACGGGCTTCGACAGTTCCAAAGTCAAACCAAAATTTGATCAAATTCTGTCTGTCCGTCTGTCTGTCCTCTTGCCTCTCTCTCTGAGTTTGTTTGCCCGATTGACAACAACTACAGAGTAAAAGACGCCGACACCGACACCGACACCGAAGCTGATGCCGTGTTGTGCCGGGTTGCCGTGTTGCCGTCTCACCTTTTCCTTGTCCCCTTTCTTTCATGAGCTCTAATTTTTAGACAATTGCGGCGTAGGTTGCCCCCTATCCCATCCGCCTCCCCCAAAATCTTTTGGAATCGGTCGGTCACATCTATGCGTACGCGTATGTGCTTTCATATCCGTTTTTATAACCCATTTCCCCTTTGCACTTTTGTCGGTCTGCTCGTACCACTTCAATGACATTTTAATTGCTTTATTGCTGCGTTTTTGTTACTGCTCGTATCTCTCTGTGCTGTGGGCCGCTCTTCTCCCATTGCCATTCCCATTCCCATCCCTTGTCGTGTGCCATGGCCTTACGCTTACGCTTACGTTACGTCACTTGCGTAATTGCAGTTATTTTGTCTCTTTCTTCTGCTTCCTCTTCTCTCACCTAACCTAACCCAAAATGGGGTCAACGTGGCTGTGGGGCATTGTGGGACGGACCCTTTCCCGTTCCCGTTCCAGTTGTTGTTAGCTTCAAATTATCGGCCAACTTTTTGTCGCGCTGTCGGCTGTCACCTATAAATCAGATAATTGTTCCCCACTACGCCCACAAACGAATCGCAGATGTTTATGCAGCATTTGCTGTATGTATGTTTTGTATTCATAAACTAAAATCAACTTACGCCAAAATATGAGTGCGAATGAGTGTGTGTGTGTGTGTGTGTGTTCTCTCATCAAATTTCCATTTCATCTGCGGAATTTAGATCACTTTTCCAAAGTGGAGTTCATAAATTCCTTTGCTAGTATTTGTTCTTATTGTGCGAGAGCGCATTCCATAAATATTTCGCAAGTAAAAGAAAATTCTCACAGAAACACACGCGAAAGCGGAGCAGGCGGAAAACGTGAAAGGGAAAAGCGTCGGCAACGTCCGATCACGCGGGAGTGCAACAACGGAATGAGATGGCAGTGCGGAGCAGCCACAAAGATCGCAGCGAGAGATCTGCAAAGTGCAGGCAGCAGACAGCAGACAGCGGGCAGCGGGCAGCAGGCAGGTAAGCAAGAGGAGAGAGAACGACCGCCAGAGAGTGTCGAATCCGGTTAGCCGGCTTGGGAGAGAGACGGAGCACGAGCTATGGATCTATCAACATGTTGAGAAGTTGAATTCCGTAGCCAACGAATAGAGAGAGCAAATGAGGTATGGCACAGGGACCCTTTTATTCTCCACAACTACATTTAGCTATGGCAATAATCCACCAAGGCCCAGAAGGTCATCTTGATCGGAGTTTCAGTAAAAACTGACCTTAATGAATTCTGGGATAATTCAGATCTGCCAATGCATCCCAAAAGTATGCACTCGAAAGGGCGAAAGCCAGGTGTTCAAAGAGAGAATCGATGGGTGACATACGAGTATTATTCCTGCAATCTAATAGAAATGATAATGTAGATGTCACATCCGCTGCATGTTCCACTAATCATAAATAGTGGAGCTATACTTGGCTGATGTCTGAATTCCTCTAGCCTAGGTCGTCGTCAAAGTTCCGGGTAAGAAGCACATACATACATACATACATACATAAATCAAAAACTGCAGCACACATTCCAATGTATTTTTTCCACACTTCACTTTGTATTTCTTTTTTTGATTTTCTTTCTTTTGCATTTCCCACAGTCAGAACCAGGCTAATAATCACAAAAATATGAACAATCTTAAAAATGCCTCGCGTCTGTTTCTGCTAATGAGAGCACTTCTCCCCTATAGCCACAGAACCCCCTGATCACCCGCTGACACTCTCAGCGGAAGCCTGAGAAGATTTTGAATTGTTTCATAAAATGCAGAAAAGCGACTGTAATTGTGTCAGACAGAGCAGGGCAGGGGTGGGGAGGGGTGGGGAGGGGAGGGGACGGTGGAGAAGATCCACAGATGAAGACATTTCGTAGAGGAACTGCAGTCCGAATCAGAGTTGCAGTTGCAGTTGGAGTCACAGTCGGAGTCGGAGTCAGGTTATATGCAAATGTGTGGCAGAAAGGATCTTGGTAATGTAATTTATGCTTGGCTTATTGGCAGCTCCGTCTGCGTCTGTCTTCAGCTTCTTCATCTCTGATTTGCATAAATTTCATATGCAACATGTGGCCGAAAGAGTGGGCGAAGTCGAAGCTTCTCTCTAAAAGGAAACACTCAAAAATAGACATCACAAACAGAAAGATTGAGAGGGATACGAGATGGAGATGGAGTGGAGTGGATATAAACTTATGGCAGAGAAATTGTGACCCAGTTCAAGGAGCATACACATCTACAATATATTCGTACTCGTACTCTGACTCGTATATACACATACATTTTTTGGCAACATCGATTATGATCAAAAAGCAGGCATCGATCGATCGCTGGATCGAAGCAGGTCACAATTGAAAGTAAAAAGCAACAGGATGAAGGAGAGAAGGAGATGCTGGCCAAGAGAGGAGTGGAGCAGAGCCGACCAGACAACATTCTGACCCAATTTCGCTTTTTTTTAACGGGGTGCCAAAGGCCCCTACCTCTACCTCCCCTCCTCGCCACCTCTCCCACTTGCACTCGTTCGCCTCCATTTCATTCAAGCGATCGCATTGCGTTTGAAGGCGATCCATCTTTATTATGATTACTCTCTGGCGATTTTCACGCTCAATTAATGTTTATGACAAGTGATTGTGTCGCGGCGATAACTCACTGGGAAACGACAGAGATGGAGCCAGAAGAGCCAAAGATACATATACATATGTATGTATGTAGATGCTCGTATAGCGACAGAGAGAGAGAGAGAGAAACCTTTGGACTCTTGCCGGGGCCAGAACAAGATCCCCAGCGATCGTTGGATCGTTTGGGGATCGCTTAAATCACGCTCGAATTCATTTGAATGGCAATCTTGTTGCTAGAAAGTTGGTCATTTTCTGCGTAGATTTTTTTTTATTTTGAATTTATGTTCATCGTCGATATTTGACATGTGAAAATCAAAGCTTGATTGATGCCCACAACCAAGTGCAGTCGCAGAGATACTCTGCGCAGATCTCCGCCTCTTCTCTTGCTCAGCTGTCTTGCTCAGACATTGAAACTGCAATTCACATTCGGCATTTGGGGGAATTTTCCTTGTCGAGTGTGGGACTCAAGGCGGAAATCGGCTTAACGCGTGCGGGAAATTAAACTAGATTCCATCACGATGGAGCTGCCGAGGCCAAAGAGGAAGCTCGAGGATAAGCAAGAGTTGCTTGTGATCGAAGTGGATTATGGAATGAGCATAGAAGAGAAAGAGAAAGGGAGGAAAGTGAGAGAACTCAGTCATCCGAGTGCGCCCACAATTTCCACGTCTTGAAGACTATTCTCGAATTCCATGCAATAACATCCGTAAGCTCCCAACCAGGAAACGATCCAGACCTTAGCCTATAAACTTCCCCATTAACCCTTGTGTGTGTGTGTGTGTGTGTGTGTGTGTGTACCTTAACCCATTAAACATCATTTTGGCATAATTATTGTAATCAAGCGCAATCAAATTAAAGAGCAGGTAATACACAACATAACGAGACGAAAAGAGAAACAATAGTCGGGCATTTTTTTTTGGGTAAAGTACACTTTGAAGTAAGCTCCGAATGGGCTCTCCTTGCCCCCCTCCTGGGCAAACAATTTATTTGCATTTAACCTGCTTTCACTTGGCCAGGCGGTGTCATGACCACGGCAACTGTTGCACACAGCGGACAGGAGGCGGACACCCGGACAAGCCAAATACTTCTCCTTTGGCTCTCGCCTTAGATCCGACACTCTCCGTGTGGGTGGGTGGCAAGCGGAAAGCAACAAAAATCTATATCCAAATGCAAGTATACATATTTGCAAGCGTCTGTAAATGTGTGTCCATATGTACATATATCTGCATATATGTTTGTATGTACATATGAGCGGTGTTCCATTGCGTTCCCGTTTTAATCTCTCAATTCAAATTCAAACTGTCGTCTGGCATCTGCGGTTGTGGTGGCGGTAAAGTTGTTCGTTTTATTCCACACTTCTCCCAGTCACACTCTTTCCCCTGATTTTTGAGTGGTGCTAAAAGCGAACACTCTGCAATTTTAAATTGGTTTACATTTAAAAAAAATAAATTGCCAGGGTGGATCGATTGGTAATCGAAGCTGTAAGAAAAATTGAGAATGGAGAAATGGCTTTTTGTAGGTTGAAACAGGAAGCCGACCAATTTATTGAATTTCGGTCATATTATATGACAGTTTCAGCTAAGTGCTGCCGCGTTAGGCAAATTTACCAGCAAATGCTGCGAAATTTCCACAAAACTTCAGAATGTCCTGATTTATTTAGCCAAACCATAAACCCTAAAACACTTTCGAGTGTAACAAATTGCGATTGATATCGCCATGAATGAAGAGCAGGTGAATAGCAGCTAGTGCCTCCGCTTCCCCCCACATACTACCTGCTACAGTTCCTGTTCCTCTTCCCCTTGGGCGCCCCCATAGAGCATGCCACACCAACAGGGTGGTAAAAACACTTAAACTGCGTCGCGACGTGCTAATGAGTTTGTCGCAGGAAAAGGACAGGGAGTGCGCATGAGAGTGCACGAGGATGGATGGATGGGATGGGATGGGATGGGTGAGAGAATGAGCGACTGAATGAATGTGAAAGTGTTTGAAGATTTATGATATGAGCCAACACCCTGGCAGCAGGCGCAATTAGCTCACGGGTAAAAAGTGAAATGTTCTCAACGAAGTGCGGACAAGTACGAGGTAGGTAAGGAACAACAGAAACAACGAAACTGCAACAGGCCTCATGATAAATGGCCAGGCAAAAGGGAAAAGAAGAGGACACTGTAAAAATAAAAATAACACCGAATACTCTCTCCTCTAAGATACGATAATTGATGCAGAAGTAAATTAAACAACGTCCCAAGCAATCCCATCAAGAATTTATGAAATCTAATAAATTAATTGTAGACTTAATATTTTTGTGTATTATGTAAATTCAATTGAGCGTTTCCTTATTAGCTGAATTTTGAATTTAAGGGATTTAAAACTTCGCTCGTTTAGTTCGCTTAATACTCTCTGGAAAGGGTACAAAGTTCAAGAGAGGGGTAGGCGGAGTGAAAAAATGTACATGATGAAAATAAAACACTTTAACGCTTTGGCTTCATAAATCACATAGGGAGGAGGGCCCAGGCCACGGCAACAGCAACAAGAGACAGTGGAACATGATGTTCACTTGAGTGGAGAAGACGATGGAGCAAAAGGGAGAGCGCAAGAGAAGAGAGCCAAGCCGGAGACACTTGACTGTCACAACAGCAGCGTCCAAAATATGAGTAACGACTAAATAATATTGTTTGCCAAAAAAAAGGGGGGCCCTCTTCTGCTCCCATTTATCATAAGCGAAATGAGAGTAGGATGGTAAAGGGAGGGAGTGAGAGAGCGAGATGGCTCCTCGGGTTTGGTTCTGTGCAGCTGCAGGAAACGGGGTCAGGAAGTCCGTCAAGTGTTCCGAGAGGCTTGCTTGCAGTTGCTCCGTGCTCTCTCTCTCTTCGCTGCCCAAGCCCAAATGGCTCAATGAACCGTAATTTGAGGCGGCCTGCGTCTCTGTCCATGGCCATCGTCTTGTCCCGTTCGTCCGCCCCTGAGGTGTCTGCCCGATTGCATGCCAAAAACGAAACGCAAGCAACAATAGCAGGCGCAGCAGCGCTTTTAATTCATTGAGCAAAGAGGAGGTTCCTACCCGGCAGAGCAGAAGAGCAAAGGCAGGCAGTGTGCGTCAGGCAGAGAGAAAGGTGAAGCGACAGCGGCTGGAAATGTTCTGTGGGTGCGTGTGTAATTGAAGCCTTTCTCGCTTACGTAGGTGTTGGTGTGTGCATGGTGTGTTAATACGGGGTGAGGCATTGCCGGAGAGACTGCTAAGAATAGTTTTGTGTTGCTTAAACTTGAGTCGCATCGGACAGAAACGGTTGAGCAGTCAAGTGGCGGGTTGGATGGCCATTTTAGATTCACCAGCTGGCCTGTTGGGGGGTCGCTTACCAGGCGATCTCGCCTTACCCAATGAGAAATGTCGCGGCTCAGAGAGGTCAAGAATTTCAAGGTTATATATTTGGGACAAACATTTTTTGCCTAACAGATGCTAATACTTTACTTATTTTATTATTTTGGATATGATATAAATAAATTAAAAATTGGTCACATTTAGGTGCTAAAATATCATAAATCCATAAACTTGGAATACTTTCATTTAATTTTTCAGTATTCATAACTAAACTCAACCACTATCGAAGCCCCACTGCATGTACTATGTATGTATATCATCGGAACTCCCGCGAGTACCTGGGAGCCTGGGAGCAAATTAATGTAAATATTTAAATACATTTAGGCCAATTTAATGTACCCCTCTACGCTTTGGGTATCGGTTTGAAAGAGGCAAAAAAAAAAAACCGGTAAAACAGTTTTGTGTGTGGGAAAACCATTGGGGAAACTGCGACGACGACTGTCCATTCCTCAGCGCTGTCGAAATGGAAAACACAATTAGATGACCTAATAAATATGCACACACGTGACGCGAAACGCAGACGGATGGACAGAGAGAAACGACCGAAACGAGGTAAAAACACATTTTTTTTTTGGTAGTGCAAAAATTTAACTGGAAATTACCTTGACTCTGTGGCTGTGGGTGTCGTGACTGTGACTCTGGGATGAAATGGTATCGCATAGGATGGCATAGGGATTTGCAAACAGCCCTGACTCTCTCGGTTAGGGTCCTCCGCTTTTGTTAGAGCCCGATCATTGTTTTGGTTGCCTTTTATTGGTGCAGAGCGTGACTGCGACTGAGGAGGCCATCAAATGCTTTTGGTCATGGGAAAGTGTCACTGAGTGGAAATGGAAATGTCCAAGAATTGTTTCAGAGAAGTGCACAAGATGTTGCAAAAAAGGAAGGGTTAAGGGTATGGCATTGACATTCCATATTCATTCCATCGTAGATTAAACAATCGAAGCGGAGAGACCACCTAAGCGATCCTCTCGTATCTTTAAGTTCCACACAAATTCCACTGCCGCTTACACTAATGCGCATTTCTCACTCTCTCTAATTGGCCCACTTAACAGCGAAACAGCGACGGAAAGAGAAACATTTTTGCTGTCGAAAGTCAGCGGGATATATCTTTCTTTTAGGAGTGTGGGGGTGGGCAGTGGGGGATGGGGGATGGAGGATGGAGGCTAGGCGGTTGGATGGTACATATGTAAAGTAAAAGTTCAATTTCGTTTCAATAATTCTGCTTGTAGAATAATTACCCCACAGACAGCCAGCAGAGCAGCAACAAGACACCCACCCACATGACCGCAATTTAATTAGAAAAAACAACGATTAATGGGCAACAAATGCACTTTTCGAAAGGAAGAGTGCAGCAACCAGCACTCCTTGAAAGAGCGATACCGCGAGTGGTAGGCAGAGGGAGAGGGTAGGGAGAGAGAGGCAGATGAGCGAAGAGAAATGCCAAAACCACATGCGGTTCGGCAATAACAGTAAAAAAGTGTAACATATATTTATCAACGGAAAAGCGACAGACAGCAACACAGAAAGCTCACAAGGAAGTCCAAATCGCAGAGAGTGAGAGAGGAGAGAGGGGAGCGGGCTGGAAGAGCGGTGCCAGGGGGAATGTGGGTCACAGCCACAGTCTGGCCTCTGTCCAAACAAAGAGCAGACCCGAAACGAAACGAAACCAAACTCTCAACACGCTTCACATTTTCGATGATGATAAATGAGGCAGATGAACGCCAACGATAAAAGAGAGGCACCGCGCTTTAACAGCAAGGGGGAGTGAGGAGCGGAGCCGAGGAGAACAGCAAAAAGAGCAGCAACATGACAAGGAGCCTAAATCTCTTGCTCAGGACAGCTTGGAGATTGTACAATGGGCCTAAATGCGAGTTTAAATGGCAGCTGATAAGCATTGAATGGGCTGATCAGCCAGCCAGCCAGCCGCTGCAGCGGCTTCAACTTTCAATTGCCGGAGTGCGATTGACAAGTAATGAAAGAAGGGAACTCCTTTTCTCTGTAATTTCTCTTCTTTCTAGAATCTAGATGCAGTGGGGACAGGTCTTCAACTTAACAGCAATAGAGGGCCCATATCAGGAGCTTATATGTATGTACTCTCCAGTGAATTCCCAAAACTAAGCCTCAACTTCTCTGGCCACCCTCGGAACAGGCAACATTTTATCATGAACTTATAAAAAATCCCCAGCTATAAATTGCCCAAGCGCAAGACTTCAACAGAAGGAAGCGCCAGAAAAAACAGCAAGAACAACAGAATGTTGGGAAAAAGAATTTAGAGCAGATTGCTTATCACAACAGTCGAAAAAGAGCGTAAAAACGCCGAAAAAAACGAAGGATAGCTTCGCGAACCGAAGCTGTTGATACCCTGGCAAATTATGGCCTTGGCATATTGCATGCTGTACCCAGCAAAGGTACTTCCAGGCGTTACGTTCTTCTCTGCAGAATCAGAATGCCCCGGTCTAGGGCTAGGGTATACAAACCACAGAATAAGCCTAGTTTGAGAAGCTTTGGCCTCCAGTTGGCCCCGCCGATTGTGTCAGAGCGATAGCGAGCGGAACTCCAGCCGCTGCTGCCGCCCGCCGTCTGCCGCCCGCCGTCTGCCGCCTCCCTCTCACCCTTTTGGCGTGTGAAAGCGCAAATTATTAACAAAGAGAGTGTGAGAGGGAGAGGCAGAGAATTGACTAGAAACTGTAATTTATAGACTAACCCAGGCAGACAAATGTACCCCCCCCCCCCCCCTCCCCACCCTTTCCTCTTTCTCGCTATCTGTTCTCCCCTCCGCACTTTTCGTTTTCACTTCTCAACATTTTGTGTGTGTGTTGTTGCTCTTGTTGGCTGTTTTTCTCGTGATAAATTTGCGTGGTTTATCCTGCGGCTAACGGCAAATTATGGTTCTTAAATTCAGTGGGCCAAATATTTGTGCCCCTCCGCACCGAGCAGAGATCTGTGCTGTGGGGTTCCGTTTGTGGTAGGAGTAATGTTTGGCAAACACGAAAAATGGAAATGGCCATAAAAACGGTTAAGCCATTTTTACTTGCAGGATTTAACGGATATAAATTGCACAAACAATTGCCCTGCGCTTAGGCAGTTGAACACAACAATGTGTTACATATCATTACATATATGGTTTCATTCTTACCGATGATTACGACGACAGAAACGCACAAGGAGAAGGAGAGGAGCTCTTGAAAAGGATATGTATGAAGCTGTAGCAATAGCTAAAGGCTTTAATTCACATAGAAAAGAGAACTGTAAAGTATATGACGAACCAAATGACAATCTCCCTCTTCCCATATGCAGCGTGTTGGTTGCCCTTTCAAAAAAAAAAATCCTTTCCCCTAATTGTTTCCATTTTGATGTGCCCATGGTATGAGTACGAGTACGAGTATAATCGCAAATCCGTATCTCACTGCGAAATGATGCTGCACAAATTGAACTGTGAACAACGGCAGCCACACCCCCAGCGTGGCCAACCGCCCACTTGACACAGCTCAATTCGGAATGGGCCATTAAGAAAGAGCCAGCAACAACTATAGTTGCGCCCACCAGAGATACAGATAGAGTGAGAGAGAGAGAGAGAGGTAAAAAGAAAAATATAGAGAGGGAGGAAGACAGAGCAGAGCAGAGCAGAGAGAATATTAAACATGGTCTAATATTTATTTATCAGAGTTTGTGACTGGCTTTTCCACGAAACTGAAAAAGGCCACAGTCGCAATATCCTTGTTGGAAACCTTTCACTTGGCTTCTCCACTTCCCCAAAAACACACACTCGAACACTATTTATTTGTATGTGTATTTGCACTTGTATTTGTATTTGTATTTGTATTGAAAGCAACGTGTTTATAACTTAATAATGGCTCAATAAAATACTAAAACCAAAGACAGCCAACAAAAAGCTTTCCTTTCCTGCTGCAGGCCGACGATCTGCCGAGGAGTCGAGGAGGCTATTTGCTGCCTCTTCTCTCCCGCCTGCACAGTAGTCAACGTGTGTCTCTCACCCCCGTCTCCCGTCCTCCCCGTGCCACTACTTGCTGATATTCGAAGAGGGTATTATGATGACTCGCAAGCATTTGCAACGCTAAGAAATAGCCACAATCAGCCCAAAACTAGATGTTTATAATACAAGCGGGAAATAGTTTTTCATTTTTTTGCGAGAATAAAAACGATTGAAAAACGATTATTCCTTGGAAAGAAAAATATAAATACGGTGGAAATGTGACCAAATATGGCTCAAAGCATCTTGCAATTATTTAGGTATTTATTTGAGATATTGAAGTCAACAGAATTTCAATTTTAATGTTTATTAATGAGCCAAATGTAGTACGCCCTAGAAATTTGTTTTTTTTTAAAAGGATTTTGGAACAGAAAAAACATTTGGAACAGAAAGCATATAGAAAAATATGAATATATAAAAATATCTGTAAATTAATCAAACGAAAATAGACGATATAGAATATCAAATCAATACATTTTCATTATAAAAGAACATTTTGTATAAAGATTGACTGCATACAGTATCTAAGCCGCCGACTACAAAGTCCAGCCATTCTTTTTGGTTTTTATTTCGGGCTCAAACGTGAGCGCTCTTCGATGGGTTGAGTGGGGGAGTGGTGGCGAGAGGAGTATGTAGGCTGGCCACGGTTTAGAAAGGCTAATGGGGCGTTTAGCCCCCTGTGGTTGTAGTCCCTGTCTTTCGGCTGGCAAGTTAATCAAATGAATTATTATTACAATAAATAAGCATACTTTGACTGGAGGGGGCAGAGATGCTGCTGCTTCAAATTGAAGTGTTGCTCAAAATGATATCGAAATCCAGCTGCGAATCAATTGTAATTGAGCAAGTTAATTCAGTCTTTCAGACAGAAGAGGTCATCCAAATTGCTGGGAATTGTATTGTAAATATACAAGAAAACATAGCGGCATAGGTTTATGTATATTTTATCTGTGCACTGCAAAGGATGATGGAATCAGCTCGATTTTTATACTTTCACTCGCGTTTATTATAGCTGTAAAACTGACGAACATATGTAAATAAATACGTGAGTATATTTACGATCTGAAATATATATGAAAATGTGAATGTAACTCGCACTTTAAGAGAATTATCATTATTCGAAAATACTTAACTTATTTCCCAGCTCTTTTCAATTTACCATTTTTCATCCTTCCACCACATCCTTCATCGCTTTTGTACGTACTGTCCCATTCCTCCTTTCTGTCAATTGCATCAGGACGTAATCTTTGACTTTCTAATGCAGTGGGTCTTGCACATCATTATGTGCTGAGAGTGGGAGTGGAGAGAGAGGGAGTGGCAGTAGCCGAAGTGGGAGTGGGAGTGGGAGTGGGCGGCAGGTTCCCGTTCCCTAGCCAAAGGAGGAGGCTTCCTGCTTCCCACAGATGGATTTATTGCTATTTGCCTTCGGCAGTCGACTACTGTCCATAATTTTTCAACAAATCGTCGCTCAGCTGTCACACTAATCTTTTCTCTCTGAAGGAGAATTTGCATATGGACCAAAAAGGGGTTGGTTGGGGTTGGGTTTTTGGGCTGAGGTTTGGATTCGGGCTTGGATTCGGGTTTGGGTTGGGTTGGGTTGGGTTTGGTCTCTTGACGGTCAGTGAAGCGCAGCGCTGAAAATCCATAAAAAAGGAAAATGGAAGAAAAAATATCAAAACACACCTAAGCCAACAATTGTGGGAAATTGTGGCTTAAAGAGGGGAAATCTCACACAGTCGTACAGTACACTGTATGATACAGCAAGTTTCAGAACTGTAAGACAAATGGTAGTCTTGCACTTTGTCATCGATAAATGCTATTGGAGCCTTAAGCCGCCTTTCAGTTGCGAAACGCACTGCCCATCTGTTTGGGTGCTCGTGTGAGTGCAATTGCTTATTAACAAGTTTCAAAATTGTCTTAACCACATTTGGCTAATGCCATTTATTGGCTCTAGGCTAGGTCTTTTCATTTGTTCAGACATCTGTGTGGGCCGTCACGCCCACCAATCTCAAACAGCCACTGCAATTTGACAGCAGCCAACTGGCAGCAGTGGGAAAGTGGAACTGCCACTGCTGGAGCTGCTGAGACTGCTGGGACTGCTGGGACTGCTGCCACCAAAATCGGTGCCCACTCCCCGGAGCTCTCCCTCCACATGTGATTCAAATGTCAGTTTTTATGTCGATTCTAATTGTTTTATGGAGGTTACTAGGTTAGGTCCAGGCCGAACACGAAAGCAATTAATCCCGCTAATTACCGAAACAAACAGCAACCTCATACACACCGTTCATACATACATATGTGCATACATACATATATACAGATATACATATGTACATATTTTCATGGAAGAGCCACCTCGGGCCTTCAAGTCCAAGTCCACCCCCATGGAGGAGGTCCGACAGTTGCACGGAAAGGTTAATGGGTTTGCAGATAAATATTAGTCTCGCAGGCGCCATCTACGGTTGGGAATTGGCACTAGCGGAAAAATATGATTTATGTGAAAATGGCCAAGAAAACTGTCGATTGATTGATTGTTCGTTATTTACGATCTTTGGCTTTAAGATGCTGGATTTTATGATTCTTTTTGAAGGTGAGTTCTAATGGTTCCTATTAGAAATGCTTCGTGGACATTTTCTTGTGAGAACGTGGCGCTAGAGGCGCACCAATGATATTCTTTGGGCTTTGAGAGTTTGAGAGTTTAAAGAGAGATTCATTGAAAACATTACCCAAACGAAGTTCCAAGCCCCAGCTCTAAAAAGGTTTGTTACTCCTAATATGGAGATCAACATCAACCGTCTAGTACATACCTGAAACGAAAAAATAAAAACAAAAATGAGTAAGTATGGGGTTGCAAAAATGTCTCTTATATAATTAAAAAAAAAAAAGAAATATGTAAATGAATCTGAGTGTTTCTTGCTGACCTTAGATGAGAGATAATTGCAAATCAAACAGCACAAAAAATATATGTTCGAAAGGGGAAGGCAGCGATCAACAGAGCACATGTGTGAATGCGTGAAGTGCAGAAAATAACAGGCCAGAAAGTTCAAATAAATCGAGAGCAATGCAAAGAAAGAAGAAAGAGGGGCCTCGGCATCTGCAGGTGCCGAAGCTGTGAATACCCTTGATTTCGTAGAGCTAATATATGATAAAACATCGAAAGATCTCTTCCTTTTCTCTGGAAATGCTTCAACCAGCTGGCATAGCCACATCATATTTTTCCCTCCTCTGTAAGGGTATGCAAACAGTTAGCCCGCACTCAGGCCGGCAAATGGAATGTGCGAGAGGGAGTTGTAGGAGCGGGAGCTGTGCTCTGAAGATGTCGAAGGGAGTAGCAGAGTGCGGGACGAGCTGTGGCTGCGCCTCAGGGTTAGCCGAATTGCGCATGGCTAAGAGCCGAAATATGCGGGTCAATAAAAGAGCAAGCAACACCAGAAAAAAAGAAGCAAGCATTATGCAACCGACTCCTCGGCTTCTTCTCTTTGTTGGCCTCCAATCCAGACTTTTGCGTGGATTGTAGCGGGGGTTTCAGTGGGAGAGTGGGGAGGCTGGCCAAAGCTGCTCATTAATTTCATAAACGCAAAAAAGAAATGCAACAATGAAACCGAAACCTATACTTACAAATAGTTGCCTTCCCCCTCGCTCCCCTTTGGACATCACCATCTGCCCCATGGACGCAAAACCCTCTCCCACTCTACATCACCCTCACCCATCACCCATTCCTCCCCTCTAGCCACATAGACAAAAGGCATTTGGCACTCCTCTGCCCGAGAGTAGAGTGGGTTGCAGGAGGGAGCGGGCAGGCAGCGGGCAGGCAGCCTTGGCAGCAGCGTGTGTGATGATGATTATGGCCTAATGGTGGATGGATAGCCTGGTGGCATGCCTGGCAAGAGCAACACCAACACCAACATCAACATCAACATCGACAGCAGCAGCTACCTAAGAAAAGACTAAGAAAAGCTCAAGTCGTTGGAGCTGGCTGCGGTTTTGCCGCGTTTGAAGCAGCGCGTGATGGCAAATAATTTTTGCTCTCTGGCTGATTAGAGGGGAATGCCTAGGCAGAAGATGGATAGGATGGTACGGTATGGGATGGAATGGGATGGGATGGGATGATGATGGGTAGGAGAGGACCGACTGAACCAGAGAGAGAGAAAGAGCGTGAAAGAAACAGGATTTATCCTCTTCTACGTTTTATTGCTAATTTCTTGATATAAGTTAATCGATTATGATAATAATAAATCAAATATAAAAGCAACAAAGGCAGGATTGCTTTAGTGAGTTCTATTTAAGACGGCCAAAGTTTCTGATCCTTTCCCCGATAGTTCGGACACAAATCGACAGATTTACTGATTTACATCGATCAACGGAATCAATGGCCATCATCGCCATCGGATACAACATTTAACAAGACTGGGAAAATCATAAAAACTGGCTATCCTTGAAACGGAAACTTAGATTTTCTTTGATGAAAATAATTGGTTCATCTGAATTTCATGAATCCCCTTCGATGCAACGATGAATTCGATTGTCACTGTGGTACCAAAGATAATCCACGTTCGACTGAAAAAATAGTATCCAACATATGATCCGTCTGCTACTTTCATGTCTTAACTTAAGCTCCCTCTGCAGATTGAATTCTGGACAAAAGCGAACAAGATAAGCGAAGAAGGATAACCTTTGAGAAAAGTATCCCTATTTGATCGTATTCAATTCTTAACAAGTAAATACAAAGTACTCGTTGCGGAATTACTCAAGCTATTCTATTCATATATTCAATTGCCCTGCCTAAGCCTCTATTCTTTACAATTATTTTGAATTTGATCGCTTAATGTACGAGTATTTTGCTTACCCCACACAAGCTTCCACCCTCTGAACATATATATTTGATCGAAATCGGATTACTATGTAAATATATATCACATGGCTGACATAGGAAAGTTCTTCGAGTTTCGGCCCCTGCCCCTGTTTTGGTAGTGGGCGTTCTCTTTTGTCCAGTCTAGATCTACTCTACCGTCTCTCTTGGAGCTTTCGACGCTGAAAAATTGTCGGGCATATCGGTTTTAATGTGTGTTCTATTCTTTTGTCCATGTGTAACAAATGGGTTGCAGTGGACTAAGGCAAGACCAGAGAGAATATCGGCAAAAAAAATCACGCCCAATCATTCACTCACACACAAACACACCCATGTGGGCTGGGTGAGTGTGTGTGTGTAGCTGCAGTCAAGGTCGTTTCATTACTCAGCGGCGTCCTTGGATAATTACACACACGCCAAGAGACCCCAAGACCGCGACGCGTCGCTGTCCAGGCCTCCGACCACAGCGCAACAATAATAACCCAACAGATCGGTCTCGGTCTGTCTCTCTCTCTCTCTCTCTATCGAGAAAGAGCGAGGGCGGGGCTGTTGGCGAGGGGGCTTAAGCTCTTCCGCGGAGCTTCGTTTTTCAATTTTAGTCATCATAAAAAATCGCCAACCCAAGCCAACAGAGCAGACAGAGAGACAGAGAGACAGACAGACAGAGTCGCAGTCACCGTCGTCGCTATCGTTTGTCGCCTTCGCCTTCGCCGTCGCCGTCGCCGTCGCTGTAGCCGTCTCAGCTTGCAGTCCGGTCCCTCCTACCTCCTACCCGTATCTCTTCGTTCTCTTCTGCTTGCTCTGGCTATGACTATGTCTCGCTCTTTTGCATTTTCTGCAACATTACTTCCTTTTAGGCTTATAATCGCTTGCTGACTCAACCCAACGTTTGCCTGCCAAAGTGTATGCAATGCAAGGTTAGGCACTCGTCCAGGTGAGGCACTCGCCCAGGTGAGGCATAAGGCAGTAAGAGCGCTCTCTGAGAATGGCTTACCCAGAGCTAACACTCTTTGGCCTGCGCGATGATCGTGCGAAAGCCCCCCCTCTCCGAGCCAGTCAGCACACCCCCTAAGCAACCGGCTTCGGCCAAGTTTAGAACAGAATACGCTACACGTTCGAACGAACGTTCGCTTCGTTCCGAGAGAGGAAAGAGCTTTTCTAGTTTGGAATGGCAGTGTGGCCCCGTGGTGGACCGGGGGTTCAATGCACCGACTACTTTTTCACTCTGCTTCCAGGCAGCAGGCAGGGCAGCATCGTAGCGCGGGGCATGCGCAGCGTCGTCGTCCAGCCATGCATTTTTCTAGCCTCTGGCATTTTGTGCAGTTTTTTTCTGCTGCTGCTGCTGCTTGTACCTATTCCTCGCCCCGTCTCGTTCTTCTGAATTTGTATTTGCTTTCTGTCTCAATGCCCTATCATAGGTAGAGGGAGGTTCGGGTATGTGGGTTCCGACGGGCGGTAGGTGAGGACGAGAGATGAGTGGGGGCGGGTGGATTACGGTGAAGATTACAACGAAATCTGAAATGCAGCCGTTTCAACAAAATATTTAGCAACACTGATCGATCCGTAATCCGTAAAGCTTCCATTACCAATGCTGTAGATCATTTCAGAATACGGCAGCTGTGCCCACCGCTCTGGCCACTGCCTCCTCCTCTTCCGCCCTTACCTTTAGCTCCGCCTGCGCCATTGTTAGCGATAACAATAAAATGTGGGTGGGTTGAACTTGGACCCCTCCCGTCTACCCATCTCCCTCCCTCGCACTCGCACTCGCACTCGCACTCACACTCATCGGTCGTGTGCCCCACAATTATGGGCACATGGTGGCTATCCTCTAGACGAATTACTTTCAGAACAAAACTTGAAATCCCACAGAAGAACTGGCTGGCCGAGAAGTGTAGCCAGTAGGTGGAGGCAGAGAACCGAATGCTGCAAACAACAGCACAAGAGCATAAAGCAGAAAGAGGAGAAGAAGAAGAAGAGGAGGCAGATAAAGAAGCAGAATAAGTCCAAGTTGCGGCTGGACTCTTGCTGGAGGAGCATTACTCAAGCGGAGTAAACGCCAATGGGCAGCTGCTTTGAGTAGTTCTCTCCATTTTACTCCTCTGTCGCTCTTTTTTTTTTTTTGGGAAGAAGGAGCAGAAGGCGTGTGGTAGGTAAGAGGGAGCCACAAGCGAGAGCGGGAACGGGAGCAACAGAAAAAACGGCAGTTTTATGTCGCCGGAAGCAAACAGCTAAAAGAAAAAACAACATTCGTTAGAGGTAAGAAAGAACCATCTGGATGGGGTTGCGGAGGGACAAGAAGTAACGTCAGAGAGAAAGAATCAAAGAGAGTACTGGGAGGGAAAGAGTCGAAGGGTTGTAGTGCAGTGCAGGCAGCGAGGTTGGTGCCCGGGAAAACCCCAAGTAAAATGCATTTATTTATAGCACATTCGACCACTCTGATGACTTCCTTTTGTTCTCTGTGTAAACAAAGAAATCATTTCTGTATTTATTTCCCCGAAAGCCATAAAAAGAAAGGAAGAAACACTTGGAAATGGAATGGGTGGACAGGTGTATGCCACGGCGTTTGTCGGTTTGGAGTGGGTCAAGGATCGGTGAATGGTGAAAGATTATGAAAGTCTGAAGTTAGGTAAGCCTTCAAATGGAATTCAACGGCATTTGAACCCAGGTCGATATGTATGCACCTTTGGGTATTACAAAATTTAAACAAAATCGTCTGTTTACCTGTGGAAGTTTTGCAATCACTTAGGAAATCACCTGTTCCTTTGCCACAAACAACTTTCAACTGCCCATTCTATCCAATCCTTGCTGTGAGGCACTTAATTGTTCCTTTCAAGCTGTGCAGAGCCTTTCCGTTTGGCATCATTATGCCCCTTTAATTATACCTTTCTGCCAGCACAACAGTTTCCAAATAAATCACTCAATCAAAATAGAATAACGAATTCCAGGCCCAACACATGGGGGGGGGGGGGGACAGTTTCCCACAAATCGCTCAAAGCGAGTGCTGAGCAGCAGGGGCAAGCGGGAAGAAGCGGGAAGACCAGACCACATAAATACATCAAATGTCAAAAAAATGAGCTTGGCCCGCAGCACAGACCAAAAGACTACGACGACGACGACGACGATTCCCACTCGCAGGAAAGTCTTTGAGGCTGGCCACATTAAATAGCAAATAATAAATTAATATGCCGTAAGTTAATAATTACAAGCTGGGTCTGCGCTCACCGAGATTCGCCCTGGCTACCGAACCGCATCTTCAGCATCTTCTTCTCCAACTGCGTTTATCTGCAGCATCTGTTTGCCCATCTCTGGTCTGGTCCAGTCTGGCGCCCCAAGGAATCTCATTAAATGAGACTCGAGCATGTTGTGAAAATGTTTGTGCGATTTGTTTCTAGGGAACTTGCGAGCAGTCGCACTGCGAAGGCTCTGGGGGAAGCTCGGCTCGTTGGGTTCGTAGAGCTTGGTGGGGGGCTTGTCATTGTAATTTTGGTAGAGTTGGTCCTTCGAACGGAATTAACGAAATTAATCAAGTCCTCGAACATCAAGCCTTTGATAATAGAAGTCAAATTGTCGCAGCTCTAAGTAAACTTCAGTAAATCCTCCACGAACTTAATAGAGGCCATAGCCTATCAGAATATTTCACTTAAGGCACTTAAGGCACTGGCATCGGAAAAAGTAATCCTAACCGGTGTCGATTAGAGTACTTGTTGCCCCCAAACATACATAAAACTCAATTAGAGTGCAATTCTGCAATCTTAAAGAACTCCTAAGGAAATGGAAGTGATAGAGCCATCAACAAATCAGGTACTTGCAGTGACTTAATAACTTCAGGAATCATGAGAAATCAGCCATGGGAATGGGGAGCACGGCATGCCAAATGACTTAATGCGAGAGAACTGTAAAATCTACACCACATGCAACATTTGTGAACCCACATAAAAAGAACAGAATGAAGAAGCAAACCGATAAGATGGCATAAAGAGTATTTCGACCCACGAATATCCCGTAAAAGCATTTTATTGGAATTAAACAGGTGCGAATTGTCCCGATAATCTTCTACGTTTGAATGGCTTTTAAACTATCGATGAAACTAGCGAAAAATTAAATATTTATCACAAAACACAATACAAAATTTTTTTATTTGAAAACGTCTCATATTAGTTTATAAGCGAACATAGTCAGCTTCCCTTTCCCTATAAGCAAATAATGCTGTCATGTTTTTTTCTGTTTAACCTGTGCTTCAAACCTTAGAATGTGTTTCTGTTTAGTTTATTTTATGCACTTAATATTTGCTGCTTTTAATTGTATTGGTATTAGTAAAAATGTTTTAATAATTTGTATTCATTCCTCCAACTACTCAATAAACTAATGTGCGTACTTATTTCCCCGGTGTGCGGGGTCGGCAGGCAGTGTGGAAAAAATATTAACAAAAAAATTTGAATCGAATTTATGTACATATGTGGTTTACCCCCCGTATTTAATTTGAAATAGGAAGTGAACATGGGGTTGCATCGTCATCCTTCTGCCTAGTATAATCATGCGCTGTGAGTTTACAAGGTATCAAAACAGGCAATAAAAATCTTGATCTAGATCAGGAAGGAAATCAAGAGTCGTTATAATTGATTAACTGCAACAGCCCAGTCGGGTGAGTGCAGCGACGAAGATGATGCAGTAGGAGTAGGAGTAAGAGGAGAAGAAGAGGTGCAAGCAAAGAGGAGCCGAACCATAAAATGCAGATGAAGAAGAAACCGAAACAGGAAGACTTTTTAGACAAGAAGCAGAGGCGAGATATTGGGCAGTCACGCATGCGTCCACCGAAAGCTCACCTCTCTCTCGCTCTCTCTCTCTCTCTCTCTTTTTTCCTCCTTGTTGTACTCTCTCGTTCTCTTATTCATTCTCATTCTCTCTCTCTCTCTCTCTCTGTCAGTTGGCTATTTCGGGAAGCACACAGCATTGCATTGCATTGCCAGAAAGGGAAAACAACCGTTGAGCGGTGCGGAGCGGAGTTAGCGTTAGAGTATTACGGTAAAAGCGTTCCTGCGCTGTTCCTGTCCCGCTCTGGCGTTACTGATTAGACTGGCATTGCCCGATACTTAGCTAGTTGGTCTGCAGAGGTCATAAAAAGAGAGGGAGGTGGAGTGGGAGAGGGAGAGAGAGCGGGAGCGGGAGAGCCTAGACTGACTGATGCGTGCATGTTGGCCATAAAAGAGCTCCCAACCAGCAAAATAAGAGGAGACGCAAAAGCAGAAGCAAAAGCAGAAGAAGAATCGAATCGAGCCGTGGAAATAATTTAGCTGACACAACGTCCAGTGTTCACTGTCCAGCCCGTGTCCAGTCAAGTGTCCGACTCGAGTCGTTGTCGTCTTAAGGAAATGCATTAAATGAGACGACCAGACTCTGGCTCCATGAAAGACACGTAGAGGGTCCCGGAGCTGAAGCTGAAGCTGGAGCTGGAGTGGGATAGGGAGATTGTGGGATAGAAGGAGTTGGGAGGGTACGGGTACAAGTTTGTAATTTCACAGTTAGAATCATCGGTAGCCAATGTGGAGAGGGAATTCAGTTTGGAGTTTGGGAGTAAGAGTGAGACAGACAGACCTGGCGAGACGACGTCTTTGACTACTGCACAAAAACAGGCAGTCAAAGAGTAAGAATGGAAGTGGACATACCCTAGCCGTAGGATGGTAAACGATTGTTTATGGATTTGTTGTCTACCTGGGGACTCAATACCCTGCGAGACATTCAGCATAAATGCCAGAAGAAAGCGATTCGAACTCTTCCGACACCTTAAATCGTGAAACTCATTCACTATTTCGAAGATCTCCAAATAAATAATGAATGAGAGCTCTAGCTCTCTCTTCCTCTCTCCCGGGGTGGCTTAGCAGTAATTGGTGAAACATTCCCAGTGATAATATAAACCGTCATAGTGAGCAATAATTTTAATAAGTTTTAAGTTCAATGGTGAACATAAACCATAAAAGGTTGGATTATAAATACAAAATAGTTGTAATAAAACCCCATTTAAGTGTACTTTGCTAGAAGCATAGCAATATTGGGAGACAAAGATGCGATGGACTTCTTACTTGAATTGAATCCTAATTAGGACGGATTTAGAAAGGCAGATAAATATTATAGGAACATCAGAGTGTCCCCCTGCGCGCATCTATGTGGGAATGTATGCCAATCTATGCCCATATTTTTTATAGATTTCCATAATAAATCTTTTCAGTCAATTGGCCAAGACCTGGCAGGAATGGACCACAGATCCGAGGAGGCGAGGAGAGGGAGGCAGAAGGAACCTTAAAATCTGTCCATGACCTTCTTTGGAGAGAGATGTAGAGTGAAGTGCGGAAAGTTCTGCCAACGGGAGAGTCGGATAGAAAGAATAAGAAAGAGAGGGAAGCTCTGTGCACGACTTTGAACTTGGCTTGGATTTTGTTTTGGTTTTGGTTTTTGCCTTAGCTTTGGCTTTTCTTTGGATGAGGACAAATTGTGCCCAGCATTTGGCATGCAAAACGCGATCTTGACTGACTAACTCGAGTCGACTCGACTCGACTCGACTCTCTAAATCTTCAAATTATGTGCTGGTCGAATCGTGCATCGCCCTCCTCTCCCAGACGAAAACCACTAAGATTTTCATTCAATTTGTTGTGCAGGGGCGGCTGTGGGTAGGGTTCCTCCGCTGCTGTCCCTTTTTATGGCTGTCCAACCGAACGAAATAGAAAGAAGATGATCTCCTCCAGCTGGATGGAAAGGCCTTTCTAGGTCGACTAATCCAGCGATTAGTGGCTAGAAATAATCTCCTCTCTCTCTTCTGTTTATAATCAAAAGTAAAATGATTGCCATTTCGTGTTTTGGGTTTCGTTTTATTTATTTATTTTTGTTTCTTTTTTAGGTATTGTCTTTCTTTCTAGGAAGATGACCCAGTTGCTGGAGTTTTCATTTCTCAGCTTGCGGTGAAGAAAGTAAGGGATTGGGTCTGGTAGAAGGCAGAAGGAGATTCCCTGAGCAATTGGCCAGGGCTTGTGCTTGAAACGGAGCAGAATGTACCGACTCGAATTGAGGCTCCAGAAATGGCTGTAACTTTCTTTCAAATCAAATTACTACAATAGAATGATAAATGTTAATGAAATGATCATCCGAAATATAATGTATTTGCCGTTAAGATTATTGGTTTTGCTATGAGGCAGCAGGAGGCCGCTCCGGAGGAGTTTGATCTTCAATATCGCTGGTTAAGAATGCCAGTAATACTTTTAAATTGGCATTATTGGAAAAAAGCCTCATTCAAATTTTTCCATTTCGATTCAACAAATAAGTATCCCATAAATTCATCCCTTACGTCTCACCACACCACACGACACAATCTTTAATGTGCAAAAATATTAAAAGACAAGAGATCTATTTTAAAGTTGTCTTTTAGGGATGGAGGACCAACGTCACGAATGGATGAAAATCAATTGATTAAATATTTCTGAGTCCAGTCCCAGGCAAAACCAAAGTTATTGAGGATTAACCAACTTTTCCGTCTTTGATCGAACATTAATATGTTTGTAAATGTATTAATATTTATTTAGGTATATACTTTTTATATGTACCTTGCTTGGCTATCAAAGCAACGCGTCTCTGCAATCGATACATGTTGGATTTGATTTGTATAAACTATTTGGAAAACTTCACTCAGTTGATGGAGAAACTTCACTAATCTAAACAGTTCATTGTTTAAGATTTAACTTTCTTTTATCGTTTTGTTTTGAAGATATTTTTAGACACTTGTTCCAACACTCGCGAAAGAAAAATAGTGTTTTCCTCTGTGTTCTCTTGGGTTCTGCGTTTAGTTAGAGTCCGAAGTCGAATTCCGCTGAAATCGAGTTTCGAGCGCCGCTGGAACCGCTGGATCCGCTTGAGCCGCTTTAACCGCTGGAGATGACGTGCAAAATTGAACTGAACTGAAAATTGAACTTCCTGCTGCTTGCAAAAAATGTAAAAAAGAGCAGTGGAAGAAGCAGAGGCAGAATGGCTAAAAATGTTATATCTCGAGATCGAAGAGGCGAGCCTCGTGTAGGAGTCTGCTCCAAGCTCCAAGAACGGAACGGAACGGAACGGAGCAACTGCAACTTGTTTGGTCTCTTGCTCTCGCTATCTCTCTCTCTCTCCCAGTCTGTCTTTCCCTCTCTCATCAAGAGCAAAATAATCGAGTTGAGAGAAGAGAACGTTTTGCAGAAAACTAAACAGAAATATACTAACTTTGAGGGCCGAGTCTTCACATACCCTTGGGATCTCAAGAAACAGTCTAGATATGGTGGTTATATTTTCATATCTTACTGCATGCTGTGATATGTGATAGAAAGATGAAAATACATTTTATAAATTGTAGTCAATTCATAAGGTTGATAGTTTATACAACAGCTAGAGCGTACGCAAAGTGGAATCTATGTATATGGAGTGCCAAAACTAGAATACCCTCGGCACAACTTGTCTCGAAATAGCCAACATCTTCAACAAGGCATAAGGTAAACAAAACTTGCGAAAAGCAGGAAGGTAGGGGAAGAGAACGAGGAATGCAAAAAGTCGATGGAATAGATGGAAAGAGGGAAACGCTGCAGCAGAAGGGAAGGCCGGGGACAAAGAAGAACTCGTTTCCATTGTCCATAGTTGGAGTTGGAGCATTACAATGTGTTGGCTGGGGCTTAAGAGAACACACAATGAGCAAGAGAAGAGAGGCACAGCGATCAATGTTGTCTGAGGGTCGAAGCGAACTTGTTGGAAGCCAGCGAGCTGCAACTGGTTCGACTGATACCGTTAGACACTGAACTTGAGTTTGGAGCTGTTTGCGATATTGAGTTGCGGATTGGAAGATCGTTGCATAAATATGTATATCTTACAATATATCGAAAAAAATATTCATTTAATTATTCTTTTGCCAACAACAAAGTTCAGAAGTGATCGACAGATATCGATCAACCCAGGAGTTATTAAATTAAAATCCTTTGAACAATGATACATACCTTGCCATTCATTTGCAATAAGACTGTCCTCAGACCACCAACTCCTTAAGCCATGACTAAGTACGATCCATAAAGCGCTCCATAAACAAAATGCTCAGAGATCTAGCTCCCCACCTCACCCAAGAGACAACAACTACTGTTTGAGTACCATGCGATGTGTGATCGCCCACATTTTAACGAGCTTCTCTCCGAACGTTGAGATGACAATTTCATCCAATTATAAGGAAGGGGGAAGCTATGGAGGACTGTAAAAGTTGACACATAAAACGAGATAAGAGGCAATTTTGGATTGCATTCGAAATCAATAATCAGATCGTTGTCGTTGCGTGTAAACGTGCCATAAAAAGCCATCAAAATTAGCCCACGGCCCAGCCATGCCCTTGCCCCAAGGGTCGTAAAATAAACCTAACCGATCCGATCCGATGCGATCCTCGAGGCAAATGTGCCATAAGCAATAAACCGAGATTTGATGGTTACATTAACCAATAAAAATTGATAGAGAACATTGCCCAGTTTTAATGCCCTCCGAATGGGGCAACAAAGTTGAGGCCAGACCTTTACTCAACCTTAAGGTAGACGCGAAGTGAACCTGACTTGACAACTCAACCAAAACAGAAATCCCGAACAGAGTGCCAAAAAACATGAGAATAAAGATATGCTGAATACTGTAAAGCGTGAGAACATATTTATACATAGGTAAATTGAGATCTTATCGGGCGGGTTGTAAATCTTCTTCAGCCCAAGAGCACGGAGGCAAAAACACACAGGTTTGGCATGTAAATTTCTTCTGTTCTGATGTGTTCAGTTCTCCTCCTCCTCCTCCTCCCCCTGCTTCTGGCTACCAAAATATTTTGTCAGTAAGGCATAAATAAATTGCTTCGACTGCAAACTTTGACCTAATTTGGTCTTTGACTAGGGATGTATTCCTATTCGTAGACAGATCTGCAGAGTCAGTGTCAGTCAGCGACGAGTTGGTATTGTGTTGTGTTTTTTGGTGGACTAGAGGAGGGGGGGCTCAGTGCTGAAGTTTGTTGAACTTGATTAGGTCTTCTGGTAGGGGCGTTCCCTGTCTGGTGTTTTACATTTGTTGGGATAGGAGAAGTGAATTAGCTTTGTCTTGGATCTTTGGCATAGCTGCTGTGAGATATGAAATATTTTCGTGGTTTTATTACCCACAATTGCAAGTATTATTTATCGCATTTGATCTCAAACGATTCTTCATTACATAACACTCCACACACACATATGTACATTTCTGTATACATTTAATTGCTGCCTGGTGCCACTTTACTTCAAGTGGAGAGACAGAGACCACCACAATATACATATATCGCTCTCAGGTATCCCCCCTTCTCTATCAAATCCTCCTCGACTTTGCCGACTCCTCCATTCAATGGTCATAGAAAAACATTTCACGAATTTTTTGTAGCCAAAAAAAAATCAAATAATAAAAAATTAACAAAACCCAAAACCAAACAAAAGAAAGCTCGCACGGGCCGCAGACAAAACTTTTGTTGGTGAGCGATCCCCGATCCCGATCCCCATCTACATTGTACATTGTACAGACTACGGACTACGAACTACAGAGTAGAGTACAAAATCTACTTATTTTCGCATACAAAAATCATTAAATGCGATCATTGAACTGCGATTTCGGCCACGAAATATACCCCCGAAAAACATGGAGAGCTCAGGGGAGTCACGCAAAAAACATTAGGCAACATCATCGCTTAAAAATAAAATTTATGCCGAGAGACAGAACAGATTAGCCACCAAATCAATAAACGAAAATTAATCAAAAGAGAGAGAAAAAACTTTGCTTAAATTTGTCACACAATTAAAATAAATTATTTAAGATTCCCCAAATCATTAATTTCAATTTAAAAATTCACCAACAAAAATGGACTACAAAATTGAGGGGCGAAAAGGAATTTCAATTGGCATTTAATTGCGTTGAGAGGTTGAGGAGAGAATTCATTGGCGACAGCCGCCATCCAATCGATACAGTTTCGATTCCACCCCGGTCCCATTCCCCTTCCCACTGCGCTTCCAATTTCGATTTCGTTTTCGGTATGCCTAAAGCATTCTGACCTTCAGCATTCATTGAGATTTCGTTCACTTTACTTTATTCACTTATTTATACCGATATTTATTATGATTATTATTGAATTTCCACTTTGAGTTGCTCTTTTTTCTCGGTTGGCTGTTCTAGGCCTCAAAGAGTTCAATGGTTTAATTAGTGTTGATATATTATTGAAATACTTCGATTGCTGAAATTAATGGAGGGAATGTGTCAAGAGTATAGACTAACTTATTCTTCCACCCTCTTCCACCATCTCCAAATGCTTAATCTGGCTATGTTACTGGCTCTCTTGCCTCAGCTGTCAATGCTACTGGCTTCCTGACTCTTATCAGCTTATATTTTGTACTCGCGTCAACTTGTTGTTCAGTCATTAGTTCCAATCGATCGTTCTCATCGTCTGGCCCGATCCCCCTGCTTTTTTGGCGTTCTTCATATTATTATGGGCAATGATCGTGTCTAAATGAAATCTATTTTTTCGTAGTCCAACCAACGACAGAAACAAAATTTTCTTCTTCGACTCATTCATGGCTAATTTGGCATTGGCCAGAAGAAGGGAAGGCAGTAAAGCCCCGCTAATGCGATTACATTACAGGTCGTGCCCCAGCCTCTTCCCAGAAAGCTAACTCAGACAAAGAGCCGAGCCGCTTAATGCCAGGCCCAACTAATAATAAAAGTGAAAAAAAATTCATACGCGCCGGAGACAAGTCGCTGACCACAAATAAATAATACGAGTATTATTTACCCAGTGCTGTCCAGATTGCCTTTAAGAAATTTCTTAAGTCAATGAACGTTGCGTAATTTCAATTAGGGGCTTTGTGAGGGGGGGGGGGGCGAAGGCGAGGATTCTCTTTCGGAAATGACGAGAATGAAATTGCATTTAATATTTTGAGTCGAATGTAATTAGGGCTGTGCGAAGTGAGCAGAAAGCCAACTAAAACGAACTAATGACAGTGGAGGTCATCAGACTTACCCAACATGTTACATACATACTATGTATAGACACAACAAAAGCAGACCTTATACAATATGTGCTATAAGATGGCGGATAACATATTCTTGACTCACATAAAATGGAAAGAAAATCAAGCCAAGGGTATTAGCGGGTGCTAAACGCTAAGGGGAAATTGAAATATAGTTTCAAAGCTTAGTATAAGAAGATATTCTTATACAGTTCGAGTTTGGATCAATTTTTAATATTGATACTGATCGAAAGGCCTTAGTTCCATTCATGGCCTGTCCGCCATTTACCCTTAATCCGTATCGTATCCTTTCAAGTCGAAAACCTCGCACATTCTTTCGATTCCCACTCATTCACTTTCGGTTTTCAGTGAATTTTGCTACTCTTTTATTTGGGCCTTTTTCGCTTGGCATTTCCTTTGTCTGCCATGCGTCACAAGTCGCAATCGATTAGGCCAGAATACGAAACGAACGTCCATACTCGCAACTGACTGATTTTTCAGCTTCGAATTTTGTGGTCAAACATTTTTAAATATTTGTTGCTGCCATTTCTCGAGCCATCATAATTCGCCGTGACAGCAATGAGCATAACTCTTGTTTCTTGGCTTTGGTTTGCTTTTGGTTGGATTTTGTGGAGGCTAATCTTGAAAAAACGCAAGAAAAATAACAAAAAGACAAGAGAAATATACAAAAATAATTTATAGTTGAAGATGTAGTTGTCGGCTTATATAAATGTGAAATTAATTGCTTAATTAAGTGGAATGGATTGCGAGAGTTTACACAAAAACGAAGCATAAACGGAATGGGATGGAAATCTCCAGCGCAGTTGGTTGCCTGACAGTTTTATCACATTATTAATTAGAAATAGAGCTGAAGCTGGAGCTGGAGCTAGGGTCCCATGCTGCAGCTCATGGCCAGAATGGCCGATACCACGAATAGGTCGCGGTCTTTATTTGCAAGATTTCCGTTGGGGCTGTGGCTGTGACTGTGGCTGTAGTTCCTTTGAGATGTGTGTGCGCATCTGTCAGGTTTTCCACGCCCTCGTCTGGTTCTAAACTGTCAACGTGGCCATAATTCATAATAAAGCGGCAACGGCGCCGTCGATTCTTGTTGCTGTTCTTGTTTCTGTGGTTGCCTACGGTTGCCTTTGCCTACGCTAAAAGTCCACAACGACGCGGCAAATACACAGAGCACAACAGGGCAGCCGCAGAGCAGGAGCGAGGTACGGGGTCCACTCCACTCAGTCAAGTCAACAAAAGGCATTTTGCAAACCGATTGCAAAAAAAAAAGGAAAGGAGACTTTCGGTCTAGGGCTGAGCCGAACACTGAATACCCTGAAAAAGGGCGCACTTTTAAAACAATTCTTCATTTAATGGATATTAATTGATTAATAGGATAGAAAAACCCATCCATAATATGGTGCCAAGTCAAGATTCAGATTAAAATTTATCTCAAGCAAAAAATACCCCCATGTGCATTGAGTAGCAGAGCAGTAGAAGTGCTCACCAGCATCGCATAGCTGACATATAGCCAACTGCAAGCAAAGATCATTTGCCCAGAGTCCACAATATTGGTAGAGTTGGCTGATATTGTTGTCATGGCCATATATAGCTGTATATATCCACAGGTATAGGTGTAGCCCGGTTTCTATTTGCTGCCTTTTGTTATCGCCCAACGTCCGCGGCTCGGGGAGAAGCTGCTACAAATTGTTGAATCGTTGACTCAGCCTTGTGCAAATTGTTCGATGCAGTTTATCCAAAAACACAAACCAACAATATTCCCCCCAATGAATAAGAGATTTATGGTGCACAGCCAATATATAGTTTCCGTAAGCGAGAAAATAGTTTTTAAATTGCATAAATGTCGATAAACCAAATAAACTTCGAGGAGGAAGGTGAGAAAAAGAGCGAAATAAACGTTTAAAATCAAAAAAAAAAAAACAGCTATGTGTAAGCTGGGATGGGTAAGTGGTAGAAATATTTTAAAAACTTCTTGGATACGAGTCACCTAGGTACAACTTTCAGTCTCAGTCTCCACATAAACCTCAATGGAGGAGACTTTCCCTCTTCCCTTCCAGCATCTTATTAGAGAAGCTCCCTGCTGCCCATTAGAGATTCGCTCTGGCCAATAATAAATTCAGAATGCTGCAAACACATTTCGCTCTGGCCATGGCCGTATCAATGGCCAACTGTCCGACCGGAGATCCAGCCATGGCCATTGCCATGGCTATGGCTATGGCTATGGCAGCGAGAGAAGAAATGCAATTACAAATAATATGCAACTTGGTCGTTTATCTTTATCTTATTTATGAAAACGACAACAAACCGACAAATGCAATTTATGTGTTTGTTGCTGGTCAATGCAAAAGGGCAATGCCAGCGGGGAACGGTGGGGAGCCAGTGGAAACGAGAAGCATTCGCAGGCAGCTGCCACACGATGGGATGAAGATGGGGCTGCGATGGGATGGAAGCTCCAGCGTCAAATAATGCTGCATAATGAACAATGAAGAGGAGAAGGACAGAGGGAGACGAGGCCCAAATGCTGATAGAAGGGGCTATGGGGCAGATGACTATGACTCTCCCCGAAAAAAAATGGCAAAAAGAAATGAAAAGCGTTGCCCAACTAGGAAGAAGAAGTGGCAACAATTGTCGGGGCATTAGAGATAGATAGAAGGCGAAACGAAAACAAAAATAAATAAATAAAAGAGAATGCCAGGCGATTTGTTGAAAGTGTGGAAGTGCCTGCACAGTGGCACAGAGTAAGTGCATGCAAAAATCCACTAATGAATAACTAAATCTGTAAAATAAAAAGGGAAAACTTCAACGATTGAAATTCGTACATTTAAGGAGCCAATAGAATGGTGGTGTATGACCATCTGACCCCATAGAAGGAGTTGTTCCTACTACATACTACGTATTCTACGTAAGGCCCCACTGATCACAGTGTACCACAGTGCCACTGCCTCACCAAAGACAGAGGCAGGGCCAGAGCCCACAGAGCCTGTGCCCACAGTCCGCAGTCCTTGGTGCATCATCGAGTGGCATTGAGATTGGGGAATTGGGGATTGTGTTCAGTAACAGAGTGAAAAAGTGTGACTATACTGCGCTTTTCTGCTGAGGGTTGGGCCCCAAAATACACCTGGAAGTAGGAAGTGAAGTGCCTTGCAAAAATCCCTTTTGGTTAGGATGGCAGCTCAAGCTCTCTTTCATCTCCTCTTGGCCGGAAAGCAAACGGCGGAGAGCACGCAAAAAATCAACAAAAATAAATCGCGCTTTATGGTCGGGCGGAGCAACAGCCGCGAGAGGAGCTACAGCAAATGGCTGCAACTTGCAACAAATATTGCGTTTAATAAGCGCAGGGCTAGAAACAAAGGGCCATGGCATGGCTGGGCCCCCAACCTGTTGCCAATTGCAAAGAGGGATCGGGACCTGGCTCTGGCTTTTGGTCCGGGTCTGGACAGGGACTGGGACTGAGACTGGGCCTGAGACTGGGCCTGGGCCTTAGTCGCTTCTTCTATTGATAGTCAATGACATTTGGTGTTTGGCTTGTGGCAGCAGCAACCGAAGCTGCCACAGTTGCGCTGCAGCTGAGAGAGGTGGCCATAAAAAAGAGCCCAAGCTTCTTTGTTGCTGCTTCTGCTTGGGCTGCTGCCGTGACTGCCATTGAAATCCTATAAAAATGTTATCTTAATGGTTTTTATGTTAGCGAAAGCCATTAAAACAACAAAAGCCCCAGTCCCAGTCCCAGGAAGGAGCTCTGCGACGCGACGCGACTCTGCCACATGCAACAGGCTGCTGCTGCTGCTGCTACTGCAACAGGCCGCCGCCGCCACTTCTTCTGCTTCTTCCTGTAAATAAAGTAGGATTTTACTCAATTGTACGATTGATCAGCAGACAAGAAAAAAAAGGGAAAAGAGATGAAAGAGTCAAGGAAGCCAAACGAAAATGTTGGTTTGGGTTGGGCTCATTGGGTTTAGGTTTAACTTAGGGTTTGGGCTTAGACATAGGTCTAGGTCTAGGTCTAGGTCTAGGAACGGGCGCAGGTACAGGTAAAGGGCTGGATGAAGATTACGAGCTGCGAGCTTGAACTATTCGCTTGATCAGTTTCGGGGATAGGCCATATGGGGAGGAAGCGCACAGTAAATTATTAAATTTCGATGCAGATAAACAATAAATTAAGTGTACATAGATCGAATTACCTTCATTTAAGGAATACAATTGATATTGGTTACCAAAACAACGCCTCCTCTCCCGTCACTATTTATTTCAGCAGCGAGTTCGTATTTATGCTAAATATTTTCCTATCCATCTGCTAATCTTTCCAGCACTCTCTCTCCGTTACAATTTAATTTCACTAAGCCTTAAAAATGCTTCTGTTCTAAACACAAATCAGCGACACCACAAGAATCCATTCACACGATGCCATGCCCTCCCCCGCTATGGCCTCTTCGCCCCATCGTCAAATTTTCCACTTGAGCACGACAGATGGCCAAAAACGAAAAAAAAACCAAACAACCTACCGCAGTGTCGGGCAAAGCTCAACAACCAACGAGGGAACATTTTGAGAGCCATTGTCAGCTTAAAGCTCTCCCCTTCCATCCCCCTGACAGCTATCAGTTTACGTTTTTATCAGGCGTATTTTTTGTCTTTAGTCTTTTGATTATTTAAATAAAAACAAACAGTAAATATTTGCAAAAAGGCTATACGGAAGCTTTATTTTAACCTGTTTAATATGCAGCGGGTTAAATTTAAAAATAAATATTTTAAAAGAATAAAGGCAGAGGGGTGTTGAAGGAGAGGAGCGAGTTTACGAGTACTGCGAGTATACTGCCAAGTAAGTGAAGTGAAGTGCGACGGCTGCCGGTTTCAAGTGGGCTCAGAACAGCATCAACAACACACTGAGAAGAAAAGCTTTGACTAACCTGGGCGCCGAGCCATTAAATACCCTTGCAGACCGATCATTACTAAATATGTACATATGTAGGCACATATTAACATTTGCTATTGTCCCTACGCAGTCAATCTCATACATTAAATGTGAATGTGTACTAGATGCATTTAATTAAACGCTTTAAGTCGTCATGCTATTTAATTCCCACCATGTACATATGTTGAAATGGGAATATGTACGTTTAAATTAATATATTTCAGAAAAACTTTGTGAAAGAGTTGCAAGCTGATAGCTTCAAAGCTGAGGTATACAAAGGTCCACATTTTTGTTGACCATTGCCAGAAATATGTTTATAATCTGCTTACTTCTTTTGCTTGTAGCAAACTACTAGCAACAGTTAGATTACCCTCTGTAAGGGTACAAAATGCTCCTTTCTCGTATTTATGTACGTGTGTGTCTCTGTACTTTGAAAGCCATCCATCCGTCAGCCTGAAGCACAGTCTGAGCAACCTGCCAAGGAAGGCTTCTTTGAAATGAACTCAAAATATTTGACAAATAAGAATTAACAATAAGATCAACCGCAAACAGGAAATAATCAGTGATGCTATGAATTCGTTCTCAAGGTGCAAAAGCACCACCCAAACATACATATGTAAGCCCACAATCTTTTCCATTATCGGGCATACTGAGGCCAACTTCTAAGAAAACTTCTCCCATACTCGTAGAACCGCAACTAATTGCATTTCCTACTAAATGCTTAACCCTAGAAATTACGAGAAGAGAGAGATAGAGAGAAAGAGAGGGAAGGGAGAGGTTGGGGTAGAGAAAAACAACTTCATTCAGAAGCATCAAAAGCTATTTAAGATCTTTGACACTTCATTTACAATGGAAATGAGAAGCCGCCTCGCCGAGTCGCCCTCCCTCTCTCTCTCTCCCACACACACACACACACACACACACACACACACACACACCCTGCCATTAAGTGCAGTTCGTGCTAAGCTCGGCAAAAGGCAGACACAAAGCCATAAAGAACGAAAAAAAAAAAGAACAAAAATCGAAAATAAAGTATTTGCAGCTATACTAAAAACCTGAAACTGAAACCCGAGTACTGTTCCCCGTATGCTGGTCGAACCAAAAAAAAAAACGAAAAAATGACTACATAAAAACCTTCGCATAGAGTTCTCAAAAGTGTTGATGAGGGAGCAGAGACCCGAACAATGTCGGGGGTGTCAGTGTCTGGTCCATGGCGACCAAGTGTCGCACGACCCTTGGCTCCATTGCCCTCCTCCTCGTGGGTCCCTCACAATTCCTGGAACTGCATTCAAACTAGCAGAACGATGTTTTTTTTGACTGATTTGCAAAACAACAAAAAATATATATGCATACATGTGTATGTATGTACATGTGAATGTTCCAAAAAAAACAACACAAGAAGTTATAACTTTATACTCGATGTGGATAATATCGGATACATATCGGTACATACGAGTATGTACATAAATATGTAACAACTTTCTTGAAATAATTAAAAATTAACATAAAAGATAACAAATGTATGTATGTATGTACATATGTAGATACTTCCAAAACAAATTCGATTGCATTGTGGCTAATAATTTAACAGAATCTCTTTCGATTTTTCTATGAGAGCAGGGTATTAAAGCTAAGGCAAAGGCACACACACACACACACATACAGTCATAGGGAATATTATTCATCAAAGTCCTCTCCTGTTGACGTCTGCGTTTTATTGAAACTTCGTTACCCCCAAACGTCGAAACCTTTTCTTTCGTGATCAACACCCCACAACCTAACCAAAAGCACAAACAGAAGAAAAAGGTGTTAAATTCTGACTCGGTTAAATCTAAAGGAATCGAAAGAAGGAGGGAAGGAAGGAGAGAAAGAGCAAAAAAAGAAAGAGAGCAGCTAAATGCGGCGCCTGCCGCAGATATTTATGAGTGACTGGCGGAATGGCGCGACTGACTGACAAGCTGACTAACTGACTAACTGACTGACTGACTGACAGGGAGACAGTCGGGGGGCACCGTGCTACGTGTGTGGCTTTTTTCGACTCTTTATCTAAGCAGAAAGGGAAACGCAATGTGCATTAAGCAAACCACAGTGGGAACTCGTGTACAAGGGGAAGCCAGTGTCTGACCTTGCAAGTGGGAAGGGGAGCTGAGTGAAGTGGAGGTAACACAGTAAAATATTATGTACTAATTTGTAGGTGCAACTATCACAATATTATCAGTCGTCTCTCCTCGAATGATGCTTTGTCGAGTCTCCACTGTATCCCACAGACACAGCCAAGATTAGCCTTTGCAGGATCCCTTTTCACACGCGTGACTCATTCAGAAAAAAATACTCTGAAAAACAGTCGTCTCACTCACACAGCCACACGCAGGCAGAGAAGGAAGGAAACACATTTGGCAGCGGTTCAAGTTCAAAACATCTTTTGGCTTTTGCCCTCGAGGCCGAGGGGGAACGGGGCCCAGGAGCAGGACTCAAGCCCGGACCACCCAAGGAATATTTGAGCAATTTTTGCTGAATGAAAATTGAATTTGAAGCACATAAATTATGGGTTAGAGTGAAGAACAGAGGATATTAGTTGGTAGGGTACACTCTTTTTTGTATGCGGAAAGAGCCGCATCATGGACAGGGAACGGGGTATCATCATTAGATGATGGCATCAGGCATCAGGCAACAACAGCAGATGACGCCGATAAAGCGGGGGCTACCCACGAATGACCTCGGACAACTCCACTTGGAACGTGGCAGTGCAGAAGGGGAGCGGGACAGCGGGACAGCGGGACAGATGGGAGTCTCGGAGATGGCGACTGCAGCTCATCAGGCATTCGTCGCTCGTGTGATCCATCATCGCTAGACCAGACCATACATATTAATAAAGCCTGTAGGAGACAGACATAGAACAAGCGCCAACTTCCTTTGAAACGGAATTTAGAATTCTAATTAAAGCAAAAGCAACTTTATCTCTGCACTGCACCCGATGAGAATGCGAATTAGAGGGTTTTTTTTCTTTTATTTGTCTGGTGTCCAGCACGTGCCCTTGGGGAAAGGGTCCATTCCACTTTAACGAGCATTGATCCCTCGTTCTATCAATTAAATCACAATTACAAGATAGATACTGATAGACTAGATACAACTATACAACAATAACTAAAAGATGAGATGGTAAGCAGTTCATTTTACAAGTGCAATGCAGTTAATTCATGTGGAAGGCAGCAGATGATCTTGGCCAGCGAGCAGCAACGTAATTCGAATAAACTTCTTTGTTTTCTTTAAGCTTTTACGGCGTACCTTGGCTGGACGGCAACATTTCTCTTAGTGCTGCCCACACGCTGTTAACATAACAGCAGGTGCAACAACAGCAAAACCCCAATAAGGAGCCTGCTTCTTCATTCTATTTGATTGGGGCAAACATAGAAACGAGAACAACAGCAAAGTCAAATAGTAGCAAAGAGCCATCATTGGGAGCACAAAGATATGAGGGATCGGAGAGGCAGAGAAACGGCACAGAAGCAGAGGAAGATGCAGCAGCAGCAGCAGCAGCAACCAGAGCACAGTAGCCAAAGGAGCTGTTGCTGTTCTTGTTGTTCTTGGCCGTTGTTGCATTTGTATTTTATTTAAACAATTTACAAGAAAGCAACATTCCAGCTGCCTTAAAATGGACAAAAGTTGGCACAAGAGCCAAGACCAGCCAGGAGTCGGACCGAGACGTAGACTTAAACGCAGACGCGGACAAAGACGAAGACGTAGATGCAGGCAGAGAGACGAAGGGCAATGGAAAATGTTGGCGCGACAGCAACATTTTTCTTGGCACCAACACAGACAATGTACACAAGGGAGTAGGAGATGGAGTTGGAGTTGGTGGAGGGCAATGGGGATGGGGATTGGGATGGGGGGAGCTTGACTAAGACAATAAACGCGTTTATTGACTCTTGGGGGACAGCAACAACCACTGCGGCCGCCTTAACATTCAAACAGCATTTAACAGTAAAACAGAGTTTAGCAGCAGCGGAAAATGTTAATTGGGTGTAATGTTAATTGCATTCCGGTATGTACAGCGACTGGGTGCTAAAAACTGGCAAACAGAAGAAGCGATCATAGCAGCGCAGTGTGAACAAAACTGTAAGTGGGGGAGAGCAGAGCGTAAAACTGCTTGCTTGGGTCGACCAGCAGTCTGAACCAAACTGTTGCAGAGATTTGCTACCCATCCGATAGGAAGGGATTGAGGTACATATGTATGTACATATGTGTATGTGTATCCCTCCTCCAAGTTGACACCATTACCATTAATATCGCTGATTTTCAAATTTATTTGTTTGATTTGATACCACCTGACTATTTTTCTTACTTATTGGTTCAAACAAAATTGTCATGCAAGCCTAGCGCCCCTCAAAAAACAACAACAGCAAATAAATATTATTATCGGGATATTTTGGCTTTTACTTCCTTATTCTTTTGAGGCAGAAGACACGCAATGAAGACAACATCTTGAAGAGGGTCAAACATCAAGCAGTTCATGATGAAGAATTGGAGGAAGAGCAGGACAGGAGTAAGGTTTCGACTTAAGGGATTCCGACTGCAAAAAGTTGCCCTCATCTTTCCCTTCCTTGATTTTTTTTTGATCTGCTGATAGCAAGACAACACAAAGGGATAAATAGGAGGAAGAAGAGAGACTGAGAGACGGAAGGGGAATTGGTTGGGTCTTTATAGCTTTATACGAAACGAAATCAAATGAAATGAAATGAGAGATTTGCAGCACGCGAGATTTATGAGCTGAGACTGTGAGATGCACGTTCAAAGAAAAGAGCAAGGCAAAAAAAAAACAACATTCGCTGTTCATTGGAACCATATTAGTTTGAAGGAAAAAACAAGATCAGAAATATTGGCAATATTTGAAATATCCATCTTGTGAGGTCCTGTCACTACGACTTACAAATTTATTAGATACAAACGAAGTATTCGCGGAAGTAAACTTTGGGTATTTTTCACAGCGAAAATCTTAATTTATGCAGAATGAAATGCCTGAAATTATTTGAGGAATATTGTTAAATACTCGAAAATAAAAAATGATGATTCCACAGCCCTACATCCCTCCCAGGAAATGCTCTCTTGGCTCAAGGAGTTCCTCTGGAGCCACAGCTTCCCTCAGTTTGACATCCCCATCAGGCATTTCTGTCAGCACCGCAGCAGCAGAACTATTTAATGTCACTTTGGCACTTCCTTAAAAGTCGAAAGAGCCGCCTCTCCTCCCTCACCATCCTTGACCGTTGTCTGCGTCTGCGCGCCTGCCAGCGGCTAGAGAAATATTTTAGTTCCTTTGGCTCCACTCCGCGTCAACTGCTTTTTTGTGAGCTAAGAATTTCTAATTAGTGGCGCCATATTGTTGTAGCAGCCAATGCATTGGAACCCCTCCCCATACCCATACCCATCCCGCCCTGCAATCACAGGCTCTCTTCTAACTGTTGGTTGTTGCTGTTCCTAGTGCTGGCTGCAAAAGGCAGCATCGGGGAAGACTTGTTTGTTGCCTTAATTCGACGCAAATAATTTAGAAGAAGAGCGAGACACAGCAAACGCTGCACTCTTTTCACTCCTTCTCCTTCCTTGTTCCTCCTCTTTTTCTACTGCCTGCTAATTACGTTAGCCATTCGACGCTACACTCCACACCGCCTCTCTCTCGTGCCACCTACCTACCGATTGCTTCTGCTTGGTTCTGCTGCATTTGCTGAAAATCAGTTATTTCGGTGTTAATTACATGGCATTTTGTTGTTGCGTGAATTTTACGGCTATGCGTGTGCAAGACAATGGCTGTCAAGCGGTGCAAGCTGTTTTTACAAGAACTGGCTGGGCCACAAAACTGTGGAAAGTTGAACAATTTCCACTGCTTAGATCGCAGCACACGAAGTGTAGTAATATCCATATGAAGGAGATTGAAGCAATCCATAGAGTCCATGCAGGGTTAGCATCATCGGATGGTCTGCCAGATTGTCGTTCACAGAGCCGTACGCAGATCTAATTGCAATCTAATCTAATGCATAATATTCTATATGTATTTGTACGTATAGTTCAATAAATACAACAAAGTTGAGCCAACAATTCTATGAAATCCCAGTATATCTCAGCGGTTTCAGCCAGCAAGAGAAACAATTGCCATTATTCATCTGCTCTTCCCGATTTCACCCAAGTGATCCTACAGAGACAATGGCTTTTTTGTTGGCTGCCATGAGGAAGGTTTCCTTCTGTGTTCTGGGCTCTGGTCACATGCTTATGAGCATTTAATTAAATGCAGGAACAACACAGAGAGAGGTGGAGAAGAAGCGCTGGAGAAGACCAAAAACTGCATACTTAATGCATAGAAGAAGAGCCAGCAGCAGAAGAACAGAACCCAAAGGCAGCTGCTGGCTTCGCTTTGGGAGCCTGCCCCTGAGACGAGAGCGAGTCCCAAAAGTTGCTAATTAAAAAGGCAAACAGCAAGCAGTAAGCGGCAGCAGTAGCAGTAGCAGTATCAGAAGCAGAAGCAGCAGCAACAAATGCAACAGGAAGCAACATCAAGATGCGGCACGAACGAAAATGTTGTTAACCTTTCCAGGCAGTGGCAACAGCAGCAGCAACAGCAACAAAGAAGAACTCCCTAGTCGATATCGCGACTATGGAATACCCATTCATCAGAGTCATTGGTTTTCCGCACAACCATTAACATAACATTGTTTAAAACATTGTTTTAATTGTTGGAAAACTTAGTTTGGAAAGAGGTGTAGTTCTGTCGAATTTATCCGACTGTGATGTGTCTTATAAAATTAATCCTACTACTACTCTCGGATATATTGGTGTTGAAGTAAAAAGGTAGAGACAGACAAAACATCAATCTTTTGGTATAAAAATGCATACAAAGAGTTTATAGAAGCGTTTTCCTGTCAGCGAAAATAATATGCTTTTGAGCTCAACCAGTACAGAGTACAACAAGGAGAGTTGTTGGTTGTCTTTGACAAGCCAAGGAGCAAAATGCTATCACCAGGGACCTAAAAAGCAACAACAAGCTGCAGCCGAAGCAGATGCAACCGCCTAACGATCAATAGAACAAAAAACAGAAGCGAAGCAGTTGCAGTTGCAACATTTTCGTGCAGTTGACATTCGTGCCAAGGTGGGCAACAGCAACAGCAACAGCAACGACAACAACAGCAACAACAGGGGCCAAACTCCTTAAAGCAGTCGGCAAACTGTTGCAAGTTCTTAGAACGCGCCACATGCTGCGCGACACGTCCGTTCCGTCGTCGTCGTCGTCGTCGTCATCGCGTCCGTCCCTTCAGCGTCTATTGAACTTGAATTTTAAGTGCCTCCGCTTTCTACTCGCCACTCGGTGCGGCTGCTGGAATGGATCAGAGATGCTAGATACTGGATACTGGGTGCAGGCCATGGAGAAATGGGTAGGATATATATTGGATATATCGAAGGAATATTGGGAAATTATTAACTAAATAGACTTGTTTCGCAATTGCATCATTCACTGTAAACTTTCCGATAGGTTCCTGCCATCCCTGTTTCTGATCAATATGTTTTGAAAACTCTTCTCGGTGGAATATAGCCCTCAAGGTAGGTGAATGAAAAAGGAATGCTACTGTTAGTTGATTTAAATTAAACCAGACCTTTAAATTTTGTTCCATTCTTCTACCGCGCAAGAATAGTTTTCTAAAAACCTTTTCTTATTTTACCCGCTCTGTATTTTGAAACTTTTCAAACCCAAAATTATCATGCGAAAAATTCCAACAACGTAACACCTGAGATATAAATTCTTTACTAGTGATCCAACAAAAAAAATTGTCTCTATCATGTTGCACGAAAATTGGATTTGCACGCGCACAACTTTCCAATAAGCAATAAAATTTAATTTAATGATAAAAGTTGATGTCAAACAAAAAAATAAAATAAAACCGAGTGCTACTACAAAGGGAAAAAGAGAAGAGGAAATACAAGAAAAGAAAAAGGGCAGGAATCAATTCAGAGCCAGACAATTGCAGCAGAAAATTGCATATGCTGATGCGGATAACCTGTGACAGAAAGACCTGGGGACGTAGGGCCAATTTGAATGCTAACTGCACAGAAAGAGGGCCGAAGGCTCTAAGCCAGGTAACGGAAAAATGGCCAGCAAAGAGCAGGAAATTCAGCAGTAGAAAAAAAGCTAAGCAGGAAAATTGAAAAAATGACTACGAAATGGGAAAAATGCCCCAACTCAAATGGTTCAAAGGACAATCATTCGAAAAGCTACCGGAATAGCAGGAGGAATAAAATTGGTAGCAGTCAGGAAACAAACATTTCTCTCCAAATGGATATTAATTTTTTTTTGTATCAACTTGGACAACTTGGCTATGCAGTTTTTGTGCAAAATTTGTATGGAGTAGGAAGGTTTGCTTGGAACACCAAAAGTCGAAAGATAAGGTTTAAACTTTACAATTTAAAACGTTTCTCCCGATAGCAGATTGACAACAAATAAATATTCTTATTGATAAAAAAAATATTTTAATAATTTATAAATAGAACAAATAAAGCAATTTCAAATATGAAAACAGAAACAGAGTTCTTTAAATACATGTAAAGAGTAAAATAATAAAAACGAATTTAGATTACATATGTTCGTATCAGCGAGCGAATATACGTAGGAAGTGAAAAAACTAAGTAGCAAAAGGATCCCACTCAAAGTAGTTCAACATTAAGTACTAACATTTTCCCTATTTTTTCTGTCTCTATCTCTTCCTTTTGATATCTTTTTCTGCCCACCCATGTAGTTACTGCCACTATTCTTTTTTTCAGTCTCCTTCAGCTCCTCGTACCACTTTTTTGCCATTGGTTTTTTTTTTGCTGTATTTAAAGCAAATTAAACAAAATTGCGCGCAATAAAACTTAATGGCTAATTAAATGGGATGGGCTGGACTGGGCTGGGCTGGTTGAGTTCGAGTCGGGTGCAGAGCACATCCTCGTGGAGGGAGGATAACGAGGTTCACTCCTCTCGTTCTATGAAGAGTAGGAAGATGTGCATCCGTGGGAGCAGCAGCTGCTTGCAACCGTTTTATGGAAGACCTTTTTGCATAATTTACAAGTAGCAAAAGTTGAGCTAGAAACTTACTCGTAGTCTACTTTTTTCTCACGTTTTTTTGCTGCTTGTGTTTTACAATATTGGCCATTTGCTCTAATGAAATTATCCCGTTATGGCTTTATACATGTGAAAACAAAAAATAAAGATCAAAGCTGAGAGGAGGTAGTACTCATTTTCCCCTCTGGAGCTCTACCCAATGATAGAAATAAGTGAGAAGGGAGTTAAATGAACAACGTTTAAATACACCCAATACCTTGGGACTCGACACATACTATCAGGCAGGCTGCGGTTTTCCCTTTCACCAAAAAATGTGATGTACTTTTCAAATTATATTGAAATTACTTTTATTCGCGAAGGTGGATAATAATTGATTTGATCTGAGCACATTAGCGCAACAAATAAAAACTATGCAAAAAAGTATGCCTTGTAAAATGTCGCTTGGATTTATGTTTTAATTTTATTGGATTTTTTTTGGAAATTTACCTTTAATTTTCCATTGGTTGGAAATGATTGATTTAACGTGTGTTCTTACCTAAAAGCAAAAGAAAAGACTGTTTAATAATTTGTTTCTAAAAATATACATTAAATTTAAGATAGATGAACTATATTATAAAATATCATATTTTGATCAAACTGGCGCTCGTTATTAGTATATTACAACAACAAAACTTCACACTCATTTTATTCCTTTCTTTCTCTTGGCTAACGCACTCATTAGGTCCCGGTCCAACACTGTCTACTTAACATTCTCGACAAAACTTGAGCATAGTTCTCTCGACTCATTCACTGCCTTTTCTGTTTTGTTTAATTTTTACAATTTTAATTAGCCTGATGTTGGGACCCTAGCGGTTATCTTTAGCGCTGCCTGCCTTACGCCCAATTTCTTGGCTGCTGTCCCTGTCCCTGTCCCTGTCAGTCCTGTTCTGTTCTGTTCCAAACCTGAGCTCTGGCCCGGCCGGCTCCCTTTTTCCTATCTGCGGTAGTCTTCTTGGCAGCCAGCTCAGATAAGCGCGTTAAATTTCCAAATGGACAGCAAAGTGTCGGGCCCCGAGAGCAGCTCTGTAATCTGCATAAGGAGCGGATGGGGGGAGAGAAAAAGAAAAAGCGAAGAAACCTCATGGGTAATTAGTGCATTTTAAACGTCTTTCGGTATTTGGTCTCAGCAGCAGGCAGACAGAATTGTGGTGCAAATTTTCCAGGCTATTTTAAGAGTTATGGGCATAGATAAATGGATTAGTCGAGGCCGCAGCTTTGGTTGGCAGGGGCAGGGAAAGGGTGAGCTCGCAACAAACTTGCAAAAAGGGAGAGAAATATGGCCTCCAAAGATCCACAGAAATATCCGAGGTACCCGGCACTCGGTACCCGGCACCCGGCACCCGTTCCGTTTCGTAGTTTTGTAAAGCGCAAAACGTAGTTCAAGTCACAGATCTGACTGGTAAACGCAGTCAAACGTGCGATAAATTCAAAGACCAAAGACCCAAGACCAAGACCCAAAGAAATGGAAATAAAAGGAACAAATGTTAATTGGTTTGTGTCAATCTTCGGCTCGGCTCTAACCCTTCTCGAGCCCCTGGCCACCACTTTCCGCCCTGCCCCTTGAGAAATTCATTTTAATGTCTGGACAGATGAAGTTGTTCAGTTGCCAGCTGAAGCCTGGCGGTTTTTCCTCCCCCTACCCCTTCCTTCTCCTCCTCATACTCGATTTTTGCAATTTTCATTTCAATTTCTGTGGCGTGGAGCCGCTGAAAGCGAAATGATGTTCGGCCCATGGTCTATTAGAGACCAACTCCGAACTGCAACTGAGCCACGTCCCACCTGCTCTCTGATTCTGCAGATGATTCTCCTAGCAGCCTAGGAGTTTTGTGGTTCTGATTAGTTTGTTCTTCTGCAGATACACTGACGGAAGTGCGCGTGGCAAGACCATTTTGAGTGGCAATTTCCTCAGAGATGGAAAAATGTCCGGGTTGGGTCATTTAAAGCGCATCTCTGTCTGGCTTTGACATCTGCCTGGGGCTTGCTTATGAGTGCCTCCAAGCGGAAAAGTGCGAAGAAAAAGAGTTCGATTTGGCTAAGAGATCATCGCCGGGAGAAGCGTGATGAAACCTGAGGTGGGTTACCATCTGTCTGAGCTTAAGCTTCGGACTTGTGTGTTTTCCATGCTTGATTCAGATGAGGAAAGTTGAATGGTTTAATGGTTAAAATAAGCTTTTAAATGCTGACCTACGTACGCCACCCTTTCACCCAAGTGTCTAGAGACAGTTCTCTCTCTTCACATTCCTCATCTTACACCGTAAATTATCCAAAAGAAGAATCTTACAAATACTCGCAATTTGTCATGCAAGAAGAAACACTTCCCGTTCCCCTCCCCATCCCCATCCATCCCCCTTCAACCATTCATCAAATTCACTCTACACGAACTGTCTCCATGTTCTACCTGCATTTGAAAAATGATCAAAAAGCGAAAATGCCGAAAAGTCCACACACCGAAAACGAAACTGAACCCAGCCCGGTCGGGGCTCAATGCCGTCTCGAGCCAAGTCAAATAGGCAATGGAGGGGCCAACAGAACAGAGCGTGCTCTTGGGTTCTGCTCTCTTCTCTGGACGGGCACATTCGCATTGCCATTTTCGGGTCGCAAATCCCTTCAACTTTTGTTTGATGTCCCTTAACTGTGTCCCCATCCCATTCGGTTCCTTCCATCAGCGTCAGGGGATGCGGGCCGGGCCGGGCCGGGCCAGGCGAGGCCATGCCAGGCAGAGATGGCAACTGGCAAACGGCGGTCTCCTTTAACCGCTCGACTCGACTCGGCTCGGCTCGCTTCAACTTGTTCCAAATGTCCGAAAATGTCCAAAGTGTCTGTTCAAATGTCCAGGGCGCAACTTTTATGGCCAGGCGGCAAAGTTGATTGCCCTCTTTGCAAAAAGGAACAAAAACCGAAATCCGAGTTGATTTCAGTTGCACTCTGTGACAGAAAGTTACGATGACGCTGATGCTGATGATGACGATGGTGATGGGTAATGGGTATGCTGATGGAAGTGAGCATGGGACATGAGTAATTAACACCCACGTGTTGGTGGATAGTGGATAGACGATAGTAGGGGAGGCAGCGGCAGCGGCAGCAGCAGCCACTTGCAACTACCACTACCACTTGACACTAAGCCCTCCAGAGGCACAAGTTGGTGTAGGAGGTGTTAAAAGGCCTCACAGTCAAGTCCATGGCTCATCTCTCTCGGCCTCAAGCATTTACATGCTACAATGTTGCCTCAGGTCTGACTGAGGGGATCTTGTCTTGTTTGACTAACCCTAGAGATGGGAGAATAATCAGAAAGATGTTCAGGAGATTATTTCGAGTTTGGGAATGTCTTGAAATGCATTTTTCTCCTTGCATTGCATCATGAAAAATGCTTAATTCGATGATTTATTCGATAGTTGACGATAAGTTTTTTTTTAAAATACTTTTCTGGGATGGATTTTAGCTCTGAGCCAATATCGAGAATTCGATAGTTCCTTGATCTTTTGCTCACAGACTTCCATCTCGAATTCAAACGTCAAGTGCCTCGAAAACTGAAAGGAGCTCCGTGCACCCTCTGCCTGCCTTCTGCCTTGGCCAGCCCAGCTCATTCCCCATCAAGTGTGTGGTCTCTGGGATGCACTGCAGTGCGACAGTCGCTGATACGCACACTTCACATTGAATTTCCATTTGTTGTTGCCCTGCTCTCAGTCTACAGTCCCCAGTCCACAGTCCAAAGTGGCCAAGCTTCTTGGAGCTGGAGCTGGAGGTATAGCTGGAACTGTAGCTCTGACTGGGGACTGGCCAGTGTCCGTTCCTGGGTTCGTTGCTGGCTTGGTCCGTTGATTTCCATCGATTTTCTAGACACTTTGATTGTTTTATTGTTGCATTAAGTGCTCGGTTGTTGGGATTGAGGCAGCCCAAGAGGTAGAGGAGTCCCTTCTGGCCTTCTGGCCATTGGCGACCAACCACAAAAATGCAATTGACACTTTGGTGTGAAGTGCTTAGCTTAGCTCGTTGCGTTCCTTATGGCTGCGGGTTGCGTTCCTTCTGCTTCTGCTTCTACTTCCACTTCTGCTTTTGCTTCTAGGTCTCTGCTTGGCCCGTCGCCTGCCTGAATGGGTGAATGCCTGAATGCCTGAATGCCTGATTTCTGTTTAATAGATACATTTGCATCTGGAAGATGTGTCTTGGCTTTAGTCATGGGTTGGTTCATGGCTTGCTTCGTAGGCTTCGTATTTTTCCAGCTGGTTGCCGTTGCCATTGCCGTTGCCTGCCGCTGCTTGAGTGGAAAATTGTTTTTGGTTAATTCCTGGTTACTCAAGGAGCCAGGGCGGAGGGAAGATGTCTGGCATGTCTGCGGTGGGCTCCTCTGGCATGCTGTGGGTAGTGGTCAGTGGATTGATAGTTTCTGCTGCTGCTCAATCGATTAGCGGGGTTGGGTTGGGTTGGGTTGGGTTGGGCATTCCACCGAAGCAGTGTTGAATGATGGGTGTGGTACTTGGGGTTTTTCAGGAAGTGTCAGTCGATTTGGAAAGTTACGAGAACAGAGAAACGAGAAAGCGAATACTTTCAATTGAATTGAATGTTGATCTAAAGGTTTTAGCATAGATTTATATCTATTGCAAATAGGTCTTATTGGAAGTCAGATGATAATCTATGACATACATACAGACTAGGAACATCGATGAATGATAATACGTAAGGGTATTCCTAATGGTATTCCAGGACACCATTTCCTTTCACTTTCGCTTAGCTTCATCCAGAGGTAATTCCTTTAAAGCTTGCTCCAATTTCGCGTGCGCCAACTTAACCCACTTGTGTACCCAACTCAACCCAATATAGCGAGGAGCCAGGGGGAGGAGCGAGGGCCAGCCACTCATGCAAAATGCTGTCCATGACAGCAGCAGCAGCATCAGGAACAGCACCGTCAGCAGCGATGACAATGCCTGGAGGCGCAGGATGCAGTGGGAGTTGGGCCGATGGTAGCCACTTTGAACGCCCTTCCCCCTCGCCTACCGCCAAGCCCATCCTCGGAAACCCATGCAGTGACTTTTGCTCCACATCGAATCGCTGCTGTTGTATAAACACACTCCCGGCTATAACTGTCACTGTCAATAGGTTGGGCTGCCCTCTCCCTCGCCTCTCCCACGCGCCTGCATCTTTCTGGGCGTACTTCCCTCCCGATGGTTGCCAACGCAGGATGTGAACGCAGGAACAACATCCAACAGCGACTGAGCGATGGAGCGAGTGCGAGTATATCGTTTGCAATCGAAACCACCGATGCCAAAAGCCTCTCGGCATTCCCGTCTTCACAGGTCCACGTCCAGGTCCAGGTCCAGAACGGGCACAGTTATGATAGCTGGTTGGGGCCGGGGTGCGGGCTTCGTGTCCAGCGTTGCATGCTTCGCTGTCCTTTTCAACGCTGCGGTTTAACCCGATTTTCTGTTTGCATAAAGGAGGCCGTGAAGGCCCTGGCACAGGGCTGGTCTGCTCTGGTTCTGGTCTGGTTCTGGGACACATGCGTTGGATAATTGCCACAAGATTTGCCTCGGCGAGACATGAATAATTTCGCACGCAAATCATTTTCAATATTATCGCCCAGGACCCAGTATCCCGAAACAGTCGGCAGACCACAGAACCGAATTTCAGCTTGCCTTGTGGCGGAGCATCATCAGGGCGTTGAATGCGATATGCGGACTCGCGGGTAATTGGGTGAGAAGGGAGGGAGACTGTGCCGATGATTTTTGATTGTTTTGCGGTCGGAGATGTACATATGGGCGGCGGTCTGTGCAGACGTCAAAGGTCAAGATGATTGCATACAATAAATGATTCATCTTCAATGCTAGCAGCCACATCAATTTGAATAAAATTGAATATTGAGTTTGATATATAAAACGATTTATAGGAGGAGGGGGGTGGGGGGTAACGGGGGGTACTCGTTTGACCTATGTGGCCATATTAATTGGATGACATTAACTAGATTAACAAGAGTACGGATTAAGGATAATTAAGTTACTGCTTAACCCTGAAAAGTATAGGCAGATCGCATTAGAACAAAGAAGTAGAGAGACTTCCAAGGAAAGACCACAAGGGGCGGTATCTGGAGAAGTCACTAAGGGTGTCTACGGAATTGTCAACAGTCATTATTTATCCTTCGGATAGATCAATGATGGAATCGAATCCCTCTCAAACGTTTTCGATCCATTAACAAACTCTCGGGCAGTCCGGAGTACGGAGGCCTCTTCACACACCCACAACAAATGCAGCCCACACCTGAATGCCCATTTTGGGTTAAGCCTTCTGCCACATGTTGCAGCATTGCTCGGCACATTAACACCTTTCCACCGCTAAGAGTACTTCCCCCCCCACCTGTCTCTTTTTCACTGTAACTATTCATTCTTCGCTCTTTCGCTGTCTGGCAATCTTCTCGCAACTGAAATTAACAAAATTTTACGCATCGCAAATTTTTAGCGCTTCTCAGTTTTTGTCAACGTGGGTAGATGGTAGATGGCAGGTAGGGAAGGGATGTGGTCTGGGCATGGCGGAGGAGACAAAGTTGCGCCTCCGCAGACGAGTCGCGGACAGCAGGCGAAAGCGAAAAAGCGCAAACCAAGCTGAAAATTGCTTAATCCTGCTGACAAGACAGACTAGCACTGAAAATGGGTGGGGGAGAAAGGAAGGGTGCACTGGAGCAGACGATGCGCCGCCGCGACCAGAGATGTGTTTGAGCAGAGCTGCCTGCTCGCCTGCTAGCCTCGGTTCGAGCATCCTTACAGAGGAAGAAGGCCTTAAAGAGGAAGCAGGTCGGAGAGGGAGACCTGCAGACTGCTTGGGCACAGGGTAGACCTGCTGACAGAGGGCGTTGCAGCGAATAATTATGCATACAAGACGAACAGAAGAGCAGAAGCAGGAGGATGGCCGTGGGAAGATGAAGGATGGAGGATGGAGGATGAAGGATGAAGACAAGAAAGAAGTCGGCCTCGCCTCACTTTCGGGGTAATAAGGCAATGCATCACTCGAATGCAGTCGGGGGTCCAGAGGGTACTCTCCTCCTGCTCTCCTCCGATCCTGAGGTCCCGTCCAGTCCAGTCCAGTCCAGTCTGGGGACTCGTGTGGAAAATGTTGACGCATCGTAACTTTGGTTATTTGTGGCCTTGAGCATCAAACGCTGTAATTGAGTTTTGTGTTTTATGATTATAGTTTGCTAGCTTTATTAGCCAGGATCCCCAGCTAAGGCTCTGCACCAAGCAAAAGGGAATAGAAATGTTTTTCGCCTTCGCCGGTACTAGGCTGAAGAGTTCGCTCCGATCGTATAATTAGAATGATGAGGCAATGGCCCTCAAAAGCCTTTAACACTCCACTGTGTAATTGAATAGTTTATGCGCCTGAAAGGAGCCTCGCAGTGCGGGCTGTAAATCATTCGGCTGGCTATGGTATGGGTTGGGGCAGGGTTGGGGAGGGGAGGGCCCTTCAGGGTTTATTATTGCTTGGGCATTAATGGCTGGGTTATGGGTCCGCCCGAAGGGGACATCGTATATGGTGTCTTAAGAGCAGGTCCATTGACTATTTATTTTTTACTTTAAGTAGAATTGGAGAAGACTCGATCTTAAGATATGCAACCTATGTGGAGTATAAGATTTACGTGAATGCTATACGAATTCATCCACAATTAGCTTATGTAGCAGGTTGCAAAATCATCCAGATCATAGCCAGATGGTAGATAACAATTACCCGTGGCCATCACTTTCAAATTGAAGTGGATTCTAATAAACTGAGCTCGTCCCAGGGAGCCCAGGGAGCCCAGGGAAGTGAAGTAAATTACTCTTTCCTATTTCAAGATTAAAACGACATTCCAACATATCAAAAGTGTAAAAGTTCTAAGATTTAAGAGCAAACACCCACCCAAAACCGCATATATTTTCCATTTCCAATCGTTCAGACCGTCACACACTCAACCCCAGTGTAATTACTTCGCAGAAGAAAGTCAAGCCCAAGACTTTGACCCACAGTACCTACAGCTAATTATAACATTTTCGTTCCATGACCAATTCACGCAAACTAAGCAAAGCGACTTCATGACTTCGTTGCCATTGTTTTTATCAGTTCGCGAAATCGGTGGGCTCCGTGGAAAATCTCATGAACGGGCACACATCATAAATGTCAGGCTGGCGAGAATTATGACACACACACACACACACACAATGCACACACAAGCCTGAAGGAGCAGGCGAAGGTGAACGCGGGAGTCCAGGGGGAGGAGGGCTTTCTGTTTGCCTTATGAAGTCGTACAGTCGATGGGGAGGGTCGCCTCATATCTGAACTCAAGATTTCGTGGTCCGTGACCATTTGGAAATGTGATAATTGCAGGCAGCCAGGCTGGATAGCAAGCTGGAAGGCTGGCAGCCTGGCAGGCTGGAAGGCGAGCGAGCAGGCAGGAGCTGTAATGAGGCATAGCCAAGAGGTTGGCTGGGGTTCGCTGGGTTTTCTGACACAAAAGTGCAGCTGGGCTTGGCTCCTGTGAGTTCTACTTCTGCCCCGACTCCAGCACCAATTTCAGCGCCAATTCAAACTCCAACTCCACCTCCAACGACTTCTTTCTCCTCTTTATCGCCTCCTGTGTCTCGGCTACTGTTGCACATTTCGCATTTAATGTGACAATGTCACTTTGTTTGTGCCTCTTTGCTATCCGACTGTTAATTTCCAAGGCCCGAGCCTAAGTCTCAGCCTCAGCCTCAGTCTGAGTCTGAGTCAGGGCAAGTTCACACTCTTAATTGGATTTGAAAGTGCAGCAGGAGACATCAGTAGGAGCGGAGCAGACGAGTTGACACCTTCTCTGTGGGGCTACACCCTACCCTTCTCTCTCCCTGGCTCTCCACATGGAAACTGATTAGATTTGGTTCCTGTGAATGGGGTTATCCAAGCAACTCCATGTTGGGGCTTTCGAAAAATGTTACCCCCACGTGTAGGATAGTTAATGGCTTTAGCTGTGCCAAATGATAACGGTTGGGAACGGAGATCAGAGCTAGAGAGGATATTGGAACGAACCATCCGTCCAGCACCATCAACGAAAGACATCCCTTTCCGTGTCTGCTATTTGTATTCTAATAACCTCCGACAGAAATTGCCATTTGTTAAGTTTGGGAAAACCACAAAATGGAAATGCTGCAACCACAAAATTCCACTAAATATCCCATTGATTGGATGTGATTGCTATTAAATGGTGGTCAGCTTGACAGTTGACTGCGGAGTCGAAAGGCTCGAAAGGTGCTGCGAGAGGATGGCAATCTTGCCCTATAAATATGCAAACAAAATAATAAAAGCTGCCAGCTGTCAGCCGACAAAGTCTCAAAAGTCCAGGAAGATGAGTGACTGCATGAATGGATGTACGAATGGATTGATTGATTGAGTGGAGGCTTGATGTACGAGCCACAGCCAGATACATATCTCTGGATATATTGTATTTCTTTATGCCACTTACTTTATCGTATTTCATTTCTGGCCGCCTGCAGGGAAGGTAAGTATTGGGTCAACATTGGGTTGCACTTTTACAGCAAAGGAAGGAGAAGAGAGGAGCTCCATTGTGGTGAGAGCAGAGGGGGAAAAGATACTCGTAAATCGCTTTCAGGAGCGTAAACAAATCGAATGAGTGAACAGCCACTGAAAGCAGAAGTTTACATTTTATTTCTAGCTGCCAGCGACACTCTACTCTTGCCATTGTTCAAGCGGCAAGCGGCAGGCGGCAACAAAACAATTGAGAAAGCCGCAAAACCGCACAACAACAAAATTAGTTACAAAATCTAATCAAAAGACCCCCAGGCGCCAATGACAACAGCAACAAACAGAACAACATGTAATTACATGGGGAAAACTACGAAACAGAAACAACAAATCGAACGAGCCAAACAGCACCGAAAATCGAAATTGAAAATTAATTTCAAATTAATTTCAAATTCACAAAAGCGATAAATTTGCGCAACCCTCGTGACACACACACACCAAAATGGAACCATACATATGTACATATGTATGTGGAGTAGATCGGGGTGGTCCGCTTTGGTGGGTGCTCGACCTGTAAATGTCGAAAAAGCTTGTAATCAAATAAACAGACAAGGCTGTCGATTGAAAATTGCCCTACTCAGAGTCAGGCGGAGCAGAGAGACAGCGGGATAATGGGGAGCTTAAGATATGCGAAGATTAATACACCCTTAGATATTGCTGAAAGAATTTACATCAAATCTAAGCCTGTAAGTGTAAATGAACTATTGAACAAGTTAACCTCTTCCAAAATTATATTCTAAGTTTATCTTCATTATTCATGTGAATGCCAGGAACACGGAAAGTGTATAGACAGATAATAATACACGATTGTATGCATTATACAGGCAATTACAAACGTCATTTGAAATTAAACGTTCCCTTTAAGCAATAACCGAAAGTACTTACGTGGAACTAGCCCATACACAGACAGACAGAGTCACAGTCAGAGACAGAGAGTGTCACCACTGCACCTACACCACTGCAGTTTTCCGTTTCCATGAATTTTCATTAGCCGAAAACCGTTGAGAGACCCACTGAGCCGAAGTTGGACTGGGTAGGGACCCCCCAAAAGCAATTATGCCAGAGAGTGCGAGCAGGAACAGCAGCAGAGAGCTGCAGCTGAGGTGGCTGTCAGTCAGTCGGGCCCAGACAAAAAGCCAATCCAATTCCAGAGTGTTGAGTGCAGTCCATTGAAAACTGTGTGGGAGATTGCCCTGACATCAGCTCCATGGATAGCTGGGCCGCATATTGGGGAGCTCTCAGGATTAGTTGTATATTTCGTGGCAAGTCAATTATTTACAATCTGTGATAAGCTTGTGGCCTGGCTTTTGGCATTCCAATCGCCATATGTTCATCATAAACGTACAATAACTGCTGACAGATATGGAAGAGCCCATCGAACGTTTCAGCACGACCTTATCAATGCAGTTGTCTGGGTGCTATTAATGACAACCCACCACCCTCAAACACCACACGGCCTGGATCTCGTAATTATGAAACTCGGCGTGGCGTAAAAAAAATAATTTATTTTTATGACGATCAACGGAATTCCAAAAAAATCATTCAAGGTAGAAATAATATACATACACATAAAAAACCTTGCATATTTGTGAGCAGCTTTAATTGCAAATTTGCGCGGCCAAATAAAATAATGACAGAGCCAAGAGGACTAGCGACCGAAACAAAACATGTACATATATTTTTTATATACTCGTATGTGTGTGGGGAAAATCCGAATATTCCCGAAAATTTCCATGGGAAAAATTGCTTATTTGTTAAGTTTTATCAGGCGGCAAGGGAAAACAACACTAAAAGCAATGTGCTCGTAGTTGTGCGCTGAATGGTCTTTGAAAACAAATCCCCAATTGGGATACAATGGGTGCTGTAGTGAATTGTTGGATAACGGAGCTTCAACGCAGTAATCATACACTTAATGGAGATATTTCTACGATATTTCGGTATAAATCTTGTATTTTAATTATCCTTAATCTTACAAATTTATTTAATATTTATTTATTAAGCCATCGGTTCCATAAAAACTATGGCACACATTTTGTAGAGCACTATGCCAGAAACATGCCCACTGTTTCCGGCCATATGCAAATGTGATGTGGCTTGTCCAACGAAATTTCATTATTATTTCACACCAAGAACAGAGGATTCGGAACCCACAGAACAACGAATCCCATCGAATCCCATTGCCACCCACCAAACGCATTTTGGTATGTAAATATTTTGGCGCGTGCCCCGACCATGGACCCTATCGCCATGGTTGGGGGCAACTGGGACTGGTGCCAATATTTGCCATTTTTTTGTTTAATTAAAACATTTTCCTCAATATTTTACTATATGTACATATGGAAATGGAATGGAAAGGGGAAACGAAATGCAAATTTTCATTGCACAGGTAGCGCACAAATCCAATCCATATGAAATATTTAAGCCAAACAATTATGCCAGAACACTGGCCCGGCCATAGATGTGATAAATTATTGTAATTCTTACTTTTGGTGTTATTAACTTTCAGATTTTCCATTGGTTTGAGGGGTTTCGTGGTCGAAAATTCACAATTAAACTAAAAGAAATTCATTTAATTTCCCATAGTTTCCGAATGCTGCAAATCTCCTTTTTTAGTTTTTCCTTCCTCTGTTTATATAGTTTATGTACTTCTAAATACAAACAATACATAAATTACATGCATTTGGTTGCTTGCACTATTTAAGATAATGTTTTGAGTTTCATAGCCTATATAAGGTCCGAAATTTTAGTTGCCAGAAGGACAAATAGACTGTGGAATGGAAATATTTGTATGCTAATTATTTAATTTGATTTCACTGCACGCAAGTTTCAAACTACACCACACCACAATCAATCATCAAACTGATATTGGCTCTTACTTGTCTCCATCGCCATTTTGCACCTAATCGGATCTACTAAAACAAACCCATTATTGAACAAATTGAAAGATAAACTTAATTTACGTGGTACAATCCCAGCCATTAAGACAATACCACGCAACAAACGCTATACTATTCGCTAACACATTGTAGGGTCGGTGTCGGTGTCGATGTCGGTCCCATTAAAACCCTAAGCAAAAATAAAAAGCCAAAACCAACCAAACAAAACTCTGCCATAAAGTCCATTAGTGGCCGTTTTGCATACGCAATGGCCGACAGAGTGGACCGGAGGGCCTAGAGGAAACTCAAATTGCGGTCAATGTGACAAGTTGGCAGGGTTCAGGTCCAGAGTTGCCAGTGTTGCCGGGTGACCAACGCTGAGAGGGAAAATGAGATGATGCGGCTGTAAAACTCATTTGGTGGCTGATAATTGCGTGCGTCGTCGGTTTAGAGGGGGAGGATAGACGAGAGGCTGTCAAAAAATCAACTAAGTAAACGGGGGCATCTGACCACAACAGGGCGGAGGGTGGAGTGGTGGAGCTGCCTAGGGGGTCAGTCTTAAATCTCATGAGATGCAAGTTTGCGTTTGGGCAAGTGCAAAGCAAACTGTGTGCCATAAATGTGTTGGATAAAAAACCTTTAACGAAAAGAGAAAAATCTCAGAGCTATGTAAGCCGACTCAAATGAAGGGGCTAAAGCTTAAGCAAATATTGGCTTATATTATTAGCTAAGCAGCCAATTCAATCTTAGAATTGCAGGTAGGTAGGATTGGCAGAGAAATAATCTGTGGAGAACCAGAATTAATCCATATATCTATCTATTTATATTAAGTTCTTCTGTGAGTAGTTGGTCTTTAGTTGGGAAGACTTTTTAGTAACATTTTACTCTGTTACTCTGCAATGTATGAAATGGATGAAAGGAGTATCCATTATTTTGATAACTTTATAACCAAATGGAACCCATTGAAAGATCTAACGTAAAGTCGAACTCCATCACTCACCTGATTCGTTTTCTCTATTGAGCGACAACGTTGACACATCCTCAGCGGGGATTATTTCCACTGGTCCAGGCACTGGCTCGTCATCCTCATCCTCATCGTCATTGTCGGTTCGATGGCTGTTGTCGATGCGACTGTCAGTGGCAGAGCTGCCATTGCCATTGATGACCTCGATGACACTCTGGACCGAATCCATCGATGACGTGGCAGATACCAAAATTGGTGTTGTTATCGGGGTGGCCGTGGCCACCGACGACGCTGACGAGGATGTCGACGAGGGCCCGCTGAGCAGGCCATTCGACTCCTTTGGCTGTTCTCCTTCTCCCTGCTGCAGTCGCCCCTCGTCGGGCAGTTGATGGCTCTCGAAATGCAGGTCATCCAGCAGCAGCTCGGGACTTGGGTCAATGGTGGAGGTCTGGGTGTGAACAGCGGGCGCCACATTCGGTAAATCGACGCTGGCCAGGGTGATAATTGGTTGACTCTCCACCTGCTTCTGCGTCTGCTGCGGCTGCTGCTCCACACCCAAAATGATTCGCTCTAATGGCTTTGGGGGCGTCGCATCCTGACTGCCGCGTCGCTGGCTGGGCGTGGGCTTTGGCTTTGGCTTGGGTCCAGAGCCACTCCCAGTGGCACTTGCCGTTCCTGTTCCTGGCAGCTCACTGCGCTTGCTGGGTACTGGTGGAGGCGCGGTCTTGGGCTTAATCAGAGTTGGCGACAGCTTCGGCTTGTTTGTGGGCACGGGAGGCTTTGGCTTAGGCTTGGGCAGGGGAATGGGAGTGGGAGTGGAAGTGGGATTGGTACTGTCCGGTTGCTTGGGTGTTTCTATGATGTGTTTGTGTAGGACATAGCCAAGGTCATCATCGGGGGTGGGTGAGATGACTCCTTCTTCCTTGCTCAAGTCCTTCTTGATCAGTTGGATTTCTTCCTCCATGGCCTGGAATCCTTCCTCTATAACTTTCACTTTTGACTCTTCCTCGTTGAAGGCTTCCTTCCCAGGTTTTTCCTCTTCTTTCTTCCCATTAACTTCGGCCTGTTCCATGACTTGTTCAACTTCTTCTGGTGGCTTCTCTTCCGAAATTTCAACGCCTGCATCTTCCTGATTCTCGACCTGCTCAAAGGCACTCAGGTCGAAGCCCTCCTGGTCGTCAACATGCTCCAGATGGTACAGCTTCTCCGCCTCCTTCTTGACCTTCTGATAGCTCTCGATTAGCTTCTGGGCCTCCTCTTCGAGACGCCGCTCCTCCTCCGTTTTCTTGAGCAGCTTGGCCCCTTTCTTGCCGGCCGCTTCCTTGCTCTGCTCCAACTTCTTGGTCACCTGCTTCTCACCGTCCTTGGTCACCGTCAGCGTCTCACTGAGCTCCCGCTCCAAAGTGGCCTTCTCCTCCGAGGGGCTGACGATGACAGCTCCCCCGTTGAGGGTCTGCTGGCCCTCGAGGTAGGACTCCTGTTCGGTCTGCTCGCATTCGGTGTAGGTGGACATGCCTCCATTCTCGGACAGCTGTAGCTGCTTGCCACATTCGGATAAGGTCAGGGTACCCCTCTCGATACTCTGTTTATCCTGTGGATCTTCCAGGCGCTCCCTCAGACGCGTCTCCGCCGAGACGGTGGCAGTCAACGGCTGCAGCTGCTCGTCTCCGAGCTCGAGCTCGAGCTCGAGCAGGTTGTCGTTGCTGCTGATCTTCTTGAAGCGGGCACTGCTCGACTTGGATCCGGCGCTGGTCACCAGCTGCTCCTCCCCGGTCAAGGCATCCTTTGTTCGCAGTTCGCTGAGGGTCTGCTCCTCGCTTAGGACTCTCCGTTCCTCGTGAATGGTTGTGGTCGATGTCGCCAGCGGTGGGGCTGTGCCATCCTCTCTCTCCTCATACGACTGCAGCTTGAATGCAATGTCTGGAGTAAAGTTGGAGATGTTGGAGGAGCTGCTGCTGCTGCTGCTTGTCTTGGTGGTAGTCACCCGGGTCGTTGTGGTCCTTTGGGTCTTCACGGTGCTGCTCTCCTGAACGGAGCTACTTTCCTGGACCGAGCTGCTCTCCTCCTGGCAGGATTTGCTGCTCGTTTCCGCGTGATTCGCTGTGGTTTTTATGGAGGCACTGAGACTCTCCTCGACAGGGCTCTCTGCCAGGGCTCTCTTATCATGTGCGTCATGGTCAGTAATCTTATCGACATTCAGACTCAGCTGGGTCAGTCCACCCTCGTTAGCCTCCATGTTGGATGTCGCTGCTTGCAATTTCCTCAGCTCCTCCGGCTTGACAATGGTTCTGTGTGGAAGCAGAGAAAGAGAAGAACTCCGATCAGTCAGCAAATTGAGTAATCATAATTATTGGGTTCTGCTTATCGGGATTCTGATATGCTAATTGACTCTGTTTCTGTTGCTGTTTCTGGGCCCCCTTTTTCGCACCTGTCTGGGCAACAACGAACGGAAATTTGAATGGCAGTTGGGACAGGTTCTGTCGCCGATCGAACCTTTGCCTAACGTTTCCAAAATAACACTGACATTTCTCTATACCTGTTTGCAATTCCGAAGCGTCTTATCGGGTGGCTGTCGCTGGTGCCGGGGCCTTTATCAGTGTGTTAGTAAACACACCGGCATTTTGTCTTATCAGCTATTGCTTTTTGTTTCGCTTTCTGTTTGTTTTTTATTTTTGTGGGTGCTACCTCTCCACCCCTTTCCACCCCTGCTGTGTGATACACAACCGCATACTGCCAATATGTGTATCGTTGTTTTTTGCAACAATCATTTGCTCATGATATGACTATGTTAACGAAAAGCCCCTCTCCCATGGTACATCGGATCTCTACCCTTCTCTTCCCCTCAGGCACTTCCCAGCTCACTTTACGAATTCTGATCCTTGCATCTATAATCCTTACCCTCATTGGCACTTACCCATTTGTCAGCGACTGCGGCTCCAGAGATGAGAACTCCTCCTCGACCTCACCAATGGTGGGCAGCATATTCGAGTGCCAGAACATATTGAAATAGGCCTCCGAAGGACCCGGACCATTGATAAGTTCGGGGGGTCCCAGCTTTTCGCCGTCCTCACAGATGTACTCTCTCTCGGCGGCATCGACATCGGCATCGACATCGTCCTCATCCTCATCTTCGCCGCTGGAGCTGGAGTAGCAAGTGGTGGTCTGATTGTCGTCGACGATCTTCATGCATTTGCCAACGACCAGGGGCGGGGGAGATTCTCTGGAGAGATCAGCTGCCTCGGCCGCGACGGCCGCCAGTAGGGCCGTAATATCACGTTGGGATTCTGGGGACATCTCTAATTTCTCCTGTTTGTGCACCAGATCAAAGAGACTTGGCAGCTTATCCTCATCCTGAGTCTTGCTCTCGTAGGTCTGAATCTTGAAGCGTATCTCGCAGTTGCTGGTGGGGGAAGGTGTGCCCACTGGTGTCGTCCTGGGCGTGGCTGGCGGTGTGCCTGAGCCTGTGCCGCCTTGCTTGAAGGTCTGCATGCTCAGCGTTGGCTGCTGCTGTGGTGGGGTCGTGGGCAGCATCTGCAGCTTTGGTATCTGTGTCTTCTGCAGCGACTGAACCCGCTCTGGGGGCTTGGGCTTTGGTCCCTTGGGCGAGCGTCCATTGCTGCCGCTACTGCAATTGGAACTAATGCTCTCCAGGGAGTTCGTATTCGAGTTCGAGTTGTAGTTGTAGTTGGAGCTTGTCTTGGTGCTGCCATTGAGCAGTACGGGAATGAAGGTCCGTTCGGGTGTCCTGGTGGGAGCCTCCGCGGAGTAGGCTCTCTGGAGAGGCGGTCGCCTTGGAGTCAGAACGGGGCTAGACTCCTTTGACTTGCTGCGGTACAGGTTCAGCTTGAGATCTGTCTCGGATTTCTGCTTCTGCAGCAGTCGGGGAATGCTGGAGCTCGTGGCTGGCGAGGAGGGAGATGAGTTGTGCTTGGACATGGGGGGTGACCTTTGCGTCGGAGGAGTGACTACGGGAATGCGGGACTTGAGCTGCTGCGGCGACTGTTGCTTGAGGGGTGGCATCTGCAGTTTGATCTCCCCCTCGGTTTTAGCTCGCGAAAACTTGGCCTTCGGTATTTTGGTGGAGCTCGGGTTCATCTCCCTGGCCTCAATGCTGGGTGTCCTGGGGGAGTCCAACTGGGAAAGACCTCTACTCTCATTTGTCGGGGTCGTAGGCGACTCTGCGGCGGGCACCCTGGGCGGAGCCACTTCAATGGGCAGTTTACTGGGCGCCGGCATCTTGCGGGGCATGGGTATAATGGATCTCTTCTTCGGCTCCACTGTGGCCAATTGGACCCTCGGCTTGGGTGTGGGCGTGCCCTCCGGACTCTTGAGCTCAACATTCTCGTACACGTTCACCTTCTCCGTCTTGAACTCCACATTTTCATAGTTATTGCCGGGTATGAGCAGCTTCGGGTGTCCCAGAGGCTGCTCCAGGTGAAACTCCTCCTCCAGGAGAGTGAACGGCTTCAGAACCTTGGCCAGGTCATGGCCATTGAGACTGCTGGCGACGTCCGTGTCCGAGGAGTAGTTGGACCCCATCGAGAACTTGTCAATGACTGTGGATATGGTGCTGGCCGTGTCGTCCGACTCGGAGCCCGCCTTCATGGACTCGGCGAAGAGGTTTATGTAGTACTCGGCATCTGGCGGCGGCGTTAGGGGTTTCTCTATCACCAACTGAACCTGACTGGGTTGGGCGGGCGGCTCTCGGGAGTTCTGGCGCTTCACCAGCTTCCTCGGCGGCACCGGAGGCGGTGGCGGGGGCTGGGCATTCAGTATGATGGAGAGCTGTTCCAGCTGCTGTTGCTCCTCCTCGCTGGGCGGCTTCTGGCCGTGACCGTTCCTCACGATCAGCTTGATGGCCACACTGTCCTTGAGGCAGCGCACACAATCGATCCGCGTCATCTGGCAGACCTCACGCCCATCGATGCTCACGATCTCGTCGCCCTCGCGCAGGTGACCCCAACTGGTAGCCACCTTGGAGGCGGGACTTTCAGCAGCGCAGGATTGTATGTAGAGTTTCTGGACAAGTTCGGTGTTCCTTGTGCCCCCTGGAACTTCAGGCCGAAGCCCAAGCGCTCCCCCGGCAGACGGTAGACAGTGACGTCTTCCTGCTGGGAGGGGCTCTGCGGCTCCTCCTGTTCCTCCTTCTGCCGCCGCTGCTGGAGCAGCTCCATCTCGTTGATGGTCAGCACTGTTATGAATGAGGAGGCGGAGTGAGGATCGACGGAGCTTTGCCGCTTGACTAGAGTCTTCAAGTGGCTGGAGTCTTTGGTGGACGATGTGGGATCGTCGACTTCCACAACCGTCACGTAGTCATCATCGCTGGTTGCTGTCTTGGCGCGAGTGCTTTGTGCTGCTGTTGTTGTTGAGGCGGCCATGTTGATGTTGTGTGTTGTTGTCGAAAAGCTCGCTCGGCATGTGGCAGATCGTTTGTGCACTGGCTAAGGTTTCGGTCTCCGATAAAGCTTTGAAGGTGCTGTAAATAAAACAAAGAAAACAGCTGTGCTTAGTCAAGTAATAAACCAGAAGTGTATGTATCGTGTAAGTTTACATTTCCATGTAGAAAATTAAATCCGAATCGTATTCGTATTAAATAAATTAAAGCGTTTTATTGTTCAGACTGTATCGGGGGAAACTAAATATAGTAGATAGATCCCACAATAATTAAATAAATTAATTTAAATTAATTTAAATATACCTTTAGCCACATCAAGTTAAAGGTATACGACTTTATACCTTCTTATCTACGTAAAAAACTGATTTAAATTGTTCAAAAATTTAAAAAATATTACTAATTCTCAAAGTGCTCTTGAAATAGTCTTATTTATGTATTTCGGATACTGTAGTATCATGTAACTTGGAAATCTCTTGAAAAGGTCAAAATGAAAATTCATAAGAAATTTAAAGACACTCTTTTCAGCTGTTCTGTTCTCATCTAACTAATGGCCTTGACTTGGCTTTTCACTGCCCAGATTCGTTTCTTTTTTGCGTCTCTGCTTTTCCGCTATCTGCCATGTTCCACTGTCAACAGAGCTGGAAAAATTTGTTATTTATGCACTTTGTAGCGCCCAAAAATTCTCCGGCGGCACCTGTCAGTCAACACTTGGAGCAGCGCAAAAACAGTTCGAGGGGAGTCGAGTCGGAGTGAGTCCCTGGCAAGCCAAAGGTCTGGGGACAGGCATGGAGGAGGAGCTGGAGCTGGAGCAGAGAATTCTGGATGGACAGTGGCGACTGACTGGCAGCCGTTCACGTTGCGCATAGAAGGCAAACAAAATGGTGAAATGAAGGGGGAAATGGAATGGATAGATGAATGCCAGTCAAAGAATGCCATGCCTCGCGATGGGGCCCTCTCCTGAATGGGGCTGACACACTTTGAGCTTTCGAGGAGGATGGACGCTGACCAGAGACAGGGAACGAGTGAGCCGTAAGTGCTCCCTGTCTAATTGAAGTCAAGTGCGGTACTGTGAGCAACTTTAATTCGACATATGGGCCATTGGGTAGCCCTGTTTTCATTTAAAAAATTATAATAATCGAAGGTACGGTTTTCAGATTTAAGCCAAAATATGACCTGACGCTGCGATACCAAAAACAGACTCCGTTTTTGAGGTTAGGATACAAAATTGCCGAACTCTGCGAACTGGATAGGACCATCTGTATAACATTTGTTTTAAATACTTATAAGTAATGTATTGAGCGTGTATTTTCCAAGCTTACAAAATCAAACGTTAGCCGATATTGGGAACATTTTCAGGGACTTCTTTGATTCCTTTAATATGCCTAAGAGACTTTTGGGTAAGACTTTTATTAAGAATCATATTTCTAATAGGAGATAAAACTATAAAATTAGCAAAAAAAATAGTCACATCAAAGCTAATGAAATTAAACTTCATGTCCACTAGCTAAATAGTTAGTTTGGATGGTGGATGGACATGGTGGACGTTTTGGCGGGAATGCCCATACAGCGAATCCCATTCGCTTCCAAACAAACCTCATCCCACTTTGACATTAGCCTACAAAAACTGTGGGCAATTTTCAACAAAAAAAAGGAAGAAAACGTAGAAAAACAGAAATGGTACTTTACTGCACGGCACAAAAAAAAAACTTGCTTGAAGCTCTCCTTCCACCCCTCTTTGGAGCCCTATCCAAACTGTCTGCCACATCGTCTAAAGGTAACAATTTATATAATGAACTGATTTCAAATTTGTGATGTGCCGGCGCCCGCGAGGCGAATGCTGAGGCTGGGGATGAGAATGGAAGTGTCTTTGGTCGACTTGTTGGCCTGTTCTCTTTCTTGCTCCCGTCATTGGTAATTACCGGGCACCGGCAAAACAACAGTTATCCAGAGTAAAAATAAAAAAAAAAGATAAATAAGGACAGGCGTAGCGAAAAGTCCGAAAAAAATAAAAGCGACAGAAAAGGAAAGAATTTAAAGTAATAAATCGAATAGAAAATGCTCTTAAGTCTGGCTGATTTTGGCTGACCATAAGTATGTTGTATTTAAATCAAATAAAAAAAATGTTATAATAATTGTTTCTCATAATCTTCATGGTATAGCTTCCAAGATCATGCCAACCAACTCATGTCTTAACCCAACAAGATACGGGAATGTATCCCTACAATTCAGATGGCCCAGCTATGTATCTGTGAAAGTTCTTAGCCCTAAACTCTTTGAAAAACACCACATACCTCCTTGCCGATGAGGGTATACGAATAATACTGCTGCAGCGGAAAAAAACAGTAAATTGAAACAAGTTTAAGAACTGAACCGACCAGTGCTGCTGCTGTGGTTATTGGTCACCTGTCCTCCGGTATCCACGAAGGAAGAGTTTCATCGAATACTTTTCGATTACTCTCCCTCAAAAAATGCACCCAAACGGGGTAAGGGGGAACCGAGGAAGGAACCGCAACATGATTTGGCAACTTTTTTGCCTTGCCTGCAACTTGTAGAAAGAAAAACCCGTCGCTAAATCATCTGTTCAGAGGCACCAGCAACTCCAACCCAACCCGACCATTCCACGAGTAAAACCCACCTGACTGGATGACTTTGTGTGGGAGTCGAGTCTGTGGTGCAAGATTTTTGCGGTGGCTTTGAAAACTGTTTGGCATTTTTTTTCCGTCGTTTTGCAACACGTTGATTCCTTTATTTTTGCTTGATAAAAAAGAAAGTTGACAAATTGTTAGGTCTTTTCATATTTTAAAATTTTTACCCGTACATTACACATTTGAGGTAGCAAAGAAAAGAGCTTGCGGTTTCCGTTTTTTGGTTATTCGTGCAAACGAAAAAATACCAGTGGCTGCTATGTTGAGTATGGCCGAGTTTTTTGATTATTTCTTTACGTTTAGCGCTGGTTTTGAAAGTTTTGGAACAAACTAATCGTTTTTGTGACTTCAATTTGGTTTGTTGAAGGTGTCAAGGAACCCACAATTGGGTGGGCAGTTGTGTTACATAATGGGAAGGAATTGTGAAAACTTGCTATAGAATGGACACTTAATGAGTTAATTAATTAATGATTATTATGGTAGACATTTACCTATTTTTCCCCTATATTTCGCATATTATACTTCAATATTTTCTTTTCCATTCTCATTCACTTACATTACCACCTTTTTGGTAAGTGTTTGCTTCCCGTTTATATTCCGTACTCCCTTGAATACAATTACTTGAGTCACTTCCCCCATATCCCTCCCATTCGATTTCATTAGTAAATTTGAATAAAAAAACTTATTTTGCAAAATATGCTTTAAGTGCATTTAATTAAAAACATTTATGCAAATTGCAAGCTGTTTACGATTATGGTGGCAATGTAATGTAAGTGCGCAAGGTGCAATCCCCTCTCCCCCCCCCCCCCCCTACACTCTCCGTAACAAAATCTCCCCCTTTTCCACTCCTCTACGCGACCCTCTCATCCACCCAGCACGTAGCAAAGTTTCACACCATTTGCTATTCGCTGACCGCAGCTGCTCCCCCCGACTGACTCTCTCAAACTTTTTCCCAACCAATAACCTTGCAGAGGGTATTATGAATTTGAGCATGTGTTTGCAACACTGAAAAGGAAGTCTTTACGACCCCATTAGGTATACCAAATATAAATATATTATTTGTTAGCATGAAGGGGCGAGTGAACTTAGCCATAACGTCTGTCTCTCTCGCTAGTCTCTTAGTTTTGGCTAAAGTTTTGCAGACCATTAGACCATTATCAGGCAAAAAAAAGTTTGCTTTAATTTTACACAAGTAGCTGAACCAAATTTAAACACAAAGGAGCGATGCATCTGCAAGCGTGTCTGAAGCTTCGAACTAAGAGGCGAGAATTCTTTTCGTGATTTCTGATTTCTACCTCTTTCTTGCTCATTATCTCTACTGACGCAAATTATGGGAAACGAGTGCAGCAGTTTTTGCCCTCTCTCGGAAAAAGTCAATGCTTATGCTAATTTCTTATGCCGCGAACTTCCTTTGTCCCCCCCCCCCCCCCCCCTCCCAACCCCCTTTGGAGACCCACTTCATTCGAATGCATTTTAATTGCACTTTTTCCTGCTCCGCCAGCAACTAATAACTGGCAATTTATTAAAATGTTTTGCGGTTTTCCAGCAAAGTGCTTCGATAGCGGGGGCAACGGGAGAAAACTTCAACGCTTAGTACACTTTTGGACATTAGCTTTTTGTTGTAATTTAATTTCATAAAAAAGGAGTGAGTAGTGGATGAGGAAAACACTAAAGAGCTGGATACACTTTTTTCGCCTTCCGAGCCAAATGCGTTCAGCGAGGCGTGAAAATTTCTCTACACAGAGTCGCTGGCGATTTATGTGAGAATTATGTTAAATTAGCCAACGAAGCGTGCGGTGCGGCGCTGTTCCTCTCTCCCCTATACTCTCACTAACAAATCTGATAAATTTATCAAAGACAAGCCACAAAAATCTAAGAAATTCGAAGGTGAGCAACTTTGTTTTGAATCGAGGGTATGTGAACTAGATCTTTTTGGGCGAAACAAAGTTGAAAGATGAATTTTTAGATTAGGTGGTCTTATTTGAGTCTCAAATAATTGGGCTTTAATCTTCATTTAAGGGAAAATCTCAAACCGTTCACAGCAGGAGATTCTGAGCTAATTCACTCTTGAGTTTACTTTCATGATGGCACGGTTTTTATTAAGAATCTCAGAGATAAAGTCCCCCAGCATTTTGTGGCTTAGTTTTGATTGTAATTATTCCCTTTATCAACATATTTAATTAACGATTGTTCTATCTTCGAAATGAAAGTCAAAATTATGTTTCA